>CM068368.1:474081371-474749943 GCA_034769895.1 Magicicada septendecula | reverse complement strand
TTTTGTTGTTTGTCTCTTGTCTCCTTCCGTCGTGGAGTGCATGGTTCAGGATAGGCCAGGTTTCCGCAGCGCTAGAGAACCCGGGGGTCTACTCAAAGGAAGGACAGTACTTGAGTTTTTCCGATTTTTGTTAATATGTTTTTGTAGGTTATGTTTGTGTTAGGTGTTTAGTGGGGATTTGTTTTAGGATTGTTTGTTTGAATTGTGCAATTCTGGCGGGGATATGCTACGAGAAATTGCCCCACCATCTTTCAGACGTTCTCCAGAAGTTTCCGGTGGTGGATGGATTTGATGAGGATCAGCTGTTGGTTTTCTTGGACCTGGTCCTGCAGGTGGCAGATTTCCCGGGGGTGTCCGATGGGGAGGTCTTGTATCTTATATACCCGTATTGCCGGAGTACGTTGGCTAATCTGGTCACCAAGGCTCTGCGTCGGGGTGACAGTGTTGATGCTTTCCATGGGGAGGTGTTGAACTTCTTCCTACCCCTTCGACGACGTTTCAATCTTGAGTTGGAAAGATTCTATCGCCCACAGGCCTACGGAGAGGCGTTAGGAGACTTCGTGCGCGATATACGGAAAGCGGCCCGGGTGTTAAGATTGGGGTTACCGGAGACGGAAGTTATCCAAGCAATTCTGCAAGGACTGACTCCCCAGGAGAGATCTCGTTTGGCATTCGCAGAGCGTCCACGTTGTTTTGCGGACCTTGAGCGACTGTGTGTGCTTTCAGGAACGGTCAAGGAGGTTGACGAGTCCCGGAGAAAAGAGGCTATCGATGTCCAATACTCCAGCGGTTCCTCAGGAAGATCCAAAAAGGACAAACATGGTGGTTGGAGGAGAACCCAAGAGACGCTTAGAAAGTCGGAATATTCTGGAAGTGATGGAGGCTACAAGGGGGTGGCAAGTGTGAAGATGGTAACAACAGCTACAGCACAGAAAACAAAGAAACATGAAATTAACAGGGGAAAAAGAAATTATGTTAGGGAACAACCATCGGCAAGTAGGGAGCCTGTAGTTGGGCGTTATTCTTATTTGCAGAAAAGTGAGAGAGTAAAAGTTCCAGAGGCAGTACATGTGCCTAATAGAGTGGTGAATGAAGAAGGGGAAGCAGAGGTAGAAGAGCGGAACTGCTTCGTGGGATCAATACAAGACGACAAGGACACGTCAGTTAAGACGGAGTTGCAGGACTCGAAGAGGACGTCATGGTTGAATCCAGAGGCCGCAGAATTTGTTCCGGTATTTACATCTCGGTTCGTGAGGGATCCAGATCCTGTAACATTACCATCGCCAGTCGAAATTAATTTAGTCATTGCACATGAACCTGGACAGCTGGATTCCAGGGTGGAAGACGTTGAGGACGTTGTGGTTGCTGAAGGTGGTCAAGGAGTGGAATCGACAGAAGAGTCAGAAGAGCGGTCTGCAGATGCTGCGCAAGTGAGTATATTGTGGTCCTCGAGATGGTCGTGGTCTTTGAGATCGTCAGTTTCCCCTGTTTAAAGGTTAGATGGAGTGATGGTGTGCTGTTGTTGGTTGTTGATAGTCGTTGCTTTTGATGTTGTTCATTATAGGGTCCGAGCCATGCCGCATTCTCCGGTTTTCCTGGTGTTATTTTGTTGAGAGGGAAAGTTGTGTAGTAGGTGCTGTAGAAAAGTAAACCCCCTCTAGTTATGGTGTATTCGAATAAGTAAATGATGGGATTAATGTTCGTGTGCCCTTGGTGCGGTCCTCTCTGTCTGGCCAAGCGGGGCCGTCCGCCCTTGTGTAGGGAAGTGGGCCAGCCATATGGCAAGGTTGGAGATGCCTTGTAGGTGCATGTGGCTGGTCGGTCCAGAGATGGACGTGAAGTTGGACGGTCGCTCATATATCAAGGTGTGAGATGCCTTGTTGAGTCGTAGGACGAATATGTGAATGTGACAGGGGGGGAGTAGGTGATGGTCACCGGAGAGGGTGACGTGTTGGGGCGGTCCCGTGGGGTTGGCATAGCGGAGAGGGTCGCATGGGGATGGTGTTCTCCTGAGAGCAAGTGCCATCTGGCCAACTCACCCACGATGTCCACCGGAGTTTTCAGATGGGAGTACACTGCAGGGTACTTTCCCGAGTTTTTTTTGGGGGGGCAACCGGGTTGCCCTTTCGGGGTGGGGGTGTGCCGGTTCGATGCCGGCGGTTACAAAATTCTAGAAAAGTTCGTAATTGTAATATACGTGAGCGAGGCAGCGGGGCGAACTTTGTTCGACGGTATGAGGGGAGCGGCAGTGTGTGCGGTTGCGCGCGCAACTCGGCTATGTGCAATGACGATTGTGTGCCGGCGTGACCAGTCTGCGCTTGGTCTCGCTCAGAGAATCGTCCCGTCTCCGCTCTTCGTATTGTTCTACGCAGTTTGTATCTCTCTACATGATGGGCTAAAGAATAAACGACTCCCGGTAAGAATTTAATTATTTTTCATTATTTGTTTGGATATTTAAATACAAGATATATGCTATCGTGTGAAGTACGTATTTATGTGTGTGCGACCCGACAAAGTTATGTAAGAGAAACTCATTCTTTACTGTTGTACGTAACGCCCTATATATAGTCCATGCTTTATTATTTTCTGTAATAGTGCGAGTAGTTTTTCAAGAGTCATTGTCATGGTAAAAGTGCTCTACATTTAAAAAAATTTATGACTAAAAACTTGGTGCGCCGTCAGGTCGTGAACGGTGTCTGTGCATGTTGTAAACGGCCACAGAGTTTGTTAATTAACTTCACAAATAGAGAATGAAGTGTGAGAGCTTCTGTGTATGAAACTTAATTGAAGGTAAAACATTCTCAATGCTGTGAGTGACTTGCTGTTAAATTTTTTTGGTCAAATAATGATTACTGCTCTCCACGTGGCCGGTTTAACCTGCAAATTTTTGTCGAAGCATGTTGACTGAGTACAGTGCACTTTATATTAAGCCACAATTTAATAAGTTCTGTTCATGATGCAAATTTACTTATTCCATGGCTGATTTTTAGACTCTTTAAGCTGGTTGTAAAAAACTTTTATTAATGAATATTGTGCTTTTCTGGAGAGTTAGCTGGCGGCCCGTTAAGAGGTTAATTACCTTAACTCGGGTGTACATTTTTATAGACTGTTCTCTAATTTACTTGAATTCATAGGGTTCTTGCACTAAGCCGGGTTCCTGGCTTGCTGATGGCTGAACATCCGCCAAAGCTGTGAACCATGTCAAGATCGCATACGAAGAGGGAGATGGAGACTGAATTTCTATGTTGCACTCGCCAGCACTTATGAGGTGATATTTATGCTTTATTTCATTTTTTGGGGCCGGGCCGGCAGTGTGCCCGTTTACTGCAAATAGCCTGGAAGCCATGGGACCACGTGTCCAGACTGTTTGCCGGGAAGTTGAGCTGTGATCATGACTCTGAACACTATAACTTAAATTTCATAAACTTTTTTATATAACTCAGTTACATAACACTATATGCAATGGCTGTAAGTGCGTGCTGCACTGCGGGAGCGGGCCAGAGGGATTTTAATCTTGTACCATTTTACTGTTGCATCTCATTTTCTTTTCTCTCTTTACAAAATTTAATTATTGCTCAGTAGCTCTGTTCCGGCTGGAACAGCTGTGTATAAAATTTAATTTAACTATGGGTTTCACATTTAAGGGCTGGGAACTTTCCTGTGGTTTTTTTTGGGGTCTTTTCTGGGATTACAATATGGGACTTAGTTTTTCTGACACGCTGGTGCAACTTCAGACAGGTTGAATGCCTGTCTACTTTTGTCAACTACATGTGGGCGCGCTCCCACAGATGCCAGAGCACAACCACCTTACTGTATTCTTTTCTTTTAATTATTTTTTTATAGTCATTTGAGGCTAATAGAAATAATTCCTAATGTAATGGAAATATTTTAACTGATTTTTGCCCCTTGCAGAAGGGCTAAACTGATTGTTTTCTTAACTGGCAAACGCATATGGGTTGACTTCACACTTATAGCTTTTGATGTTTAATTTTTGACTATAAAACATGTATTCATCATTTTCTTTTTTTGAGTAAATTATGATTGTCAAAATCTTCTGAAATAGTACTGCCTCAAGCAATTAATTTCTGTTTATTAAAGTACATAAAGATTTAATTCCCTTTTGGAATTGTTTTTGAAGTCAAATAACTGTCTAGAATTTTATAAACACTGTCTGAAAGTAGGTGACGTTGTTTTGTCAGTTTCAATTAATTATGTGAAAGGAACTTAAGGTTCACCCGCTCATCATGGGTCATTGATCAATGGAATGCTAGATAAAGGGGTGGTCTGGTTATTTATGCCTCATGAATTATTATCATTCTTCCTGGGGTTGTGGCTTATGTTATTCTACTGTACGGGTTGCCTATAGGCGTATACTTTATCACTTCTGAGTTATAAGATTGTAGTTACTCTACCTGTTGGGTGGGTGCATTCCAGGGGCATGCGTGTTAAAAATTAATGTAACTGTGAGTTGGTGTACCTTGTGTTCTGTGCGTGTTGTTATGTGTCTAGCTAGCCACGAGATGGGAGAAGATTTTATAATTATATATATATATGGGTGTTCATTGATTTATATACATATATTTGTTGTGCCTAATATTATACATATTTGTTATGCTGAAGATTTGAAGCTTTATACACACTTGTTATCTCTTACATATTCATACTTGTGATTGGGCATACAAGCCGGGCATGAAATAAAATAAATTGTTATCGTTCTGTTACCGCTGAGTTTTATTGCAAGTCCCGTCATACTGGACCCAGCATAATTTTTGCTTCTCTAGGCTTCGGCCTAGTCTTAAATAACTTGTAACCTCTCTTTCAAAACCAACAAGCAAGGAGATAGAAATTGAAAAGGAAATAAAATAAATACTAAAAGCATAGAGAGGTTACAAATGGTAGATCAGAGCGTGGTTCATTCTAGGCTTGAACCCTTGGGTCCTGGTGTGTGACGGGGCTTGCAGACTCGGAAATATTAATGCAATCGTTGTAACATAGTTGGTATAGGCCCGTGTAGGCTAGTTAGAAGTTGTTTAATTTGTGAGTCGGGTCGCACCACTGAGGCGGTTAATGGTGTTTAAAAATTTTGATAGCTTGTACGGCCGGGAGTCTCAAGCGTGGCCTGGAAGATGGAAGGTTAATTAGGGTCGGTGTTTAGCGTGGTATATTGACGGGATGCGGTATGGCCCGATCGGAAATCGGTACCGGAACCGACTTGTGTCCGGTTGATGTCGAATTATTTTACATTCCCGAATTAGGACTTGTAGTTGATTGTTAGTGGGTTGTTGTGATTTATGTGTTGGTACGGCGTGTGTGTCGAGTTGCTGTTTGCTGTTATGTGTGTGTAGTTTTGTTGTTTGTCTCTTGTCTCCTTCCGTCGTGGAGTGCATGGTTCAGGATAGGCCAGGTTTCCGCAGCGCTAGAGAACCCGGGGGTTTACTCAAAGGAAGGACAGTACTTGAGTTTTTCCGATTTTTGTTAATATGTTTTTGTAGGTTATGTTTGTGTTAGGTGTTTAGTGGGGATTTGTTTTAGGATTGTTTGTTTGAATTGTGCAATTCTGGCGGGGATATGCTACGAGAAATTGCCCCACCATCTTTCAGACGTTCTCCAGAAGTTTCCGGTGGTGGATGGATTTGATGAGGATCAGCTGTTGGTTTTCTTGGACCTGGTCCTGCAGGTGGCAGATTTCCCGGGGGTGTCCGATGGGGAGGTCTTGTATCTTATATACCCGTATTGCCGGAGTACGTTGGCTAATCTGGTCACCAAGGCTCTGCGTCGGGGTGACAGTGTTGATGCTTTCCATGGGGAGGTGTTGAACTTCTTCCTACCCCTTCGACGACGTTTCAAGCTTGAGTTGGAAAGATTCTATCGCCCACAGGCCTACGGAGAGGCGTTAGGAGACTTCGTGCGCGATATACGGAAAGCGGCCCGGGTGTTAAGATTGGGGTTACCGGAGACGGAAGTTATCCAAGCAATTCTGCAAGGACTGACTCCCCAGGAGAGATCTCGTTTGGCATTCGCAGAGCGTCCACGTTGTTTTGCGGACCTTGAGCGACTGTGTGTGCTTTCAGGAACGGTCAAGGAGGTTGACGAGTCCCGGGGAAAAGAGGCTATCGATGTCCAATACTCCAGCGGTTCCTCAGGATGATCCAAAAAGGATCAAACATGGTGGTTGGAGGAGAACCCAAGAGACGCTTAGAAAGTCGGAATATTCTGGAAGTGATGGAGGCTACAAGGGGGTGGCAAATGTGAAGATGGTAACAACAGCTACAGCACAGAAAACAAAGAAACATGAAATTAACAGGGGAAAAAGAAATTATGTTAGGGAACAACCATCGGCAAGTAGGGAGCCTGTAGTTGGGCGTTATTCTTATTTGCAGAAAAGTGAGAGAGTAAAAGTTCCAGAGGCAGTACAAGTGCCTAATAGAGTGGTGAATGAAGAAGGGGAAGCAGAGGTAGAAGAGCGGAACTGCTTCGTGGAATCAATACAAGACGACAAGGACACGTCAGTTAAGACGGAGTTGCAGGACTCGAAGAGGACGTCATGGTTGATTCCAGAGGCCGCAGAATTTGTTCCGGTATTTACATCTCGGTTCGTGAGGGATCCAGATCCTGTAACATTACCATCGCCAGTCGAAATTAATTTAGTCATTGCACATGAACCTGGACAGCTGGATTCCAGGGTGGAAGACGTTGAGGACGTTGTGGTTGCTGAAGATGGTCAAGGAGTGGAATCGACAGAAGAGTCAGAAGAGCGGTCTGCAGATGCTGCGCAAGTGAGTATATTGTGGTCCTCGATTGTTTTCTTAACTGGCAAACGCATATGGGTTGACTTCACACTTATAGCTTTTGATGTTTAATTTTTGACTATAAAACATGTATTCATCATTTTCTTTTTTTTTTAGTAAATCATGATTGTCAAAACCTTCTGAAATAGTACGGCCTCAAGCAATTAATTTCTGTTTATTTAAGTACATAAAGATTTAATTCCCTTTTGGAATTGTTTTTGAAGTCAAATAATTGTCTAGAATTTTATAAACACTGTCTGAAAGTAGGTGACGTAGTTTTGTCAGTTTCAATTAATTATGTGAAAGGAACTTAAGGTTCACACGCTCATCATGGGTCATTGATCAATGGAATGCTAGATAAAGGGGTGGTCTGGTTATTTATGCCTCATGAATTATTATCATTCTTCCTGGGGTTGTGGCTTATGTCATTCTACTGTACGGGTTGCCTATTGGCGTATATTTTATCACTTCTGAGTTATAAGATTGTAGTTACTCTACCTGTTGGGTGGGTGCATTCCAGGGGCATGCGTGTTACAAATTAATGTAACTGTGAGTTGGTGTACCTTGTGTTCTGTGTGTGTTGTTATGTGTCTAGCTAGCCACGAGATGGGAGAAGATTTTATAATTATTTATATATATGGGTGTTCATTGATTTATATACATATATTTGTTGTGCCTAATATTATACATATTTGTTATGCTGAAGATTTGAAGCTTTATACACACTTGTGATCGTTTATATTTGCACACATTTGTTATGACTAAGATTTTACACACTTGTTATCTTTTACATATTCATACTTGTGATTGGGCATACAAGCCGGGCATGAAATAAAATAAATTGTTATCGTTCAGTTACAGCTGAGGTTTATAGCAAGTCCCGTCATACTGGACCCAGCATAATTTTTGCTTCCCTAGGCTTCGGCCTAGTCCTAATTAAATTGTAACCTCTCTTTCAAAACCAACAAGCAAGGAGATAGAAATTTAGTAAATAAAAAGAATTAAAGTAAATACTAAAAGCATAGAGAGATTACAATGTGAGTACCAAGGAGAGTAAAGTGGTGGTCACTGAAGAGGGTGAAGTGTTGGGGCGGTCCCGAGAGTTGGCATGGGGGAGGGGACTCGCGTGGGGGATGGTCGCAGTGTGGTATTGTTTACCCCAGTTAGGATTAGTTAGGGTCCTCGGGTTGGTTTTCGGGGGGCTTCTCGGGAGGGATTGTGTTTTAAGGTTTTACTTTTTAGCGTTTTATTGTTTTAGGTGGGGTTAATTGGGGTTTTAAAAGTTTTATCGGTATTTTAGCTACTCTCCTTTCCTTTCTTCTTTCTATTGCTTTAGGTCGCGACCGCTCACACTCCCCGTATCTTTTACACTTACACACACCCAGCTACACACCCACACACATCTTGTCCTTCCTTCTGGTGTCCTTTCGTTTTCAACTTTCGCTGGGTTATATATTTTTATTGTTTTTAGTTAGTCCCCGCTTTTCCTCCAGTGGGGGCAGTCCCAGTGTCGTCCAACCCGTTGGACTCCTTTTGTAGTGGGGGTGTGCCGTAACTAGTTACGGCGACTTCCAAATTTGTTATAATTGTATTTCGGCAGGGATGCTTTCATTGGATCGTGGACACTCTCGCCATCTATGAGGCGTTACTGTATCTTAGGAATTTGTTTGTGGCTCTCGCTACGATATTGGACACTCACGCTATCTGTCAGAGACGTCAGACAACCTTACTTTGCGTTCCCGCAGCTTGGTGCGGTGTTGCCGTGAGTAGAGAGTAGCGGATTTGACTCTTGTAGTGGGTCAGCTGTTTGTCGTTGTGTAGAGAAGCGGTTTTGGAGGCGGTTTTTGACTCGAGTGGTGGATACCAGGTGTTGGTTCCCGGTCAGCTGTTCTCGTCACGAGCTGTCTTGGAGGTCAGCGTTTGAGAAGGTTTTTGTTTTATTTTGTTAAGGCCGGGGTTTTTAAAATTAATTATGGCAGGCTAAGTGTAAAGTGTGCCGAAGGTCTCTCGGCCTCTCAACTGTGACCGCGTGAAGAGATCAAGATGTTATATGTGAGTAAATTGAGGAACTCGGACAGCACGTGCTAATGCACTATGAACAGGTAGGCAAAGTGAAAATTATTAAATTTCGCCTGGGATGCGCTTCCGCACCGCTTGCGTTAGGGTCAAATGGGGCCTGGCTAGTTCTTAACAAACAAAAAAAAAAGGAACAACAGTGGCTTAATACTGGATTTTTTTTTTACTTCACTGTATACCTGGAACCTATTATGCAGGTTTCTGCAGTCATTGCCAATTCTTGAACACAAGTTTTTTTTTTAAAGAAAAGTCTGTTGAACTTGACTAGCTTCTGATATTTCTTTCAAATGATGAATAGCTTCTCTTGCTGTTTGCGGTGACAGTGTATCTTATGTGCAAAACTTTTTTTACCTACAAAAAAATACAAAAACTTAAGAAAATGTGTTAGGAATTGGCCAGTGTGATCATGGGCCTAGTGAAGCAAAATTCAGCCGAGTTCCTTAACCGCTCTTTGTATGATTCAGTGTGTTCATATAAATGTCTTGTGTTTGAATTGAGGAAGCATGTGATGTCCAGTATACATTTTTTCCTATAATCTGTGTTGAACTTATATTGTGGCTGCATTTTATTGGAACGTATAAATCTGATTATGAAATGAGTTGCAGATCACCTACAATTGTAAGAATACATTGCCCTGTACTAGAACTGTAATTCGGAAGTATTCCGCCTGTTAATAAAAATGACTGAACTTTTGTACATGATGAAATATCCACCTTGGGATTTTTTTTTATTTTATTGTGATTCTCTATCAATGTACAGTCACTGTTGAAATTCTTTTGTAGATGTATATGCTCATATTTATTTTAATTCTCTCTCAATGTACAGTCACTGTGAAAATTCTTTTGTATATGTATATTCTCCTAATTTTATGCACAAAATATTTTTACCTTTTGAGAGATGTATACCTGATTATTTGATAGTTTTTTAATAAGGTTGCACTCTGAAATCAGTAAGCCATGGTGCTACACAAGTTTATACAAGTTTAAGGAAAAGTGAGCACACACGCACTTGTGAATTCCACACCGAGTATATAATCACCTATCTTATGTGTACATTATATATTCCTAATTATATGATTCTCCTTTCTAGCTTTTGATTTAGATTTCAGAGGGCGCATGTTGTTATGTAATATAATTGTTTAAATTGTTGTGGCTGTAATAATTGTTGTAGGATAGAATTGCTTGTTAAATGGTTTATAAAATTGTCTATATTATTGAAAGTGTTTATAATACAACCACAGGGGGACTGCAAAGAAAAAAAAAAGACTTATTGTTATTAAATGTTATATATCGAGAACCTCTGGATTTACTCTTTGTACTTATAAATGTTAATATAATTATTTCCAAATAAGGAAATTCTATTTGGTGAAGGTTAAAAGGTACTGTCGAGGCTTCTTGCATGTCAATGGTGATTTTGTATACCATGTAATAGATTTTAGATATTTTACAGATTTTATATATTTCTAATGGAATACTTTTTAAATATTAAATTTTGAAAATTTTGAAATTTTAAATTTGGAATACCAGGTAATACTGTTTAAATATTTCACATGTTTATATATTCTAATAGAATACCTTCACAGCCTGAATTCTATGAAATCTCATTGTAAAAAAACTAAATATGATAGCATCAATAAATTTGTTATTTTCGGAATTTTAAAATTGAGGTCACCTCATTCGCCCTATTACCTAATGGTTACCCAGCATGTGGCTATTCTTCCACAAGGAGGCCTCTCCTAGTTCAAGGGAACAAGTGAGCCGGTCATCAAGGTGAGTTGTAGATTTTATATTTTTTTTAGGTTGTCAAACTTGAAAAATGTGTCAGATTTGGAAAGTTGAAAATTGTGTTGTGCTGTCTTTGGTGATGGGCGGCTCACAAATGGTAGCAGAGCGTGGTTGGACGTAGTCCTGGCCACCTCTGAACCGAAATTTGGAAATGGATGAGGTGACCTCTATATCTTAGTTGGACATGTTCTGTCAGTTGTGGTGTGTTATCCATTGTTGTAATTAGGTGTTACTAGTGTTGTAAATCTTGGTCTTTGGGTGCGGTTGCCGGGCCGGGACTTCTGGGGGGGGGGGTTGTGCACAGCTTGGTGATTCCTGATGGTATCTTCGGGGCGTTGTTAAGTGTTTATTTGTTGTTTGTGCTCTTGTTTTGTCATTGTCTTTGTTGTCTTGGCACAGCATCTTGATCTTGGTTTAGGAAAGGTAAGAGAAGGGATGGATGTTCGCGTACCCTCTGCGCGGTCTTCTCTGCCTTGTGAATCGGGTCCGCCCACCCTAGTGTGGGGAGGTGGGCCAGTCATGTGTCAAGGATTGATGATGCCTTGTTGGCTGAACATGGCTGGTCGGTCCACGAGGTGGACGGTTCTCGAAGGGTACTCGCATATCAAGGTTGTAGCACCTTGTTAGCCTTCGGGCGTGAATATGTGAGTACCAAGGAGAGTAAAGTGGTGGTCACTGGAGAGGGTGACGTGTTGGGGCGATCCCGAGAGTTGGCATGGGGGAGGGGACTCGCGTGGGGGATGGTCGCAGTGTGGTATTGTTTACCCCAGTTAGGATTAGTTAGGGTCCTCGGGTTGGTTTTCGGGGGGCTTCTCGGGAGGGATTGTGTTTTAAGGTTTTACTTTTTAGCGTTTTATTGTTTTAGGTGGGGTTAATTGGGGTTTTAAAAGTTTTATCGGTATTTTAGCTCCTTTCCTTTCCTTTCTTCTTTCTATTGCTTTAGGTCGCGACCGCTCACACTCCCCGTATCTTCTACACTTACACACACCCAGCTACACAGCCACACACACCTTGTCCTTCCTTCTGGTGTCCTTTCGTTTTCAACTTTCGCTGGATTATATATTTTTATTGTTTTTAGTTAGTCCCCGCTTTTCCTCTAGTGGGGGCAGTCCCAGTGTCGTCCAACCCGTTGGACTCCTTTTGTAATGGGGGGTGTGCCGTAACTAGTTACGGCGACTTCCAAATTTGTTATAATTGTATTTCGGCAGGGATGCTTTCATTGGATCGTGGACACTCTCGCCATCTATGAGGCGTTACTGTAACTTAGGAATTTGTTTGTGGCTCTCGCTACGATATTGGACACTCACGCTATCTGTCAGAGACGTCAGACAACCTTACTTTGCGTTCCCGCAGCTTGGTGCGGTGTTGCCGTGAGTAGAGAGTAGCGGATTTGACTCTTGTAGTGGGTCAGCTGTTTGTCGTTGTGTAGAGAAGCGGTTTGAGAGGCGGTTTTTGACTCGAGTGGTGGATACCAGGTGTTGGTTCCCGGTCAGCTGTTCTCGTCACGAGCTGTCTTGGAGGTCAGCGTTTGAGAAGGTTTTTGTTTTATTTTGTTAAGGCCGGGGTTTTTAAAATTAATTATGGCAGGCTAAGTGTAAAGTGTGCCGAAGGTCTCTCGGCCTCTCAACTGTGACCGCGTGAAGAGATCAAGATGTTATATGTGAGTAAATTGAGGAACTCGGACAGCACGTGCTAATGCACTATGAACAGGTAGGCAAAGTGAAAATTATTAAATTTCGCCTGGGATGCGCTTCCGCACCGCTTGCGTTAGGGTCAAATGGGGTCTGGCTAGTTCTTAAAAACAAAAAAAAAAGGAACAACAGTGGCTTAATACTGGATTTTTTTTTTACTTCACTGTATACCTGGAACCTAATATGCAGGTTTCTGCAGTCATTGCCAATTCTTGAACGCAAGTTTTTTTTTAAAGAAAAGTCTGTTGAACTTGACTAGCTTCTGATATTTCTTTCAAATGATGAATAGCTTCTCTTGCTGTTTGCGGTGACAGTGTATCTTATGTGCAAAACTTTTTTTACCAACAAAAAAAAAACAAGAACTTAAAAAAATGTGTTAGGAATTGGCCAGTGTGATCATGGGCCTAGTGCAGCAAAATACAGCCGAGTTGCTTAACCGCTCTTTGTATGATTCAGTGTGTTCATATAAATGTCTTGTGTTTGAATTGTGGAAGCATGTAATGTCCAGTATACATTTTTTCCTATAATCTGTGTTGAACTTATATTGTGGCTGCCTTTTATTGGAACGTATAAATCTGATTATGAAAAGAGTTGCAGATCACCTACAATTGTAATAATACATTGCCCTGTACTAGAACTGTAATTCGGAAGTATTCCGCCTGTTAATAAAAATAACTGAACTTTTGTACATGATGAAATTTCCACCTTGGGATTTTTTTTTATTTTATTGTGGTTCTCTATCAATGTACAGTCACTGTTGAAATTCTTTTGTAGATATATTTGCTCATATTTATTTTAATTCTCTCTCAATGTACAGTCACTGTGAAAATTCTTCTGTATATGTATATGCTCCTAATTTTATGCACAAAATATTTTTACCTTTTGAGAGATATATACCTGATTATTTGATAGTTTATTAATAAGGATGCACTCTGAAATCAGTAAGCCATGGTGCTACACAAGTTTATACAAGTTTAAGGAAAAGTGAGCCGGTCATCAAGGTGAGTTGTAAATTTTATATTTTTTTATGTTTTCAAACTTGAAAAATGTGTCAGATTTGGAAAGTTGAAAATTGTGTTGTGCTGTCTTTGGTGATGGGCGGCTCACAAATGGTAGCAGAGCGTGGTTGGACGTAGTCCTGGCCACCTCTGAACCGAAATTTGGAAATGGATGAGGTGACCTCTATATCTTAGTTGGACATGTTCTGTCTGTTGTGGTGTGTTATCCATTGTTGTAATTAGGTGTTACTAGTGTTGTAAATCTTGGTCTTTGGGTGCGGTTGCCGGGCCGGGACTTCTGGGGGGGGGGGTTGTGCACAGTTTGGTGATTCCTGATGGTATCTTCGGGGCGTTGTTAAGTGTTTATTTGTTGTTTGTGCTCTTGTTTTGTCATTGTCTTTGTTGTCTTGGCACAGCATCTTGATCTTGGTTTAGGAAAGGTAATAGAAGGGATGGATGTTCGCGTGCCCTCTGCGCGGTCTTCTCTGCCTTGTGAATCGGGTCCGCCCACCCTAGTGTGGGGAGGTGGGCCAGTCATGTGTCAAGGATTGATGATGCCTTGTTGGCTGAACATGGCTTGTCGGTCCACGAGGTGGACGGTTCTCGAAGGGTACTCGCATATCAAGGTTGTAGCACCTTGTTAGACTTCGGGCGTGAATATGTGAGTACCAAGGAGAGTAAAGTGGTGGTCACTGGAGAGGGTGACGTGTTGGGGCGGTCCCGAGAGTTGGCATGGGGGAGGGGACTCGCGTGGGGGATGGTCGTGGTGTGGTATTGTTTACCCCAGTTAGGATTAGTTAGGGCCCTCGAGTTGGTTTTCGGGGGGCTTCTCTGGGGGGATTGTGTTTTAAGGTTTTACGTTTTAGAGTTTTATTGTTTTAGGTGGGGTTAATTGGGGTTTTAAAAGTTTTATCGGTATTTTAGCTCCTCTCCTTTCCTTTCTTCTTTCTATTGCTTTAGGTCGCGACCGCTCACACTCCCCGTATCTTCTACATTTACACACACCCAGCTACACACCCACAAACACCTTGTCCTTCCTTCTGGTGTCCTTTCGTTTTCAACTTTCGCTGGATTATATATTTTTATTGTTTTTAGTTAGTCCCCGCTTTTCCTCTAGTGGGGGCAGTCCCAGTGTCGTCCAACCTGTTGGACTCCTTTTGTAGTGGGGGTGAGCCGTAACTATTTACGGCGACTTCCAAATTTGTTATAATTGTATTTCGGCAGGGATGCTTTCATTGGATCGTGGACACTCTCGCCATCTATGAGGCGTTACTGTAACTTAGGAATTTGTTTGTGGCCCTCGCTACGATATTGGACACTCACGCTACCTGCAGAGACGTCAGACAACCTTACTTTGCGTTCCCGCAGCTTGGTGCGGTGTTGCCGTGAGTAGAGAGTAGCGGATTTGACTCTTGTAGAGGGTCAGCTGTTTGTCGTTGTGTAGAGAAGCGGTTTGGGAGGCGGTATTGACTCGAGTGGTGGATACCAGGTGTTGGTTCCCGGTCAGCTGTTCTCGTCACGAGCTGTCTTGGAGGTCAGCGTTTGGAGATTTTTTGTTTTATTTTGTTAAGGCCGGGTTTTTTTAAAATTAATTATGGGAGGCTAAGTGTAAAGTGTGCCGAAGGTCTCTCGGCCTGGCAACTGTGACCGCGTGAAGAGATCAAGATGTTATATGTGAGTAAATTGAGGAACTCGGACAGCACGTGCTAATGCACTATGAACAGGTATGCAAAGTGAAAATTATTAAATTTCGCCTGGGATGCGCTTCCGCACGGCTTGCGTTAGGGTCAAATGGGGCCTGGCTAGTTCTTAACAAACAAAAAAAAAGGAACAACAGTGGCTTAATACTGGATTTTTTTTTACTTCACTGTATACCTGGAACCTAATATGCAGGTTTCTGCAGTCATTGCCAATTCTTGAACGCAAGTTTTTTTTTAAAGAAAAGTCTGTTGAACTTGACTAGCTTCTGATATTTCTTTCAAATGATGAATAGCTTCTCTTGCTGTTTGCGGTGACAGTGTATCTTATGTGCAAAAATTTTTTTACTTACAAAAAAAAAACAAGAACTTAAGAAAATGTGTTAGGAATTGGCCAGTGTGATCATGCGCCTAGTGCAGCAAAATACAGCCGAGTTGCTTAACCGCTATTTGTATGATTCAGTGTGTTCATATAAATGTCTTGTGTTTGAATTGTGGAAGCATGTAATGTCCAGTATACATTTTTTTCTATAATCTGTGTTGAACTTATATTGTGGCTGCCTTTTATTGGAACGTATAAATCTGATTATGAAAAGAGTTGCAGATCACCTACAATTGTAATAATACATTGCCCTGTACTAGAACTGTAATTCGGAAGTATTCCGCCTGTTAATAAAAATAACTGAACTTTTGTACATGATGAAATTTCCACCTTGGGATTTATTTTTATTTTATTGTGGTTCTCTATCAATGTACAGTCACTGTTGAAATTCTTTTGTAGATATATTTGCTCATATTTATTTTAATTCTCTCTCAATGTACAGTCATTGTGAAAATTCTTCTGTATATGTATATGCTCCTAATTTTATGCACAAAATATTTTTACCTTTTGAGAGATATATACCTGATTATTTGATAGTTTATTAATAAGGGTGCACTCTGAAATCAGTAAGCCATGGTGCTAAACAAGTTTATACAAGTTTAAGGAAAAGTGAGCCGGTCATCAAGGTGAGTTGTAGATTTTATATTTTTTTAGGTTTCAAACTTGAAAAATTTGTCAGATTTGGAAAGTTGAAAATTGTGTTGTGCTGTCTTTGGTGATGGGCGGCTCACAAATGGTAGCAGAGCGTGGTTGGACGTAGTCCTGGCCACCTCTGAACCGAAATTTGGAAATGGATGAGGTGACCTCTATATCTTAGTTGGACATGTTCTGTCTGTTGTTGTGTGTTATCCATTGTTGTAATTAGGTGTTACTAGTGTTGTAAATCTTGGTCTTTGGGTGCGGTTGCCGGGCCGGGACTTCTGGGGGGGGGTGCACAGCTTGGTGATTCCTGATGGTATCTTCGGGGCGTTGTTAAGTGTTTATTTGTTGTTTGTGCTCTTGTTTTGTCATTGTCTTTGTTGTCTTGGCACAGCATCTTGATCTTGGTTTAGGAAAGGTAAGAGAAGGGATGGATGTTCGCGTGCCCTCTGCGCGGTCTTCTCTGCCTTGTGAATCGGGTCCGCCCACCCTAGTGTGGGGAGGTGGGCCAGTCATGTGTCAAGGATTGATGATGCCTTGTTGGCTGAACATGGCTGGTCGGTCCACGAGGTGGACGGTTCTCGAAGGGTACTCGCATATCAAGGTTGTAGCACCTTGTTAGCCTTCGGGCGTGAATATGTGAGTACCAAGGAGAGTAAAGTGGTGGTCACTGGAGAGGGTGACGTGTTGGGGCGGTCCCGAGAATTGGCATGGGGGAGGGGCTCGCGTGGGGGATGGTCGCAGTGTGGTATTGTTTACCCCAGTTAGGATTAGTTAGGGTCCTCGAGTTGGTTTTCGGGGGGCTTCTCGGGAGGAATTGTGTTTTAAGGTTTTACGTTTCAGAGTTTTATTGTTTTAGGTGGGGTTAATTGGGGTTTTAAAAGTTTTATCGGTATTTTAGCTCCTCTCCTTTCCTTTCTTCTTTCTATTGCTTTAGGTCGCGACTGCTCACACTCCCCGTATCTTCTACACTTACACACACCCAGCTACACACCCACACACACCTTGTCCTTCCTTCTGGTGTCCTTTCGTTTTCAACTTTCGCTGGATTATATATTTTTATTGTTTTTAGTTAGTCCCCGCTTTTCCTCTAGTGGGGGCAGTCCCAGTGTCGTCCAACCCGTTGGACTCCTTTTGTAGTGGGGGTGTGCCGTAACTAGTTACGGCGACTTCCAAATTTGTTATAAATGTATTTCGGCAGGGATGCTTTCATTGGATCGTGGACACTCTCGCCATCTATGAGGCGTTACTGTAACTTAGGAATTTGTTTGTGGCTCTCGCTACGATATTGGACACTCACGCTATCTGTCAGAGACGTCAGACAACCTTACTTTGCGTTCCCGCAGCTTGGTGCGGTGTTGCCGTGAGTAGAGAGTACCGGATTTGACTCTTGTAGAGGGTCAGCTGTTTGTCTTTGTGTAGAGAAGCGGTTTGGGAAGTGGTTTTGACTCGAGTGGTGGATACCAGGTGTTGGTTCCCGGTCAGCTGTTCTCGTCACGAGCTGTCTTGAAGGTCAGCGTTTGAAAAGTTTTTTGTTTTATTTTGTTAAGGCCAGGGTTTTTTAAAATTAATTATGGCAGGCTAAGTGTAAAGTGTGCCGAAGGTCTCTCGGCCTGGCAACTGTGACCGCGTGAAGAGATCAAGATGTTATATGTGAGTAAATTGAGGAACTCGGACAGCACGTGCTAATGCACTATGAACAGGTATGCAAAGTGAAAATTATTAAATTTCGCCTGGGATGCGCTTCCGCACGGCTTGCGTTAGGGTCAAATGGGGCCTGGCTAGTTCTTAACAAAAAAAAAAAAGGAACAACAGTGGCTTAATACTGGATTTTTTTTTTACTTCACTGTATACCTGGAACCTAATATGTAGGTTTCTGCAGTCATTGCCAATTCTTGAACGCAAGTTTTTTTTTAAAGAAAAGTCTGTTGAACTTGACTAGCTTCTGATATTTCTTTCAAATGATGAATAGCTTCTCTTGCTGTTTGCGGTGACAGTGTATCTTATGTGCAAACCTTTTTTTTACCTACAAAACAAAACAAAACTTAAGAAAATGTGTTAGGAATTGGCCAGTGTGATCATGGGCCTAGTGAAGCAAAATTCAGCCGAGTTCCTTAACCGCTCTTTGTATGATTCAGTGTGTTCATATAAATGTCTTGTGTTTGAATTGTGGAAGCATGTAATGTCCAGTATACATTTTTTCCTATAATCTGTGTTGAACTTAGATTGTGGCTGCCTTTTATTAGAACGTATAAATCTGATTATGAAAAGAGTTGCAGATCACCTACAATTGTAATAATACATTGCCCTGTACTAGAACTGTAATTCGGAAGTATTCCGCCTGTTAATAAAAATAACTGAACTTTTGTACATGATGAAATTTCCACCTTGGGATTTTTTTTTATTTTATTGTGGTTCTCTATCAATGTACAGTCACTGTTGAAATTCTTTTGTAGATATATTTGCTCATATTTATTTTAATTCTCTCTCAATGTACAGTCACTGTGAAAATTCTTCTGTATATGTATATGCTCCTAATTTTATGCACAAAATATTTTTACCTTTTGAGAGATATATACCTGATTATTTGATAGTTTATTAATAAGGATGCACTCTGAAATCAGTAAGCCATGGTGCTACACAAGTTTATACAAGTTTAAGGAAAAGTGAGCCGGTCATCAAGGTGAGTTGTAAATTTTATATTTTTTTATGTTTTCAAACTTGAAAAATGTGTCAGATTTGGAAAGTTGAAAATTGTGTTGTGCTGTCTTTGGTGATGGGCGGCTCACAAATGGTAGCAGAGCGTGGTTGGACGTAGTCCTGGCCACCTCTGAACCGAAATTTGGAAATGGATGAGGTGACCTCTATATCTTAGTTGGACATGTTCTGTCTGTTGTGGTGTGTTATCCATTGTTGTAATTAGGTGTTACTAGTGTTGTAAATCTTGGTCTTTGGGTGCGGTTGCCGGGCCGGGACTTCTGGGGGGGGGGTTGTGCACAGTTTGGTGATTCCTGATGGTATCTTCGGGGCGTTGTTAAGTGTTTATTTGTTGTTTGTGCTCTTGTTTTGTCATTGTCTTTGTTGTCTTGGCACAGCATCTTGATCTTGGTTTAGGAAAGGTAAGAGAAGGGATGGATGTTCGCGTGCCCTCTGCGCGGTCTTCTCTGCCTTGTGAATCGGGTCCGCCCACCCTAGTGTGGGGAGGTGGGCCAGTCATGTGTCAAGGATTGATGATGCCTTGTTGGCTGAACATGGCTGGTCGGTCCACGAGGTGGACGGTTCTCGAAGGGTACTCGCATATCAAGGTTGTAGCACCTTGTTAGACTTCGGGCGTGAATATGTGAGTACCAAGGAGAGTAAAGTGGTGGTCACTGGAGAGGGTGACGTGTTGGGGCGGTCCCGAGAGTTGGCATGGGGGAGGGGACTCGCGTGGGGGATGGTCGTGGTGTGGTATTGTTTACCCCAGTTAGGATTAGTTAGGGCCCTCGAGTTGGTTTTCGGGGGGCTTCTCTGGAGGGATTGTGTTTTAAGGTTTTACGTTTTAGAGTTTTATTGTTTTAGGTGGGGTTAATTGGGGTTTTAAAAGTTTTATCGGTATTTTAGCTCCTCTCCTTTCCTTTCTTCTTTCTATTGCTTTAGGTCGCGACCGCTCACACTCCCCGTATCTTCTACACTTACACACACCCAGCTACACACCCACAAACACCTTGTCCTTCCTTCTGGTGTCCTTTCGTTTTCAACTTTCGCTGGATTATATATTTTTATTGTTTTTAGTTAGTCCCCGCTTTTCCTCTAGTGGGGGCAGTCCCAGTGTCGTCCAACCTGTTGGACTCCTTTTGTAGTGGGGGTGAGCCGTAACTATTTACGGCGACTTCCAAATTTGTTATAATTGTATTTCGGCAGGGATGCTTTCATTGGATCGTGGACACTCTCGCCATCTATGAGGCGTTACTGTAACTTAGGAATTTGTTTGTGGCCCTCGCTACGATATTGGACACTCACGCTACCTGCAGAGACGTCAGACAACCTTACTTTGCGTTCCCGCAGCTTGGTGCGGTGTTGCCGTGAGTAGAGAGTAGCGGATTTGACTCTTGTAGAGGGTCAGCTGTTTGTCGTTGTGTAGAGAAGCGGTTTGGGAGGCGGTTTTGACTCGAGTGGTGGATACCAGGTGTTGGTTCCCGGTCAGCTGTTCTCGTCACGAGCTGTCTTGGAGGTCAGCGTTTGGAGATTTTTTGTTTTATTTTGTTAAGGCCGGGTTTTTTTAAAATTAATTATGGCAGGCTAAGTGCAAAATGTGCCGAAGGCCTCTCGGCCTGGCAACTGTGACCGCGTGAAGAGATCAAGATGTTATATGTGAGTAAATTGAGTAACTCGGACAGCACGTGCTAATGCACTATGAACAGGTATGCAAAGTGAAAATTATTAAATTTCGCCTGGGATGCGCTTCCGCACGGCTTGCGTTAGGGTCAAATGGGGCCTGGCTAGTTCTTAACAAACAAAAAAAAAGGAACAACAGTGGCTTAATACTGGATTTTTTTTTACTTCACTGTATACCTGGAACCTAATATGCAGGTTTCTGCAGTCATTGCCAATTCTTGAACGCAAGTTTTTTTTTAAAGAAAAGTCTGTTGAACTTGACTAGCTTCTGATATTTCTTTCAAATGATGAATAGCTTCTCTTGCTGTTTGCGGTGACAGTGTATCTTATGTGCAAAACTTTTTTTACTTACAAAAAAAAAACAAGAACTTAAGAAAATGTGTTAGGAATTGGCCAGTGTGATCATGGGCCTAGTGCAGCAAAATACAGCCGAGTTCCTTAACCGCTATTTGTATGATTCAGTGTGTTCATATAAATGTCTTGTGTTTGAATTGTGGAAGCATGTAATGTCCAGTATACATTTTTTTCTATAATCTGTGTTGAACTTATATTGTGGCTGCCTTTTATTGGAACGTATAAATCTGATTATGAAAAGAGTTGCAGATCACCTACAATTGTAATAATACATTGCCCTGTACTAGAACTGTAATTCGGAAGTATTCCGCCTGTTAATAAAAATAACTGAACTTTTGTACATGATGAAATTTCCACCTTGGGATTTATTTTTATTTTATTGTGGTTCTCTATCAATGTACAGTCACTGTTGAAATTCTTTTGTAGATATATTTGCTCATATTTATTTTAATTCTCTCTCAATGTACAGTCATTGTGAAAATTCTTCTGTATATGTATATGCTCCTAATTTTATGCACAAAATATTTTTACCTTTTGAGAGATATATACCTGATTATTTGATAGTTTATTAATAAGGGTGCACTCTGAAATCAGTAAGCCATGGTGCTAAACAAGTTTATACAAGTTTAAGGAAAAGTGAGCCGGTCATCAAGGTGAGTTGTAGATTTTATATTTTTTTAGGTTTTCAAACTTGAAAAATTTGTCAGATTTGGAAAGTTGAAAATTGTGTTGTGCTGTCTTTGGTGATGGGCGGCTCACAAATGGTAGCAGAGCGTGGTTGGACGTAGTCCTGGCCACCTCTGAACCGAAATTTGGAAATGGATGAGGTGACCTCTATATCTTAGTTGGACATGTTCTGTCTGTTGTTGTGTGTTATCCATTGTTGTAATTAGGTGTTACTAGTGTTGTAAATCTTGGTCTTTGGGTGCGGTTGCCGGGCCGGGACTTCTGGGGGGGGGTGCACAGCTTGGTGATTCCTGATGGTATCTTCGGGGCGTTGTTAAGTGTTTATTTGTTGTTTGTGCTCTTGTTTTGTCATTGTCTTTGTTGTCTTGGCACAGCATCTTGATCTTGGTTTAGGAAAGGTAAGAGAAGGGATGGATGTTCGCGTGCCCTCTGCGCGGTCTTCTCTGCCTTGTGAATCGGGTCCGCCCACCCTAGTGTGGGGAGGTGGGCCAGTCATGTGTCAAGGATTGATGATGCCTTGTTGGCTGAACATGGCTGGTCGGTCCACGAGGTGGACGGTTCTCGAAGGGTACTCGCATATCAAGGTTGTAGCACCTTGTTAGCCTTCGGGCGTGAATATGTGAGTACCAAGGAGAGTAAAGTGGTGGTCACTGGAGAGGGTGACGTGTTGGGGCGGTCCCGAGAATTGGCATGGGGGAGGGGCTCGCGTGGGGGATGGTCGCAGTGTGGTATTGTTTACCCCAGTTAGGATTAGTTAGGGTCCTCGAGTTGGTTTTCGGGGGGCTTCTCGGGAGGAATTGTGTTTTAAGGTTTTACGTTTCAGAGTTTTATTGTTTTAGGTGGGGTTAATTGGGGTTTTAAAAGTTTTATCGGTATTTTAGCTCCTCTCCTTTCCTTTCTTCTTTCTATTGCTTTAGGTCGCGACTGCTCACACTCCCCGTATCTTCTACACTTACACACACCCAGCTACACACCCACACACACCTTGTCCTTCCTTCTGGTGTCCTTTCGTTTTCAACTTTCGCTGGATTATATATTTTTATTGTTTTTAGTTAGTCCCCGCTTTTCCTCTAGTGGGGGCAGTCCCAGTGTCGTCCAACCCGTTGGACTCCTTTTGTAGTGGGGGTGTGCCGTAACTAGTTACGGCGACTTCCAAATTTGTTATAAATGTATTTCGGCAGGGATGCTTTCATTGGATCGTGGACACTCTCGCCATCTATGAGGCGTTACTGTAACTTAGGAATTTGTTTGTGGCTCTCGCTACGATATTGGACACTCACGCTATCTGTCAGAGACGTCAGACAACCTTACTTTGCGTTCCCGCAGCTTGGTGCGGTGTTGCCGTGAGTAGAGAGTACCGGATTTGACTCTTGTAGAGGGTCAGCTGTTTGTCTTTGTGTAGAGAAGCGGTTTGGGAAGTGGTTTTGACTCGAGTGGTGGATACCAGGTGTTGGTTCCCGGTCAGCTGTTCTCGTCACGAGCTGTCTTGAAGGTCAGCGTTTGAAAAGTTTTTTGTTTTATTTTGTTAAGGCCAGGGTTTTTTAAAATTAATTATGGCAGGCTAAGTGTAAAGTGTGCCGAAGGTCTCTCGGCCTGGCAACTGTGACCGCGTGAAGAGATCAAGATGTTATATGTGAGTAAATTGAGGAACTCGGACAGCACGTGCTAATGCACTATGAACAGGTATGCAAAGTGAAAATTATTAAATTTCGCCTGGGATGCGCTTCCGCACGGCTTGCGTTAGGGTCAAATGGGGCCTGGCTAGTTCTTAACAAAAAAAAAAAAGGAACAACAGTGGCTTAATACTGGATTTTTTTTTTACTTCACTGTATACCTGGAACCTAATATGTAGGTTTCTGCAGTCATTGCCAATTCTTGAACGCAAGTTTTTTTTTAAAGAAAAGTCTGTTGAACTTGACTAGCTTCTGATATTTCTTTCAAATGATGAATAGCTTCTCTTGCTGTTTGCGGTGACAGTGTATCTTATGTGCAAACCTTTTTTTACCTACAAAACAAAACAAAACTTAAGAAAATGTGTTAGGAATTGGCCAGTGTGATCATGGGCCTAGTGAAGCAAAATTCAGCCGAGTTCCTTAACCGCTCTTTGTATGATTCAGTGTGTTCATATAAATGTCTTGTGTTTGAATTGTGGAAGCATGTAATGTCCAGTATACATTTTTTCTATAATCTGTGTTGAACTTAGATTGTGGCTGCCTTTTATTAGAACGTATAAATCTGATTATGAAAAGAGTTGCAGATCACCTACAATTGTAATAATACATTGCCCTGTACTAGAACTGTAATTCGGAAGTATTCCGCCTGTTAATAAAAATAACTGAACTTTTGTACATGATGAAATTTCCACCTTGGGATTTTTTTTTATTTTATTGTGGTTCTCTATCAATGTACAGTCACTGTTGAAATTCTTTTGTAGATATATTTGCTCATATTTATTTTAATTCTCTCTCAATGTACAGTCACTGTGAAAATTCTTCTGTATATGTATATGCTCCTAATTTTATGCACAAAATATTTTTACCTTTTGAGAGATATATACCTGATTATTTGATAGTTTATTAATAAGGATGCACTCTGAAATCAGTAAGCCATGGTGCTACACAAGTTTATACAAGTTTAAGGAAAAGTGAGCCGGTCATCAAGGTGAGTTGTAAATTTTATATTTTTTTTATGGTTTCAAACTTGAAAAATGTGTCAGATTTGGAAAGTTGAAAATTGTGTTGTGCTGTCTTTGGTGATGGGCGGCTCACAAATGGTAGCAGAGCGTGGTTGGACGTAGTCCTGGCCACCTCTGAACCGAAATTTGGAAATGGATGAGGTGACCTCTATATCTTAGTTGGACATGTTCTGTCTGTTGTGGTGTGTTATCCATTGTTGTAATTAGGTGTTACTAGTGTTGTAAATCTTGGTCTTTGGGTGCGGTTGCCGGGCCGGGACTTCTGGGGGGGGGGGGTTGTGCACAGTTTGGTGATTCCTGATGGTATCTTCGGGGCGTTGTTAAGTGTTTATTTGTTGTTTGTGCTCTTGTTTTGTCATTGTCTTTGTTGTCTTGGCACAGCATCTTGATCTTGGTTTAGGAAAGGTAAGAGAAGGGATGGATGTTCGCGTGCCCTCTGCGCGGTCTTCTCTGCCTTGTGAATCGGGTCCGCCCACCCTAGTGTGGGGAGGTGGGCCAGTCATGTGTCAAGGATTGATGATGCCTTGTTGGCTGAACATGGCTGGTCGGTCCACGAGGTGGACGGTTCTCGAAGGGTACTCGCATATCAAGGTTGTAGCACCTTGTTAGACTTCGGGCGTGAATATGTGAGTACCAAGGAGAGTAAAGTGGTGGTCACTGGAGAGGGTGACGTGTTGGGGCGGTCCGAGAGTTGGCATGGGGGAGGGGACTCGCGTGGGGGATGGTCGTGGTGTGGTATTGTTTACCCCAGTTAGGATTAGTTAGGGCCCTCGAGTTGGTTTTCGGGGGGCTTCTCTGGAGGGATTGTGTTTTAAGGTTTTACGTTTTAGAGTTTTATTGTTTTAGGTGGGGTTAATTGGGGTTTTAAAAGTTTTATCGGTATTTTAGCTCCTCTCCTTTCCTTTCTTCTTTCTATTGCTTTAGGTCGCGACCGCTCACACTCCCCGTATCTTCTACACTTACACACACCCAGCTACACACCCACAAACACCTTGTCCTTCCTTCTGGTGTCCTTTCGTTTTCAACTTTCGCTGGATTATATATTTTTATTGTTTTTAGTTAGTCCCCGCTTTTCCTCTAGTGGGGGCAGTCCCAGTGTCGTCCAACCTGTTGGACTCCTTTTGTAGTGGGGGTGAGCCGTAACTATTTACGGCGACTTCCAAATTTGTTATAATTGTATTTCGGCAGGGATGCTTTCATTGGATCGTGGACACTCTCGCCATCTATGAGGCGTTACTGTAACTTAGGAATTTGTTTGTGGCCCTCGCTACGATATTGGACACTCACGCTACCTGCAGAGACGTCAGACAACCTTACTTTGCGTTCCCGCAGCTTGGTGCGGTGTTGCCGTGAGTAGAGAGTAGCGGATTTGACTCTTGTAGAGGGTCAGCTGTTTGTCGTTGTGTAGAGAAGCGGTTTGGGAGGCGGTTTTGACTCGAGTGGTGGATACCAGGTGTTGGTTCCCGGTCAGCTGTTCTCGTCACGAGCTGTCTTGGAGGTCAGCGTTTGGAGATTTTTTGTTTTATTTTGTTAAGGCCGGGTTTTTTTAAATTAATTATGGCAGGCTAAGTGCAAAATGTGCCGAAGCCTCTCGGCCTGGCAACTGTGACCGCGTGAAGAGATCAAGATGTTATATGTGAGTAAATTGAGTAACTCGGACAGCACGTGCTAATGCACTATGAACAGGTATGCAAAGTGAAAATTATTAAATTTCGCCTGGGATGCGCTTCCGCACGGCTTGCGTTAGGGTCAAATGGGGCCTGGCTAGTTCTTAACAAACAAAAAAAAAGGAACAACAGTGGCTTAATACTGGATTTTTTTTTTACTTCACTGTATACCTGGAACCTAATATGCAGGTTTCTGCAGTCATTGCCAATTCTTGAACGCAAGTTTTTTTTTAAAGAAAAGTCTGTTGAACTTGACTAGCTTCTGATATTTCTTTCAAATGATGAATAGCTTCTCTTGCTGTTTGCGGTGACAGTGTATCTTATGTGCAAAACTTTTTTTACTTACAAAAAAAAAACAAGAACTTAAGAAAATGTGTTAGGAATTGGCCAGTGTGATCATGGGCCTAGTGCAGCAAAATACAGCCGAGTTCCTTAACCGCTATTTGTATGATTCAGTGTGTTCATATAAATGTCTTGTGTTTGAATTGTGGAAGCATGTAATGTCCAGTATACATTTTTTTCTATAATCTGTGTTGAACTTATATTGTGGCTGCCTTTTATTGGAACGTATAAATCTGATTATGAAAAGAGTTGCAGATCACCTACAATTGTAATAATACATTTGCCCTGTACTAGAACTGTAATTCGGAAGTATTCCGCCTGTTAATAAAAATAACTGAACTTTTGTACATGATGAAATTTCCACCTTGGGATTTATTTTTATTTTATTGTGGTTCTCTATCAATGTACAGTCACTGTTGAAATTCTTTTGTAGATATATTTGCTCATATTTATTTTAATTCTCTCTCAATGTACAGTCATTGTGAAAATTCTTCTGTATATGTATATGCTCCTAATTTTATGCACAAAATATTTTTACCTTTTGAGAGATATATACCTGATTATTTGATAGTTTATTAATAAGGGTGCACTCTGAAATCAGTAAGCCATGGTGCTACACAAGTTTATACAAGTTTAAGGAAAAGTGAGCCGGTCATCAAGGTGAGTTGTAGATTTTATATTTTTTTAGGTTTTCAAACTTGAAAAATGTGTCAGATTTGAAAGTTGAAAATTGTGTTGTGCTGTCTTTGGTGATGGGCGGCTCACAAATGGTAGCAGAGCGTGGTTGGACGTAGTCCTGGCCACCTCTGAACCGAAATTTGGAAATGGATGAGGTGACCTCTATATCTTAGTTGGACATGTTCTGTCTGTTGTGGTGTGTTATCCATTGTTGTAATTAGGTGTTACTAGTGTTGTAAATCTTGGTCTTTGGGTGCGGTTGCCGGGCCGGGACTTCTGGGGGGGGGTGCACAGCTTGGTGATTCCTGATGGTATCTTCGGGGCGTTGTTAAGTGTTTATTTGTTGTTTGTGCTCTTGTTTTGTCATTGTCTTTGTTGTCTTGGCACGGCACAGCATCTTGATCTTGGTTTAGGAAAGGTAAGAGAAGGGATGGATGTTCGCGTGCCCTCTGCGCGGTCTTCTCTGCCTTGTGAATCGGGTCCGCCCACCCTAGTGTGGGGAGGTGGGCCAGTCATGTGTCAAGGATTGATGATGCCTTGTTGGCTGAACATGGCTGGTCGGTCCACGAGGTGGACGGTTCTCGAAGGGTACTCGCATATCAAGGTTGTAGCACCTTGTTAGCCTTCGGGCGTGAATATGTGAGTACCAAGGAGAGTAAAGTGGTGGTCACTGGAGAGGGTGACGTGTTGGGGCGGTCCCGAGAGTTGGCATGGGGGAGGGGACTCGCGTGGGGGATGGTCGCAGTGTGGTATTGTTTACCCCAGTTAGGATTAGTTAGGGACCTCGAGTTGGTTTTCGGGGGGCTTCTCGGGAGGGATTGTGTTTTAAGGTTTTACGTTTTAGAGTTTTATTGTTTTAGGTGGGGTTAATTGGGGTTTTAAAAGTTTTATCGGTATTTTAGCTCCTCTCCTTTCCTTTCTTCTTTCTATTGCTTTAGGTCGCGACCGCTCACACTCCCCGTATCTTCTACACTTACACACACCCAGCTACACACCCACACACACCTTGTCCTTCCTTCTGGTGTCCTTTCGTTTTCAACAACGATGAGGCGTTACTGTAACTTAGGAATTTGTTTGTGGCCCTCGCTACGATATTGGACACTCACGCTATCTGGCAGAGACGTCAGACAACCTTACTTTGCGTTCCCGCAGCTTGGTGCGGTGTTGCCGTGAGTAGAGATTAGCGGATTTGACTCTTGTAGAGGGTCAGCTGTTTGTCGTTGTGTAGAGAAGCAGTTTGGGAGGCGGTTTTGACTCGAGTGGTGGATACCAGGTGTTGGTTCCCGGTCAGCTGTTCTCGTCACGAGCTGTCTTGGAGGTCAGCGTTTGAAAAGGTTTTTGCTTTATTTTGTTAAGGCCGGGGTTTTTTTAAATTAATTATGGCAGGCTAAGTGTAAAGTGTGCCGAAGGTCTCTCGGCCTGGCAACTGTGACCGCGTGAAGAGATCAAGATGTTATATGTGAGTAAATTGAGGAACTCGGACAGCACGTGCTAATGCACTATGAACAGGTATGCAAAGTGAAAATTATTAAATTTCGCCTGGGATGCGCTTCCGCACGGCTTGCGTTAGGGTCAAATGGGGCCTGGCTAGTTCTTAACAAACAAAAAAAAAGGAACAACAGTGGCCTAATACTGGATTTTTTTTACTTCACTGTATACCTGGAACCTAATATGTAGGTTTCTGCAGTCATTGCCAATTCTTGAACGCAAGTTTTTTTTTAAAGAAAAGTCTGTTGAACTTGACTAGCTTCTGATATTTCTTTCAAATGATGAATAGCTTCTCTTGCTGTTTGCGGTGACAGTGTATCTTATGTGCAAAACTTTTTTTACCCACAAAACAAAACAAAACTTAAGAAAATGTGTTATGAATTGGCCAGTGTGATCATGGGCTTAGTGAAGCAAAATTCAGCCGAGTTCCTTAACCGCTCTTTGTATGATTCAGTGTGTTCATATAAATGTCTTGTGTTTGAATTGTGGAAGCATGTAATGTCCAGTATAAATTTTTTCCTATAATCTGTGTTGAACTTATATTGTGGCTGCCTTTTATTGGAACGTATAAATCTGATTATGAAAAGAGTTGCAGATCACCTACAATTGTAATAATATATATCTCTAGAGATTAGCGGATTTGACTCTTGTAGAGGGTCAGCTGTTTGTCGTTGTGTAGAGAAGCAGTTTGGGAGGCGGTTTTGACTCGAGTGGTGGATACCAGGTGTTGGTTCCCGGTCAGCTGTTCTCGTCACGAGCTGTCTTGGAGGTCAGCGTTTGAAAAGGTTTTTGCTTTATTTTGTTAAGGCCGGGGTTTTTTTAAATTAATTATGGCAGGCTAAGTGTAAAGTGTGCCGAAGGTCTCTCGGCCTGGCAACTGTGACCGCGTGAAGAGATCAAGATGTTATATGTGAGTAAATTGAGGAACTCGGACAGCACGTGCTAATGCACTATGAACAGGTATGCAAAGTGAAAATTATTAAATTTCGCCTGGGATGCGCTTCCGCACGGCTTGCGTTAGGGTCAAATGGGGCCTGGCTAGTTCTTAACCAACAAAAAAAAAGGAACAACAGTGGCTTAATACTGGATTTTTTTTTTTTATTTCACTGTATACCTGGAACCTAATATGCAGGTTTCTGCAGTCATTGCCAATTCTTGAACGCAAGTTTTTTTTTAAAGAAAAGTCTTTTGATCTTGACTAGCTTCTGATATTTCTTTCAAATGATGAATAGCTTCTCTTGCTGTTTGCGGTGACAGTGTATCTTATGTGTAAAACTTTTTTACCTACAAAACAAACAAAAACTTAAGAAAATGTGTTAGGAATTGGCCAGTGTGATCATGGGCCTAGTGAAGCAAAATTCAGCCGAGTTCCTTAACCGCTCTTTGTATGATTCAGTGTGTTCAAATAAATGTCTTGGGTTTGAAATGTGGAAGCATGTAATGTCCAGTATACATTTTTTCCTATAATCTGTGTTGAACTTATATTGTGGCTGCCTTTTATTGGAACGTATAAATCTGATTATGAAAAGAGTTGCAGATCACCTACAATTGAAATAATACATTGCCCTGTACTAGAACTGTAATTCGGAAGTATTCCGCCTGTTAATAAAAATGACTGAACTTTTGTACATGATGAAATTTCCACCTTGGGATTTTTTGTTATTTTATTGTGTTTCTCTATCAATGTACAGTCACTGTTGAAATTCTTTTGTAGATGTATATGTTCATATTTATTTTAATTCTCTCTCAATGTACAGTCACTGTGACAATTCTTTTGTATATGTATATGCTCCTAATTTTATGCACAAAATATTTTTACCTTTTGAGAGATATATACCTGATTATTTGATAGTTTTTTAATAAGGGTGCACTCTGAAATCAGTAAGCCATGGTGCTACACAAGTTTATACAAGTTTAAGGAAAAGTGAGCACACACGCACTTGTGAATTCCACACCGAGTATATAATCACCTATCTTATGTGTACATTATATATTCCTAATTATATGATTCTCCTTTCTAGCTTTTGATTTATATTTCAGAGGGCGCATGTTGTTATGTAATATAATTGTTTAAATTGTTGTGGCTGTAATAATAGTTGTACGATAGAATTGCTTGTTAAATGGTTTATAAAATTGTTTATATTATTGAAAGTGTTTATAGTACAAACACAGGGGGACTGAAAAGAAAAAAAAAAGACTTATTGTTATTAAATGTTATATTTCGAGAACCTCTGGATTTACTCTTTATACTTATTAAGGTTAATATAATTATTTCCAAATTAGGAAATTCTATTTGGTGAAGGTTAAAAGGTACTGTCGAGGCTTATTGCATGTCAATTGTGATTTTGTATACCATGTAAGAGATTTTAGATATTTTACAGATTTTATATATTTCTAATGGAATACTTTTTAAATATTAAATTTTGAATATTTTGAAATTTTAAATTTTGAATACCAGGTAATATTTTTTAAATATTTCACATGTTTATATATTCTAATAGAATACCTTCACAGCCTGAATTCTATGAAATCTCATTGTAAGAAAAACTAAAGATGATAGCATCAATAAATTTGTTATTTTCGGAATTTTAAAATTGAGGTCACCTCATTCGTCCTATTACCTAATGGTTACCCAGCATGTGGCTATTCTTCCACTATGAGGCCTTTCCTAGTTCAAGGGAACAAGTGAGCCGGTCATCAAGGTGAGTTGTAGATTTTATATTTTTTTAGGTTGTCAAACTTGAAAAAAGTGTCAGATTTGGAAAGTTGAAAATTGTGTTGTGCTGTCTTTGGTGATGGGCGGCTCACAAATGGTAGCAGAGCGTGGTTGGACGTAGTCCTGGCCACCTCTGAACCGAAATTTGAAAATGGATGAGGTGACCATATAGAATCTTTGTTGGACATGTTCTGTCAGTTGTGGTGTGTTATCCATTGTTGTAATTAGGTGTTACTAGTGTTGTAAATCTTGGTCTTCGGGTGCGGTTGCCGGGCCGGGAATTCTGGGGGGGGGGTTGTGCACAGCTTGGTGATTCCTGATGGTATCTTCGGGGCGTTGTTAAGTGTTTATTTGTTGTTTTGCTCTTGTTTTGTCATTGTCTTTTTTGTCTTGGCACATCATCTTGATCTTGGTTTAGGAAAGGTAAGAGAAGGGATGGATGTTCGCGTGCACTCTGCGCGGTCTTCTCTGCCTTGTGAATCGGGTCCGCCCACCCTAGTGTGGGGAGGTGGGCCAGTCATGTGTCAAGGTTTGATGATGCCTTGTTGGCTGAACATGGCTGGTCGGTCCACGAGGTAGTCGGTTCTCGAAGGGTACTCGCATATCAAGGTTGTAGCACCTTGTTAGCCTTCGGGCGTGAATATGTGAGTACCAAGGAGAGTAAAGTGGTGGTCACTGGAGAGGGAGACGTGTTGGGGCGGTCCCGAGAGTTGGCATGGGGGAGGGGACTCGCGTGGGGGATGGTCGCTTTGTGGTATTCTTTAAACCAGTTAGGATTAGTTAGGGTCCTCGGGTTGGTTTTCGGGGGGCTTCTCGGGAGGGATTGTTTTTAAAGGTTTTACTTTTTAGCGTTTTATTGTTTTAGGTGGGGTTAATTGGGGTTTTTAAAAGTTTTATCGGTATTTTAGCTCCTCTCCTTTCCTTTCTTCTTTCTATTGCTTTAGGTCGCGACCGCTCACACTCCCCGTATCTTCTACACTTACACACACCCAGCTACACACCCACACACACCTTGTCCTTCCTTCTGGTGTCCTTCCGTTTTCAACTTTCGCTGTATTATATATTTTTATTGTTTTTAGTTAGTCCCCGCTTTTCCTCCAGTGGGGGCAGTCCCAGTGTTGTCCAAACCGTTGGACTCCTTTTGTAGTGGGGGTGTGCCGTAACTAGTTACGGTGACTTCCAAATTTGTTATAATTGTATGTCGGCAGGGAAGCTTTCATTGGATCGTGGACACTCTCGCCATCTATGAGGCGTTACTGTAACTTAGGAATTTGTTTGTGGCTCTCGCTACGATATTGGACACTCACGCTATCTGTCAGAGGCGTCAGACAACCTTACTTTGCGTTCCCGCAGCTTGGTGCGTTGTTGCCGTGAGTAGAGAGTAGCAGATTTGACTCTTGTAGTGGGTCAGTTGTTTGTCGTTGTGTAGAAAAGCGGATTGGGAGGCGGTTTTTGACTCGAGTGGTGGATACCAGGTGTTGGTTCCCGGTCAGCTGTTCTCATCACGAGCTGTCTTGGAGGTCAGCGTTTGAAAAGGTTTTTGTTTTATTTTGTTAAGGCCGGGGTTTTTTAAAATTAATTATGGCAGGCTAAGTGTAAAGTGTGCCGAAGGTCTCTCGGCCTGGCAACTGTGACCGCGTGAAGAGATCAAGATGTTATATGTGAGTAAATTGAGGAATTCGGACAGCACGTGCTAATGCACTATGAACAGGTATGCAAAGTGAAAATTATTAAATTTCGCCTGGGATGCGCTTCCGCACGGCTTGCGTTAGGGTCAAATGGGGCCTGGCTAGTTCTTAACAAACAAAAAAAAAAAGGAACAACAGTGGCTTAATACTGGATTTTTTTTTTTATTTCACTGTATACCTGGAACCTAATATGCAGGTTTCTGCAGTCATTGCCAATTCTTGAACGCAAGTTTTTTTTTAAAGAAAAGTCTGTTGAACTTGACTAGCTTCTGATATTTCTTTCAAATGATGAATAGCTTCTCTAGCTGTTTGCGGTGACAGTGTATCTTATGTGCAAAACTTTTTTTACCTACAAAACAAAACAAAATTAAGAAAATGTGTTAGGAATTGGCCAGTGTGATCATGGGCCTAGTGAAGCAAAATTCAGCCGAGTTCCTTAACCGCTCTTTGTATGATTCAGTGTGTTCATATAAATGTCTTGTGTTTGAATTGTGGAAGCATGTAATGTCCAGTATACATTTTTTCCTATAATCTGTGTTGAACTTATATTGTGGCTGCCTTTTATTGGAACGTATAAATCTGATTATGAAAAGAGTTGCAGATCACCTACAATTGTAATAATACATTGCCCTGTACTAGAACTGTAATTCGGAAGTATTCCGCCTGTTAATAAAAATTACTGAACTTTTGTACATGATGAAATTTCCACCTTGAGATTTTTTGTTATTTTATTGTGATTCTCTATCAATGTACAGTCACTGTTGAAATTCTTTTGTAGATGTATATGCTCATATTTATTTTAATTCTCTCTCAATGTACAGTCACTGTGAAAATTCTTTTGTACATGTATATGCTCCTAATTTTATGCACAAAATATTTTTACCTTTTGAGAGATATATACCTGATTATTTGATAGTTTTTTAATAAGGGTGCACTCTGAAATCAGTAAGCCATGGTGCTACACAAGTTTATACAAGTTTAAGGAAAAGTGAGCACACACGCACTTGTGAATTCCACACCGAGTATATAATCACCTACCTTATGGGTACATTATATATTCCTAATTATATGATTCTCCTTTCTAGCTTTTGATTTAAATTTCAGAGGGCGCATGTTGTTATGTAATATAATTGTTTAAATTGTTGTGGCTGTAATAATTGTTGTAGGATAGAATTGCTTGTTAAATGGTTTATAAAATTGTTTATATTATTGAAAGTGTTTATAGTACAACCACAGGGGGACTGAAAAGAAAAAAAAAAGACTTATTGTTATTAAATGTTATGTTTCGAGAACCTCTGGATTTACTCTTTGTACTTATTAATGTTAATATAATTATTTCCAAATAAGGAAATTCTATTTGGTGAAGGTTAAAAGGTACTGTCGAGGCTTCTTGCATGTCAATTGTGATTTTGTATACCATGTAAGAGATTTTAGATATTTTAAAGATTTTATATATTTCTAATGGAATACTTTTTAAATATCAAATTTTGAATTTTTGAAATTTTAAATTTTGAATACCAGGTAATATTGTTTAAATATTTCACATGTTTATATATTCTAATAGAATACCTTCACAGCCTGAATTCTATGAAATCTCATTGTAAGAAAAACTAAAGATGATAGCATCAATAAATTTGTTATTTTCGGAATTTTAAAATTGAGGTCACCTCATTCGTCCTATTACCTAATGGTTACCCAGCATGTGGCTATTCTTCCACTATGAGGCCTCTCCTAGTTCAAGGGAACAAGTGAGCCGGTCATCAAGGTGAGTTGTAGATTTTATATTTTTTTAGGTTGTCAAACTTGAAAAAAGTGTCAGATTTGGAAAGTTGAAAATTGTGTTGTGCTGTCTTTGGTGATGGGCGGCTCACAAATGGTAGCAGAGCGTGGTTTGACGTAGTCCTGGCCACCTCTGAACCGAAATTTGGAAATGGATGAGGTGACCTCTATATCTTAGTTGGACATGTTCTGTCAGTTGTGGTGTGTTATCCATTGTTGTAATTAGGTGTTACTAGTGTTGTAAATCTTGGTCTTTCGGTGCGGTTGCCGGGCCGGGACTTCTTGGGGGGGTGGTTGTGCACAGCTTGGTGATTCCTGATGGTATCTTCGGGGCGTTGTTAAGTGTTTATTTGTTGTTTGTGCTCTTGTTTTGTCATTGTCTTTTTTGTCTTGGCACATCATCTTGATCTTGGTTTAGGAAAGGTAAGAGAAGGGATGGATGTTCGCGTGCACTCTGCGCGGTCTTCTCTGCCTTGTGAATCGGGTCCGCCCACCCTAGTGTGGGGAGGTGGGCCAGTCATGTGTCAAGGTTTGATGATGCCTTGTTGGCTGAACATGGCTGGTCGGTCCACGAGGTGGTCGGTTCTCGAAGGGTACTCGCATATCAAGGTTGTAGCACCTTGTTAGCCTTCGGGCGTGAATATGTGAGTACCAAGGAGAGTAAAGTGGTGGTCACTGGAGAGGGAGACGTGTTGGGGCGGTCCCGAGAGTTGGCATGGGGGAGGGGACTCGCGTGGGGGATGGTCGCTTTGTGGTATTCTTTAAACCAGTTAGGATTAGTTAGGGTCCTCGGGTTGGTTTTCGGGGGGCTTCTCGGGAGGGATTGTTTTTAAAGGTTTTACTTTTTAGCGTTTTATTGTTTTAGGTGGGGTTAATTGGGGTTTTTAAAAGTTTTATCGGTATTTTAGCTCCTCTCCTTTCCTTTCTTCTTTCTATTGCTTTAGGTCGCGACCGCTCACACTCCCCGTATCTTCTACACTTACACACACCCAGCTACACACCCACACACACCTTGTCCTTCCTTCTGGTGTCCTTTCGTTTTCAACTTTCGCTGGATTATATATTTTTATTGTTTTTAGTTAGTCCCCGCTTTTCCTCTAGTGGGGGCAGTCCCAGTGTCGTCCAACCTGTTGGACTCCTTTTGTAGTGGGGGTGAGCCGTAACTATTTACGGCGACTTCCAAATTTGTTATAATTGTATTTCGGCAGGGATGCTTTCATTGGATCGTGGACACTCTCGCCATCTATGAGGCGTTACTGTAACTTAGGAATTTGTTTGTGGCCCTCGCTACGATATTGGACACTCACGCTATCTGGCAGAGACGTCAGACAACCTTACTTTGCGTTCCCGCAGCTTGGTGCGGTGTTGCCGTGAGTAGAGATTAGCGGATTTGACTCTTGTAGAGGGTCAGCTGTTTGTCGTTGTGTAGAGAAGCAGTTTGGGAGGCGGTTTTGACTCGAGTGGTGGATACCAGGTGTTGGTTCCCGGTCAGCTGTTCTCGTCACGAGCTGTCTTGGAGGTCAGCGTTTGAAAAGGTTTTTGCTTTATTTTGTTAAGGCCGGGGTTTTTTTAAATTAATTATGGCAGGCTAAGTGTAAAGTGTGCCGAAGGTCTCTCGGCCTGGCAACTGTGACCGCGTGAAGAGATCAAGATGTTATATGTGAGTAAATTGAGGAACTCGGACAGCACGTGCTAATGCACTATGAACAGGTATGCAAAGTGAAAATTATTAAATTTCGCCTGGGATGCGCTTCCGCACGGCTTGCGTTAGGGTCAAATGGGGCCTGGCTAGTTCTTAACCAACAAAAAAAAAGGAACAACAGTGGCTTAATACTGGATTTTTTTTTTTTATTTCACTGTATACCTGGAACCTAATATGCAGGTTTCTGCAGTCATTGCCAATTCTTGAACGCAAGTTTTTTTTTAAAGAAAAGTCTTTTGATCTTGACTAGCTTCTGATATTTCTTTCAAATGATGAATAGCTTCTCTTGCTGTTTGCGGTGACAGTGTATCTTATGTGTAAAACTTTTTTACCAACAAAACAAACAAAAACTTAAGAAAATGTGTTAGGAATTGGCCAGTGTGATCATGGGCCTAGTGAAGCAAAATTCAGCCGAGTTCCTTAACCGCTCTTTGTATGATTCAGTGTGTTCAAATAAATGTCTTGGGTTTGAAATGTGGAAGCATGTAATGTCCAGTATACATTTTTTCCTATAATCTGTGTTGAACTTATATTGTGGCTGCCTTTTATTGGAACGTATAAATCTGATTATGAAAAGAGTTGCAGATCACCTACAATTGAAATAATACATTGCCCTGTACTAGAACTGTAATTCGGAAGTATTCCGCCTGTTAATAAAAATGACTGAACTTTTGTACATGATGAAATTTCCACCTTGGGATTTTTTGTTATTTTATTGTGTTTCTCTATCAATGTACAGTCACTGTTGAAATTCTTTTGTAGATGTATATGTTCATATTTATTTTAATTCTCTCTCAATGTACAGTCACTGTGACAATTCTTTTGTATATGTATATGCTCCTAATTTTATGCACAAAATATTTTTACCTTTTGAGAGATATATACCTGATTATTTGATAGTTTTTTAATAAGGGTGCACTCTGAAATCAGTAAGCCATGGTGCTACACAAGTTTATACAAGTTTAAGGAAAAGTGAGCACACACGCACTTGTGAATTCCACACCGAGTATATAATCACCTATCTTATGTGTACATTATATATTCCTAATTATATGATTCTCCTTTCTAGCTTTTGATTTATATTTCAGAGGGCGCATGTTGTTATGTAATATAATTGTTTAAATTGTTGTGGCTGTAATAATAGTTGTACGATAGAATTGCTTGTTAAATGGTTTATAAAATTGTTTATATTATTGAAAGTGTTTATAGTACAAACACAGGGGGACTGAAAAGAAAAAAAAAAGACTTATTGTTATTAAATGTTATATTTCGAGAACCTCTGGATTTACTCTTTATACTTATTAAGGTTAATATAATTATTTCCAAATTAGGAAATTCTATTTGGTGAAGATTAAAAGGTACTGTCGAGGCTTATTGCATGTCAATTGTGATTTTGTATACCATGTAAGAGATTTTAGATATTTTACAGATTTTATATATTTCTAATGGAATACTTTTTAAATATTAAATTTTGAATATTTTGAAATTTTAAATTTTGAATACCAGGTAATATTTTTTAAATATTTCACATGTTTATATATTCTAATAGAATACCTTCACAGCCTGAATTCTATGAAATCTCATTGTAAGAAAAACTAAAGATGATAGCATCAATAAATTTGTTATTTTCGGAATTTTAAAATTGAGGTCACCTCATTCGTCCTATTACCTAATGGTTACCCAGCATGTGGCTATTCTTCCACTATGAGGCCTTTCCTAGTTCAAGGGAACAAGTGAGCCGGTCATCAAGGTGAGTTGTAGATTTTATATTTTTTTAGGTTGTCAAACTTGAAAAAAGTGTCAGATTTGGAAAGTTGAAAATTGTGTTGTGCTGTCTTTGGTGATGGGCGGCTCACAAATGGTAGCAGAGCGTGGTTGGACGTAGTCCTGGCCACCTCTGAACCGAAATTTGGAAATGGATGAGGTGACCATATAGAATCTTTGTTGGACATGTTCTGTCAGTTGTGGTGTGTTATCCATTGTTGTAATTAGGTGTTACTAGTGTTGTAAATCTTGGTCTTCGGGTGCGGTTGCCGGGCCGGGAATTCTGGGGGGGGGGTTGTGCACAGCTTGGTGATTCCTGATGGTATCTTCGGGGCGTTGTTAAGTGTTTATTTGTTGTTTTGCTCTTGTTTTGTCATTGTCTTTTTTGTCTTGGCACATCATCTTGATCTTGGTTTAGGAAAGGTAAGAGAAGGGATGGATGTTCGCGTGCACTCTGCGCGGTCTTCTCTGCCTTGTGAATCGGGTCCGCCCACCCTAGTGTGGGGAGGTGGGCCAGTCATGTGTCAAGGTTTGATGATGCCTTGTTGGCTGAACATGGCTGGTCGGTCCACGAGGTGGTCGGTTCTCGAAGGGTACTCGCATATCAAGGTTGTAGCACCTTGTTAGCCTTCGGGCGTGAATATGTGAGTACCAAGGAGAGCAAAGTGGTGGTCACTGGAGAGGGAGACGTGTTGGGGCGGTCCCGAGAGTTGGCATGGGGGAGGGGACTCGCGTGGGGGATGGTCGCTTTGTGGTATTCTTTAAACCAGTTAGGATTAGTTAGGGTCCTCGGGTTGGTTTTCGGGGGGCTTCTCGGGAGGGATTGTTTTTAAAGGTTTTACTTTTTAGCGTTTTATTGTTTTAGGTGGGGTTAATTGGGGTTTTTAAAAGTTTTATCGGTATTTTAGCTCCTCTCCTTTCCTTTCTTCTTTCTATTGCTTTAGGTCGCGACCGCTCACACTCCCCGTATCTTCTACACTTACACACACCCAGCTACACACCCACACACACCTTGTCCTTCCTTCTGGTGTCCTTCCGTTTTCAACTTTCGCTGTATTATATATTTTTATTGTTTTTAGTTAGTCCCCGCTTTTCCTCCAGTGGGGGCAGTCCCAGTGTTGTCCAAACCGTTGGACTCCTTTTGTAGTGGGGGTGTGCCGTAACTAGTTACGGTGACTTCCAAATTTGTTATAATTGTATGTCGGCAGGGAAGCTTTCATTGGATCGTGGACACTCTCGCCATCTATGAGGCGTTACTGTAACTTAGGAATTTGTTTGTGGCTCTCGCTACGATATTGGACACTCACGCTATCTGTCAGAGGCGTCAGACAACCTTACTTTGCGTTCCCGCAGCTTGGTGCGTTGTTGCCGTGAGTAGAGAGTAGCAGATTTGACTCTTGTAGTGGGTCAGTTGTTTGTCGTTGTGTAGAAAAGCGGATTGGGAGGCGGTTTTTGACTCGAGTGGTGGATACCAGGTGTTGGTTCCCGGTCAGCTGTTCTCATCACGAGCTGTCTTGGAGGTCAGCGTTTGAAAAGGTTTTTGTTTTATTTTGTTAAGGCCGGGGTTTTTTAAAATTAATTATGGCAGGCTAAGTGTAAAGTGTGCCGAAGGTCTCTCGGCCTGGCAACTGTGACCGCGTGAAGAGATCAAGATGTTATATGTGAGTAAATTGAGGAATTCGGACAGCACGTGCTAATGCACTATGAACAGGTATGCAAAGTGAAAATTATTAAATTTCGCCTGGGATGCGCTTCCGCACGGCTTGCGTTAGGGTCAAATGGGGCCTGGCTAGTTCTTAACAAACAAAAAAAAAAAGGAACAACAGTGGCTTAATACTGGATTTTTTTTTTTTATTTCACTGTATACCTGGAACCTAATATGCAGGTTTCTGCAGTCATTGCCAATTCTTGAACGCAAGTTTTTTTTTAAAGAAAAGTCTGTTGAACTTGACTAGCTTCTGATATTTCTTTCAAATGATGAATAGCTTCTCTAGCTGTTTGCGGTGACAGTGTATCTTATGTGCAAAACTTTTTTTACCTACAAAACAAAACAAAATTAAGAAAATGTGTTAGGAATTGGCCAGTGTGATCATGGGCCTAGTGAAGCAAAATTCAGCCGAGTTCCTTAACCGCTCTTTGTATGATTCAGTGTGTTCATATAAATGTCTTGTGTTTGAATTGTGGAAGCATGTAATGTCCAGTATACATTTTTTCCTATAATCTGTGTTGAACTTATATTGTGGCTGCCTTTTATTGGAACGTATAAATCTGATTATGAAAAGAGTTGCAGATCACCTACAATTGTAATAATACATTGCCCTGTACTAGAACTGTAATTCGGAAGTATTCCGCCTGTTAATAAAAATTACTGAACTTTTGTACATGATGAAATTTCCACCTTGAGATTTTTTGTTATTTTATTGTGATTCTCTATCAATGTACAGTCACTGTTGAAATTCTTTTGTAGATGTATATGCTCATATTTATTTTAATTCTCTCTCAATGTACAGTCAATGTGAAAATTCTTTTCTATATGTATATGCTCCCAATTTTATGCACAAAATATTTTTACCTTTTGAGAGATATATACCTGATTATTTGATAGTTTTTTAATAAGGGTGCACTCTGAAATCAGTAAGCCATGGTGCTACACAAGTTTATACAAGTTTAAGGAAAAGTGAGCACACACGCACTTGTGAATTCCACACCGAGTATATAATCACCTACCTTATGGGTACATTATATATTCCTAATTATATGATTCTCCTTTCTAGCTTTTGATATAAATTTCAGAGGGCGCATGTTGTTATGTAATATAATTGTTTAAATTGTTGTGGCTGTAATAATTGTTGTAGGATAGAATTGCTTGTTAAATGGTTTATAAAATTGTTTATATTATTGAAAGTGTTTATAGTACAACCACAGGGGGACTGAAAAGAAAAAAAAAAGACTTATTGTTATTAAATGTTATGTTTCGAGAACCTCTGGATTTACTCTTTGTACTTATTAATGTTAATATAATTATTTCCAAATAAGGAAATTCTATTTGGTGAAGGTTAAAAGGTACTGTCGAGGCTTCTTGCATGTCAATTGTGATTTTGTATACCATGTAAGAGATTTTAGATATTTTACAGATTTTATATATTTCTAATGGAATACTTTTTAAATATCAAATTTTGAATTTTTGAAATTTTAAATTTTGAATACCAGGTAATATTGTTTAAATATTTCACATGTTTATATATTCTAATAGAATACCTTCACAGCCTGAATTCTATGAAATCTCATTGTAAGAAAAACTAAAGATGATAGCATCAATAAATTTGTTATTTTCGGAATTTTAAAATTGAGGTCACCTCATTCGTCCTATTACCTAATGGTTACCCAGCATGTGGCTATTCTTCCACTATGAGGCCTCTCCTAGTTCAAGGGAACAAGTGAGCCGGTCATCAAGGTGAGTTGTAGATTTTATATTTTTTTAGGTTGTCAAACTTGAAAAAAGTGTCAGATTTGGAAAGTTGAAAATTGTGTTGTGCTGTCTTTGGTGATGGGCGGCTCACAAATGGTAGCAGAGCGTGGTTTGACGTAGTCCTGGCCACCTCTGAACCGAAATTTGGAAATGGATGAGGTGACCTCTATATCTTAGTTGGACATGTTCTGTCAGTTGTGGTGTGTTATCCATTGTTGTAATTAGGTGTTACTAGTGTTGTAAATCTTGGTCTTTCGGTGCGGTTGCCGGGCCGGGACTTCTTGGGGGGGTGGTTGTGCACAGCTTGGTGATTCCTGATGGTATCTTCGGGGCGTTGTTAAGTGTTTATTTGTTGTTTGTGCTCTTGTTTTGTCATTGTCTTTGTTGTCTTGGCACATCATCTTGATCTTGGTTTAGGAAAGGTAAGAGAAGGGATGGATGTTCGCGTGCACTCTGCGCGGTCTTTTCTGCCTTTTGAATCGGGTCCGCCCACCCTAGTGTGGGGAGGTGGGCCAGTCATGTGTCAAGGATTGATGATGCCTTGTTGGCTGAACATGGCTGGTCGGCCCACGATGTGGACGGTTCTCGAAGGGTACTCGCATATCAAGGTTGTAGCACCTTGTTAGCCTTCGGGAGTGAATATGTGAGTACCAAGGAGAGTAAAGTCGTGGTCACTGGAGAGGGAGACGTGTTGGGGCGGTCCCGAGAGTTGGCATGGGGGAGGGGACTCGCGTGGGGGATGGTCGCTGTGTGGTATTGTTTACTCCAGTTAGGATTAGTTGGGTACCTCGTGTTGGTTTTCGGGGGGCTTCTTGGGAGGGATTGTGTTTTAAGGTTTTACTTTTTATCGTTTTATTGTTTTAGGTGGGGTTAATTGGGGTTTTAAAAGTTTTATCGGTATTTTAGCTCCTCTCCTTTCCTTTCTTCTTTCTATTGCTTTAGGTCGCGACCGCTCTTACTCCCCGAATCTTCTACACTTACACACACCCAGCTACACACCCACACACACCTTGTCCTTCCTTCTGGTGTCCTTTCGTTTTCAACTTTCGCTGGATTATATATTTTTATTGTTTTTAGTTAGTCCCCGCTTTTCCTCCAGTGGGGGCAGTCCCAGTGTCGTCCAACCCGTTGGACTCCTTTTGTAGTGGGGGTGTGCCGTAACTAGTTACGGCGACTTCCAAATTTGTTATAATTGTATTTCGGCAGGGATGCTTTCATTGGATCGTGGACACTCTCGCCATCTATGAGGCGTTACTGTAACTTGGGAATTTGTTTGTGGCTCTCGCTACGATATTGGACACTCACGCTATCTGGCAGAGACGTCAGACAACCTTACTTTGCGTTCCCGCAGGTTGGTGCGGTGTTGCCGTGAGTAGAAAGTAGCGGATTTGACTCTTGTAGTGGGTCAGCTGTTTGTCGTTGTGTAGAGAAGCGGTTTGGGAGGCGGTTTTTGACTCGAGTGGTGGGTACCAGGTGTTGGTTCCCGGTCAGCTTTTCTCGTCACGAGCTGTCTTGGAGGTCAGCGTTTGAAAAGGTTTTTGTTTTATTTTGTTAAGGCCGGGGTTTTTTAAAATTAATTATGGCAGGCTAAGTGTAAAGTGTGCCGAAGGTCTCTCGGCCTGGCAACTTTGACCTCGTGAAGAGATCAAGATGTTATATGTGAGTTAATTGAGGAACTCGGACAGCACGTGCTAATGCACTATGAACAGGTATGCAAAGTGAAAATTATTAAATTTCGCCTGGGATGCGCTTCCGCACGGCTTGCGTTAGGGTCAAATGGGGCCTGGCTAGTTCTTAACAAACAAAAAAAAAAAAGGAACAACAGTGGCTTAATACTGAATTTTTTTTTACTTCACTGTATACCTGGAACCTAATATGCAGGTTTCTGCAGTCATTGCCAATCCTTGAACGCAAGTTTTTTTTAAAGAAAAGTCTGTTGAACTTGACTAGCTTCTGATATTTCTTTCAAATAATGAATAGCTTCTCTTGCTGTTTGCGGTGACAGTGTATCTTATGTGTAAAAATTTTTTACCTACAAAACAAAAAAAAACTTAAGAAAATGTGTTAGGAATTGGCCAGTGTGATCATGGGCCTAGTGAAGCAAAATTCAGCCGAGTTCCTTAACCGCTCTTTGTATGATTCAGTGTGTTCATATAAATGTCTTGTGTTTGAATTGTGGAAGCATGTAATGTCCAGTATACATTTTTTCCTATAATCTGTGTTGAACTTATATTTGTGGCTGCCTTTTATTGGAACGTATAAATCTGATTATGAAAAGAGTTGCAGATCACCTACAATTGTAATAATACATTGCCCTGTACTAGAACTGTAATTCGGAAGTATTCCGCCTGTTAATAAAAATGACTGAACTTTTGTACATGATGAAATTTCCACCTTGGGATTTTTTGTTATTTTATTGTGATTCTCTATCAATGTACAGTCACTGTTGAAATTCTTTTGTAGATGTATATGCTCATATTTATTTTAATTCTCTCTCAATGTACAGTCACTGTGAAAATTCTTTTGTACATGTATATGCTCCTAATTTTATGCACAAAATATTTTTACCTTTTGAGAGATATATACCTGATTATTTGATAGTTTTTTAATAAGGGTGCACTCTGAAATCAGTAAGCCATGGTGCTACACAAGTTTATACAAGTTTAAGGAAAAGTGAGCACACACGCACTTGTGAATTCCACACCGAGTATATAATCACCTATCTTATGGGTACATTATATATTCCTAATTATATGATTCTCCTTTCTAGCTTTTGATTTAGATTTCAGAGGGCGCATGTTGTTATGTAATATAATTGTTTAAATTGTTGTGGCTGTAATAATTGTTGTAGGATAGAATTGCTTGTTAAATGGTTTATAAAATTGTTTATATTATTGAAAGTGTTTATAGTACAACCACAGGGGGACTGAAAAGAAAAAAAAAAAAGACTTATTGTTATTAAACGTTATATTTCGAGAACCTCTGGATTTACACTTTGTACTTATTAATGTTAATATAATTATTTCCAAATAAGGAAATTCTATTTGGTGAAGGTTAAAAGGTACTGTCGAGGCTTCTTGCACGTCAATTGTGATTTTGTATACCATGTAAGAGATTTTAGATATTTTACAGATTTTATATATTTCTAATGGAATACTTTTTAAATATTAAATTTTGAATATTTTGAAATTTTAAATTTTGAATACCAGGTAATATTGTTTAAATATTTCACATGTTTATATATTCTAATAGAATACCTTCACAGCCTGAATTCTATGAAATCTCATTGTAAGAAAAACTAAAGATGATAGCATCAATAAATTTGTTATTTTCGGAATTTTAAAATTGAGGTCACCTCATTCGTCCTATTACCTAATGGTTACCCAGCATCTGGCTATTCTTCCACTATGAGGCCTCTCCTAGTTCAAGGGAACAAGTGAGCCGGTCATCAAGGTGAGTTGTAGATTTTATATTTTTTTAGGTTGTCAAACTTGAAAAAAGTGTCAGATTTGGAAAGTTGAAAATTGTGTTGTGCTGTCTTTGGTGATGGGCGGCTCACAAATGGTAGCAGAGCGTGGTTGGACGTAGTCCTGGCCACCTCTGAACCGAAATTTGGAAATGGATGAGGTGACCATATAGAATCTTTGTTGGACATGTTCTGTCAGTTGTGGTGTGTTATCCATTGTTGTAATTAGGTGTTACTAGTGTTGTAAATCTTGGTCTTCGGGTGCGGTTGCCGGGCCGGGACTTCTGGGGGGGGGGTTGTGCACAGCTTGGTGATTCCTGATGGTATCTTCGGGGCGTTGTTAAGTGTTTATTTGTTGTTTTGCTCTTGTTTTGTCATTGTCTTTTTTGTCTTGGCACATCATCTTGATCTTGGTTTAGGAAAGGTAAGAGAAGGGATGGATGTTCGCGTGCACTCTGCGCTGTCTTCTCTGCCTTGTGAATCGGGTCCGCCCACCCTAGTGTGGGGAGGTGGGCCAGTCATGTGTCAAGGTTTGATGATGCCTTGTTGGCTGAACATGGCTGGTCGGTCCACGAGGTGGTCGGTTCTCGAAGGGTACTCGCATATCAAGGTTGTAGCACCTTGTTAGCCTTCGGGCGTGAATATGTGAGTACCAAGGAGAGTAAAGTGGTGGTCACTGGAGAGGGAGACGTGTTGGGGCGGTCCCGAGAGTTGGCATGGGGGAGGGGACCCGCGTGGGGGATGGTCGCTTTGTGGTATTCTTTAAACCAGTTAGGATTAGTTAGGGTCCTCGGGTTGGTTTTCGGGGGGCTTCTCGGGAGGGATTGTTTTTAAAGGTTTTACTTTTTAGCGTTTTATTGTTTTAGGTGGGGTTAATTGGGGTTTTTAAAAGTTTTATCGGTATTTTAGCTCCTCTCCTTTCCTTTCTTCTTTCTATTGCTTTAGGTCGCGACCGCTCACACTCCCCGTATCTTCTACACTTACACACACCCAGCTACACACCCACACACACCTTGTCCTTCCTTCTGGTGTCCTTCCGTTTTCAACTTTCGCTGGATTATATATTTTTATTGTTTTTAGTTAGTCCCCGCTTTTCCTCCAGTGGGGGCAGTCCCAGTGTTGTCCAAACCGTTGGACTCCTTTTGTAGTGGGGGTGTGCCGTAACTAGTTACGGTGACTTCCAAATTTGTTATAATTGTATGTCGGCAGGGAAGCTTTCATTGGATCGTGGACACTCTCGCCATCTATGAGGCGTTACTGTAACTTAGGAATTTGTTTGTGGCTCTCGCTACGATATTGGACACTCACGCTATCTGTCAGAGGCGTCAGACAACCTTACTTTGCGTTCCCGCAGCTTGGTGCATTGTTGCCGTGAGTAGAGAGTAGCAGATTTGACTCTTGTAGTGGGTCAGCTGTTTGTCGTTGTGTAGAAAAGCGGATTGGGAGGCGGTTTTTGACTCGAGTGGTGGATACCAGGTGTTGGTTCCCGGTCAGCTGTTCTCGTCACGAGCTGTCTTGGAGGTCAGCGTTTGAAAAGGTTTTTGTTTTATTTTGTTAAGGCCGGGGTTTTTTAAAATTAATTATGGCAGGCTAAGTGTAAAGTGTGCCGAAGGTCTCTCGGCCTGGCAACTGTGACCGCGTGAAGAGATCAAGATGTTATATGTGAGTAAATTGAGGAATTCGGACAGCACGTGCTAATGCACTATGAACAGGTATGCAAAGTGAAAATTTTAAATTTCGCCTGGGATGCGCTTCCGCACGGCTTGCGTTAGGGTCAAATGGGGCCTGGCTAGTTCTTAACAAACAAAAAAAAAAAAGGAACAACAGTGGCTTAATACTGAATTTTTTTTTACTTCACTGTATACCTGGAACCTAATATGCAGGTTTCTGCAGTCATTGCCAATTCTTGAACGCAAGTTTTTTTTTAAAGAAAAGTCTGTTGAACTTGACTAGCTTCTGATATTTCTTTCAAATGATGAATAGCTTCTCTAGCTGTTTGCGGTGACAGTGTATCTTATGTGCAAAACTTTTTTTACCTACAAAACAAAAAAAAATTAAGAAAATGTGTTAGGAATTGGCCAGTGTGATCATGGGCCTAGTGAAGCAAAATTCAGCCGAGTTCCTTAACCGCTCTTTGTATGATTCAGTGTGTTCATATAAATGTCTTGTGTTTGAATTGTGGAAGCATGTAATGTCCAGTATACATTTTTTCCTATAATCTGTGTTGAACTTATATTGTGGCTGCCTTTTATTGGAACGTATAAATCTGATTATGAAAAGAGTTGCAGATCACCTACAATTGTAATAATACATTGCCCTGTACTAGAACTGTAATTCGGAAGTACTCCGCCTGTTAATAAAAATTACTGAACTTTTGTACATGATGAAATTTCCACCTTGAGATTTTTTGTTATTTTATTGTGATTCTCTATCAATGTACAGTCACTGTTGAAATTCTTTTGTAGATGTATATGCTCATATTTATTTTAATTCTCTCTCAATGTACAGTCAATGTGAAAATTCTTTTCTATATGTATATGCTCCCAATTTTATGCACAAAATATTTTTACCTTTTGAGAGATATATACCTGATTATTTGATAGTTTTTTAATAAGGGTGCACTCTGAAATCAGTAAGCCATGGTGCTACACAAGTTTATACAAGTTTAAGGAAAAGTGAGCACACACGCACTTGTGAATTCCACACCGAGTATATAATCACCTACCTTATGGGTACATTATATATTCCTAATTATATGATTCTCCTTTCTAGCTTTTGATTTAAATTTCAGAGGGCGCATGTTGTTATGTAATATAATTGTTTAAATTGTTGTGGCTGTAATAATTGTTGTAGGATAGAATTGCTTGTTAAATGGTTTATAAAATTGTTTATATTATTGAAAGTGTTTATAGTACAACCACAGGGGGACTGAAAAGAAAAAAAAAAAGACTTATTGTTTTTAAATGTTATGTTTCGAGAACCTCTGGATTTACTCTTTGTACTTATTAATGTTAATATAATTATTTCCAAATAAGGAAATTCTATTTGGTGAAGGTTAAAAGGTACTTTCGAGGCTTCTTGCATGTCAATTGTGATTTTGTATACCATGTAAGAGATTTTAGATATTTTACAGATTTTATATATTTCTAATGGAATACTTTTTAAATATCAAATTTTGAATTTTTGAAATTTTAAATTTTGAATACCAGGTAATATTGTTTAAATATTTCACATGTTTATATATTCTAATAGAATACCTTCACAGCCTGAATTCTATGAAATCTCATTGTAAGAAAAACTAAAGATGATAGCATCAATAAATTTGTTATTTTCGGAATTTTAAAATTGAGGTCACCTCATTCGTCCTATTACCTAATGGTTACCCAGCATGTGGCTATTCTCCCACTATGAGGCCTCTCCTAGTTCAAGGGAACAAGTGAGCCGGTCATCAAGGTGAGTTGTAGATTTTATATTTTTTTAGGTTGTCAAACTTGAAAAAAGTGTCAGATTTGGAAAGTTGAAAATTGTGTTGTGCTGTCTTTGGTGATGGGCGGCTCACAAATGGTAGCAGAGCGTGGTTTGACGTAGTCCTGGCCACCTCTGAACCGAAATTTGGAAATGGATGAGGTGACCTCTATATCTTAGTTGGACATGTTCTGTCAGTTGTGGTGTGTTATCCATTGTTGTAATTAGGTGTTACTAGTGTTGTAAATCTTGGTCTTTCGGTGCGGTTGCCGGGCCGGGACTTCTTGGGGGGGTGGTTGTGCACAGCTTGGTGATTCCTGATGGTATCTTCGGGGCGTTGTTAAGTGTTTATTTGTTGTTTGTGCTCTTGTTTTGTCATTGTCTTTGTTGTCTTGGCACATCATCTTGATCTTGGTTTAGGAAAGGTAAGAGAAGGGATGGATGTTCGCGTGCACTCTGCGCGGTCTTCTCTGCCTTGTGAATCGGGTCCGCCCACCCTAGTGTGGGGAGGTGGGCCAGTCATGTGTCAAGGATTGATGATGCCTTGTTGGCTGAACATGGCTGGTCGGCCCACGATGTGGACGGATCTCGAAGGGTACTCGCATATCAAGGTTGTAGCACCTTGTTAGCCTTCGGGAGTGAATATGTGAGTACCAAGGAGAGTAAAGTCGTGGTCACTGGAGAGGGTGACGTGTTGGGGCGGTCCCGAGAGTTGGCATGGGGGAGGGGACTCGCGTGGGGGATGGTCGCTGTGTGGTATTGTTTACTCCAGTTAGGATTAGTTGGGTACCTCGTGTTGGTTTTCGGGGGGCTTCTTGGGAGGGATTGTGTTTTAAGGTTTTACTTTTTATCGTTTTATTGTTTTAGGTGGGGTTAATTGGGGTTTTAAAAGTTTTATCGGTATTTTAGCTCCTCTCCTTTCCTTTCTTCTTTCTATTGCTTTAGGTCGCGACCGCTCTTACTCCCCGTATCTTCTACACTTACACACACCCAGCTACACACCCACACACACCTTGTCCTTCCTTCTGGTGTCCTTTCGTTTTCAACTTTCGCTGGATTATATATTTTTATTGTTTTTAGTTAGTCCCCGCTTTTCCTCCAGTGGGGGCAGTCCCAGTGTCGTCCAACCCGTTGGACTCCTTTTGTAGCGGGGGTGTGCCGTAACTAGTTACGGCGACTTCCAAATTTGTTATAATTGTATTTCGGCAGGGATGCTTTCATTGGATCGTGGACACTCTCGCCATCTATGAGACGTTACTGTAACTTAGGAATTTGTTTGTGGCTCTCGCTACGATATTGGACACTCACGCTATCTGTCAGAGACGTCAGACAACCTTACTTTACGTTCCCGCAGCTTGGTGCGGTGTTGCCGTGAGTAGAGGGTAGCGGATTTGACTCTTGTATTGGGTCAGCTGTTTGTCGTTGTGTAGAGAAACGGTTTGGGAGGCGGTTTTTGACTCGAGTGGTGGATACCAGGTGTTGGTTCCCGGTCAGCTGTTCTCGTCACGAGCTGTCTTGGAGGTCAGCGTTTGAAAAGGTTTTTGTTTTATTTTGTTAAGGCCGGGGTTTTTTAAAATTAATTATGGCAGGCTAAGTGTAAAGTGTGCCGAAGGTCTCTCGGCCTGGCAACTGTGACCGCGTGAAGAGATCAAGATGTTATAAGTGAGTAAATTGAGGAACTCGGACAGCACGTGCTAATGCACTATGAACAGGTATGCAAAGTGAAAATTATTAAAATTCGCCTGGGATGCGCTTCCGCACGGCTTGCGTTAGGGTCAAATGGGGCCTGGCTAGTTCTTAACAAACAAAAAAAAAAAAGGAACAACAGTGGCTTAATACTGGATTTTTTTTTTACTTCACTGTATACCTGGAACCTAATATGCAGGTTTCTGCAGTCATTGCCAATTTTTGAACGCAAGTTTTTTTTTAAAGAAAAGTCTGTTGAACTTGACTAGCTTCTGATATTTCTTTCAAATGATGAATAGCTTCTCTTGCTGTTTGCGGTGACAGTGTATATTATGTGCAAAAATTTTTACCTACAAAACAAAAAAAAACTTAAGAAAATGTGTTAGGAATTGGCCAGTGTGATCATGGGCCTAGTGAAGCAAAATTCAGCCGAGTTCCTTAACCGCTCTTTGTATGATTCAGTGTTTGAATATATATATGTCTTGTGTTTGAATTGTGGAAGCATGTAATGTCCAGTATACATTTTTTCCTATAATCTGTGTTGAACTTATATTGTGGCTGCCTTTTATTGGAACGTATAAATCTGATTATGAAAAGAGTTGCAGATAACCTACAATTGAAATAATACATTGCCCTGTACTAGAAATGTAATTCGGAAGTATTCCGTATGTTAATAAAAATGACTGAACTTTTGTACATGATGAAATTTCCACCTTGGGATTTTTGGTTATTTTATTGTGATTCTCTATCAATGTACAGTCACTGTTGAAATTCTTTTGTAGATGTATATGCTCATATTTATTTTAATTCTCTCTCAATGTACAGTCACTGTGAAAATTCTTTTGTATATGTATATGCTCCTAATTTTATGCACAAAATATTTTTACCTTTTGAGAGATATATACCTGATTATTTGATAGATTTTTAATAAGGGTACACTCTGAAATCAGTAAGCCATGGTGCTACACAAGTTTATACAAGTTTAAGGAAAAGTGAGCACACACGCACTTGTGAATTCCACACCGAGTATATAATCACCTATCTTATGTGTACATTATATATTCCTAATTATATGATTCTCCTTTCTAGCTTTTGATTTATATTTCAGAGGGCGCATGTTGTTATGTAATATAATTGTTTAAATTGTTGTGGCTGTAATAATTGTTGTACGATAGAATTGCTTGTTAAATGGTTTATAAAATTGTTTATATTATTGAAAGTGTTTATAGTACAACCACAGGGGGACTGAAAAGAAAAAAAAAAAAAGACTTATTGTTATTAAATGTTATATTTCGAGAACCTCTGGATTTACTCTTTGTACTTATTAATGTTAATATAATTATTTCCAAATAAGGAAATTCTATTTGGTGAAGGTTAAAAGGTACTTTCGAGGCTTCTTGCATGTCAATTGTGATTTTGTATACCATGTAAGAGATTTTAGATATTTTACAAATTTTATATATTTCTAATTGAATACTTTTTAAATATTAAATTTTGAATATTTTGAAATTTTAAATTTTGAATATCAGGTAATATTGTTTAAATATTTCACATGTTTATATATTCTAATAGAATACCTTCACAGCCTGAATTCTATGAAATCTCATTGTAAGAAAAACTAAAGATGATAGCATCAATAAATTTGTTATTTTCGGAATTTTAAAATTGAGGTCACCTCATTCGTCCTATTACCTAATGGTTACCCAGCATGTGGCTATTCTTCCACTAGGAGGCCTCTCCTAGTTCAAGGGAACAAGTGAGCCGGTCATCAAATTGAGTTGTAGATTTTATATTTTTCTTATGTTGTCAAACTTGAAAAATGTGTCAGATTTGGAAAGTTGAAAATTGTGTTGTGCTGTCTTTGGTGATGGGCGGCTTACAAATGGTAGCAGAGCGTGGTTGGACGTAGTCCTGGCCACCTCTGAACCGAAATTTGGAAATGGATGAGGTGACCTCTATATCTTAGTTGGACATGTTCTGTCAGTTGTGCTGTGTTATCCATTGTTGTAATTAGGTATTAATAGTGTTGTAAATCTTGGTCTTTGGGTGCGGTTGCCGGGCCGGGACTTCTGGGGGGGGGGTTGTGCACAGCTTGGTGATTCCTGATGGTATCTTCGTGGCGTTGTTAAGTGTTTATTTGTTGTTTGTGCTCTTGTTTTGTCATTGTCTTTGTTGTCTTGGCACATCATCTTGATCTTGGTTTAGGAAAGGTAAGAGAAGGGATGGATGTTCGCGTGCCCTCTGCGCGGTCTTCTCTGCCTTGTGAATCGGGTCCGCCCACCCTAGTGTGGGGAGTTGGGCCAGTCATGTGTCAAGGATTGATGATGCCTTGTTGGCTGAACATGGCTGGTCGGTCCACGTGGTGGACGGTTCTCGAAGGGTACTCGCATATCAAGGTTGTAGCACCTTGTTAGCCTTCGGGCGTGAATATGTGAGTACCAAGGAGAGTAAAGTGGTGGTCTCTGGAGAGGGTGACGTGTTGGGGCGGTCCCGAGAGTTGGCATGGGGGAGGGGACTAGCGTGGGGGATGGTCGCAGTGTGGTATTGTTTACCCCAGTTAGGATTAGTTAGGGTCCTCGGGTTGGTTTTCTGAGGGCTTCTCGGGAGGGATTGTGTTTTAAGGTTTTACGTTTTTGCGTTTTATTGTTTTAGGTGGGGTTAATTGGGGTTTTAAAAGTTTTATCGGTATTTTAGCTCCACGGTTCTCGAAGGGTACTCGCATATCAAGGTTGTAGCACCTTGTTAGCCTTCGGGAGTGAATATGTGAGTACCAAGGAGAGTAAAGTCGTGGTCAGTTTTATCAGTATTTTAGCTCCTCTCCTTTCCTTTCTTCTTTCTATTGCTTTAGGTCGCGACCGCTCACACTCCCCGTATCTTCTACACTTACACACACCCAGCTACACACCCACACACACCTTGTCCTTCCTTCTGGTGTCCTTTCGTTTTCAACTTTCGCTAGATTATATATTTTTATTGTTTTTAGTTAGTCCCCGCTTTTCCTCCAGTGGGGGCAGTCCCAGTGTCGTCCAACCCGTTGGACTCCTTTTGTAGCGGGGGTGTGCCGTAACTAGTTACGGCGACTTCCAAATTTGTTATAATTGTATTTCGGCAGGGATGCTTGCATTGGATCGTGGACACTCTCGCCATCTATGAGGCGTTACTGTAACTTAGGAATTTGTTTGTGGCTCTCGCTACGATATTGGACACTCACGCTATCTGTCAGAGACGTCAGACAACCTTACTTTGCGTTCCCGCAGCTTGGTGCGGTGTTGCCGTGAGTAGAGTGTAGCGGATTTGACTCTTGTATTGGGTCAGCTGTTTGTCGTTGTGTAGAGAAGCGGTTTGGGAGGCGGTTTTTGATTCGAGTGGTGGATACCAGGTGTTGGTTCCCGGTCAGCTGTTCTCGTCACGAGCTGTCTTGGAGGTCAGAGTTTGAAAAGGTTTTTGTTTTATTTTGTTAAGGCCGGGGTTTTTTAAAATTAATTATGGCAGGCTAAGTGTAAAGTGTGCCAAAGGTCTCTCGGCCTGGCAACTGTGACCGCGTGAAGAGATCAAGATGTTATATGTGAGTAAATTGAGGAACTCGGACAGCACGTGCTAATGCACTATGAGCAGGTATGCAAAGTGAAAATTATTAAAATTCGCCTGGGATGCGCTTCCGCACGGCTTGCGTTAGGGTCAAATGGGGTCTGGCTAGTTCTTAACAAACAAAAAAAAAAGGAACAACAGTGGCTTAATACTGGATTTTTTTTTACTTCACTGTATACCTGGAACCTAATATGCAGGTTTCTGCAGTCATTGCCAATTCTTGAACGCAAGTTTTTTTTTAAAGAAAAGTCTGTTGAACTTGACTAGCTTCTGATATTTCTTTCAAATGATGAATAGCTTCTCTTGCTGTTTGCGGTGACAGTGTATCTTATGTGCAAAACTTTTTTTACCTACAAAACAAAAAAAAACTTAAGAAAATGTGTTAGGAATTGGCCAGTGTGATCATGGGCCTAGTGAAGCAAAATTCAGCCGAGTTCCTTAACCGCTCTTTGTATGATTCAGTGTGTTCATATAAATGTCTTGTGTTTGAATTGTGGAAGCATGTAATATCCAGTATACATTTTTTCCTATAATCTGTGTTGAACTTATATTGTGGCTGCCTTTTATTGGAACGTATAAATCTGATTATGAAAAGAGTTGCAGATCACCTACAATTGTAATAATACATTGCCCTGTACTAGAACTGTAATTCGGAAGTATTCCGCCTGTTAATAAAAATGACTGAACTTTTGTACATGATGAAATTTCCACCTTGGAATTTTTTGTTATTTTATTGTGATTCTCTATCAATGTACAGTCACTGTTGAAATTCTTTTGTAGATGTATATGCTCATATTTATTTTAATTCTCTCTCAATGTACAGTCACTGTGAAAATTCTTTTGTATATGTATATGCTCCTAATTTTATGCACAAAATATTTTTACCTTTTGAGAGATATAAACCAGATTATTTGATAGTTTTTTAATGAGGGTGCACTCTGAAATCAGTAAGCCATGGTGCTACACATGTTTATACAAGTTTAAGGAAAAGTGAGCACACACGCACTTGTGAATTCCACACCGAGTATATAATCACCTATCTTATGTGTACATTATATATTCCTAATTATATGATTCTCCTTTCTAGCTTTTGATTTAGATTTCAGAGGGCGCATGTTGTTATGTAATATAATTGTTTAAATTGTTGTGGCTGTAATAATTGTTGTAGGATAGAATTGCTTGTTAAATGGTTTATAAAATTGTTTATATTATTGAAAGTGTTTATAGTACAACCACAGGGGGACTGAAAAAAAAAAAAAAGACTTATTGTTATTAAATGTTTTATTTCGAGAACCTCTGGATTTACTCTTTGTATTTATTAATGTTAATATAATTATTTCCAAATAAGGAAATTCTATTTGGTGAAGGTTAAAAGGTACTGTCGAGGCTTCTTGCATGTCAATTGTGATTTTGTATACCATGTAAGAGATTTTAGATATTTTACAGATTTTATATATTTCTAATGGAATACTTTTTAAATATTAAATTTTGAATATTTTGAAATTTTAAATTTTGAATACCAGGTAATATTGTTTAAATATTTCACATGTTTATATATTCTAATAGAATACCTTCACAGCCTGAATTCAATGAAATCTCATTGTAAGAAAAACTAAAGTTGATAGCATCAATAAATTTGTTATTTTCGGAATTTTAAAATTGAGGTCACCTCATTCGTCCTATTACCTAATGGTTACCCAGCATGTGGCTATTCTTCCACTAGGAGGCCTCTCCTAGTTCAAGGGAACAAAAGAGCCGGTCATCAAATTGAGTTGTAGATTTTATATTTTTTTTATGTTTTCAAACTTGAAAAATGTGTCAGATTTGGAAAGTTGAAAATTGTGTTGTGCTGTCTTTGGTGATGGGCGGCTCACAAATGGTAGCAGAGCGTGGTTGGACGTAGTCCTGGCCACCTCTGAACCGAAATTTGGAAATGGATGAGGTGACCTCTATATCTTAGTTGGACATGTTCTGTCAGTTGTGCTGTGTTATCCATTGTTGTAATTATGTATTAATAGTGTTGTAAATCTTGGTCTTTGGGTGCGGTTGCCGGGCCGGGACTTTCGGGGGGGGGGGTTGTACACAGCTTGGTGATTCCTGATGGTATCTTCGGGGCGTTGTTAAGTGTTTATTTGTTGTTTGTGCTTTTGTTTTGTCATTGTCTTTGTTGTCTTGGCACATCATCTTGATCTTGGTTTAGGAAAGGTAAGAGAAGGGATGGATGTTCGCGTGCCCTCTGCGCGGTCTTCTCTCCCTTGTGAATCGGGTCCGCCCACCCTAGTGTGGGGAGTTGGGCCAGTCATGTGTCAAGGATTGATGATGCCTTGTTGGCTGAACATGGCTGGTCGGTCCACGAGGTAGACGGTTCTCGAAGGGTACTCGCATATCAAGGTTGTAGCACCTTGTTAGCCTTCGGGCGTGAATATGTGAGTACCAAGGAGAGTAAAGTGGTGGTCTCTGGAGAGGGTGACGTGTTGGGGCGGTCCCGAGAGTTGGCATGGGGGAGGGGACTCGCGTGGGGGATGGTCGCAGTGTGGTATTGTTTACACCAATTAGGATTAGTTAGGGTCCTCTGGTTGGTTTTCTGAGGGCTTCTCGGGAGGGATTGTATTTTAAGGTTTTACTTTTTAGCGTTTTATTGTTTTAGGTGGGGTTAATTGGGGTTTTAAAAGTTTTATCGGTATTTTAGCTCCTCTCCTTTCCTTTCTTCTTTCTATTGCTTTTGGTCGCGACCGCTCACACTCCCCGTATCTTCTACACTTACACACACCCAACTACACACCCACACACACCTTGTCCTTCCTTCTGGTGTCCTTTCGTTTTCAACTTTCGCTGGATTATATATTTTTATTGTTTTTAGTTAGTCCCCGCTTTTCCTCCAGTGGGGGCAGTCCCAGTGTCGTCCAACCCGTTGGACTCCTTTTGTAGTGGGGGTGTGCCGTAACTAGTTACGGTGACTTCCAAATTTGTTATAATTGTATTTCGGCAGGGATGCTTTCATTGGATCGTGGACACTCTCGCCATCTATGAGGCGTTACTGTAACTTAGGAATTTGTTTGTGTCTCTCGCTACGATATTGGACACTCACGCTATCTGTCAGAGACGTCAGACAACCTTACTTTGCGTTCCCGCAGCTTGGTGCGGTGTTGCCGTGAGTAGAGAGTAGCGGATTTGACTCTTGTAGTGGGTCAGCTGTTTGTCGTTGTGTAGAGAAGCGGTTTGCGAGGCGGTTTTTGACTCGAGTGGTGGATACCAGGTGTTGGTTCCCGGTCAGCTTTTCTCGTCACGAGCTGTCTTGGAGGTCAGCGTTTGAAAAGGTTTTTGTTTTATTTTGTTAAGGCCGGGGTTTTTTAAAATTAATTATGGCAGGCTAAGTGTAAAGTGTGCCGAAGGTCTCTCGGCCTGGCATCTGTGACCGCGTGAAGAGATCAAGATGTTATATGTGAGTAAATTCAGGAACTCGGACAGCACGTGCTAATGCACTATGAACAGGTATGCAAAGTGAAAATTATTAAATTTCGCCTGAGATGCGCTTCCGCACGGCTTGCGTTAGGGTCAAATGGGGCCTGGCTAGTTCTTAACAAACAAAAAAAAAGGAACAACAGTAGCTTAATAATGGATTTTTTTTTACTTCACTGTATAACTGGAACCTAATATGCAGGTTTCTGCAGTCATTGCCAATTCTTGAACGCAAGTTTTTTTTAAAGAAAAGTCTGTTGAACTTGACTAGCTTCTGATATTTCTTTCAAATAATGAATAGCTTCTCTTGCTGTTTGCGGTGACAGTGTATCTTATGTGCAAAACTTTTTTTACCTACAAAAAAAAAAAACTTAAGAAAATGTGTTAGGAATTGGCAGTGTGATCATGGGCCTAGTGAAGCAAAATTCAGCCGAGTTCCTTAACCGCTCTTTGTATGATTCAGTGTGTTCACATAAATGTCTTGTGTTTGAATTGTGGAAGCATGTAATGTCCAGTATACATTTTTTCCTATAATCTGTGTAGAACTTATATTGTGGCTGCCTTTTATTGGAACGTATAAATCTGATTATGAAAAGAGTTGCAGATCACCTACAATTGTAATAATACATTGCCCTGTACTAGAACTGTAATTCGGAAGTATTCCGCCTGTTAATAAAAATGACTGAACTTTTGTACATGATGAAATTTCCACCTTGGAATTTTTTGTTATTTTATTGTGATTCTCTATCATTGTACAGTCACTGTTGAAATTCTTTTGTAGATGTATATGCTCATATTTATTTTAATTCTCTCTCAATGTACAGTCACTGTGAAAATTCTTTTGTATATGTATATGCTCCTAATTTTATGCACAAAATATTTTTACCTTTTGAGATATATATACCTGATTATTTGATAGGTTTTTAATAAGGGTGCACTCTGAAATCAGTAAGCCATGGTGCTACACAAGTTTATACAAAGTTTAAGGAAAAGTGAGCACACACGCACTTGTGAATTCCACACCGAGTATATAATCACCTATCTTATGTGTACATTATATATTCCTAATTATATGATTCTCCTTTCTAGCTTTTGATTTAGATTTCAGAGGACGCATGTTGTTATGTAATATAATTGTTTAAATTGTTGTGGCTGTAATAATTGTTGTAGGATAGAATTGCTTGTTAAATGGTTTATAAAATTGTTTATATTATTGAAAGTGTTTATAGTACAACCACAGGGGGACTGAAAAGAAAAAAAAAAAAAAGACTCATTGTTATTAAATGTTTTATTTCGAGAACCTCTGGATTTACTCTTTGTATTTATTAATGTTAATATAACTATTTCCAAATAAGGAAATTCTATTTGGTGAAGGTTAAAAGGTACTGTCGACGCTTCTTGCATGTCAATTGTGATTTTGTATACCATGTAAGAGATTTTAGATATTTTACAGATTTTATATATTTCTAATGGAATACTTTTTAAATATTAAATTTTGAATATTTTGAAATTTTAAATTTTGAATACCAGGTAATATTGTTTAAATATTTCACATGTTTATATATTCTAATAGAATACCTTCACAGCCTGAATTCTATGAAATCTCATTGTAAGAAAAAATAAAGATGCATCAATAAATTTGTTATTTTCGGAATTTTAAAATTGCGGTCACCTCATTCGTCTTATTACCTAAAGGTTACCCAGCATGTGGCTATTTTTTCACTAGGAGGCCTCTCCTAGTTCAAGGGAACAAGTGAGCCGGTCATCAAGGTGAGTTGTAGATTTTATATTTTTTTTAGGTTTGTCAAACTTGAAAAAAGTGTCAGATTTGGAAAGTTGAAAATTGTGTTGTGCTGTCTTTGGTGATGGGCGGCTCACAAATGGTAGCAGAGCGTGGTTTGACGTAGTCCTGGCCACCTCTGAACCGAAATTTGGAAATGGATGAGGTGACCTCTATATCTTAGTTGGACATGTTCTGTCAGTTGTGGTGTGATATCCATTGTTGTAATTAGGTGTTACTAGTGTCGTAAATCTTGGTCTTTGGGTGCGGTTGCTGGGCCGGGACTTCTTGGGGGGGGGGTTGTGCACAGCTTGGTGATTCCGGATGGTATCTTCGGGGCGTTGTTAATTGTTTATTTGTTGTTTGTGCTCTTGTTTTGTCATTGTCTTTGTTGTCTTGGCACATCATCTTGATCTTGGTTTAGGAAAGGTAAGAGAAGGGATGGATGTTCGCGTGCACTCTGCGCGGTCTTCTCTGCCTTGTGAATCGGGTCCGCCCACCATAGTGTGGGGAGGTGGGCCAGTCATGTGTCAAGGATTGATGATGCCTTGTTGGCTGAACATGGCTGGTCGGCCCACGAGGTGGACGGTTCTCGAAGGGTACTCGCATATCAAGGTTGTAGCACCTTGTTAGCCTTCGGGAGTGAATATGTGAGTACCAAGGAGAGTAAAGTCGTGGTCAGTTTTATCAGTATTTTAGCTCCTCTCCTTTCCTTTCTTCTTTCTATTGCTTTAGGTCGCGACCGCTCACACTCCCCGTATCTTCTACACTTACACACACCCAGCTACACACCCACACACACCTTGTCCTTCCTTCTGGTGTCCTTTCGTTTTCAACTTTCGCTAGATTATATATTTTTATTGTTTTTAGTTAGTCCCCGCTTTTCCTCCAGTGGGGGCAGTCCCAGTGTCGTCCAACCCGTTGGACTCCTTTTGTAGCGGGGGTGTGCCGTAACTAGTTACGGCGACTTCCAAATTTGTTATAATTGTATTTCGGCAGGGATGCTTGCATTGGATCGTGGACACTCTCGCCATCTATGAGGCGTTACTGTAACTTAGGAATTTGTTTGTGGCTCTCGCTACGATATTGGACACTCACGCTATCTGTCAGAGACGTCAGACAACCTTACTTTGCGTTCCCGCAGCTTGGTGCGGTGTTGCCGTGAGTAGAGTGTAGCGGATTTGACTCTTGTATTGGGTCAGCTGTTTGTCGTTGTGTAGAGAAGCGGTTTGGGAGGCGGTTTTTGATTCGAGTGGTGGATACCAGGTGTTGGTTCCCGGTCAGCTGTTCTCGTCACGAGCTGTCTTGGAGGTCAGAGTTTGAAAAGGTTTTTGTTTTATTTTGTTAAGGCCGGGGTTTTTTAAAATTAATTATGGCAGGCTAAGTGTAAAGTGTGCCAAAGGTCTCTCGGCCTGGCAACTGTGACCGCGTGAAGAGATCAAGATGTTATATGTGAGTAAATTGAGGAACTCGGACAGCACGTGCTAATGCACTATGAGCAGGTATGCAAAGTGAAAATTATTAAAATTCGCCTGGGATGCGCTTCCGCACGGCTTGCGTTAGGGTCAAATGGGGTCTGGCTAGTTCTTAACAAACAAAAAAAAAAGGAACAACAGTGGCTTAATACTGGATTTTTTTTTACTTCACTGTATACCTGGAACCTAATATGCAGGTTTCTGCAGTCATTGCCAATTCTTGAACGCAAGTTTTTTTTTAAAGAAAAGTCTGTTGAACTTGACTAGCTTCTGATATTTCTTTCAAATGATGAATAGCTTCTCTTGCTGTTTGCGGTGACAGTGTATCTTATGTGCAAAACTTTTTTTACCTACAAAACAAAAAAAAACTTAAGAAAATGTGTTAGGAATTGGCCAGTGTGATCATGGGCCTAGTGAAGCAAAATTCAGCCGAGTTCCTTAACCGCTCTTTGTATGATTCAGTGTGTTCATATAAATGTCTTGTGTTTGAATTGTGGAAGCATGTAATATCCAGTATACATTTTTTCCTATAATCTGTGTTGAACTTATATTGTGGCTGCCTTTTATTGGAACGTATAAATCTGATTATGAAAAGAGTTGCAGATCACCTACAATTGTAATAATACATTGCCCTGTACTAGAACTGTAATTCGGAAGTATTCCGCCTGTTAATAAAAATGACTGAACTTTTGTACATGATGAAATTTCCACCTTGGAATTTTTTGTTATTTTATTGTGATTCTCTATCAATGTACAGTCACTGTTGAAATTCTTTTGTAGATGTATATGCTCATATTTATTTTAATTCTCTCTCAATGTACAGTCACTGTGAAAATTCTTTTGTATATGTATATGCTCCTAATTTTATGCACAAAATATTTTTACCTTTTGAGAGATATAAACCAGATTATTTGATAGTTTTTTAATGAGGGTGCACTCTGAAATCAGTAAGCCATGGTGCTACACATGTTTATACAAGTTTAAGGAAAAGTGAGCACACACGCACTTGTGAATTCCACACCGAGTATATAATCACCTATCTTATGTGTACATTATATATTCCTAATTATATGATTCTCCTTTCTAGCTTTTGATTTAGATTTCAGAGGGCGCATGTTGTTATGTAATATAATTGTTTAAATTGTTGTGGCTGTAATAATTGTTGTAGGATAGAATTGCTTGTTAAATGGTTTATAAAATTGTTTATATTATTGAAAGTGTTTATAGTACAACCACAGGGGGACTGAAAAAAAAAAAAAGACTTATTGTTATTAAATGTTTTATTTCGAGAACCTCTGGATTTACTCTTTGTATTTATTAATGTTAATATAATTATTTCCAAATAAGGAAATTCTATTTGGTGAAGGTTAAAAGGTACTGTCGAGGCTTCTTGCATGTCAATTGTGATTTTGTATACCATGTAAGAGATTTTAGATATTTTACAGATTTTATATATTTCTAATGGAATACTTTTTAAATATTAAATTTTGAATATTTTGAAATTTTAAATTTTGAATACCAGGTAATATTGTTTAAATATTTCACATGTTTATATATTCTAATAGAATACCTTCACAGCCTGAATTCAATGAAATCTCATTGTAAGAAAAACTAAAGTTGATAGCATCAATAAATTTGTTATTTTCGGAATTTTAAAATTGAGGTCACCTCATTCGTCCTATTACCTAATGGTTACCCAGCATGTGGCTATTCTTCCACTAGGAGGCCTCTCCTAGTTCAAGGGAACAAAAGAGCCGGTCATCAAATTGAGTTGTAGATTTTATATTTTTTTTATGTTTTCAAACTTGAAAAATGTGTCAGATTTGGAAAGTTGAAAATTGTGTTGTGCTGTCTTTGGTGATGGGCGGCTCACAAATGGTAGCAGAGCGTGGTTGGACGTAGTCCTGGCCACCTCTGAACCGAAATTTGGAAATGGATGAGGTGACCTCTATATCTTAGTTGGACATGTTCTGTCAGTTGTGCTGTGTTATCCATTGTTGTAATTATGTATTAATAGTGTTGTAAATCTTGGTCTTTGGGTGCGGTTGCCGGGCCGGGACTTTCGGGGGGGGGGGTTGTACACAGCTTGGTGATTCCTGATGGTATCTTCGGGGCGTTGTTAAGTGTTTATTTGTTGTTTGTGCTCTTGTTTTGTCATTGTCTTTGTTGTCTTGGCACATCATCTTGATCTTGGTTTAGGAAAGGTAAGAGAAGGGATGGATGTTCGCGTGCCCTCTGCGCGGTCTTCTCTCCCTTGTGAATCGGGTCCGCCCACCCTAGTGTGGGGAGTTGGGCCAGTCATGTGTCAAGGATTGATGATGCCTTGTTGGCTGAACATGGCTGGTCGGTCCACGAGGTAGACGGTTCTCGAAGGGTACTCGCATATCAAGGTTGTAGCACCTTGTTAGCCTTCGGGCGTGAATATGTGAGTACCAAGGAGAGTAAAGTGGTGGTCTCTGGAGAGGGTGACGTGTTGGGGCGGTCCCGAGAGTTGGCATGGGGGAGGGGACTCGCGTGGGGGATGGTCGCAGTGTGGTATTGTTTACACCAATTAGGATTAGTTAGGGTCCTCTGGTTGGTTTTCTGAGGGCTTCTCGGGAGGGATTGTATTTTAAGGTTTTACTTTTTAGCGTTTTATTGTTTTAGGTGGGGTTAATTGGGGTTTTAAAAGTTTTATCGGTATTTTAGCTCCTCTCCTTTCCTTTCTTCTTTCTATTGCTTTTGGTCGCGACCGCTCACACTCCCCGTATCTTCTACACTTACACACACCCAACTACACACCCACACACACCTTGTCCTTCCTTCTGGTGTCCTTTCGTTTTCAACTTTCGCTGGATTATATATTTTTATTGTTTTTAGTTAGTCCCCGCTTTTCCTCCAGTGGGGGCAGTCCCAGTGTCGTCCAACCCGTTGGACTCCTTTTGTAGTGGGGGTGTGCCGTAACTAGTTACGGTGACTTCCAAATTTGTTATAATTGTATTTCGGCAGGGATGCTTTCATTGGATCGTGGACACTCTCGCCATCTATGAGGCGTTACTGTAACTTAGGAATTTGTTTGTGTCTCTCGCTACGATATTGGACACTCACGCTATCTGTCAGAGACGTCAGACAACCTTACTTTGCGTTCCCGCAGCTTGGTGCGGTGTTGCCGTGAGTAGAGAGTAGCGGATTTGACTCTTGTAGTGGGTCAGCTGTTTGTCGTTGTGTAGAGAAGCGGTTTGCGAGGCGGTTTTTGACTCGAGTGGTGGATACCAGGTGTTGGTTCCCGGTCAGCTTTTCTCGTCACGAGCTGTCTTGGAGGTCAGCGTTTGAAAAGGTTTTTGTTTTATTTTGTTAAGGCCGGGGTTTTTTAAAATTAATTATGGCAGGCTAAGTGTAAAGTGTGCCGAAGGTCTCTCGGCCTGGCATCTGTGACCGCGTGAAGAGATCAAGATGTTATATGTGAGTAAATTCAGGAACTCGGACAGCACGTGCTAATGCACTATGAACAGGTATGCAAAGTGAAAATTATTAAATTTCGCCTGAGATGCGCTTCCGCACGGCTTGCGTTAGGGTCAAATGGGGCCTGGCTAGTTCTTAACAAACAAAAAAAAAGGAACAACAGTAGCTTAATAATGGATTTTTTTTTACTTCACTGTATAACTGGAACCTAATATGCAGGTTTCTGCAGTCATTGCCAATTCTTGAACGCAAGTTTTTTTTAAAGAAAAGTCTGTTGAACTTGACTAGCTTCTGATATTTCTTTCAAATAATGAATAGCTTCTCTTGCTGTTTGCGGTGACAGTGTATCTTATGTGCAAAACTTTTTTTACCTACAAAAAAAAAAAACTTAAGAAAATGTGTTAGGAATTGGCAGTGTGATCATGGGCCTAGTGAAGCAAAATTCAGCCGAGTTCCTTAACCGCTCTTTGTATGATTCAGTGTGTTCACATAAATGTCTTGTGTTTGAATTGTGGAAGCATGTAATGTCCAGTATACATTTTTTCCTATAATCTGTGTAGAACTTATATTGTGGCTGCCTTTTATTGGAACGTATAAATCTGATTATGAAAAGAGTTGCAGATCACCTACAATTGTAATAATACATTGCCCTGTACTAGAACTGTAATTCGGAAGTATTCCGCCTGTTAATAAAAATGACTGAACTTTTGTACATGATGAAATTTCCACCTTGGAATTTTTTGTTATTTTATTGTGATTCTCTATCATTGTACAGTCACTGTTGAAATTCTTTTGTAGATGTATATGCTCATATTTATTTTAATTCTCTCTCAATGTACAGTCACTGTGAAAATTCTTTTGTATATGTATATGCTCCTAATTTTATGCACAAAATATTTTTACCTTTTGAGATATATATACCTGATTATTTGATAGGTTTTTAATAAGGGTGCACTCTGAAATCAGTAAGCCATGGTGCTACACAAGTTTATACAAAGTTTAAGGAAAAGTGAGCACACACGCACTTGTGAATTCCACACCGAGTATATAATCACCTATCTTATGTGTACATTATATATTCCTAATTATATGATTCTCCTTTCTAGCTTTTGATTTAGATTTCAGAGGACGCATGTTGTTATGTAATATAATTGTTTAAATTGTTGTGGCTGTAATAATTGTTGTAGGATAGAATTGCTTGTTAAATGGTTTATAAAATTGTTTATATTATTGAAAGTGTTTATAGTACAACCACAGGGGGACTGAAAAGAAAAAAAAAAAAAAGACTCATTGTTATTAAATGTTTTATTTCGAGAACCTCTGGATTTACTCTTTGTATTTATTAATGTTAATATAACTATTTCCAAATAAGGAAATTCTATTTGGTGAAGGTTAAAAGGTACTGTCGACGCTTCTTGCATGTCAATTGTGATTTTGTATACCATGTAAGAGATTTTAGATATTTTACAGATTTTATATATTTCTAATGGAATACTTTTTAAATATTAAATTTTGAATATTTTGAAATTTTAAATTTTGAATACCAGGTAATATTGTTTAAATATTTCACATGTTTATATATTCTAATAGAATACCTTCACAGCCTGAATTCTATGAAATCTCATTGTAAGAAAAAATAAAGATGCATCAATAAATTTGTTATTTTCGGAATTTTAAAATTGCGGTCACCTCATTCGTCTTATTACCTAAAGGTTACCCAGCATGTGGCTATTTTTTCACTAGGAGGCCTCTCCTAGTTCAAGGGAACAAGTGAGCCGGTCATCAAGGTGAGTTGTAGATTTTATATTTTTTTTAGGTTTGTCAAACTTGAAAAAAGTGTCAGATTTGGAAAGTTGAAAATTGTGTTGTGCTGTCTTTGGTGATGGGCGGCTCACAAATGGTAGCAGAGCGTGGTTGGACGTAGTCCTGGCAACCTTTGACCCGAAATTTGGAAATGGATGAGGTGACCTCTATATCTTAGTTGGACATGTTCTGTCAGTTGTGGTGTGATATCCATTGTTGTAATTAGGTGTTACTAGTGTCGTAAATCTTGGTCTTTGGGTGCGGTTGCTGGGCCGGGACTTCTTGGGGGGGGGGTTGTGCACAGCTTGGTGATTCCGGATGGTATCTTCGGGGCGTTGTTAAGTGTTTATTTGTTGTTTGTGCTCTTGTTTTGTCATTGTCTTTGTTGTCTTGGCACATCATCTTGATCTTGGTTTAGGAAAGGTAAGAGAAGGGATGGATGTTCGCGTGCACTCTGCGCGGTCTTCTCTGCCTTGTGAATCGGGTCCGCCCACCATAGTGTGGGGAGGTGGGCCAGTCATGTGTCAAGGATTGATGATGCCTTGTTGGCTGAACATGGCTGGTCGGCCCACGAGGTGGACGGTTCTCGAAGGGTACTCGCATATCAAGGTTGTAGCACCTTGTTAGCCTTCGGGAGTGAATATGTGAGTACCAAGGAGAGTAAAGTCGTGGTCACTGGAGAGGGTGACGTGTTGGGGCGGTCCCGAGAGTTGGCATGGGGGAGGGGACTCGCGTCTGGGATGGTTGCTGTGTGGTATTGTTTACTCCAGTTATAATTAGTTGGGGACCTCGGGTTGGTTTTCGGGGGGCTTCTTGGGAGGGATTGTGTTTTAAGGTTTTACTTTTTAGCGTTTTATTGTTTTAGGTGGGGTTAATTGGGGTTTTAAAAGTTTTATCAGTATTTTAGCTTCTCTCCTTTCCTTTCTTCTTTCTATTGCTTTAGGTCGCGACCGCTCACACTCCCCGTATCTTCTACACATACACACACCCAGCTACACACCCACACACACCTTGTCCTTCCTTCTGGTGTCCTTTCGTTTTCAACTTTCGCTGGATTATATATTTTTATTGTTTTTAGTTAGTCCCCGCTTTTCCTCCAGTGGGGGCAGTCCCAGTGTCGTCCAACCCGTTGGACTCCTTTTGTAGCGGGGGTGTGCCGTAACTAGTTACGGCGACTTCCAAATTTGTTATAATTGTATTTCGGCAGGGATGCTTGCATTGGATCGTGGACACTCTCGCCATCTATGAGGCGTTACTGTAACTTAGGAATTTGTTTGTGGCTCTCGCTACGATATTGGACACTCACGCTATCTGTCAGAGACGTCAGACAACCTTACTTTACGTTCCCGCAGCTTGGTGCGGTGTTGCCGTGAGTAGAGGGTAGCGGATTTGACTCTTGTATTGGGTCAGCTGTTTGTCGTTGTGTAGAGAAGCTGTTTGGGAGGCGGTTTTTGATTCGAGTGGTGGATACCAGGTGTTGGTTCCCGGTCAGCTTTTCTCGTCACGAGCTGTCTTGGAGGTCAGCGTTTGAAAAGGTTTTTGTTTTATTTTGTTAAGGCCGGGGTTTTTTAAAATTAATTATGGCAGGCTAAGTGTAAAGTGTGCCGAAGGTCTCTCGGCCTGGCAACTGTGACCGCGTGAAGAGATCAAGATGTTATATGTGAGTAAATTGAGGAACTCGGACAGCACGTGCTAATGCACTATGAACAGGTATGCAAAGTGAAAATTATTAAAATTCGCCCAGGATGCGCTTCCGCACGGCTTGCGTTAGGGTCAAATGGGGCCTGGCTAGTTCTTAACAAAAAAAAAAAAAAAAGGAACAACAGTGGCTTAATACTGGATTTTTTTTTTACTTCACTGTATACCTGGAACCTAATATGCAGGTTTCTGCAGTCATTGCCAATTCTTGAACGCAAGTTTTTTTTAAAGAAAAGTCTGTTGAACTTGACTAGCTTCTGATATTTCTTTCAAATGATGAATAGCTTCTCTTGCTGTTTGCGGTGACAGTGTATCTTATGTGCAAAAATTTTTTTACCTACAAAACAAAAAAAAACTTAAGAAAATGTGTTAGGAATTGGCCAGTGTGATAATGGGCCTAGTGAAGCAAAATTCAGCCGAGTTCCTTAACCGCTCTTTGTATGATTCAGTGTGTTCATATAAATGTCTTGTGTTTTAATTGTGGAAGCATGTAATGTCCAGTATACATTTTTTCCTATAATCTGTGTTGAACTTATATTGTGGCTGCCTTTTATTGGAACGTATAAATCTGATTAAGAAAAAAGTTGCAGATCACCTACAATTGTAATAATACATTGCCCTGTACTAGAACTGTAATTCGGAAGTATTCCGCCTGTTAATAAAAATGACTGAACTTTTGTACATGATGAAATTTCCACCTTGGGATTTTTTGTTATTTTATTGTGATTCTCTATCAATGTACAGTCACTGTTGAAATTCTTTTGTAGATGTATATGCTCATATTTATTTTAATTCTCTCTCAATGTACAGTCAATGTGAAAATTCTTTTCTATATGTATATGCTCCCAATTTTATGCACAAAATATTTTTACCTTTTGAGAGATATATACCTGATTATTTGATAGTTTTTTAATAAGGGTGCACTCTGAAATCAGTAAGCCATGGTGCTACACAAGTTTATACAAGTTTAAGGAAAAGTGAGCACACACGCACTTGTGAATTCCACACCGAGTATATAATCACCTACCTTATGGGTACATTATATATTCCTAATTATATGATTCTCCTTTCTAGCTTTTGATTTAAATTTCAGAGGGCGCATGTTGTTATGTAATATAATTGTTTAAATTGTTGTGGCTGTAATAATTGTTGTAGGATAGAATTGCTTGTTAAATGGTTTATAAAATTGTTTATATTATTGAAAGTGTTTATAGTACAACCACAGGGGGACTGAAAAGAAAAAAAAAAAGACTTATTGTTATTAAATGTTATGTTTCGAGAACCTCTGGATTTACTCTTTGTACTTATTAATGTTAATATAATTATTTCCAAATAAGGAAATTCTATTTGGTGAAGGTTAAAAGGTACTGTCGAGGCTTCTTGCATGTCAATTGTGATTTTGTATACCATGTAAGAGATTTTAGATATTTTACAGATTTTATATATTTCTAATGGAATACTTTTTAAATATCAAATTTTGAATTTTTGAAATTTTAAATTTTGAATACCAGGTAATATTGTTTAAATATTTCACATGTTTATATATTCTAATAGAATACCTTCACAGCCTGAATTCTATGAAATCTCATTGTAAGAAAAACTAAAGATGATAGCATCAATAAATTTGTTATTTTCGGAATTTTAAAATTGAGGTCACCTCATTCGTCCTATTACCTAATGGTTACCCAGCATGTGGCTATTCTTCCACTATGAGGCCTCTCCTAGTTCAAGGGAACAAGTGAGCCGGTCATCAAGGTGAGTTGTAGATTTTATATTTTTTTAGGTTGTCAAACTTGAAAAAAGTGTCAGATTTGGAAAGTTGAAAATTGTGTTGTGCTGTCTTTGGTGATGGGCGGCTCACAAATGGTAGCAGAGCGTGGTTTGACGTAGTCCTGGCCACCTCTGAACCGAAATTTGGAAATGGATGAGGTGACCTCTATATCTTAGTTGGACATGTTCTGTCAGTTGTGGTGTGTTATCCATTGTTGTAATTAGGTGTTACTAGTGTTGTAAATCTTGGTCTTTCGGTGCGGTTGCCGGGCCGGGACTTCTTGGGGGGGTGGTTGTGCACAGCTTGGTGATTCCTGATGGTATTTTCGGGGCGTTGTTAAGTGTTTATTTGTTGTTTGTGCTCTTGTTTTGTCATTGTCTTTGTTGTCTTGGCACATCATCTTGATCTTGGTTTAGGAAAGGTAAGAGAAGGGATGGATGTTCGCGTGCACTCCGCGCGGTCTTCTCTGCCTTGTGAATCGGGTCCGCCCACCCTAGTGTGGGGAGGTGGGCCAGTCATGTGTCAAGGATTGATGATGCCTTGTTGGCTGAACATGGCTGGTCGGCCCACGATGTGGACGGTTCTCGAAGGGTACTCGCATATCAAGGTTGTAGCACCTTGTTAGCCTTCGGGAGTGAATATGTGAGTACCAAGGAGAGTAAAGTCGTGGTCACTGGAGAGGGTGACGTGTTGGGGCGGTCCCGAGAGTTGGCATGGGGGAGGGGACTCGCGTGGGGGATGGTCGCTGTGTGGTATTGTTTACTCCAGTTAGGATTAGTTGGGTACCTCGTGTTGGTTTTCGGGGGGCTTCTTGGGAGGGATTGTGTTTTAAGGTTTTACTTTTTATCGTTTTATTGTTTTAGGTGGGGTTAATTGGGGTTTTAAAAGTTTTATCGGTATTTTAGCTCCTCTCCTTTCCTTTCTTCTTTCTATTGCTTTAGGTCGCGACCGCTCTTACTCCCCGTATCTTCTACACTTACACACACCCAGCTACACACCCACACACACCTTGTCCTTCCTTCTGGTGTCCTTTCGTTTTCAACTTTCGCTGGATTATATATTTTTTTTGTTTTTAGTTAGTCCCCGCTTTTCCTCCAGTGGGGGCAGTCCCAGTGTCGTCCAACCCGTTGGACTCCTTTTGTAGCGGGGGTGTGCCGTAACTAGTTACGGCGACTTCCAAATTTGTTATAATTGTATTTCGGCAGGGATGCTTTCATTGGATCGTGGACACTCTCGCCATCTATGAGACGTTACTGTAACTTAGGAATTTGTTTGTGGCTCTCGCTACGATATTGGACACTCACGCTATCTGTCAGAGACGTCAGACAACCTTACTTTACGTTCCCGCAGCTTGGTGCGGTGTTGCCGTGAGTAGAGGGTAGCGGATTTGACTCTTGTATTGGGTCAGCTGTTTGTCGTTGTGTAGAGAAACGGTTTGGGAGGCGGTTTTTGACTCGAGTGGTGGATACCAGGTGTTGGTTCCCGGTCAGCTGTTCTCGTCACGAGCTGTCTTGGAGGTCAGCGTTTGAAAAGGTTTTTGTTTTATTTTGTTAAGGCCGGGGTTTTTTAAAATTAATTATGGCAGGCTAAGTGTAAAGTGTGCCGAAGGTCTCTCGGCCTGGCAACTGTGACCGCGTGAAGAGATCAAGATGTTATAAGTGAGTAAATTGAGGAACTCGGACAGCACGTGCTAATGCACTATGAACAGGTATGCAAAGTAAAAATTATTAAAATTCGCCTGGGATGCGCTTCCGCACGGCTTGCGTTAGGGTCAAATGGGGCCTGGCTAGTTCTTAACAAACAAAAAAAAAAAAGGAACAACAGTGGCTTAATACTGGATTTTTTTTTTACTTCACTGTATACCTGGAACCTAATATGCAGGTTTCTGCAGTCATTGCCAATTTTTGAACGCAAGTTTTTTTTTAAAGAAAAGTCTGTTGAACTTGACTAGCTTCTGATATTTCTTTCAAATGATGAATAGCTTCTCTTGCTGTTTGCGGTGACAGTGTATCTTATGTGCAAACATTTTTACCTACAAAACAAAAAAAAACTTAAGAAAATGTGTTAGGAATTGGCCAGTGTGATCATGGGCCTAGTGAAGCAAAATTCAGCCGAGTTCCTTAACCGCTCTTTGTATGATTCAGTGTTTGAATATATATATGTCTTGTGTTTGAATTGTGGAAGCATGTAATGTCCAGTATACATTTTTTCCTATAATCTGTGTTGAACTTATATTGTGGCTGCCTTTTATTGGAACGTATAAATCTGATTATGAAAAGAGTTGCAGATAACCTACAATTGAAATAATACATTGCCCTGTACTAGAACTGTAATTCGGAAGTATTCCGTATGTTAATAAAAATGACTGAACTTTTGTACATGATGAAATTTCCACCTTGGGATTTTTGGTTATTTTATTGTGATTCTCTATCAATGTACAGTCACTGTTGAAATTCTTTTGTAGATGTATATGCTCATATTTATTTTAATTCTCTCTCAATGTACAGTCACTGTGAAAATTCTTTTGTATATGTATATGCTTCCTAATTTTATGCACAAAATATTTTTACCTTTTGAGAGATATATACCTGATTATTTGATAGATTTTTAATAAGGGTACACTCTGAAATCAGTAAGCCATGGTGCTACACAAGTTTATACAAGTTTAAGGAAAAGTGAGCACACACGCACTTGTGAATTCCACACCGAGTATATAATCACCTATCTTATGTGTACATTATTTATTCCTAATTATATGATTCTCCTTTCTAGCTTTTGATTTATATTTCAGAGGGCGCATGTTGTTATGTAATATAATTGTTTAAATTGTTGTGGCTGTAATAATTGTTGTACGATAGAATTGCTTGTTAAATGGTTTATAAAATTGTTTATATTATTGAAAGTGTTTATAGTACAACCACAGGGGGACTGAAAAGAAAAAAAAAAAGACTTATTGTTATTAAATGTTATATTTCGAGAACCTCTGGATTTACTCTTTGTACTTATTAATGTTAATATAATTATTTACAAATAAGGAAATTCTATTTGGTGAAGGTTAAAAGGTACTTTCGAGGCTTCTTGCATGTCAATTGTGATTTTGTATACCATGTAAGAGATTTTAGATATTTTACAAATTTTATATATTTCTAATTGAATACTTTTTAAATATTAAATTTTGAATATTTTGAAATTTTAAATTTTGAATATCAGGTAATATTGTTTAAATATTTCACATGTTTATATATTCTAATAGAATACCTTCACAGCCTGAATTCTATGAAATCTCATTGTAAGAAAAACTAAAGATGATAGCATCAATAAATTTGTTATTTTCGGAATTTTAAAATTGATTTCACCTCATTCGTCCTATTACCTAATGGTTACCCAGCATGTGGCTATTCTTCCACTAGGAGGCCTCTCCTAGTTCAAGGGAACAAGTGAGCCGGTCATCAAATTGAGTTGTAGATTTTATATTTTTTCTTATGTTGTCAAACTTGAAAAATGTGTCAGATTTGGAAAGTTGAAAATTGTGTTGTGCTGTCTTTGGTGATGGGCGGCTTACAAATGGTAGCAGAGCGTGGTTGGACACCTCTGAACCGAAATTTGGAAATGGATGAGGTGACCTCTATATCTTAGTTGGACATGTTCTGTCAGTTGTGCTGTGTTATCCATTGTTGTAATTAGGTATTAATAGTGTTGTAAATCTTGGTCTTTGGGTGCGGTTGCCGGGCCGGGACTTCTGGGGGGGGGTTGTGCACAGCTTGGTGATTCCTGATGGTATCTTCGTGGCGTTGTTAAGTGTTTATTTGTTGTTTGTGCTCTTGTTTTGTCATTGTCTTTGTTGTCTTGGCACATCATCTTGATCTTGGTTTAGGAAAGGTAAGAGAAGGGATGGATGTTCGCGTGCCCTCTGCGCGGTCTTCTCTGCCTTGTGAATCGGGTCCGCCCACCCTAGTGTGGGGAGTTGGGCCAGTCATGTGTCAAGGATTGATGATGCCTTGTTGGCTGAACATGGCTGGTCGGTCCACGTGGTGGACGGTTCTCGAAGGGTACTCGCATATCAAGGTTGTAGCACCTTGTTAGCCTTCGGGCGTGAATATATGAGTACCAAGGAGAGTAAAGTGGTGGTCTCTGGAGAGGGTGACGTGTTGGGGCGGTCCCGAGAGTTGGCATGGGGGAGGGGACTCGCGTGGGGGATGGTCGCAGTGTGGTATTGTTTACCCCAGTTAGGATTAGTTAGGGTCCTCGGGTTGGTTTTCTGAGGGCTTCTCGGGAGGGATTGTGTTTTAAGGTTTTACGTTTTTGCGTTTTATTGTTTTAGGTGGGGTTAATTGGGGTTTTAAAAGTTTTATCGGTATTTTAGCTCCTCTCCTTTCCTTTCTTCTTTCTATTGCTTTAGGTCGCGACCGCTCACACTCCCCGTATCTTCTACACTTACACACACCCAGCTACATACCCACACACACCTTGTCCTTCCTTCTGGTGTCCTTTCGTTTTCAACTTTCGCTGGATTATATATTTTTATTGTTTTTAGTTAGTCCCCGCTTTTCCTCCAGTGGGGGCAGTCCCAGTGTCGTCCAACCCGTTGGACTCCTTTTGTAGTGGGGGTGTGCCGTAACTAGTTACGGTGACTTCCAAATTTGTTATAATTGTATTTCGGCAGGGATGCTTTCATTGGATCGTGGACACTCTCGCCATCTATGAGGCGTTACTGTAACTTAGGAATTTGTTTGTGGCTCTCGCTACGATATTGGACACTCACGCTATCTGTCAGAGACGTCAGACAACCTTACTTTGCGTTCCCGCAGCTTGGGGCGGTGTTGCCGTGAGTAGAGAGTAGCGGATTTGACTCTTGTAGTGGGTCAGCTGTTTGTCGTTGTGTAGAGAAGCGGTTTGGGAGGCGGTTTTTGACTCGATTGGTGGAAACCAGGTGTTGGTTCCCGGTCAGCTTTTCTCGTCACGAGCTGTCTTGGAGGTCAGCGTTTGAAAAGGTTTTTGTTTTATTTTGTTAAGGCCGGGGTTTTTTAAAATTAATTATGGCAGGCTAAGTGTAAAGTGTGCCGAAGGTCTCTCGGCCTGGCATCTGTGACCGCGTGAAGAGATCAAGATGTTATATGTGAGTAAATTGAGGAACTCGGACAGCACGTGCTAATGCACTATGAACAGGTATGCAAAGTGAAAATTATTAAATTTCGCCTGGGATGCGCTTCAGCACGACATGCGTTAGGGTCAAATGGGGCCTGGCTAGTTCTTAACAAAAAAAAAAAAAAAAAAGGAACAACAGTGGCTTAATACTGGATTTTTTTTTTACTTCATTGTATACCTGGAACCTTATATGCAGGTTTCTGCAGTCATTGCCAATTCTTGAACGCAAGTTATTTTTTAAAGAAAAGTCTGTTGAACTTGACTAGCTTCTGATATTTCTTTCAAATGATGAATAGCTTCTCTTGCTGTTTGCGGTGACAGTGTATCTTATGTGTAAAACTTTTTTACCTACAAAACAAAAAAATACTTAAGAAAATGTGTTATAAATTGGCCAGTGTGATCATGGGCCTAGTGAAGCAAAATTCAGCCGAGTTCCTTAACCGCTCTTTGTATGATTCAGTGTGTTCCTATAAATGTCTTGTGTTTGAAATGTGGAAGCATGTAATGTCCAGTATACATTTTTTCCTATAATCTGTGTTGAACTTATATTGTGGCTGCCTTTTATTGGAACGTATAAATCTGATTATGAAAAGAGTTGCAGATAACCTACAATTGTAATAATACATTGCCCTGTACTAGAACTGTAATTCGGAAGTATTCCGCCTGTTAATAAAAATGACTGAACTTTTGTACATGATGAAATTTCCACCTTGGGATTTTTTGTTATTTTATTGTGATTCTCTATCAATGTACAGTCACTGTTGAAATTCTTTTGTAGATGTATATGCTCATATTTATTTTAATTCTCTCTCAATGTACAGTCACTGTGAAAATTCTTTTGTATATGTATATGCTCCTAATTTTATGCACAAAATATTTTTACCTTTTGAGAGATATATACCTGATTATTTGATAGATTTTTAATAAGGGTGCACTCTGAAATCAGTAAGCCATGGTGCTACACAAGTTTATACAAGTTTAAGGAAAAGTGAGCACACACGAACTTGTGAATTCCACACCGAGTATATAATCACCTATCTTATGTGTACATTATATATTCCTAATTATATGATTCTCCTTTCTAGCTTTTGATTTAGATTTCAGAGGGCGCATGTTGTTATGTAATATAATTGTTTAAATTGTTGTGGCTGTAATAATTGTTCTAGGATAGAATTGCTTGTTAAATGGTTTATAAAATTGTTTATATTATTGAAAGTGTTTATAGTACAACCACAGGGGGACTGAAAAGAAAAAAAAAAAAAAGACTTATTGTTATTAAATGTTATATTTCGAGAACCTCTGGATTTACTCTTTGTATATATTAATGTTAATATAATTATTTCCAAATAAGGAAATTCTATTTGGTGAAGGTTAAAAGGTACTGTCGAGGCTTCTTGCATGTCAATTGTGATTTTGTATACCATGTAAGAGATTTTAGATATTTTACAGATTTTATATATTTCTAATGGAATACTTTTTAAATATTAAATTTTGAATATTTTGAAATTTTAAATTTTGAATACCAGGTAATATTGTTTAAATATTTCACATGTTTATATATTCTAATAGAATACCTTCACAGCCTGAATTCTATGAAATCTCATTGTAAGAAAAACTAAAGATGATAGCATCAATAAATTTGTTATTTTCGGAATTTTAAAATTGAGGTCACCTCATTCGTCCTATTACCTAATGGTTACCCAGCATGTGGCTATTCTTCCACTAGGAGGCCTCTCCTAGTTCAAGGGAACAAAAGAGCCGGTCATCAAATAGAGTTGTAGATTTTATATTTTTTTTAAGTTTTCAAACTTGAAAAATGTGTCAGATTTGGAAAGTTGAAAATTGTGTTGTGCTGTCTTTGGTGATGGGCGGCTCACAAATGGTAGCAGAGCGTGGTTGGACGTAGTCCTGGCCACCTCTGAACCGAAATTTGGAAATGGATGAGGTGACCTCTATATCTTAGTTGGACATGTTCTGTCAGTTGTGCTGTGTTATCCATTGTTGTAATTAGGTATTAATAGTGTTGTAAATCTTGGTCTTTGGGTGCGGTTGCCGGGCCGGGACTTTCGGGGGGGGGGGTTGTGCACAGCTTGGTGATTCCTGATGGTATCTTCGGGGCGTTGTTAAGTGTTTATTTGTTGTTTGTGCTCTTGTTTTGTCATTGTCTTTGTTGTCTTGGCACATCATCTTGATCTTGGTTTAGGAAAGGTAAGAGAAGAGATGGATGTTCGCGTGCCCTCTGCGCGGTCTTCTCTCCCTTGTGAATCGGGTCCGCCCACCCTAGTGTGGGGAGTTGGGCCAGTCATGTGTCAAGGATTGATGATGCCTTGTTGGCTGAACATGGCTGGTCGGTCCACGAGGTAGACGGTTCTCGAAGGGTACTCGCATATCAAGGTTGTAGCACCTTGTTAGCCTTCGGGCGTGAATATGTGAGTACCAAGGAGAGTAAAGTGGTGGTCTCTGGAGAGGGTGACGTGTTGGGGCGGTCCCGAGAGTTGGCATGGGGGAGGGGACTCGCGTGGGGGATGGTCGCAGTGTGGTATTGTTTACACCAGTTAGGATTAGTTAGGGTCCTCTGGTTGGTTTTCTGAGGGCTTCTCGGGAGGGATTGTATTTTAAGGTTTTACTTTTTAGCGTTTTATTGTTTTAGGTGGGGTTAATTGGGGTTTTAAAAGTTTTATCGGTATTTTAGCTCCTCTCCTTTCCTTTCTTCTTTCTATTGCTTTAGGTCGCGACCGCTCACACTCCCCGTATCTTCTACACTTACACACACCCAACTACACACCCACACACACCTTGTCCTTCCTTCTGGTGTCCTTTCGTTTTCAACTTTCGCTGGATTATATATTTTTATTGTTTTTAGTTAGTCCCCGCTTTTCCTCCAGTGGGGGCAGTCCCAGTGTCGTCCAACCCGTTGGACTCCTTTTGTAGTGGTGGTGTGCCGTAACTAGTTACGGTGACTTCCAAATTTGTTATAATTGTATTTCGGCAGGGATGCTTTCATTGGATCGTGGACACTCTCGCCATCTATGAGGCGTTACTGTAACTTAGGAATTTGTTTGTGTCTCTCGCTACGATATTGGACACTCACGCTATCTGTCAGAGACGTCAGACAACCTTACTTTGCGTTCCCGCAGCTTGGTGCGGTGTTGCCGTGAGTAGAGAGTAGCGGATTTGACTCTTGTAGTGGGTCAGCTGTTTGTCGTTGTGTAGAGAAGCGGTTTGGGAGGCGGTTTTTGACTCGAGTGGTGGATACCAGGTGTTGGTTCCCGGTCAGCTTTTCTCGTCACGAGCTGTCTTGGAGGTCAGCGTTTGAAAAGGTTTTTGTTTTATTTTGTTAAGGCCGGGGTTTTTTAAAATTAATTATGGCAGGCTAAGTGTAAAGTGTGCCGAAGGTCTCTCGGCCTGGCATCTGTGACCGCGTGAAGAGATCAAGATGTTATATGTGAGTACATTCAGGAACTCGAACAACACGTGCTAATGCACTATGAACAGGTATGCAAAGTGAAAATTATTAAATTTCGCCTGAGATGCGCTTCCGCACGGCTTGCGTTAGGGTCAAATGGGGCCTGGCTAGTTCTTAACAAACAAAAAAAAAGGAACAACAGTAGCTTAATAATGGATTTTTTTTTACTTCACTGTATAACTGGAACCTAATATGCAGGTTTCTGCAGTCATTGCCAATTCTTGAACGCAAGTTTTTTTTAAAGAAAAGTCTGTTGAACTTGACTAGCTTCTGATATTTCTTTCAAATGATGAATAGCTTCTCTTGCTGTTTGCGGTGACAGTGTATCTTATGTGCAAAATTTTTTTACCTACAAAAAAAAAAAACTTAAGAAAATGTGTTAGGAATTGGCAGTGTGATCATGGGCCTAGTGAAGCAAAATTCAGCCGAGTTCCTTAACCGCTCTTTGTATGATTCAGTGTGTTCACATAAATGTCTTGTGTTTGAATTGTGGAAGCATGTAATGTCCAGTATACATTTTTTCCTATAATCTGTGTTGAACTTATATTGTGGCTGCCTTTTATTGGAACGTATAAATCTGATTATGAAAAGAGTTGCAGATCACCTACAATTGTAATAATACATTGCCCTGTACTAGAATTGTAATTCGGAAGTATTCCGCCTGTTAATAAAAATGACTGAACTTTTGTACATGATGAAATTTCCACCTTGGAATTTTTTGTTATTTTATTGTGATTCTCTATCATTGTACAGTCACTGTTGAAATTCTTTTGTAGATGTATATGCTCATATTTATTTTAATTCTCTCTCAATGTACAGTCACTGTGAAAATTCTTTTGTATATGTATATGCTCTTAATTTTATGCACAAAATATTTTTACCTTTTGAGACATATATACCTGATTATTTGATAGGTTTTTAATAAGGGTGCACTCTGAAATCAGTAAGCCATGGTGCTACACAAGTTTATACAAGTTTAAGGAAAAGTGAGCACACACGCACTTGTGAATTCCACACCGAGTATATAATCACCTATCTTATGTGTACATTATATATTCCTAATTATATGATTCTCCTTTCTAGCTTTTGATTTAGGTTTCAGAGGACGCATGTTGTTATGTAATATAATTGTTTAAATTGTTGTGGCTGTAATAATTGTTGTAGGATAGAATTGCTTGTTAAATGGTTTATAAAATTGTTTATATTATTGAAAGTGTTTATAGTACAACCACAGGGGGACTGAAAAGAAAAAAAAAAAAAAGACTTATTGTTATTAAATGTTTTATTTCGAGAACCTCTGGATTTACTCTTTGTATTTATTAATGTTAATATAACTATTTCCAAATAAGGAAATTCTATTTGGTGAAGGTTAAAAGGTACTGTCGACGCTTCTTGCATGTCAATTGTGATTTTGTATACCATGTAAGAGATTTTAGATATTTTACAGATTTTATATATTTCTAATGGAATACTTTTTAAATATTAAATTTTGAATATTTTGAAATTTTAAATTTTGAATACCAGGTAATATTGTTTAAATATTTCACATGTTTATATATTCTAATAGAATACCTTCACAGCCTGAATTCTATGAAATCTCATTGTAAGAAAAAATAAAGATGCATCAATAAATTTGTTATTTTCGGAATTTTAAAATTGAGGTCACCTCATTCGTCTTATTACCTAAAGGTTACCCAGCATGTGGCTATTTTTTCACTAGGAGGCCTCTCCTAGTTCAAGGGAACAAGTGAGCCGGTCATCAAGGTGAGTTGTAGATTTTATATTTTTTTTAGGTTGTCAAACTTGAAAAAAGTGTCAGATTTGGAAAGTTGAAAATTGTGTTGTGCTGTCTTTGGTGATGGGCGGCTCACAAATGGTAGCAGAGCGTGGTTGGACGTAGTCCTGGCAACCTTTGACCCGAAATTTGGAAATGGATGAGGTGACCTCTATATCTTAGTTGGACATGTTCTGTCAGTTGTGGTGTGATATCCATTGTTGTAATTAGGTGTTACTAGTGTCGTAAATCTTGGTCTTTGGGTGCGGTTGCCGGGCCGGGACTTCTTGGGGGGGGGGTTGTGCACAGCTTGGTGATTCCGGATGGTATCTTCGGGGCGTTGTTAAGTGTTTATTTGTTGTTTGTGCTCTTGTTTTGTCATTGTCTTTGTTGTCTTGGCACATCATCTTGATCTTGGTTTAGGAAAGGTAAGAGAAGGGATGGATGTTCGCGTGCACTCTGCGCGGTCTTCTCTGCCTTGTGAATCGGGTCCGCCCACAATAGTGTGGGGAGGTGGGCCAGTCATGTGTCAAGGATTGATGATGCCTTGTTGGCTGAACATGGCTGGTCGGCCCACGAGGTGGACGGTTCTCGAAGGGTACTCGCATATCAAGGTTGTAGCACCTTGTTAGCCTTCGGGAGTGAATATGTGAGTACCAAGGAGAGTAAAGTCGTGGTCACTGGAGAGGGTGACGTGTTGGGGCGGTCCCGAGAGTTGGCATGGGGGAGGTGACTCGCGTGGGGGATGGTCGCTGTGTGGTATTGTTTACTCCAGTTATAATTAGTTGGGGACCTCGGGTTGGTTTTCGGGGGGCTTCTTGGGAGGGATTGTGTTTTAAGGTTTTACTTTTTAGCGTTTTATTGTTTTAGGTGGGGTTAATTGGGGTTTTAAAAGTTTTATCAGTATTTTAGCTTCTCTCCTTTCCTTTCTTCTTTCTATTGCTTTAGGTCGCGACCGCTCACACTCCCCGTATCTTCTACACATACACACACCCAGCTACACACCCACACACACCTTGTCCTTCCTTCTGGTGTCCTTTCGTTTTCAACTTTCGCTGGATTATATATTTTTATTGTTTTTAGTTAGTCCCCGCTTTTCCTCCAGTGGGGGCAGTCCCAGTGTCGTCCAACCCGTTGGACTCCTTTTGTAGCGGGGGTGTGCCGTAACTAGTTACGGCGACTTCCAAATTTGTTATAATTGTATTTCGGCAGGGATGCTTGCATTGGATCGTGGACACTCTCGCCATCTATGAGGCGTTACTGTAACTTAGGAATTTGTTTGTGGCTCTCGCTACGATATTGGACACTCACGCTATCTGTCAGAGACGTCAGACAACCTTACTTTACGTTCCCGCAGCTTGGTGCGGTGTTGCCGTGAGTAGAGGGTAGCGGATTTGACTCTTGTATTGGGTCAGCTGTTTGTCGTTGTGTAGAGAAGCTGTTTGGGAGGCGGTTTTTGATTCGAGTGGTGGATACCAGGTGTTGGTTCCCGGTCAGCTTTTCTCGTCACGAGCTGTCTTGGAGGTCAGCGTTTGAAAAGGTTTTTGTTTTATTTTGTTAAGGCCGGGGTTTTTTAAAATTAATTATGGCAGGCTAAGTGTAAAGTGTGCCGAAGGTCTCTCGGCCTGGCAACTGTGACCGCGTGAAGAGATCAAGATGTTATATGTGAGTAAATTGAGGAACTCGGACAGCACGTGCTAATGCACTATGAACAGGTATGCAAAGTGAAAATTATTAAAATTCGCCTAGGATGCGCTTCCGCACGGCTTGCGTTAGGGTCAAATGGGGCCTGGCTAGTTCTTAACAAACAAAAAAAAAAAGGAACAACAGTGGCTTAATACTGGATTTTTTTTTTACTTCACTGTATACCTGGAACCTAATATGCAGGTTTCTGCAGTCATTGCCAATTCTTGAACGCAAGTTTTTTTTTAAAGAAAAGTCTGTTGAACTTGACTAGCTTCTGATATTTCTTTCAAATGATGAATAGCTTCTCTTGCTGTTTGCGGTGACAGTGTATCTTATGTGCAAAAATTTTTTTACCTACAAAACAAAAAAAAACTTAAGAAAATGTGTTAGGAATTGGCCAGTGTGATAATGGGCCTAGTGAAGCAAAATTCAGCCGAGTTCCTTAACCGCTCTTTGTATGATTCAGTGTGTTCATATAAATGTCTTGTGTTTGAATTGTGGAAGCATGTAATGTCCAGTATACATTTTTTCCTATAATCTGTGTTGAACTTATATTGTGGCTGCCTTTTATTGGAACGTATAAATCTGATTAAGAAAAAAGTTGCAGATCACCTACAATTGTAATAATACATTGCCCTGTACTAGAACTGTAATTCGGAAGTATTCCGCCTGTTAATAAAAATGACTGAACTTTTGTACATGATGAAATTTCCACCTTGGGATTTTTTGTTATTTTATTGTGATTCTCTATCAATGTACAGTCACTGTTGAAATTCTTTTGTAGATGTATATGCTCATATTTATTTTAATTCTCTCTCAATGTACAGTCACTGTGAAAATTCTTTTGTATATGTATATGCTCCTAATTTTATGCACAAAATATTTTTACCTTTTGAGAGATATATACCTGATCATTTGATAGTTTTTTAATAAGGGTGCACTCTGAAATCAGTAAGTCATGGTGCTACACAAGTTTATACAAGTTTAAGGAAAAGTGAGCACACACGCACTTGTGAATTCCACACCGAGTATATAATCACCTATCTTATGTGTACATTATATATTCCTAATTATATGATTCTCCTTTCTAGCTTTTGATTTAGATTTCAGAGGGCGCATGTTGTTATGTAATATAATTGTTTAAATTGTTGTGGCTGTAATAATTGTTCTAGGATAGAATTGCTTGTTAAATGGTTTATAAAATTGTTTATATTATTGAAAGTGTTTATAGTACAACCACAGGGGGACTGAAAAGAAAAAAAAAAAAAGACTTATTGTTATTAAATGTTTTATTTCGAGAACCTCTGGATTTACTCTTTGTACTTATTAATGTTAATATAATTATTTCCAAATAAGGAAATTCTATTTGGTGAAGGTTAAAAGGTACTGTCGAGGCTTCTTGCATGTCAATTGTGATTTTGTATACCATGTAAGAGATTTTAGATATTTTACAGATTTTATATATTTCTAATGGAATACTTTTTAAATATTAAATTTTGAATATTTTGAAATTTTAAATTTTGAATACCAGGTAATATTGTTTAAATATTTCACATGTTTATATATTCTAATAGAATACCTTCACAGCCTGAATTCTATGAAATCTCATTGTAAGGAAAACTAAAGATGATAGCATCAATAAATTTGTTATTTTCGGAATTTTAAAATTGAGGTCACCTCATTCGTCCTATGACCTAATGGTTACCCAGCATGTGGCTATTCTTCCACTAGGAGGCCTCTCCTAGTTCAAGGGAACAAGTGAGCCGGTCATCAAATTGAGTTGTAGATTTTATATTTTTTATGTTGTCAAACTTGAAAAATGTGTCAGATTTGGAAAGTTGAAAATTGTGTTGTGCTGTCTTTGGTGATGGGCCGCTCACAAATGGTAGCAGAGCGTGGTTGGACGTAGTCCTGTCCACCTCTGAACCGAAATTTGGAAATGGATGAGGTGACCTCTATATCTTAGTTGGACATGTTCTGTCAGTTGTGCTGTGTTATCCATTGTTGTAATTAGGTATTAATAGTGTTGTAAATCTTGGTCTTTGGGTGCGGTTGCCGGGCCGGGACTTCTGGGGGGGGGGGTTGTGCACAGCTTGGTGATTCCTGATGGTATCTTCGGGGCGTTGTTAAGTGTTTATTTGTTGTTTGTGCTCTTGTTTTGTCATTGTCTTTGTTGTCTTGGCACATCATCTTGATCTTGGTTTAGGAAAGGTAAGAGAAGGGATGGATGTTCGCGTGCCCTCTGCGCGGTCTTCTCTGCCTTGTGAATCGGGTCCGCCCACCCTAGTGTGGGGAGTTGGGCCAGTCATGTGTCAAGGATTGATGATGCCTTGTTGGCTGAACATGGCTGGTCGGTCCACGAGGTAGACGGTTCTCGAAGGGTACTCGCATATCAAGGTTGTAGCACCTTGTTAGCCTTCGGGCGTGAATATGCGAGTACCAAGGAGAGTAAAGTGGTGGTCTCTGGAGAGGGTGACGTGTTGGGGCGGTCCCGAGAGTTGGCATGGGGGAGGGGACTCGCGTGGGGGATGGTCGCAGTGTGGTATTGTTTACACCAGTTAGGATTAGTTAGGGTCCTCGGGTTGGTTTTCTGAGGGCTTCTCGGGAGGGATTGTGTTTTAAGGTTTTACTTTTTAGCGTTTTATTGTTTTAGGTGGGGTTAATTGGGGTTTTAAAAGTTTTATCGGTATTTTAGCTCCTCTCCTTTCCTTTCTTCTTTCTATTGCTTTAGGTCGCGACCGCTCACACTCCCCGTATCTTCTACACTTACACACACCCAGCTACACACCCACACACACCTTGTCCTTCCTTCTGGTGTCCTTTCGTTTTCAACTTTCGCTGGATTATATATTTTTATTGTTTTTAGTTAGTCCCCGCTTTTCATCCAGTGGGGGCAGTCCCAGTGTCGTCCAACCCGTTGGACTCCTTTTGTAGTGGGGGTGTGCCGTAACTAGTTACGGTGACTTCCAAATTTGTTATAATTGTATTTCGGCAGGGATGCTTTCATTGGATCGTGGACACTCTCGCCATCTATGAGGCGTTACTGTAACTTAGGAATTTGTTTGTGGCTCTCGCTACGATATTGGACACTCACGCTATCTGTCAGTGACGTCAGACAACCTTACTTTGCGTTCCCGCAGCTTGGTGCGGTGTTGCCGTGAGTAGAGAGTAGCGGATTTGACTCTTGTAGTGGGTCAGCTGTTTGTCGTTGTGTAGAGAAGCGGTTTGGGAGGCGGTTTTTGACTCAAGTGGTGGATACCAGGTGTTGGTTCCCGGTCAGCTTTTCTCGTCACGAGCTGTCTTGGAGGTCAGCGTTTGAAAAGGTTTTTGTTTTATTTTGTTAAGGCAGGGGTTTTTTAAAATTAATTATGGCAGGCTAAGTGTAAAGTGTGCCGAAGGTCTCTCGGCCTGGCATCTGTGACCGCGTGAAGAGATCAAGATGTTATATGTGAGTAAATTCAGGAACTCGGACAACACGTGCTAATGCACTATGAACAGGTATGCAAAGTGAAAATTATTAAATTTCGCCTGAGATGCGCTTCCGCACGGCTTGCGTTAGGGTCAAATGGGGCCTGGCTAGTTCTTAACAAACAAAAAAAAAGGAACAACAGTAGCTTAATAATGGATTTTTTTTTACTTCACTGTATAACTGGAACCTAATATGCAGGTTTCTGCAGTCATTGCAAATCCTTGAACGCAAGTTTTTTTTAAAGAAAAGTCTGTTGAACTTGACTAGCTTCTGATATTTCTTTCAAATGATGAATAGCTTCTCTTTCTGTTTGCGGTGACAGTGTATCTTATGTGCAAAAATTTTTTACCTACAAAAAAAAAACTTAAGAAAATGTGTTAGGAATTGGCAGTGTGATCATGGGCCTAGTGAAGCAAAATTCAGCCGAGTTCCTTAACCGCTCTTTGTATGATTCAGTGTGTTCACATAAATGTCTTGTGTTTGAATTGTGGAAGCATGTAATGTCCAGTATACATTTTTTCCTATAATCTGTGTTGAACTTATATTGTGGCTGCCTTTTATTGGAACGTATAAATCTGATTATGAAAGGAGTTGCAGATCACCTACAATTGTAATAATACATTGCCCTGTACTAGAACTGTAATTCGGAAGTATTCCGCCTGTTAATAAAAATGACTGAACTTTTGTACATGATGAAATTTCCACCTTGGAATTTTTTGTTATTTTATTGTGATTCTCTATCATTGTAGAGTCACTGTTGAAATTCTTTTGTAGATGTATATGCTCATATTTATTTTAATTCTCTCTCAATGTACAGTCACTGTGAAAATTCTTTTGTATATGTATATGCTCTTAATTTTATGCACAAAATATTTTTACCTTTTGAGACATATATACCTGATTATTTGATAGGTTTTTAATAAGGGTGCACTCTGAAATCAGTAAGCCATGGTGCTACACAAGTTTATACAAGTTTAAGGAAAAGTGAGCACACACGCACTTGTGAATTCCACACCGAGTATATAATCACCTATCTTATGTGTACATTATATATTCCTAATTATATGATTCTCCTTTCTAGCTTTTGATTTAGATTTCAGAGGACGCATGTTGTTATGTAATATAATTGTTTAAATTGTTGTGGCTGTAATAATTGTTGTAGGATAGAATTGCTTGTTAAATGGTTTATAAAATTGTTTATATTATTGAAAGTGTTTATAGTACAACCACAGGGGGACTGAAAAGAAAAAAAAAAAAAGACTTATTGTTATTAAATGTTTTATTTCGAGAACCTCTGGATTTACTCTTTGTATTTATTAATGTTAATATAACTATTTCCAAATAAGGAAATTCTATTTGGTGAAGGTTAAAAGGTACTGTCGACGCTTCTTGCATGTCAATTGTGATTTTGTATACCATGTAAGAGATTTTAGATATTTTACAGATTTTATATATTTCTAATGGAATACTTTTTAAATATTAAATTTTGAATATTTTGAAATTTTAAATTTTGAATACCAGGTAATATTGTTTAAATATTTCACATGTTTATATATTCTAATAGAATACCTTCACAGCCTGAATTCTATGAAATCTCATTGTAAGAAAAAATAAAGATGCATCAATAAATTTGTTATTTTCGGAATTTTAAAATTGAGGTCACCTCATTCGTCTTATTACCTAAAGGTTACCCAGCATGTGGCTATTTTTTCACTAGGAGGCCTCTCCTAGTTCAAGGGAACAAGTGAGCCGGTCATCAAGGTGAGTTGTAGATTTTATATTTTTTTTAGGTTGTCAAACTTGAAAAAAGTGTCAGATTTGGAAAGTTGAAAATTGTGTTGTGCTGTCTTTGGTGATGGGCGGCTCACAAATGGTAGCAGAGCGTGGTTGGACGTAGTCCTGGCAACCTTTGACCCGAAATTTGGAAATGGATGAGGTGACCTCTATATCTTAGTTGGACATGTTCTGTCAGTTGTGGTGTGATATCCATTGTTGTAATTAGGTGTTACTAGTGTCGTAAATCTTGGTCTTTGGGTGCGGTTGCCGGGCCGGGACTTCTTGGGGGGGGGGGTTGTGCACAGCTTGGTGATTCCGGATGGTATCTTCGGGGCGTTGTTAAGTGTTTATTTGTTGTTTGTGCTCTTGTTTTGTCATTGTCTTTGTTGTCTTGGCACATCATCTTGATCTTGGTTTAGGAAAGGTAAGAGAAGGGATGGATGTTCGCGTGCACTCTGCGCGGTCTTCTCTGCCTTGTGAATCGGGTCCGCCCACCATAGTGTGGGGAGGTGGGCCAGTCATGTGTCAAGGATTGATGATGCCTTGTTGGCTGAACATGGCTGGTCGGCCCACGAGGTGGACGGTTCTCGAAGGGTACTCGCATATCAAGGTTGTAGCACCTTGTTAGCCTTCGGGAGTGAATATGTGAGTACCAAGGAGAGTAAAGTCGTGGTCACTGGAGAGGGTGACGTGTTGGGGCGGTCCCGAGAGTTGGCATGGGGGAGGGGACTCGCGTGGGGGATGGTCGCTGTGTGGTATTGTTTACTCCAGTTATAATTAGTTGGGGACCTCGGGTTGGTTTTCGGGGGGCTTCTTGGGAGGGATTGTGTTTTAAGGTTTTACTTTTTAGCGTTTTATTGTTTTAGGTGGGGTTAATTGGGGTTTTAAAAGTTTTATCAGTATTTTAGCTTCTCTCCTTTCCTTTCTTCTTTCTATTGCTTTAGGTCGCGACCGCTCACACTCCCCGTATCTTCTACACATACACACACCCAGCTACACACCCACACACACCTTGTCCTTCCTTCTGGTGTCCTTTCGTTTTCAACTTTCGCTGGATTATATATTTTTATTGTTTTTAGTTAGTCCCCGCTTTTCCTCCAGTGGGGGCAGTCCCAGTGTCGTCCAACCCGTTGGACTCCTTTTGTAGCGGGGGTGTGCCGTAACTAGTTACGGCGACTTCCAAATTTGTTATAATTGTATTTCGGCAGGGATGCTTGCATTGGATCGTGGACACTCTCGCCATCTATGAGGCGTTACTGTAACTTAGGAATTTGTTTGTGGCTCTCGCTACGATATTGGACACTCACGCTATCTGTCAGAGACGTCAGACAACCTTACTTTACGTTCCCGCAGCTTGGTGCGGTGTTGCCGTGAGTAGAGGGTAGCGGATTTGACTCTTGTATTGGGTCAGCTGTTTGTCGTTGTGTAGAGAAGCTGTTTGGGAGGCGGTTTTTGATTCGAGTGGTGGATACCAGGTGTTGGTTCCCGGTCAGCTTTTCTCGTCACGAGCTGTCTTGGAGGTCAGCGTTTGAAAAGGTTTTTGTTTTATTTTGTTAAGGCCGGGGTTTTTTAAAATTAATTATGGCAGGCTAAGTGTAAAGTGTGCCGAAGGTCTCTCGGCCTGGCAACTGTGACCGCGTGAAGAGATCAAGATGTTATATGTGAGTAAATTGAGGAACTCGGACAGCACGTGCTAATGCACTATGAACAGGTATGCAAAGTGAAAATTATTAAAATTCGCCTAGGATGCGCTTCCGCACGGCTTGCGTTAGGGTCAAATGGGGCCTGGCTAGTTCTTAACAAACAAAAAAAAAAAAGGAACAACAGTGGCTTAATACTGGATTTTTTTTTTACTTCACTGTATACCTGGAACCTAATATGCAGGTTTCTGCAGTCATTGCCAATTCTTGAACGCAAGTTTTTTTTTAAAGAAAAGTCTGTTGAACTTGACTAGCTTCTGATATTTCTTTCAAATGATGAATAGCTTCTCTTGCTGTTTGCGGTGACAGTGTATCTTATGTGCAAAAATTTTTTTACCTACAAAACAAAAAAAAACTTAAGAAAATGTGTTAGGAATTGGCCAGTGTGATAATGGGCCTAGTGAAGCAAAATTCAGCCGAGTTCCTTAACCGCTCTTTGTATGATTCAGTGTGTTCATATAAATGTCTTGTGTTTGAATTGTGGAAGCATGTAATGTCCAGTATACATTTTTTCCTATAATCTGTGTTGAACTTATATTGTGGCTGCCTTTTATTGGAACGTATAAATCTGATTAAGAAAAAAGTTGCAGATCACCTACAATTGCAATAATACATTGCCCTGTACTAGAACTGTAATTCGGAAGTATTCCGCCTGTTAATAAAAATGACTGAACTTTTGTACATGATGAAATTTCCACCTTGGGATTTTTTGTTATTTTATTGTGATTCTCTATCAATGTACAGTCACTGTTGAAATTCTTTTGTAGATGTATATGCTCATATTTATTTTAATTCTCTCTCAATGTACAGTCACTGTGAAAATTCTTTTGTATATGTATATGCTCCTAATTTTATGCACAAAATATTTTTACCTTTTGAGAGATATATACCTGATTATTTGATAGTTTTTTAATAAGGGTGCACTCTGAAATCAGTAAGCCATGGTGCTACACAAGTTTATACAAGTTTAAGGAAAAGTGAGCACACACGCACTTGTGAATTCCACACCGAGTATATAATCACCTATCTTATGTGTACATTATATATTCCTAATTATATGATTCTCCTTTCTAGCTTTTGATTTAGATTTCAGAGGGCGCATGTTGTTATGTAATATAATTGTTTAAATTGTTGTGGCTGTAATAATTGTTCTAGGATAGAATTGCTTGTTAAATGGTTTATAAAATTGTTTATATTATTGAAAGTGTTTATAGTACAACCACAGGGGGACTGAAAAGAAAAAAAAAAAAAGACTTATTGTTATTAAATGTTTTATTTCGAGAACCTCTGGATTTACTCTTTGTACTTATTAATGTTAATATAATTATTTCCAAATAAGGAAATTCTATTTGGTGAAGGTTAAAAGGTACTGTCGAGGCTTCTTGCATGTCAATTGTGATTTTGTATACCATGTAAGAGATTTTAGATATTTTACAGATTTTATATATTTCTAATGGAATACTTTTTAAATATTAAATTTTGAATATTTGGAAATTTTAAATTTTGAATACCAGGTAATATTGTTTAAATATTTTACATGTTTATATATTCTAATAGAATACCTTCACAGCCTGAATTCTATGAAATCTCATTGTAAGGAAAACTAAAGATGATAGCATCAATAAATTTGTTATTTTCGGAATTTTAAAATTGAGGTCACCTCATTCGTCCTATGACCTAATGGTTACCCAGCATGTGGCTATTCTTCCACTAGGAGGCCTCTCCTAGTTCAAGGGAACAAGTGAGCCGGTCATCAAATTGAGTTGTAGATTTTATATTTTTTATGTTGTCAAACTTGAAAAATGTGTCAGATTTGGAAAGTTGAAAATTGTGTTGTGCTGTCTTTGGTGATGGGCGGCTCACAAATGGTAGCAGAGCGTGGTTGGACGTAGTCCTGTCCACCTCTGAACCGAAATTTGGAAATGGATGAGGTGACCTCAATATCTTAGTTGGACATGTTCTGTCAGTTGTGCTGTGTTATCCATTGTTGTAATTAGGTATTAATAGTGTTGTAAATCTTGGTCTTTGGGTGCGGTTGCCGGGCCGGGACTTCTGGGGGGGGGGGGGTTGTGCACAGCTTGGTGATTCCTGATGCTATCTTCGGGGCGTTGTTAAGTGTTTATTTGTTGTTTGTGCTCTTGTTTTGTCATTGTCTTTGTTGTCTTGGCACATCATCTTGATCTTGGTTTAGGAAAGGTAAGAGAAGGGATGGATGTTCGCGTGCCCTCTGCGCGGTCTTCTCTGCCTTGTGAATCGGGTCCGCCCACCCTAGTGTGGGGAGTTGGGCCAGTCATGTGTCAAGGATTGATGATGCCTTGTTGGCTGAACATGGCTGGTCGGTCCACGAGGTAGACGGTTCTCGAAGGGTACTCGCATATCAAGGTTGTAGCACCTTGTTAGCCTTCGGGCGTGAATATGCGAGTACCAAGGAGAGTAAAGTGGTGGTCTCTGGAGAGGGTGACGTGTTGGGGCGGTCCCGAGAGTTGGCATGGGGGAGGGGACTCGCGTGGGGGATGGTCGCAGTGTGGTATTGTTTACACCAGTTAGGATTAGTTAGGGTCCTCGGGTTGGTTTTCTGAGGGCTTCTCGGGAGGGATTGTGTTTTAAGGTTTTACTTTTTAGCGTTTTATTGTTTTAGGTGGGGTTAATTGGGGTTTTAAAAGTTTTATCAGTATTTTAGCTTCTCTCCTTTCCTTTCTTCTTTCTATTGCTTTAGGTCGCGACCGCTCACACTCCCCGTATCTTCTACACATACACACACCCAGCTACACACCCACACACACCTTGTCCTTCCTTCTGGTGTCCTTTCGTTTTCAACTTTCGCTGGATTATATATTTTTATTGTTTTTAGTTAGTCCCCGCTTTTCATCCAGTGGGGGCAGTCCCAGTGTCGTCCAACCCGTTGGACTCCTTTTGTAGTGGGGGTGTGCCGTAACTAGTTACGGTGACTTCCAAATTTGTTATAATTGTATTTCGGCAGGGATGCTTTCATTGGATCGTGGACACTCTCGCCATCTATGAGGCGTTACTGTAACTTAGGAATTTGTTTGTGGCTCTCGCTACGATATTGGACACTCACGCTATCTGTCAGTGACGTCAGACAACCTTACTTTGCGTTCCCGCAGCTTGGTGCGGTGTTGCCGTGAGTAGAGAGTAGCGGATTTGACTCTTGTAGTGGGTCAGCTGTTTGTCGTTGTGTAGAGAAGCGGTTTGGGAGGCGGTTTTTGACTCGAGTGGTGGATACCAGGTGTTGGTTCCCGGTCAGCTTTTCTCGTCACGAGCTGTCTTGGAGGTCAGCGTTTGAAAAGGTTTTTGTTTTATTTTGTTAAGGCAGGGGTTATTTAAAATTAATAATGGCAGGCTAAGTGTAAAGTGTGCCGAAGGTCTCTCGGCCTGGCATCTGTGACCGCGTGAAGAGATCAAGATGTTATATTTGAGTAAATTGAGGAACTCGGACAGCACGTGCTAATGCACTATGAACAGGTATGCAAAGTGAAAATTATTAAATTTCGCCTGGGATGCGCTTCCGCACGGCTTGCGTTAGGGTCAAATAGGGCCTGGCTAGTTCTTAACAAACAAAAAAAAAAGGAACAACAGTGGCTTAATACTGGATTTTTTTTTACTTCACTGTATACCTGGAACCTAATATGCAGGATTCTGCAGTCATTGCCAATTCTTCAACGCAAGTTTTTTTTTAAAGAAAAGTCTGTTGAACTTGACTAGCTTCTGATATTTCTTTCAAATGATGAATAGCTTCTCTTGCTGTTTGCGGTGACAGTGTATCTTATGAGCAAAACTTTTTTTACCTACAAAAAAAAAACTTAAGAAAATGTGTTAGGAATTGGCCAGTGTGATCATGGGCCTAGTGAAGCAAAAATCAGCCGAGTTCCTTAACCGCTCTTTGTATGATTCAGTGTGTTCATATAAATGTCATGTGTTTGAATTGTGGAAGCATGTAATGTCCAGTATACATTTTTTCCTATAATCTGTGTTGAACTTAAATTGTGGCTGCCTTTTATTGGAACGTATTAATCTGATTATGAAAAGAGTTGCAGATCACCTACAATTGTAATAATACATTGCCCTGTACTAGAACTGTAATTCGGAAGTATTCCGCCTGTAAATAAAAATGACTGAACTTTTGTACATGATGAAATTTCCACCTTGGGATTTTTTGTTATTTTATTGTGATTCTCTATCAATGTACAGTCACTGTTGAAATTCTTTTGTAGATGTATATGCTCATATTTATTTTAATTCTCTCTCAATGTACAGTCACTGTGAAAATTCTTTTGTATATGTATATGCTCCTAATTTTATGCACAAAATATTTTTACCTTTTGAGAGATATATACCTGATTATTTGATAGGTTTTTAATAAGGGTGCACTCTGAAATCAGTAAGCCATGGTGCTACACAAGTTTATACAAATTTAAGGAAAAGTGAGCACACACGCACTTGTGAATTCCACACCGAGTATATAATCACCTATCTTAAGTGTACATTATATATTCCTAATTATATGATTCTCCTTTCTAGCTTTTGATTTAGATTTCAGAGGACGCATGTTGTTATGTAATATAATTGTTTAAATTGTTGTGGCTGTAATAATTGTTGTAGGATAGAATTGCTTGTTAAATGGTTTATAAAATTGTTTATATTATTGAAAGTGTTTATAGTACAACCACAGGGGGACTGAGAAGAAAAAAAAAGACTTATTGTTATTAAATGTTATATTTCGAGAACCTCTGGATTTACTCTTTGTACATATTAATGTTAATATAATTATTTCCAAATAAGGAAATTTTATTTGGTGAAGGTTAAAAGGTACTGTCGAGGCTTCTTGCATGTCAATTGTGATTTTGTATACCATGTAAGAGATTTTAGATATTTTACAGATTTTATATATTTCTAATGGAATACTTTTTAAATATTAAATTTTGAATATTTGGAAATTTTAAATTTTGAATACCAGGTAATATTGTTTAAATATTTCACATGTTTATATATTCTAATAGAATACCTTCACAGCCTGAATTCTATGAAATCTCATTGTAAGAAAAACTAAAGATGATAGCATCAATAAATTTGTTATTTTCGGAATTTTAAAATTGAGGTTACCTCACTCGTCTTATTACCTAAAGGTTACCCAGCATGTGGCTATTTTTTCAGTAGGAGGCCTCTCCTAGTTCAAGGGAACAAATGAGCCGGTCATCAATGTGAGTTGTAGATTTTATATTTTTTTTAGGTTGTCAAACTTGAAAAATCTGTCAGATTTGGAAAGTTGAAAATTGTGTTGTCCTGTCTTTGGTGATGGGCGGCTCACAAATGGTAGCAGAGCGTGGTTGGACGTAGTCCTGGCCACCTCTGAACCGAAATTTGGAAATGGATGAGGTGACCTCTATATCTTAGTTGGACATGTTCTGTCAGTTGTGGTGTGTTATCCATTGTTGTAATTAGGTGTTATTCGTGTTGTAAATCTTGGTCTTTGGGTGCGGTTGCCGGGCCAGAACTTCGGGGGGGGGGGGGTTGTGCACAGCTTGGTGATTCCTGATGGTCCCTTCGGGGCGTTGTTAAGTGTTTATTTGTTGTTTGTGCTCTTGTTTTGTCATTGTCTTTGTTGTCTTGGCACATCGTCTTGATCTTGGTTTAGGAAAGGTAAGAGAAGGGATGGATGTTCGCGTGCCCTCTGCGCGGTCTTCTCTGCCTTGTGAATCGGGTCCGCCCACCCTAGTGTGGGGAGGTGGGCCAGTCATGTGTCAAGGATTGATGAAGCCTTGTTGGCTGAACATGGCTGGTCGGTCCACGAGGTAGACGGTTCTCGTAGGGTACTCGCATATCAAGGTTGTAGCACCTTGTTAGCCTTCGGGCGTGAATATGTTAGTACCAAGGAGAGTAAAGTGGTGGTCTCTGGAGAGGGTGACGTGTTGGGGCGGTCCCGAGAGTTGGCATGGGGGAGGGGACTTGCGTGGGGGATGGTCGCAATGTGGTATTGTTTACCCCAGTTAGGATTAGTTAGGGTCCTCGGGTTGGTTTTCGGGGGGCTTCTCTGGAGGGATTGTGTTTTAAGGTTTTACATTTTAGCGTTTTATTGTTTTAGGTGGGGTTAATTGGGGTTTTAAAAGTTTTATCGGTATTTTAGCTCCTCTCCTTTCCTTTCTTCTTTCTATTGCTTTAGGTCGCGACCGCTCACACTCCCCGTATCTTCTACACTTACACACACCCAGCTACACACCCACACACACCTTGTCCTTCCTTCTGGTGTCCTTTCGTTTTCAACTTTCGCTGGATTATATATTTTTATTGTTTTTAGTTAGTCCCCGCTTTTCCTCCAGTGGGGGCAGTCCCAGTGTCGTCCTACCCGTTGGACTCCTTTTGTAGCGGGGGTGTGCCGTAACTATTTACGGCGACTTCCAAATTTGTTATAATTGTATTTCGGCAGGGATGCTTTCATTGGATCGTGGACACTCTCGCCATCTACGAGGCGTTACTGTAACTTAGGAATTTGTTTGTGGCTCTCGCTACGATATTGGACACTCACGCTATCTGTCAGAGACGTCAGACAACCTTACTTTGCGTTCCCGCAGCTTGGTGCGGTGTAGCCGTGAGTAGAGAGTAGCGGATTTGACTCTTGTAGTGGGTCAGCTGTTTGTCGTTGTGTAGAGAAGCGGTTTGGGAGGCGGTTTTTGACTCGAGTGGTGGATACCAGGTGTTGGTTCCCGGTCAGCTGTTCTCGTCCGAGCTGTCTTGGAGGTCAGCGTTTGAAAAGGTTTTTGTTTTATTTTGTTAAGGCCGGGGTTTTTTAAAATTAATTATGGCAGGCTAAGTGTAAAGTGTGCCGAAGGTCTCTCGGCCTGGCAACTGTGACCGCGTGAAGAGATCAAGATGTTATATGTGAGTAAATTGAGGAACTCGGACAGCACGTGCTAATGCACTATGAAAAGTTATGCAAAGTGAAAATTATTAAATTTCCCCTGAGATGCGCTTCCACACGGCTTGCGTTAGGGTCAAATGGGGCCTGGCTAGTTCTTAACAAACAAAAAAAAAAAGGAACAACAGTAGCTTAACAATGGAATTTTATTTTTACTTCAATGTATACCTGGAACCTAATATGCAGGTTTCTGCAGTCATTGCCAATCCTTGAACGCAAGTTTTTTTTTAAAGAAAAGTCTGTTGAACTTGACTAGCTTCTGATATTTCTTTCAAATGATGAATAGCTTCTCTTGCTGTTTGCGGTGACAGTGTATCTTATGTGCAAAACTTTTTTTACCTACAAAAAAAAAACTTAAGAAAATGTGTTAGGAATTGGCCAGTGTGATCATGGGCCTAGTGAAGCAAAATACAGCCGAGTTCCTTAACCGCTCTTTGTATGATTCAGTGTGTTCATATAAATGTCTTGTGTTTGAATTGTGGAAGCATGTAATGTCCAGTATACATTTTTTCCTATAATCTGTGTTGAACTTATATTGTGGCTGCCTTTTATTGGAATGTATAAATCTGATTATGAAAAGAGTTGCAAATCACTTACAATTGTAATAATACATTGCCCTGTACTAGAACTGTAATTCGGAAGTATTCCGCCTGTTAATAAAAATGGCTGAACTTTTGTACATGATGAAATTTCCACCTTGGGATTTTTTGTTATTTTATTGTGATTCTCTATCAATGTACAATCACTGTTGAAATTCTTTTGTAGATGTATATGCTCATATTTATTTTAATTCTCTCTCAATGTACAGTCACTGTGAAAATTCTTTTGTATATGTATATGCTCCTAATTTTATGCACAAAATATTTTTACCTTTTGAGAGATATATACCTGATTATTTGATAGTTTTTTAATAAGGGTGCACTCTGAAATCAGTAAGCCATGGTGCTACACAATTTTATACAAGTTTAAGGAAAAGTGAGCACACACGCACTTGTGAATTCCACACCGAGTATATAATCACCTATCTTATGTGTACATTATATATTCCTAATTATATGATTCTCCTTTCTAGCTTTTGATTTAGATTTCAGAGGGCGCATGTTGTTATGTAATATAATTTTTTAAATTGTTGTGGCTGTAATAATTGTTCTAGGATAGAATTGCTTGTTAAATGGTTTATAAAATTGTTTATATTATTGAAAGTGTTTATACTACAACCACAGGGGGACTGAAAAGAAAAAAAAAAGACTTATTGTTATTAAATGTTATATTTCGAGAACCTCTGGATCTACTCTTTGTACTTATTAATGTTAATATAATTATCTCCAAATAAGGAAATTCTATTTGGTGAAGGTTAAAAGGTACTGTCGAGGCTTCTTGCATGTCAATTGTGATTTTATATACCATGTAATAGATTTTAGATATTTTACAGATTTTATATATTTCTAATGGAATACTTTTTAAATATTAAATTTTGAATATTTGGAAATTTTAAATTTTGAATACCAGGTAATATTGTTGAAATATTTCACATGTTTATATATTCTAATAGAATACCTTCACAGCCTGAATTCTATGAAATCTCATTGTAAGAAAAACTAAAGATGATAGCATCAATAAATTTGTTATTTTCGGAATTTTAAAATTGAGGTCACCTCAATCGTCCTATTACCTAATGGTTACCCAGCATGTGGCTATTCTTCCACTAGGAGGCCTCTCCTAGTTCAAGGGAACAAATGAGCCGGTCATCAAGGTGAGTTGTAGATTTTATATTTTTTTAGGTTGTCAAACTTGAAAAATCTGTCAGATTTGGAAAGCTGAAAATTGTGTTGTCCTGTCTTTGGTGATGGGCGGCTCACAAATGGTAGCAGAGCGTGGTTGGACGTAGTCCTGGCCACCTCTGAACCGAAATTTGGAAATGGATGAGGTGACCTCTATATCTTAGTTGGACATGTTCTGTCAGTTGAGTTGTGTTATCCATTGTTGTAATTAGGTGTTACTAGTGTTGTAAATCTTGGTCTTTGGGTGCGGTTGCCGGGCCGGGACTTCTGGGGGGGGGGGGTTGTGCACAGCTTGGTGATTCCTGATGGTATCTTCGGGGCGTTGTTAAGTGTTTATTTGTTGTTTGTGCTCTTGTTTTGTCATTGTCTTTGTTGTCTTGGCACATCATCTTGATCTTGGTTTAGGAAAGGTAAGAGAAGGGATGGATGTTCGCGTGCCCTCTGCGCGGTCTTCTCTGCCTTGTGAATCGGGTCCGCCCACCCTAGTGTGGGGAGGTGGGCCAGTCATGTGTCAAGGATTGATGATGCCTTGTTGGCTGAACATGGCTGGTCGGTCCACGAGGTGGACGGTTCTCGAAGGGTACTAGCATATCAAGGTTGTAGCACCTTGTTAGCCTTCGGGAGTGAATATGTGAGTACCAAGGAGAGTAAAGTCGTGGTCACTGGAGAGGGTGACGTGTTGGGGCGGTCCCGAGAGTTGGCATGGGGGGAGGGGACTCGCGTGGGGGATGGTCGCAGTGTGGTATTGTTTACACCAGATAGGATTAGTTAGGGTCCTCGGGTTGGTTTTCGGGGGGCTTCTCGGGAGGGATTGTGTTTTAAGGTTTTACTTTTTAGCGTTTTATTGTTTTAGGTGGGGTTAATTGGGTTTTTAAAAGTTTTATCGGTATTTTAGCTCCTCTCCTTTCCTTTCTTCTTTCTATTGCTTTAGGTCGCGACCGCTCACACTCCCCGTATCTTCTACACTTACACACACCCAGCTACACACCCACACACACCTTGTCTTTCCTTCAGGTGTCCTGGTGTCCTTTCGTTTTCAACTTTCGCTGGATTATATATTTATATTGTTTTTAGTTAGTCCCCGCTTTTCCTCCAGTGGGGGCAGTCCCAGTGTCGTCCTACCCGTTGGACTCCTTTTGTAGTGGGGGTGTGCCGTAATTAGTTACGGTGACTTCCAAATTTGTTATAATTGTATTTCGGCAGGGATGCTTTCATTGGATCGTGGACACTCTCGCCATCTATGAGGCGTTACTGTAACTTAGGAATTTGTTTGTGGCTCTCGCTACGATATTGGACACTCACGCTATCTGTCAGAGACGTCAGACAACCTTACTTTGCGTTCCCGCAGCTTGGTGCGGTGTTGCCGTGAGTAGAGAGTAGCGGATTTGACTCTTGTAGTGGGTCAGCTGTTTGTCGTTGTGTAGAGAAGCTGTTTGGGAGGCGGTTTTTGACTCCAGTGGTGGATACCAGGTGTTGGTTCCCGGTCAGCTGTTCTCGTCACGAGCTGTCTTGGAGGTCGGCGTTTGAAAAGGTTTTTGCTTTATTTTGTTAAGGCCGGGGTTTTGTAAAATTAATTATGGCAGGCTAAGTGTAAAGTGTGCCGAAGGTCTCTCGGCCTGGCAACTGTGACCGCGTGAAGAGATCAAGATGTTATATGTGAGTAAATTGAGGAACTCGGACAGCACGTGCTAATGCACTATGAACAGGTATGCAAAGTGAAAATTATTAAATTTCGCCTGGGATGCGCTTCCGCACGGCTTGCGTTAGGGTCAAATAGGGCCTGGCTAGTTCTTAACAAACAAAAAAAAAAGGAACAACAGTGGCTTAATACTGAATTTTTTTTTACTTCACTGTATACCTGGAACCTAATATGCAGGTTTCTGCAGTCATTGCCAATTCTTGAACGCAAGTTTTTTTTTAAAGAAAAGTCTGTTGAACTTGACTAGCTTCTGATATTTCTTTCAAATGATGAATAGCTTCTCTTGCTGTTTGCGGTGACAGTGTATCTTATGTGCAAAACTTTTTTTACCTACAAAAAAAAAACTTAAGAAAATGTGTTAGGAATTGGCCAGTGTGATCATGGGCCTAGTGAAGCAAAATTCAGCCGAGTTCCTTAACCGCTCTTTGTATGATTCAGTGTGTTCATATAAATGTCATGTGTTTGAATTGTGGAAGCATGTAATGTCCAGTATACATTTTTTCCTATAATCTGTGTTGAACTTAAATTGTGGCTGCCTTTTATTGGAACGTATTAATCTGATTATGAAAAGAGTTGCAGATCACCTACAATTGTAATAATACATTGCCCTGTACTAGAACTGTAATTCGGAAGTATTCCGCCTGTAAATAAAAATGACTGAACTTTTGTACATGATGAAATTTCCACCTTGGGATTTTTTGTTATTTTATTGTGATTCTCTATCAATGTACAGTCACTGTTGAAATTCTTTTGTAGATGTATATGCTCATATTTATTTTAATTCTCTCTCAATGCACAGTCACTGTGAAAATTCTTTTGTATATGTATATGCTCCTAATTTCATGCACAAAATATTTTTACCTTTTGAGAGATATATACCTGATTATTTGATAGATTTTTAATAAGGGTGCACTCTGAAATCAGTAAGCCATGGTGCTACACAAGTTTATACAAGTTTAAGGAAAAGTGAGCACACACGCACTTGTGAATTCCACACCGAGTATATAATCACCTATCTTATGTGTACATTATATATTCCTAATTATATGATTCTCCTTTCTAGCTTTTGATTTAGATTTCAGAGGGCGCATGTTGTTATGTAATATAATTGTTTAAATTGTTGTGGCTGTAATAATTGTTCTAGGATAGAATTGCTTGTTAAATGGTTTATAAAATTGTTTATATTATTGAAAGTGTTTATACTACAACCACAGGGGGCTGAAAAAAAAAAGACTTATTGTTATTAAACGTTATATTTCGAGAACCTCTGGATTTACTCTTTGTACTTATTAATGTTAATATAATTATTTCCAAATAAGGAAATTCTATTTGGTGAAGGTTAAAAGGTACTGTCGAGGCTTCTTGCATGTCAATTGTGATTTTGTATACCATGTAAGAGATTTTAGATATTTTACAGATTTTATATATTTCTAATGGAATACTTTTTAAATATTAAATTTTGAATATTTTGAAATTTTAAATTTTGAATACCAGGTAATATTGTTTAAATATTTCACATGTTTATATATTCTAATAGAATACCTTCACAGCCTGAATTCTATGAAATCTCATTGTAAGAAAAACTAAAGATGATAGCATCAATAAGTTTGTTATTTTCGGAATTTTAAAATTGAGGTCACCTCATTCGTCCTATTACCCAGCATGTGGCTATTCTTCCACTAGGAGGCCTCTCCTAGTTCAAGGGAACAAATGAGCCGGTCATCAAGGTGAGTTGTAGATTTTATATTTTTTTTAGGTTGTCAAACTTGAAAAATGTGTCAGATTTGGAAAGTTGAAAATTGTGTTGTGCTGTCTTTGGTGATGGGCGGCTCACAAATGGTAGCAGAGCGTGGTTGGACGTAGTCCCGGCCACCTCTGAACCGAAATTTGGAAATGGATGAGGTGACCTCTATATCCTAGTTGGACATGTTCTGTCAGTTGTGGTGTGTAATTCATTGTTGTAATTAGGTGTTACTAGTGTTGTAAATCTTGGTCTTTGGGTGCGGTTGCCGTGCCGGGACTTCTGGGGGGGGGGGGGTTGTGCACAGCTTGGTGATTCCTGATGGTATCTTCGGGGCGTTGTTAAGTGTTTATTTGTTGTTTGTGCTCTTGTTTTGTCATTGTCTTTGTTGTCTTGGCACATCATCTTGATCTTGGTTTAGGAAAGGTAAGAGAAGGGATGGATGTTCGCGTGCCCTCTGCGCGGTCTTCTCTGCCTTGTGAATCGGGTCCGCCCACCCTAGTGTGGGGAGTTGGGCCAGTCATGTTTCAAGGATTGATGATGCCTTGTTGGCTGAACATGGCTGGTCGGTCCACGAGGTGGAAGGTTCTCGAAGGGTACTCGCATATCAAGGTTGTAGCACCTTGTCAGTCTTCGGGAGTGAATATGTGAGTACCAATGAGAGTAAAGTCGTGGTCACTGGAGAGGGTGACGTGTTGGGGCGGTCCCGAGAGTTGGCATGGGGGAGGGGACTCGCGTGGGGGATGGTCGCTGTGTGGTATTGTTTACCCCAGTTAGGATTAGTTAGGGCCCTCGGGTTGGTTTTCGGGGGGCTTCTCGGGAGGGATTGTCTTTTAAGGTTTTACTTTTTAGCGTTTTATTGTTTTAGGTGGGGTTAATTGGGGTTTTAAAAGTTTTATCGGTATTTTAGCTCCTCTCCTTTCCTTTCTTCTTTCTATTGCTTTAGGTCGCGACCGCTCACACTCCCCGTATATTCTACACTAACACACACCCAGCTACACACTCACACACATCTTGTAATTCCTTCTGGTGTCCTTTTGTTTTCAACTTTCGCTGGATTATATATTTTTATTGTTTTTAGTTAGTCCCAGCTTTTCCTCTAGTGGGGGCAGTCCCAGTGTCGTCCAACCCGTTGGACACCTTTTGTAGTGGGGGTGTGCCGTAACTAGTTACGGCGACTTCCAAATTTGTTATAATTGTTTTTCGGCAGGGATGCTTTCATTGGATCGTGGACACTCTCGCCATCTATGAGGCGTTACTGTAACTTAGGAATTTGTTTGTGGCTCTCGCTACGATATTGGACACTCACGCTATCTGTCAGAGACGTCAGACAACCTTACTTTGCGTTCCCGCAGCTTGGTGCGGTTTTGCCGTGAGTAGAGAGAAGCGGATTTGACCCTTGTAGTGGGTCAGCTGTTTGTCGTTGTGTAGAGAAGCGGTTTGGGAGGCGGTTTTTGACTCCAGTGGTGGATACCAGGTGTTGGTTCCCGGTCAGCTGTTCTCGTCACGAGCTGTCTTGGAGGTCAGCGTTTGAAAAGGTTTTTGTTTTATTTTGTTAAGGCCGGGGTTTTTTAAAATTAATTATGGCAGGCTAAGTGTAAAGTGTGCCGAAGGTCTCTCGGCCTGGCAACTGTGACCGAGTGAAGAGATCAAGATGTTATATGTGAGTAAATTGAGGAACTCGGACAGCACGTGCTAATGCATTATGAACAGGTATGCAAAGTGAAAATTATTAAATTTCGCCTGGGATGCGCTTCCGCACGGCTTGCGTTAGGGTCAAATGGGGCCTGGCTAGTTCTTAACAAACAAAAAAAAAAGGAACAACAATGGCTTAATACTGGATTTTTTTTTACTTCACTGTTTACCTGGAACCTAATATGCAGGTTTCTGCAGTCATTGCCAATTCTTGAACGCAAGTTTTTTTTTAAAGAAAAGTCTGTTGAACTTGACTAGCTTCTGATATTTCTTTCAAATGATGAATAGCTTCTCTTGCTGTTTGCGGTGACAGTGTATCTTATGTGCAAATTTTTTTACCTAAAAAAAAAACTTAAGAAAATGTGTTAGGAATTGGCCAGTGTGATCATGGGCCTAGTGAAGCAAAATTCAGCCGAGTTCCTTAACCGCTCTTTGTATGATTCAGTGTGTTCATATAAATGTCTTGTGTTTGAATTGTAGAAGCATGTAATGTCCAGTATTCATTTTTTCCTATAATCTGTGTTGAACTTATATTGTGGCTGCCTTTTATTGGAACGTATAAATCTGATTATGAAAAGAGTTGCAGATCACCTACAATTGTAATAATACATTGCCCTGTACTAGAACTGTAATTCGGAAGTATTCCGCCTGTTAATAAAAATGACTGAACTTTTGGACATGATGAAATTTCCACCTTGGGATTTTTTGTTATTTTATTGTGATTCTCTATCAATGTACAGTCACTGTTGAAATTCTTTTGTAGATGTATATGCTCATATTTATTTTAATTCTCTCTCAATGCACAGTCACTGTGAAAATTCTTTTGTATATGTATATGCTCCTAATTTTATGCACAAAATATTTTTACCTTTTGAGAGATATATACCTGATTATTTGATAGTTTTTTAATAAGGGTGCACTCTGAAATCAGTAAGCCATGGTGCTACACACGTTTATACAAGTTTAAGGAAAAGTGAGCACACACGCACTTGTGAATTCCACACCGAGTATATAATCATCTATCTTATGTGTACATTATATATTCCTAATTATATGATTCTCCTTTCTAGCTTTTGATTTAAATTTTAGAGGGCGCATGTTGTTATGTAATATAATTGTTTAAATTGTTGTGGCTGTAATAATTGTTCTAGGATAGAATTGCTTGTTAAATGGTTTATAAAATTGTTTATATTATTGAAAGTGTTTATACTACAACCACAGGGGGACTGAAAAAAAAAAAAGAATTATTGTTATTAAACGTTATATTTCGAGAACCTCTGGATTTACTCTTTGTACTTATTAATGTTAATATAATTATTTCCAAATAAGGAAATTCTATTTGGTGAAGGTTAAAAGGTACTGTCGAGGCTTCTTGCATGTCAATTGTGATTTTGTATACCATGTAAGAGATTTTAGATATTTTACAGATTTTATATATTTCTAATGGAATACTTTTTAAATATTAAATTTTGAATATTTTGAAATTTTAAATTTTGAATACCAGGTAATGTTGTTTAAATATTCTAATAGAATACTTTCACAGCCTGAATTCTATGAAATCTCATTGTAAGAAGAACTAAAGATGAAAGAATCAATAAATTAGTTATTTTCGGAATTTTAAAATTGAGGTCACTTCATTCGTCCTATTACCTAATGGTTACCCAGCATGTGGCTATTCTTCCTCTAGGAGGCCTCTCCTAGTTCAAGGGAACAAGTGAGCCGGTCATCAAGGTGAGTTGTAGATTTTATATTTATTTTAGTTTGTCAAACTTGAAAAATGTGTCAGATTTGGAAAGCTGAAAATTGTGTTGTGCTGTCTTTGGTGATGGGCGGCTCACAAATGGTAGCAGAGCGTGGTTTGACGTAGTCCTGGCCACCTCTGAACCGAAATTTGGAAATGGATGAGGTGACCTCTATATCTTAGTTGGACATGTTCTGTCAGTTGTGGTGTGTTATTCATTGTTGTAATTAGGTGTTACTAGTGTTGTACAATTGGTCTTTGGGTGCGGTTGCCGTGCCGGGACTTCTGGGGGGGGGTGTGCACAGCTTGGTGATTCCTGATGGTATCTTCTGGGCGTTGTTAAGTGTTTATTTGTTGTTTGAGCTCTTGTTTTGTCATTGTCTTTGTTGTCTTGGCACATCATCTTGATCTTGGTTTAGGAAAGGTAAGAGAAGGGATGGATGTTCGCGTGCCCTCTGCGCGGTCTTCTCTGCCTTGTGAATCGGGTCCGCCCACCCTAGTGTGGGGAGGTGGGCCAGTTATGTGTCAAGGATTGATGATGCCTTGTTGGCTGAACATGGCTGGTCGGTCCACGAGGTGGACGGTTCTCGAAGGGTACTCGCATATCAAGGTTGTAGCACCTTGTTAGTCTTCGGGCGTGAATATGTGAGTACCAAGGAGAGTAAAGTGGTGGTCACTGGAGAGGGTGACGTGTTGGGGCGGTCCCGAGAGTTGGCATGGGGGAGGGGACTCGCGTGGGGGATGGTCGCAATGTGGTATTGTTTACCCCAGTTAGGATTAGTTAGGGTCCTCGGGTTGGTTTTCGGGGGGCTTCTCTGGAGGGATTGTGTTTTAAGGTTTTACATTTTAGCGTTTTATTGTTTTAGGTGGGGTTAATTGGGGTTTTAAAAGTGTTATCGGTATTTTAGCTCCTCTCCTTTCCTTTCTTCTTTCTATTGCTTTAGGTCGCGACCGCTCACACTCCCCGTATCTTCTACACTTACACACACCCAGCTACACACCCACACACATCTTGTACATCCTTCTGGTGTCCTTTCGTTTTCAACTTTCGCTGGATTATATATTTTTATTGTTTTTAGTTAGTCCCCGCTTTTCCTCCAGTGGGGGCAGTTCCAGTGTCGTCCAACCCGTTGGACTCTTTTGTAGTGGGGGTGTGCCGTAACTAGTTACGGCGACTTCTAAATTTGTTATAATTGTATTTCGGCAGGGATGCTTTCATTGGATCGTGGACACTCTCGCCATCTATGAGGAGTTACTGTAACTTAGGAATTGGTTTGTGGCTCTCGCTACAATATTGGACACTCACGCTATCTGTCAGAGACGTCAGACTATCTTACTTTGCGTTCCCGCAGCTTGGTGCGGTGTTGCCGTGAGTAGAGAGTAGCGGATTTGACTCTTTTAGTGGGTCAGCTGTTTGTCGTTGTGTAGAGAAGCGGTTTGGGAGGCGGTTTTTGACTCGACTGGTGGATACCAGGTGTTGGTTCCCGGTCAGCTGTTCTCGTCACGAGCTGTCTTGGAGGTCAGCGTTTGAAAAGGTTTTTGTTTTATTTTGTTAAGGTCGGGGTTTTTTAAAATTAATTATGTCAGGCTAAGTGTAAAGTGTGCCGAAGGTCTCTCGGCCTGGCAACTGTGACCGCGTGAAGATTTCAAGATGTTATATGTGAGTAAATTGTGGAACTCGGACAGCACGTGCTAATGCACTATGAAAAGGTATGCAAAGTGAAAATTATTAAATTTCGCCTGAGCTGCGCTTCCGCACGGCTTGCGTTAGGGTCAAATGGGGCCTGGCTAGTTCTTAACAAACAAAAAAAAAAGGAACAATAGTAGCTTAATAATGGATTTTTTTTTTACTTCACTGTATACCTGGAACCTAATATGCAGGTTTCTGCAGTCATTGCCAATTCTTGAACGCAAGTTTTTTTTTAAAGAAAAGTCTGTTGTAATTGACTAGCTTCTGATATTTCTTTCAAATGATGAATAGCTTCTCTTGCTGTTTGCGGTGACAGTGTATCTTATGTGCAAAACTTTTTTTACCTACAAAAAAAAAACTTAGGAAAATGTGTTAGGAAATGGCAGTGTGATCATGGGCCTAGTGAAGCAAAATTCAGCCGAGTTCCTTAACCGCTCTTTGTATGATTCAGTGTGTTCACATAAATGTCTTGTGTTTGAATTGTGGAAGCATGTAATGTCCAGCATACATTTTTTCCTATAATCTGTGTTGAACTTATATTGTGGTTGCCTTTTATTGGAACGTATAAATCTGATTATGAAAAGAGTTGCAGATCACCTACAATTGTAATAATACATTGCCCTGTACTAGAACTGTAATTCGGAAGTATTCCGCCTGTAAATAAAAATGGCTGAACTTTTGTACATGATGAAATTTCCACCTTGGGATTTTTTGTTATTTTATTGTGATTCTCTATCAATGTACAGTCACTGTTGAAATTCTTTTGTAGATGTATATGCTCATATTTATTTTAATTCTCTCTCAATGTACAGTCACTGTGAAAATTCTTTTGTATATGTATATGCTCCTAATTTTATGCACAAAATATTTTTACCTTTTGAGAGATATATACCTGATTATTTGATAGTTTTTTAATAAGGGTGCACTCTGAAATCAGTAAGCCATGGTGCTACACAAGTTTATAAAAATTTAAGGAAAAGTGAGCACACCCGCACTTGTGAATTCCACACCGATTATATAATCACCTATCTTATGTGTACATTATATATTACTAATTATATGATTCTCCTTTCTAGCTTTTGATTTAGATTTCAGAGGACGCATGTTGTTATGTAATACAATTGTTTAAATTGTTGTGGCTGTAATAATTGTTGTAGGATAGAATTGCTTGTTAAATGTTTTATAAAATTGTTTATATTATTGAAAGTGTTTATAGTACAACCACAGGGTGACTGAAAAGAAAAAAAAAGACTTATTGTTATTAAATGTTATATTTCGAGAACCTCTGGATTTACTCTTTGTACTTATTAATGTTAATATAATTATTTCCAAATAAGGAAATTCTATTTGGTGAAGGTTAAAAGGTACTGTCGAGGCTTCTTGCATGTCAATTGTGATTTTGTATACCATGTAAGAGATTTTAGATATTTTACAGATTTTATATATTTCTAATGGAATACTTTTTAAATATTAAATTTTGAATATTTTGAAATTTTAAATTTTGAATACCAGGTAATATTGTTTTAATATTTCACATGTATATATATTCTAATAGAATACCTTCACAGCCTGAATTCTATGAAATCTCATTGTAAGAAAAACTAAAGATGATAGCATCAAAAAATTTGTTATTTTCGGAATTTTAAAATTGAGGTCACTTCATTCGTCCTATTACCTAATGGTTACCCAGCATGTGGCTATTCTTCCACTAGGAGGCCTCTCCTAGTTCAAGGGAAAAAGTGAGCCGGTCATCAAGGTGAGTTGTAGACTTTATATTTATTTTAGGTTGTCAAACTTGAAAAATGTGTCAGATTTGGAAAGTTGAAAATTGTGTTGTGCTGTCTTTGGTGATGGGCGGCTCACAAATGGTAGCAGAGCGTGGTTGGACGTAGTCCTGGCCACCTCTGAACTGAAATTTGGAAATGGATGAGGTGACCTCTATATCTTAGTTGGACATGTTCTGTCAGTTGTGGTGTGTTATCCATTGTTGTAATTAGGTGTTACTAGTGTTGTAAATCTTGGTCTTTGGGTGCGGTTGCCGGGCCGGGACTTCTGGGGGGGGGGGTTGTGCACAGCTTGGTGATTCCTGATGGTATCTTCGGGCCGTTGTTAAGTGTTTATTTGTTGTTTGTGCTCTTGTTTTGTCATTGTCTTTGTTGTCTTGGCACATCATCTTGATCTTGGTTTAGGAAAGGTAAGAGAAGGGATGGATGTTCGCGTGCCCTCTGCGCGGTCTTCTCTGCATTGTGAATCGGGTCCGCCCAACCTAGTGTGGGGAGGTGGGCCAGTCATGTGTCAAGGATTGATGATGCCTTGTTGGCTGAACATGGCTGGTCGGTCCACGAGGTGGACGGTTCTCGAAGGGTACTCGCATATCAAGGTTGTAGCACCTTGTTAGCCTTCGGGCGTGAATATGTGAGTACCAAGGAGAGTAAAGTGGTGGTCACTGGAGAGGGTGACGTGTTGGGGCGGTCCCGAGAGTTGGCATGGGAGAGGGGACTCGCGTGGGGGATGGTCGCAGTGTGGTATTGTTTACACCAGTTAGGATTAGTTAGGGTCCTCGGGTTGGTTTTCGGGGGGCTTCTCGGGAGGGATTGTGTTTTAAGGTTTTACTTTTTAGCGTTTTATTGTTTTAGGTGGGGTTAATTGGGGTTTTAAAAGTTTTATCGGTATTTTAGCTCCTCTCCTTTCCTTTCTTCTTTCTATTGCTTTAGGTCGCGACCGCTCACACTCCCCGTATCTTCTACACTTACACACACCCAGCTACACACCCACACACACCTTGTCCTTCCTTCTGGTGTCCTTTCGTTTTCAACTTTCGCTGGGTTATATATTTTTATTGTTTTCAGTTAGTCCCCGCTTTTCCTCCAGTGGGGGCAGTCCCAGTGTCTTCCAACCCGTTGGACTCCTTTTGTAGTGGGGGTGTGCCGTAACTAGTTACGGCGACTTCCAAATTTGTTATAATTGTATTTCGGCAGGGATGCTTGCATTGGATCGTGGACACTCTCGCCATCTATGAGGCGTTACTGTAACTTAGGAATTTGTTTGTGGCTCTCGCTACGATATTGGACACTCACGCTATCTGTCAGAGACGTCAGACAATCTTACTTTGCGTTCCCGCAGCTTGGTGCGGTGTTGCCGTGAGTAGAGTGTAGCGGATTTTACTCTTGTAGTGGGTCAGCTGTTTGTCGTTGTGTAGAGAAGCGGTTTGGGAGGCGGTTTTTGACTCGAGTGGTGGATACCAGGTGTTGGTTCCCGGTCAGCTGTTCTCGTCACGAGCTGTCTTGGAGGTCAGCGTTTGAAAAGGTTTTTGTTTTATTTTGTTAAGGCCGGGTTTTTTTAAAATTAATTATGGCAGGCTAAGTGTAAAGTGTGCCGAAGGTCTCTCGGCCTGGCAACTGTGACCGCGTGAAGAGATCAAGATGTTATATGTGAGTAAATTGAGGAACACGGACAGCACGTGCTAATGCACTATGAACAGGTATGCAAAGTGAAAATTATTAAATTTCGCCTGAGATGCGCTTCCGCACGGCTTGCGTTAGGGTCAAATGGGGCCTGGCTAGTTCTTAACAAACAAAAAAAAAGGAACAACAGTAGCTTAATAATGGATTTTTTTTTTACTTCACTGTATACCTGGAACCTAATATGCAGGTTTCTGCAGTCATTGCCAATTCATGAACGCAAGTTTTTTTTTAAAGAAAAGTCTGTTGAACTTGACTAGCTTCTGATATTTCTTTCAAATGATGAATAGCTTCTCTTGCTGTTTGCGGTGACAGTGTATCTTATGTCCAAAAATTTTTACCTACAAAACAAAAAAAAACTTAAGAAAATGTGTTAGGAATTGGCAGTGTGATCATGGGCCTAGTGAAGCAAAATTCAGCCGAGTTCCTTAACCGCTCTTTGTATGATTCAGTGTGTTCACATAAATGTCTTGTGTTTGAATTGTGGAAGCATGTAATGTCCAGTATACATTTTTTCCTATAATCTGTGTTGAACTTATATTGTGGCTGCCTTTTATTGGAACGTATAAATCTGATTATGAAAAGAGTTGCAGATCACCTACAATTGTAATAATACATTGCCCTGTACTAGAACTGTAATTCGGAAGTATTCCGCCTGTTAATAAAAATGACTGAACTTTTGTACATTATGAAATTTCCACCTTGGGATTTTTTGTTATTTTATTGTGATTCTCTATCAATGTACAGTCACTGTTGAAATTCTTTTGTAGATGTATATGCTCATATTTATTTTAATTCTCTTTCAATGTACAGTCACTGTGAAAATTCTTTTGTATATGTATATGCTCCTAATTTTATGCACAAAATATTTTTACCTTTTGAGAGATATATACCTGATTATTTGATAGTTTTTTAATAAGGGTGCACTCTGAAATCAGTAAGCCATGGTGCTACACAAGTTTATACAAGTTTAAGGAAAAGTGAGCACACACGCACTTGTGAATTCCACACCGAGTATATAATCACCTATCTTATGTGTACATTATATATTACTAATTATATGATTCTCCTTTCTAGCTTTTGATTTAGATTTCAGAGGACGCATGTTGTTATGTAATATAATTGTTTAAATTGTTGTGGCTGTAATAATTGTTGTAGGATAGAATTGCTTGTTAAATGGTTTATAAAATTGTTTATATTATTGAAAGTGTTTATAGTACAACCACAGGGTGACTGAAAAGAAAACAAAAGACTTATTGTTATTAAATGTTATATTTCGAGAACCTCTGGATTTACTCTTTGTACTTATTAATGTTAATATAATTATTTCCAAAAAAGGAAATTCTATTTGGTGAAGGTTAAAAGGTACTGTCGAGGCTTCTTGCATGTCAATTGTGATTTTGTATACCATGTAAGAGATTTTAGATATTTTACAGATTTTATATATTTCTAATGGAATACTTTTTAAATATTAAATTTTGAATATTTTCAAATTTTAAATTTTGAATACCAGGTAATATTGTTTTAATATTTCACATGTATATATATTCTAATAGAATACCTTCACAGCCTGAATTCTATGAAATCTCATTGTAAGAAAAAATAAAGATGCATCAATAAATTTGTTATTTTCGGAATTTTAAAATTGAGGTCACCTCATTCGTCTTATTACCTAAAGGTTACCCAGCATGTGGCTATTTTTCCACTAGGAGGCCTCTCCTAGTGCAAGGGAACAAATGAGCCTGTCATCAAGGTGAGTTGTAGATTTTATATTTTTTTTAGGTTGTCATACTTGAAAAATGTGTCAGCTTTGGAAAGTTGAAAATTGTGTTGTGCTGTCTTTGGTGATGGGCGGCTCACAAATGGTAGCAGAGCGTGGTTGGACGTAGTCCTGGCCACCTCTGAACTGAAATTTGGAAATGGATGAGGTGACCTCTATATCTTAGTTGGACATGTTCTGTCAGTTGTGGTGTGTTATCCATTGTTGTAATTAGGTGTTACTAGTGTTGTAAATCTTGGTCTTTGGGTGCGGTTGCCGGGCCGGGACTTCTGGGGGGGGTTGTGCACAGCTTGGTGATTCCTGATGGTATCTTCGGGGCGTTGTTAAGTGTTTATTTGTTGTTTGTGCTCTTGTTTTGTCATTGTCTTTGTTGTCTTGGCACATCATCTTGATCTTGGTTTAGGAAAGGTAAGAGAAGGGATGGATGTTCGCGTGCCCTCTGCGCGGTCTTCTCTGCCTTGTGAATCGGGTCCGCCCAACCTAGTGTGGGGAGGTGGGCCAGTCATGTGTCAAGGATTGATGATGCCTTGTTGGCTGAACATGGCTGGTCGGTCCACGAGGTGGACGGTTCTCGAAGGGTACTCGCATATCAAGGTTGTAGCACCTTGTTAGCCTTCGGGCGTGAATATGTGAGTACCAAGGAGAGTAAAGTGGTGGTCACTGGAGAGGGTGACGTGTTGGGGCGGTCCCGAGAGTTGGCATGGGAGAGGGGACTCGCGTGGGGGATGGTCGCAGTGTGGTATTGTTTACCCCAGTTAGGATTAGTTAGGGTCCTCGGGTTGGTTTTCGGGGGGCTTCTCGGGAGGGATTGTGTTTTAAGGTTTTACTTTTTAGCGCTTTATTGTTTTAGGTGGGGTTAATTGGGGTTTTAAAAGTTTTATCGGTATTTTAGCTCCTCTCCTTTCCTTTCTTCTTTCTATTGCTTTAGGTCGCGGCCGCTCACACTCCCCGTATCTTCTACACTTACACACACCCAGCTACACACCCACACACACCTTGTCCTTCCTTCTGGTGTCCTTTCGTTTTCAACTTTCGCTGGGTTATATATTTTTATTGTTTTCAGTTAGTCCCCGCTTTTCCTCCAGTGGGGGCAGTCCCAGTGTCTTCCAACCCGTTGGACTCCTTTTGTAGCGGGGGTGTGCCGTAACTAGTTACGGCGACTTCCAAATTTGTTATAATTGTATTTCGGCAGGGATGCTTTCATTGGATCGTGGACACTCTCGCCATCTATGAGGCGTTACTGTAACTTAGGAATTTGTTTGTGGCTCTCGCTACGATATTGGACACTCACGCTATCTGTCAGAGACGTCAGACAACCTTACTTTGCGTTCCCGCAGCTTGGTGCGGTGTTGCCGTGAGTAGAGAGTAGCGGATTTGACTCTTTTAGTGGGTCAGCTGTTTGTCGTTGTGTAGAGAAGCGGTTTGGGAGGCGGTTTTTGACTCGAGTGGTGGATACCAGGTGTTGGTTCCCGGTCAGCTGTTCTCGTCACGAGCTGTCTTGGAGGTCAGCGTTTGAAAAGGTTTTTGTTTTATTTTGTTAAGGCCGGGGTTTTTTAAAATTAATTATGGCAGGCTAAGTGTAAAGTGTGCCGAAGGTCTCTCGGCCTGGCAACTGTGACCGCGTGAAGAGATCAAGATGTTATATGTGAGTAAATTGAGGAACTCGGACAGCACGTGCTAATGCACTATGAACAGGTATGCAAAGTGAAAATTATTAAATTTCGCCTGAGATGCGCTTCCGCACGGCTTGCGTTAGGGTCAAATGGGGCCTGGCTAGTTCTTAACAAACAAACAAAAAGGAACAACAGTAGCTTAATAATGGATTTTTTTTTACTTCACTGTATACCTGGAACCTAATATGCAGGTTTCTGCAGTCATTGCCAATTCTTGAACGCAAGTTTTTTTTTAAAGAAAAGTCTGTTGAACTTGACTAGCTTCTGATATTTCTTTCAAATGATGAATAGCTTCTCTTGCTGTTTGCGGTGACAGTGTATCTTATGTGCAAAAATTTTTACCTACAAAACAAAAAAAAACTTAAGAAAATGTGTTAGGAATTGGCAGTGTGATCATGGGCCTAGTGAAGCAAAATTCAGCCGAGTTCCTTAACCGCTCTTTGTATGATTCAGTGTGTTCACATAAATGTCTTGTGTTTGAATTGTGGAAGCATGTAATGTCCAGTATACATTTTTTCCTATAATCTGTGTTGAACTTATATTGTGGCTGCCTTTTATTGGAACGTATAAATCTGATTATGAAAAGAGTTGCAGATCACCTACAATTGTAATAATACATTGCCCTGTACTAGAACTGTAATTCGGAAGTATTCCGCCTGTTAATAAAAATGACTCAACTTTTGTACATGATGAAATTTCCACCTTGGGATTTTTTGTTATTTTATTGTGATTCTCTATCAATGTACAGTCACTGTTGAAATTCTTTTGTAGATGTATATGCTCATATTTATTTTAATTCTCTTTCAATGTACAGTCACTGTGAAAATTCTTTTGTATATGTATATGCTCCTAATTTTATGCACAAAATATTTTTACCTTTTGAGAGATATATACCTGATTATTTGATAGTTTTTTAATAAGGGTGCACTCTGAAATCAGTAAGCCATGGTGCTACACAAGTTTATACAAGATTAAGGAAAAGTGAGCACACACGCACTTGTGAATTTCACACCGAGTATATAATCACCTATCTTATGTGTACATTATATATTCCTAATTATATGATTCTCCTTTCTAGCTTTTGATTTATATTTCAGAGGGCGCATGTTGTTATGTAATATAATAGTTTAAATTGTTGTGGCTGTAATAATTGTTGTAGGATAGAATTGCTTGTTAAATGGTTTATAAAATTGTTTATATTATTGAAAGTGTTTATAATACAACCACAGGGGGACTGAAAAGAAAAAAAAAAAAAGACTTATTGTTATTAAACGTTATATTTCGAAAACCTCTGGATTTACTCTTTGTACTTATTAATGTTAATATAATTATTTCCAAATAAGGAAATTCTATTTGGTGAAGGTTAAAAGGTACTGTCGAGGCTTCTTGCATGTCAATTGTGATTTTGTATACCATGTAAGAGATTTTAGATATTTTACAGATTTTATATATTCCTAATGGAATACTTTTTAAATATTAAATTTGAATATTTTGAAATTTTAAAATTTGAATACCAGGTAATATTGTTTAAATATTTCACATGTATATATATTCTAATAGAATACCTTCACAGCCTGAATTCTATGAAATCTCATTGTAAGAAAAAATAAAGATGCATCAATAAATTTGTTATTTTCGGAATTTTAAAATTAAGGTCACCTCATTCGTCTTATTACCTAAAGGTTACCCAGCATGTGGCTATTTTTCCACTAGGAGGCCTCTCCTAGTTCAAAGTAACAAATGAGCCGGTCATCAAGGTGAGTTGTAGATTTTATATTTTTTTTAGGTTGTCAAACTTGAAAAATGTGTCAGATTTGGAAAGTTGAAAATTGTGTTGTGCTGTCTTTGGTGATGGGCGGCTCACAAATGGTAGCAGAGCGTGGTTGGACGTAGTCCTGGCCACCTCTGAACCGAAATTTGGAAATGGATGAGGTGACCTCTATATCTTAGTTGGACATGTTCTGTCAGTTGTGGTGTGTTATCCATTGTTGTAATTAGGTGTTACTAGTGTTGTAAATCTTGGTCTTTGGGTGCGGTTGCCGGGCCGTGACTTCTGGGGGGGGGGGTGCACAGCTTGGTGATTCCTGATGGTATCTTCAAGGCGTTGTTAAGTGTTTATTTGTTGTTTGTGCTCTTGTTTTGTCATTGTCTTTGTTGTCTTGTCACATCATTTTGATCTTGGTTTAGGAAAGGTAAGAGAAGGGATGGATTTTCGCGTGCCCTCTGCGCGGTCTTCTCTGCCTTGTGAATCGGGTCAGCCCACCCTAGTGTGGGGAGGTGGGCCAGTCATGTGTCAAGGATTGATGATGCCTTGTTGGCTGAACATGGCTGGTCGGTCCACGAGGTGGACGGTTCTCGAAGGGTACTCGCATATCAAGGTTGTAGCACCTTGTTAGCCTTCGGGCGTGAATATGTGAGTACCAAGGAGAGTAATGTGGTGGTCACTGGAGAGGGTGACGTGTTGGGGCGGTCCCGAGAGTTGGCATGGGGGAGGGGACTCGCGTGGGGGATGGTCGCAGTGTGGTATTGTTTACCCCAGTTAGGATTAGTTAGGGTCCTCGGGTTGGTTTTCGGGGGGCTTCTCGGGAGGTATTGTGTTTTAAGGTTTTACTTTTTAGCGTTTTATTGTTTTAGGTGGGGTTAATTGGGGTTTTAAAAGTTTTATCGGTATTTTAGCTCCTCTCCTTTCCTTTCTTCTTTCTATTGCTTTAGGTCGCGACCGCTCACACTCCCCGTATCTTCTACACTTACACACACCCAGCTACACACCCACACACACCTTGTCCTTCCTTCTGGTGTCCGCAAATACTGTACAATTTGAAACTGTTAGGTTTGCATAAATTAAGCAAAACCTGTGTTAACTGTATTTATTCTTGATTATTATAACACGTATTCCTACATAATTAACTTCTAAATACCATAACAACATTTTGCCAAAATGACAAGACAAATACAGTTAAACGCATATAGATCTCAAGCAGTATGTATCATTCAACGTTATTATTTAATATAAAGAGTGTAACGACGTATTATAACAGACTCCTCATAAATTCGAATAAAACAATTTGTGTTTGAAAGTACCTAAATATCTAGACACATATGTTTTATTTGAATACATGAAAATAAATGTAACTTTTATTGAGTAATACAAATTGAACGAATCCACTTTTTAATATATATGGTTTATAGAGACTGAATGTATTGCTTATGTCTTCTTCAGTAGTCATTAATCTTATGGTATTTTTTATTATCTTATCCACGGCCTTGCAACATCCCGTCAAGTTGCAAGGATGTATGTACTACATAATTTTCTTTTTTACTATGTTATACTTATTATATTTTCTATACAGACATACTAATATCGTCAGAAGTAACTAATTTTGTTATAAAATAACAAAAAATAAATACATTTTAAAAATAAATAAATTTTGTTTAGTTCTCATAACAAAAAGATAACACTCATACGCTAATGTCACTGATACTTCAAGGTTTTACTTAAACAAAATATAAACTACACTACAAATAAATTACTATACTACAAACTCCAAGTACAAATATGTACTTGTAAAACATTCCACGGTAATCGGACAGTAGTGTAAAATACGTATGTAATGTATATAATTTATACCGCGTAAGATCAAATATATTTTATTAGTAAATCCATTAATAAAAGTAAGAAGTATCAACTATTAGTTTATCAATAATTCTATAAATCTCGTCTTTGTCCATTCTATTTCGTAAGCCTACATATGATATCCTGTCATGACGTTTACGAGCACTCTTGTCGTTTGTTAGATCATGCTACTAGACTACTGTACAGACTACAATCTTGTGACTAGGGTCTTTGATTTCAAGCACAGATTACGTATAGTAGCTGAAAAATCTTCAATTACAGCACGACGTTAAAAAAGTTTCGAAGGAACCACGTCATGTCTAACAGAATGCCTAGCAAATAATGGAACATAAACTAAACTAAATGTGGAACGAGGTAAGTAAATCAACACAAGCTACGATGACAAAACGTGAAAAATGTACAGTGTTCGAAACCTGGAAGTCAGACAACGAGACGACAATGAAAAATAAGGTAAGTTAAGTGGTGGGAGTTTTTTTTTAATCGATTTTGTTCACAGATAATTTACCTATTGGATACGTTTTTTTATTGTGGTATGTTTTCTTTAGTGGATTTTTGTAGCAGTTTCTCAGCGCGTGCTATTGAGATCCTTTTCTTGGTCTTACTTTCTGTTGTGCACCATTTATCTATTATTATTTACCTGAAGCACTCCCTTTGTATTTTACAACTGCGATTTTCTCTCTCACTTCTTCTCACTCGTGTTCCTCTTGCTTGTTTCTTCTGTCTTAAATAAACAAGTTCAGAAACTAGTTTATATAATACACGTTTCTTACCATTAGCACGAACACTTAATCTTTTGTGTAAACTGTCTACGCTTCTTTCGCTTCAAGTCTGTACCATAAAATATTGTTTTTTTTACTGTAGCACAGATCGTCGTAATTGTACAATGGAAAAAAAAATAACTAACACAAGACAAAATCGTCATTTTAGAAATTTAATGACAGTTTAAATAAGTACATATTCAATTAAATGTTGTATACAAAACTTCTTCACGTTTACGTTTGTCCACACAATAAGTGGCACCTGAATAATAGTGTCGGACTAAATAATACAAGTCACCGATTACAAATGTCCTCACTCAGTAAATCACAATTATTACTTTACACACAACATCTCCGATAATGTACAATAAACCGCTGATTCAAAAAACTAACTCACGGGTTCGGAAACAGCGCTTTTAATGCTTCGCCTGTATGATGTAATACGCGACAAGACTGACCAGGATACCCGAGGAATAATCAACAAACGTCTGGAAAGGTCTAGTAATCTTGCCGCTCACACAAAGCGTGCAAAGCATCACGTACCCGCGCATATTATTTATGTCTTCAAAGCATCTATATGTTTCAGGACTGTGATTTCATTCATTTGGTCCATATTACTCTATGGTCTATACCATGACCTTGGTTTTTACCATGTGGTCTATATAAAATACTATACGTTTACTCTTATATCCATATTTCTAACTATATTAATTCTAATGTAAACTTTATTTTTTAGAAGAAATTTTACTCTCTCTTCTTCAGTTCTTCATATGTACTTTTTCAATATTATTTAACTCTCACAGCGGTATAATAACACTGAAACTCTATTTTCTATGCCACTTTATAACCATATCTGACCCATAATTAATCAATAATAATTCCCGAGAATAATATATTCAGTTTGAAGTTTATGGTATCACTATTAGAATTATAGCTAATATTCTGCTCATATAGTTTAGTTATATTCTTCGTATTGTTTAAATTAGCAGCCATCCTTACTATTTCTTTTATGAATTTGCTAACTGCTATAATTTTTTATTGTTCGACTAAGCTTTTCGTCATTACTGACATCTTCAGGTCTTAAACAACCTGGGTTGTTTAAGACCTGAAGATATCAGTAATGACGAAAAGCTTAGTCGAACAATAAAAAATTATAGCAGTTAGCAAATTCATAAAAGAAATAGTAATTTAGTTATAACATCTCTCCGTTAGTCATCAAAGATGATTAAGATTATATAGCTGAAAAAAAAGTTTGAAAGTTTGTTTGAACGAGACAGCTTTGTCGTGTTACATGATATTTTAATTTTTATGTCTCTCGCAAACATATACCTTAGTTTACAGATAACGATAAACGAGGAAGTTTATTCTACGACTTGCCGTCTATATTTTCATAAATTCAGTAAGTTACTTCTTCTCTACAATGAATGATGCTATAATATAAAACTTCTTTATACATACTCCCTGTGTTTTAGTATTTCCCATTTGAATTTTTCTAAATGGCTAACGAGACCTAATTTAAATCTGTAATAACTTAATAAAATTATACTTCTTTGATAACTAAAACATTTCATTAAAAAACTTGATTGTTCCTCACTATTTTATTAACATGGCATTTATTTATAAACCTCTTTCAAGTTTTTACTTGAAACTAAATTAGTCAGAAGAATTTACAGTTAGAAAGACTTGCAAGAAACATTTGTAAGCCAACAATAGAAAATTGTTCATTTTTAGATGGAATATATTGTCACAATAAACACTATACTCACGATAACAATCCTCGCTGTCCTGTTAAATAAACTTTAAAATAAATTCAAAAAGTATATATGAATGACCTAATATTTTGCTTTATTTCTTAATTAAAATGGAAATAAAAACATGTTTATAACTGAAACATGGACGATGAATATTGTAACGAGCATACCATCACCATAAGTTTGAACCCAACTTTAAAAGAAAAAAAAAATAACATAACAATGAAATAACACAAGAATAACCACATACAAAAAATTGTATACCAGTACGAATTCTTAATTAGTAAAATTATTTGGTGAAAACATGACTAAATAACGCATAAATGAAATATAGATAAAAATAGTAATGAAAAAACTAAGTAATGATGAAGAGATGTTAAATGTGATTAACCCAATTTACCCAATAGATAAGGTAGGTGAGAAGGATTAAAAAACAATTGCTGGAAATGAACATAAGAAATGAACCATAATGAAGAAACCATAATAATACATTAAAATTATGAAGAGAGAAGATATTTCCAACTCTAGGCCAAAGTTGAGACTAAATTTGAGATGAATAAAATATAACAAAGAAACTCCAGTGTGATGAACAGTTGCTGACATTGAAACATTGACTAACTAATTTAAATGATTTGACTGACCATAACTCTAATATAAAACAAAAATGACATCAATAAGCATAGGAGAGTGAATTTATAACTTGTATTGGTAATATAATAATGTATAAGAGAACAACCAGATTGTATCTTGTCTACTATTCGTGTATATAATCAATGTAAACCTAGAGATATCAGAAAAGCTGGTAATAACCCATGAACAGGGTAAACAAAATGAAAAGAACATGGAAAATAATTATTAAAACTAAAAATGAGACTTCATAATATTTGTACATTAAAATAATTGGGTGAAATGTAAGGAACCCAAGCTCAAAGTCAACCCATTGTTGTATATCAGAGGGGATAGACACATAACCTAATTCCAACCAATTTTTCACTTATAATGACTAGAAACAATGATAAAAATGTTATCAAAGCACTTTACGTTATACTATAATGAAACTAGAGATTGTAAAGACCATAATAAGTTCCAAGTTGATTACCAAAACCTTGTATGTACTGTGAATAATGTAAATCAACATGATAAATTGGACAGAATGGTAGTTGCCTAATAAAAAATACAGAAAACCTTATAATAACTATATAAAAGAGAAAGAGATTGTTGTCAGTAGCAATAAGGATATTCAATACCACTAGTAAGACGTCTGACAATAATTATTAAGATGGAATTACATGATGATAATAATAATAATAATAATGAGACAGACTTGTCAGGTGACACTAGCTCCAAGTATTATTACTAAGTTCTCAACACAAGAGAATGCACCAATGTGAAACACAAGATTGTGAAACCATGTAATAACTGTAATGAATAATTATGAACAAGATAGTGACTTAAAAGACCACTATTTAATTAAGAATGAAGCAAAGTAATGTGACACCTAGTACAATCTATAGGTGATTATATAGACTCAAAACTAGAAAATAACAATGTATTGACAGTAACTAGGGCGAACAGTAGTTGCACTGACCATGTATGTGTAATTGTGACACAACAGAAATTGTCCAGAGACAAATGTTAAAATGTAGTTAGTAAATATAGTCAGTAGGATCATAGGCCTACTGCAACCTAAGTATAGGAGATGTATTTTGTCAATAATTGTACGTAGATAATAAGTACAGAGTGTAAAAGGACTTGAAAAGCATAATCTTGAAGAGGTGTCATTGTCATTTGTAAGTTTCAGTGCAAAAATACATAAATTTATTAAGAAATTGTATAAAGTGTTAATTTCAAATAATATCTTCCTTGATCATGGACGAAAATATATCATGTGTGGACTCTAAATCAAGAGCCAAATGTTCGCCATGTCATAATAAGCTTAGATTCTCAATCAGAAGGGTTATAAGAAAGTTATGTCAATTTAAAGATATTTGTTTTATTTCTGACAAAATGTTTAGCGTCAGTTCCGTACTCTTAACCCAAAGTCCCAAGCTTGTTGTAAAAATTAAATATATGTCAGTAAAGGGAGGTATGTGTACTCAAGTAAAGATCATCGATTTATTAGCCAATCAAAAGAGAGAATTCGATAATTTTGACGAGGAACGCAAACGAGAAGAGCAAGAACGGACACCATTTTAAAACACTTCTTCATGACCACTAATGCAAGACAGACGACAGCTCCGCGTCGCCAGAAATCGCCAGTTTAACCTAACTTAGTGCGTGTACTCAAATGTAAACAAAGGGGTAACATAACCCTATTTTTGTAAAATAATTATAAAAGTTTTTTTGTTCGAAGTTCAGTGAAGACTGTAACATGACAGATAATCCACTAACTTATAATTCAAATATGATCATAATTACATTTAAATTAATTAACTCAAAAGAAGGTTCGAAAGAAAATAATGAATTATCAAATAAAAATAGTTAACTATCAAATGAAAATAATCAGTATCAAATGAAAAGAATTAAAAATCAAATGAGAATAAGTAAATATCAAAGTGAACAACACCACCATAAAAGAAAAGTATAATTAAAATAATAAAATGCAATGATAAAGTATCAAGGAAATTAAATCCAAAGGAACTCATATAAAAAATCAGGAGGATACCCAGGAAGGTTAGGAGCAGGTGATAAAGAAGATACCCCGAAACCAAGAAGGAAGAGGAAGTTTAGGAGCAGGTGATAAAGAAGATACCCCGAAACCAAGAAGGAAGATGAAGTTTAGGAGCAGGTGATAAAGAAGATACCCCGAAACCAAGAAGGAAGAGGAAGTTTAGGAGCAGGTAATAAGATGATACCCCGAACTCAACCAAAGGACATAAGGAAAAACTTACCTTGGAAAACCCAAGACAGAAGAAATGAAGAAAAAGAAGATGTAGGATGGGAGAACTACGAAGAATACCCATAAAAAATTGATTAATAAAAATAACATACCCAGAACCAAATATTAATATAACCCCAAGAAAGTATAACACCCCCCAAAACCTCATGTAAAATAATTATAAACAAAAGTGTTTAGTAGTAAATAGAAGTACACCAAAGAAAGTTATTATGTAATAAAATAAACAAATCTTCACCGTCCCTTATAACTAAAAGTTTGGTCTTAAAATATTGTAGAACTCAAATATAAATAAGAACCAACAGTGTTAAGTGTACCAGTGCAAGTGATTTCTATTTAATAAACTTCAAGTGTAAAGGTGTAACTTATATTTTAACTATGTACAATCAAATAACTTTAAGTTTTATTATAAATACAGAAATGAAATATCATGAAGTATTATTATGAAATATGTTAAATATTTCATAAAACAGGCCACATCATTTTATCAAAAGACATTCATAGAAATGCAAATGATAAAGAGAGCTGAGGGGAAATAATTACTGTGACACGGGATTAAAAAAATGTAATATACAATTAAACAGAAAGGACTGTAATTAGTTTAAGTTTAAAGAAAAATTTAACAATCAATGGCTAATTATGTTCATGTTTAGAGCCTATGAACTCCACATTTCAATGTGTTAATATTATATAGAATAATAAGTAATATAAGAATGTTTATTATGTATAACAGTGTGCATACAACCTAAAGTGTTTCTGTATGCTACTAGACTAATTTATCAAATGTTTGTTATGTATTTTTAGAAATAGTTAAAACCAATGTCTAGCTTTAAAGACTGTTCATTAATTTTCAATATTGTTTTATATAGTATGAGCATGAATACAATGCTACATGTTTCAATAGTTGTATAAGGAATTTTTATTTGATATTATGTTAACTTTAGACAGTCAGAGAGGGTATATAATTGATAATATTTAAAAAAAAAAACAATATATGTAAAACAATAGAATCTAGGCCAAAATGGAAATTTCAATAACATTAATATTTGAATAAGGAAGTTAAATAAACCAAGCAAACTAATTAGATTTATATAAGGTAGATCAATCACCAACTACTATAACTGAAACTATACTTTAAAGGAATCATATAAAAGATTGTATAAAATTATTAAAAAATTTCAAAATGTAATACCTAACCATTTCAAGGAGAAATAGTAAATTCATGAATTACAACTAAAAGACAGATCAAATGTTAAATTTATAAGGCATTAAGGAAAGGTAAGGATTTATATCAATCAGAAATTTATTATAATCATTTTATAACACCTAACATGGCTAATATTTTGGACAAGAACAGGAACCAGATAGTAGGCCTGTATTTCCAAAAAGACAGAAATATAGCAATTTTAACAAAAATATTTATAAATATGGACTATTGCATATCAAATTAAACAAAAAGAGTTAAAGAAGCCAATTATATAATTAATAGTTCACGAAAGTAATCCATAAACAAAAAATATTCTGTATATAATGTATCTTATTATCACATGAATAGGAAGTGAAAAATATTTAAACAATACTTTGTTCATATTAACTTGGCAAGATATTTCATGAGATGAAGGAATTAAAACAGTTCTTAATTAACATTCAACGCGTACGGTTGTTATAAAATCGCTCTAAGAACCTATCTCGAATATATGTAATGGCGTATAAGGTTATGCAGTAATAAACGACAGTTACCGAAATTGTCATTTTTAACTTAAAATCAGTGATACACACCACCACAAACAGTGAGAACAATCAATACTAAACAGAATACTTGTGAAATAAACCAGTAAAACTATCACACATTAAGAATTCACGTTACAACGAAACTCACGATTTTGCTACACACAGACGAGAGTGAAAACACAATTATACCAAAACAATTAAAGCCAGTGAACGAAGAACACTTAAACAGGACACCTCAAACAACACAATAGACATTATACACTATTCCGGAGATAATAAAACAGTTGTGAAGGTAATTTTATTATCAGAATTTCCAACCGACATTTAGCAGTTTTCGTCTACAACGAGGCGTGCCGCCATTTTGAACTCCCATGATGCAAAGTGTTTGCCAGCAACGGTTCGTCGCTACAGAATTGGTCTGCATATTTTAACTTTATAAACATTATAGCTTATTATCAACTTTGTTATTTATTAATTATTAAGTATTCTTTTGTACATGTTATAATTTCTATGCTTGTCCCTTCTCTGACTATATAACTATAACCGTTAAAAGAACCATTCTGAACATTCATATAATATAACCTGTTTTTTAAGATCGATTTATCCCTGTACAAGAGTCAACATCATATCAATATCGATTTTCAATCGATATTTTACAAATAAATGTTAATAAATCAAACTAATTCTATTATTTCGTTTTAAAATTATTTCACACATTAATATAAGAGTGTTTATGAACAACAGGACTTACTGGAAGACGACCTTTACTAAAGGAAAGTGATAATCTGGAGTATAGAAGAAAATCATCAATCGATTAGTAAAGTAAGACAATCTGATTAACTCCAGATTCATTTACGGTCAACCAGAAGTGCAAATATTAACCAAATAAACTCACCGAATTTTAAAATTTTAACGGAATTTCACAACAAGAATTATTTATAAATTATTCAACAACAAACAACCATAAAATTTTTTTGGGGAAAAATTTTTTTTTTAATCAAATTAAAATTTTTTTTTGTACAGTATTAAATATTTATTTGTAACAGCTTTAAGCGTTTGGTTACAAATTGGCGTCCAACTAGAGGGCTTTAATTAGCGATTGGAAGACTAATTACTAATTAAGCTTGGCAGCGGTTATACCGTCAGGAAGGAAACAAAATGCAGCGTCGTGCTACTTCTAAGAAGAGAGCGGCAGAGGCCGAAAAGGAAGTCGATATGGGAGACAAGGAGGCAACACCCGTGGAAGAAATAGAAGTGTTAGCAATCCCGGTGGAACATAAACAACCCGCACCACCAGAGGAACAACCTGAACTACCAACACCAACAGGGGATGTTAATTTTCAGGAAGCCCTAATGAAAATGATAATGGAGATGAGTAAGGAATTGAAGGAAGAAATCAAATCCACCAAGGAAGAAATCAAATCCACCAAGGAAGAAATCAAATCCACCAAGGAAGAAATCAAATCCACCAAGGAAGGAATAAAGGAAACCAATAGGAAGATGGACTCTACTAAAGAAGAATCGAGTAAGGAAAGGAAGGAAGACAAACAGTCCTTGAAAGAAGATTTGAGTGAAATGAACAAGATCTTAGGTAGTAAAATTGAAAATACCAACAAGAGAATAGAAGAAACCAGTAAGAAGATGGAAGAAAAGATTGAAAATACCAATAAGAGGATTGAGGAAACCAGCAAGAAGATGGAAGAGAAGATGGAGGAAACCAGCAAGGAAATGAAGGAGGACAATCGATCCTTGAGTCAGAAAATTGATAAAACTAATCAAAGGATGGATGAAAACAATAAGAAGATGGAGGAGAAACTGGATGAAAATAACCAACGGTTAAGAGAAGAATTAAGGGAAGTCAACCAGGAAAACATGAACAATGTAGACGAGAGAATAGAGTTGGCGAAGAAAGAGTTGAACAGGAAAATCAACGACAATAAGAGATCCATAATTAAAAAATTGGAACAAGAGACAATTATAGTAAACCAACAGATCAGGGAAGTTGACGAAAGATGTCGTCAAACTGAGAGTGAAGTACAGGAAGTCAGGGAAGAAATAAATACTGAAATTACCCAGATCAAAGAACACCAGAAGACTAAATGGGAAGAAGGCCGAAAGGAAACACAGGAGGAAATAAATAAGGTGCGAAACCGAGTCACAGAAAGGTGCGACGGGATGGAAGCGGTAATGACCAATATCACCGGACAAGTGCGGCAGAGCCAGGAAGAGATGGAGGTAATCCGAAACCGACCGTCTAACTTCACTAATTTCCCCATGAATGAAAATCGAGTGTGGTTGAACTTCCGCCAATATAAACGAAAGCCCATGGAGTTCTTGGCCCGAATAGAGGAATACATGGCCAAACATAGGGGCAACAGATGGGTCAATAACCGAGAGTTATTAGACGAGTCATTCCGAGAAATGACCGATCATTGGTGGGTGGCCAACCGTTCTGACATCGAAGATTACCAGCAGTTTAAGAGCCTATTTAAGGCGAAATACTGGTCTGAGACTACCCAGAATTTAATCCGAGACAACATCTGTCACGGCCGTTACAACCAACAGGCGGGTAGCTCAATGACTGCGTACTTCCTCGGCAAAGTATGTATGGCCAAGCATTTGGAACCAGCCATACCTGAAGAATGCCTCATAAACAAGCTGTCATATCACTATGATGAGGAGGTGATTCGAGCAAGGAGAGGCAGCCAAATTAAGACCATACAGGCCATGACAGAACTTCTCGAAAACTATGAGAACGAGGAGTACTACCGACAAAGCCGGAGGAGGAATGATCGGCCAGAACCTAGAAACTATCCATATACCAACAACGGTACAAACAACAACAATAATGGATACCAGGGAAACCGAGCCAATCCACCGAGTAACAACAATAACAACAATAATAATAATAATAACAATAACCCTGTTCAAGGGAATCCAAATAATAATCGAACAAATAATGGTTATCAGGGTAACCGAAATCCCTACTACCCAAAACCTAATAGTCAGAGAAACCCCAATTATAATAACAACGAACATTATTGTAATAATAACCGTGGCAATCCACAAAATAATAACAATAATAATAATAGGTTTTCTCGACCGAGCGTGAACTTTATACGAGCAGAAGACGGTCGCCAACGTCGGTACTACCATCAGCGACGCAACAGCTATCATGAATATGAAGATCGGCGAAGGAGCCGAGAACGTGATGTACCAAGGTACAATCCTACTAGACGGAGTACCAGTCTAGACAACACAGAATGGCTGACAAACCGCGAACAACCGTTGGATCATCGAACAGAGTGGCAGGGACCCACTCAAGGTCTCCCGACTGATGCGTCAACCAGTGCGACCCATAATAACAATGATGTTGAACATTTAAACGGGAGGAGGCAGTAATAAATCACATAGACCCTTTGCTGCTCCTGACCCCTGGGTATATAAATGAGTTACCAAAAGCAAATGAAAATAATCGTATCACAATAATTGGTTGTAATTATCTAAAAAACCTCCGGCACGAATTATTGGAGGAGGACGATACTAGTCCCAACAATAACATAAATAACGTCAATGCTGAGGTAGAAGGAGTCCCCGCTAATTTAATGATCGATACTGGTTCCTACGTCCCTATAATTATTATGACAGAGTTGGAGAGAATACAGAGGAAATGCGGAAGAATATTACCGACATTGCCGTTGAATAATATTATATTATTAGGTGCAACCGGCCGCCAAAATAAGACAATAAGAAGACAAGTTTCAGCCAATGTGATGAGCTGTGGTATAGCTATTGACATGGAATTCTTAGTGGCAACCGGGATGCCATTTAACATATTGGTGGGATGCGATGTGCTCAGGCGGAACTCCGCCATAATCGATTTAAGAACGGAGAAATTGTCACTTTTTACGAACGGACAAACTTGGACGGCTGACTTGGTTGGTAGCGACAGAATAATTCCCAGCGATGTCCACCAACAGATCCGTAGGATCAATTACGTAAATAATAATCCTATGATTGAGCGGATAATGGACGATAACGCTAATGAGGATTTATGGTCACAAAAGATCCAGGACATCAGGGATTTCCGGAGCGATATTACAAGGGAAAGGTTGACCACACACCAAGCGGACAAATTAATAAACATTTACGAACAGTACAGATCAGTATTATCTGACGAGCCCGGTAAAGTAAAAAACTTCCAATGTACTCTACAATTTTGAGACACAGTGGACTTTAACCGGAAGTCATACCCCATCGCGCAATCACGAAAGGAAGCAGTAAGAGCTGAAATAACTAAGATGATTAACCGTGACATAATAGAGAGTAGCCAATCCCCATACACCAGTCCTATCGTGGCTATTCCTAAGAAAAACGGACAAGTCCGTCTATGCCTAGATGCGCGAGATATTAATAAGATGATTATTAATGACAGGACTTCGCCCGGTGAGATTGAAGAGATTTTAAAACGTTTCCACGGTACCAAGTACTTTAGTACCTGGGACACGGTGTGCGGCTACTGGCAGGTGGAGTTGCACCCACAGAGTCGCCAGTATCTGGCCTTCATATTCGAAGGGCGGAACTACCAGTTTAAGAGATTGCCCTTCGGACTCGTGAATTCGGTCGCAGTCTTTGTACACTGCATGGACAAGATACTTGGCCAGGAAGCCCTACAATTCACCACCGTGTACGTAGATGATTTGCTAGTATCCTCAGAAACTTGGGAGGAACACTGCTACCGTGTGTAACATGTGCTAAAGAAATTGGCTGCGAATAACATCACGCTCAAGCTAGAAAAATCTCAGTTCATAGCCAAGGAAATTCAGTTCTTGGGCTTTATACTAAATGACCAAGGAATCTCACCGTCGGCTGAAAAAGTAGAAGCGATTCAGAAATTTCCAACACCAAAGAATCGCAGGCAATTACAGTCATTCCTGGGACTCTGTAATTACTATCGCAAGTTCCAGGAAAAGTATTCTGAATTGACCGCCAGATTTCAACCGCAACTGTCATCCAAAAACAAATGGATATGGGGTATAGAACAGAACGAGACCTTAAAGCTAATTAAAGAAAATTCCTTGAACCAATAATACTTCGCCATCCAGATTTTAGTAAACCGTTCTTCCTAAATTGCGATGCCAGCGACATTAGCCTCGGCACAACACTATATCAGGAGGATGAGGAGGGCGAACATCTCGTGATTTGCTTCGCAAGTAGAGCGTTAAACCAGTGCGAAAAGAACTACCACGTCACTGAGAAGGAGCTGTTGAGTGTAGTGTTCGCATGTGGCAAATTCCGCACCTATATCCTTGGTTACCCCGTTACCGTCCGGACAGACCATAAGTTCATATCGTTCTTGAAGAGGTGCAAACTGAGTCACGGAAGGTTGACCCGGTGGATACTGTTACTACAAGAGTACAATCTTCAGTGGGAGTACATCCCAGGAAAGAAGAATGTCGTTGCGGACGTGTTGTCACGAATTGACATTGATAAGCAAACATTAGAGGGAGAAAAAGAAAGTGTACTCAAAATATACCACATTCTCAGCACCAGAGCCGATCTAGCCACAATACTAACCAACCTGAGCACCCACCAACAAGCAGACCCGAAATTACAATCTATTAAAACGAGATTAGAAGCAGGGGACGAGACTATCGCCCGATATTATAAAATTCATAACAATATACTATTCATCAAACCATCGTTAAGGAAGGAGATATGGAAGGTTATCATTCCAACCCATATCGAAAGGGAGATAGTAAGAAACTATCATATTCGATATGGGCATATGGGCGCCTTAAAGGTGATAAAGGCCCTGGAAGAGAGCTGCCACATGAAAGATGTCAACCGGAAGGTCCGGAAGTACATAAGAGGTTGCCACATTTGCCAACTCGTTAAAAGTAATAATGAGAAAAAGGAAGGCCAGATGATTCCAATAACATCACAGGCAAAGTTGGAAAAAGTATTTTTGGACATCTGCGGGCCATTTCCCCGCAGTGGTGGTCGTCATAGATATAAGTATCTAATCATCGTGATGGACCACTTCACCAAGTTCGTCAAACTATACCCAGCAAATCGGGCGACTACAAATAAAATTCTCGGCATATTAACCGACCAGTACTTCCCAAACGTCGGAAAACCAGTTTCGATCATTACCGACCACGGAACCCAATTCAATGGGAAAAAATGGCGGGATACCCTACTGTCTATGGGAGTTCGTACTTATAAAACCTCGGTCTACCACCCGAGCAGTAACCCGGCGGAGAGAGTATTACGGGAGGTGGGGCGAATATTACGAACATATTGCCATAATCAACAGAGGAGGTGGCAAGACTATCTAGAAGCCACAGAAGAATTCCTCAACTTGGCATACCACCCAGCCATAGGCATTACCCCATACTCCGCCATGTACGAAAAACAACCCCCACGGGAGATCGAAGAAATATTAGAGTTCCCAAGGGATAACATTTATACCTTTGACAGAATCAAATTTTACAATAAGGTGGCCGAAGACCAGGAGAAACGGCGAAACAAATACCAAAAAGGTATGGGCAAAATCATAACTTATACAAGTGGTGAGAAGGTATTATTTTAAAAATAGGGAATTACCAAGTTCACTGGAAGGGATAACTAAGAAGTTGTTACTATTATACACTGGACCCTATATAGTCTCCAAAGACAAAAATAATAACACGTATGAGATCAAGGAGATGGGTTCTGGTAGAATAAAGGGTGTATATAACCAGGCTTCCATGAAAAAATACCATGAGGAGTAAAATTAAAAAATAGAATTTGAATTTTGAATTAAAAATCATCAAAATTCAAAAACATAGTAAGTTCACCTTACAAACAAGTATTGATGAAAACAATTTATGAGATATATAAAGAAAAGGAATTTAGTAATGTAAAAAACCCTCAAAATTCAAAAATACTGTAAGATCACCTTACCGACATAATTTATGAATAAAAACTTTATGGAATAAAAAGAAAGAATTTTGATTAAAACATCAAAATTCCAAAACAAAGTAAGTACATCTTACTACAAGATTATTAATGAAACAATTTGGAATAAAATAAAAAGAAAGAATTTTGAATAAACCCCTAAATTCAAAAATATTGTAAGATCACCTTACCGACATAATTTATGAATACAAACTTTATGGAATAAAAAGAAAGAATTTAGTTTAAACCAACTAAATTCTAAAATAATAGTGAGATCAACTTACTACAAATAAATGGAAAGAAAACATTTGGAATATAATTAAAAGAAGATTGAATTTTGTGTATAAAACCCACAAAATGTAAAAATATGATTAAGAAAAGCTTACTACAACAATTTATGAAAAAACTATTAAGAAACAAAAAGAAAGAAATTTGTTAAAGGCAACAAAATTCCAATATATGGTAATATAAAATTACAACCAATGATCATTTAAAACCTTATATGACATTAAATAAAAAGAAATAAAAACCAGTGATACGATTAAATAAATAAACTTGTGTTGAAATAAAAATAATAACACTTTGAAGTAATAAAAAGAGAAAGAATGACCTCATAATAAATTAATTAAAGAATTCATTTGAAGAAAAAGTCAGAGAGAAGTAATTTGAGAAAAGGAACAAAAGATAAATGTAATTAAATAAATCAATAATGAAATGATCATGAAATAAGTGTCAAGTGTGATAAAAACAATTAGAAGAAAGTTCTAGAACATGGAACTAGTGGAATAAATAAAAGCTGTGAAACAAACAAAAAAAGTTATAAAAAATATGCTACCAATAAAGAAAGGCAGATTGTAATAAAAACCAGAGAAGAATAAAGAATTAATAACAAAAACTTTATATGATAATAAACATTGATAATTATATTAATAAAAGAGCTTCCCACCTTAATAAGAATTGAGATAACGATAAAGATAACAAGTCAGAAGAATAACTGAGATAGGAATATCAAAATCTCTGAGCAATATACGAAGTGAAGTATCCAAGGATATTTTTTTTAAATAGTAATAAAAGTGTACTATTCTTAAATAATTTTTTTAATAACTGTCTGTAGATAAGTCCAGCAGTATTAATATTTGAACAGAGATGATTTGCCTCTGTAATCAAATAAAAGTGAAGTATTGGCCAGCAGAGTTTGTAGCGTACAGTGCCTCTCTGAACTGCACCAGCTCACGAGTTAGGGAATGATAGGGAATAAATATCCCAGGGATAAAACACCAAGATGAAAAATAAAAATAAAATAATAAATATGAAACTCAGATGACTATTATTATCAAGGAAGATCAAGTAAGAATGAAATAGATGTAAGCTCAAATATGTATAAGAAAAATTTAGAACAGGAAGGAAGTCAAGAATAATAAAAAATATATTAATTATCATAAGCAATTATTTCAGACAAACCAAGTATAGTCTGAACTAATCACTTCTGGAGGAGGGCAATCTGTAGCATGACAGATAATCCACTAAGTTATAATTCAAATATGACCTTAATTACATTTAAATTAATTAACTCAAAAGAAGGTTCGAAAGAAAATAATGAATTATCAAATAAAAATAATTAACTATCAAATGAAAATAATCAATATCAAATGAAAAGAATTAAAAATCAAATGAGAATAAGTAAATATCAAAGTGAACAACACCAACATAAAAGAAAAGTATAATTAAAATAATAAAATACAATGATAAAGTATCAAGGAAATTAAATCCAAAGGAACTCATATAAAAAATCAGGAGGATACCCAGGAAGGTTAGGAGCAGGTGATAAAGAAGATACCCCGAAACCAAGAAGGAAGAGGAAGTTTAGGAGCAGGTGATAAAGAAGATACCCCGAAACCAAGAATGAAGAGGAAGTTTAGGAGCCGGTGATAAAGAAGATACCCCGAAACCAAGAAGGAAGAGGAAGTTTAGGAGCAGGTAATAAGAAGATACCCCGAACTCAACCAAAGGACATAAGGAAAAACTTACCTTGGAAAACCCAAGACAGAAGAAATGAAGAAAAAGAAGATGTAGGATGGGAGAACTACGAAGAATACCCATAAAAAATTGATTAATAAAAATAACATACCCAGAACCAAATATTAATATAACCCCAAGAAAGTATAACACCCCCCAAAACCTCATGTAAAATAATTATAAACAAAAGTGTTTAGTAGTAAATAGAAGTACACCAAAGAAAGTTATTATGTAATAAAATAAACAAATCTTCACCGTCCCTTATAACTAAAAGTTTGGTCTTAAAATATTGTAGAACTCAAATATAAATAAGAACCAACAGTGTTAAGTGTACCAGTGCAAGTGATTTCTATTTAATAAACTTCAAGTGTAAAGGTGTAACTTATATTTTAACTATGTACAATCAAATAACTTTAAGTTTTATTATAAATACAGAAGTGAAATATCATGAAGTATTATTATGAAATATGTTAAATATTTCATAAAACAGGCCACATCATTTTATCAAAAGACATTCATAGAAATGCAAATGATAAAGAGAGCTGAGGGGAAATAATTACTGTGACAGGGGATTAAAAAATGTAATATACAATTAAACAAAAAGGACAGTAATTAGTTTAAGTTTAAAGAAAAATTTAATAATCAATGGTTAATTATGTTCATGTTTAGAGCCTATGAACTCCACATTTCAATGTGTTAATATCATATAGAATAATAAGTAATATAAGAATGTTTATTATGTATAACAGTGTGCATACAACCTAAAGTGTTTCTGTATGCATACTAGACTAATTTATCAAATGTTTGTTATGTATTTTTAGAAATAGTTAAAACCAATGTCTAGCTTTAAAGACTGTTCATTAATTTTCAATATTGTTTTATATAGTATGAGCATGAATACAATGCTACATGTTTCAATAGTTGTATAAGGAATTTTTATTTGATATTATGTTAACTTTAGACAGTCAGAGAGGGTATATAATTGATAATATTTAAAAAAAAAAAAACAATATATGTAAAACAATAGAATCTAGGCCAAAATGGAAATTTCAATAACATTAATATTTGGGTAAGGAAGTTAAATAAACCAAGCAAACTAATTAGATTTATATAAGGTAGATCAATCACCAACTACTATAACTGAAACTATACTTTAAAGGAATCATATAAAAGATTGTATAAAATTATTAAAAAATTTCAAAATGTAATACCTAACCATTTCAAGGAGAAATAGTAAATTCATGAATTACAACTAAAAGACAGATCAAATGTTAAATTTATAAGGCATTAAGGAAAGGTAAGGATTTATATCAATCAGAAATTTATTATAATCATTTTATAACACCTAACATGGCTAATATTTTGGACAAGAACAGGAACCAGATAGTAGGCCTGTATTTCCAAAAAGACAGAAATATAGCAATTTTAACAAAAATATTTATAAATATGGACTATTGCATATCAAATTAAACAAAAAGAGTTAAAGAAGCCAATTATATAATTAATAGTTCACGAAAGTAATCCATAAACAAAAAATATTCTGTATATAATGTATCTTATTATCACATGAATAGGAAGTGAAAAATATTTAATCAATACTTTGTTCATATTAACTTGGCAAGATATTTCATGAGACGAAGGAATTAAAACAGTTCTTAATTAACATTCAACGCGTACGGTTGTTATAAAATCGCTCTAAGAACCTATCTCGAATATATGTAATGGCGTATAAGGTTATGCAGTAATAAACGAGAGTTACCGAAATTGTCATTTTTAACTTAAAATCAGTGATACACACCACCACAAACAGTGAGAACAATCAATACTAAACAGAATACTTGTGAAATAAACCAGTAAAACTATCACACATTAAGAATTCACGTTACAACGAACTCACGATTTTGCTACACACAGACGAGAGAAAAAACACAATTATACTAAAACAATTAAAGCCAGTGAACGAAGAACACTTAAACAGGACTCCTCAAACAACACAATAGACATTATCCACTATTCCAGAGATAATAAAACAGTTGTGAAGGTAATTTTATTATCAGAATTTCCAACCGACATTTAGCAGTTTTCGTCTACAACGAGGCGTGCCGCCATTTTGAACTCCCATGATGCAAAGTGTTTGCCAGCAACGGTTCGTCGCTACAGAATTGGTCTGCATATTTTAACTTTATAAACATTATAGCTTATTATCAACTTTGTTATTTATTAATTATTAAGAATTCTTTTGTACATGTTATACTTTCTATGCTTGTCCCTTCTCTGACTATATAACTATAACCGTTAAAAGAACCATTCTGAACATTCATATAATATAACCTGTTTTTTAAGATCGATTTATCCCTGTACAAGAGTCAACATCATATCAATATCGATTTTCAATCGATATTTTACAAATAAATGTTAATAAATCAAACTAATTCTACTATTTCGTTTTAAAATTATTTCACACATTAATATAAGAGTGTTTATGAACAACAGGACTTACTGGAAGACGACCTTTACTAAAGGAAAGTGATAATCTGGAGTATAGAAGAAAATCATCAATCGATTAGTAAAGTAAGACAATCTGATTAACTCCAGATTCATTTACGGTCAACCAGAAGTGCAAATATTAACCAAATAAACTCACCGAATTTTAAAATTTTAACGGAATTTCACAACAAGAATTATTTATAAATTATTCAACAACAAACAAACATAACGTTTTTTTTGGAAAATTTTTTTTTTTTACCAAATTAAAATTTTTTTTTTTGTACAGTATTAAATATTTATTTGTAACAGATTTAAGCGTTTGGTTACAAGACATAACAGTGCGATAACAATTGCTAAGTGTACAATCCCTAGCAATTACGCGAATTAAAGGAGTAAAGTGATAATTAATTATACTTTAGGAATTTATAAAATTTGACGATATACTTTATCGAAATAACTTAATACTATGTGTCCACACGAACAAATAAGGAGCATTGCACCTTACTAATTTAATTAATTTGTCAATTACAAAGAGAGTTCTCAATTTAATTTTATTTATTAAAAGTTATTGAATTAATCGGTGAAAGTTATAAAAATGATGATAGAGTTTTTTTCAATATAAACACTAAGAGCGCTAAGAGTATTAATATAATTAATATTATATCGATTAATTTATTCATAATTAAAACAATTTAACAACAGCTAACCAGAATTTTGAGAATTGTCAGTTGACATGATTAATTATCAGAAGATAATGAGAAAATAATTTATGCCTAGATTTAAAAAAGATTCTAACAGTATTACAATATTTTATTGTTTCATTATTAAAACAATTTGATACCAAGCTAACTACGATTGCAAGAATCAACCGATTACCTGTTTAAAGTAATCCAATATAACTGATCAGATGATTCTTCCTGGAACACTGAATTAACTTGTAACTTTATTGTGTTTATATTTTGTGTGTTGTAAAAGAATTACTATTTCATTTAAAGTTTATTGGTGGCAGTTACAATACACCAAACTACCTTATAATGTCGGCATCAGACGTGTCTATGAACCCTTCTGTTATTCATTAAGGTGTATTTGATTTTGTAATCAATCTCCGACTACCCAATAATGGTAGTATAATTCTTCTGTTTGTTTTATTTGTATTTCTGCAGTCTAAAAGGACCTACATTTCAGATAAACATTTTAACCAAAAATAAGTTTAATAATTCTGATAATTGCAAATCAGAACAACCATCCCTGAGACAAGAGATTTTATAAAACTAAATTTTATTGTAAACCAAAATGAACGAGTAACAATTTATTATGTTTTAAAGTAATTCAGTGAATATTATCAACAAGTAAACCACAGTTTTATACGACAAAAATAGAGTCAGACGATTTATTTCAGTAGACTAGACTATTACAGATCAGGTGGATATCTCGCAATGGATGGCAACACTGACAGCAGCAAATGAATTTATTTGAATAATTCTAAACTTAGGTTGTCATGTCAACACTACGCGGGGAGCCAACTGCACTTCAAGTAAGCAATTCGTTAATGAAATAAAAATGTACTTTCAGTGAGAGATCGACTTCGTAGATTCGTCTAGTCAACCGAAGAAACGTCGCACCATAAATGAATTCCGAATTACCAATACAATCGAACAATTTAAATTTTGAACAACAACAAAATAATAGCCGAATTTTAATTAATAAAAATAATTAAACAAACTTAAATAATAAACTTAAATAATTAAGAGAGAGGATACTCGTTATGTATTAAAGTGGCGATACCAACACGAGGCTTAACGGGTACGATAAGCTCAGGTAACTTATAATATGTAATTCAATATTAAGGTTGGTGGAGAATCTCTTACGTTACCTTTAGAAACAATTACACACTCTCGTATTTAACTGATAGCTTAACGAGAAGTAAGACTATAATAGTATAAATTTATTGCACTACTATACACGAAATTTCACGAGTTATTTATTATTTTCCTTTCTTTTTATCTTTACTTTTACTCTATCTTTCTTTTGTCGATATTATCGCCCCATTTCCTTTTATTTCGTTGTACACTGCATTTTCCAAACCGTTCTCCATTTTAAGTAAAAACTTATAATGTACTTCCTTATTTCCTGGATATCATCAGGAATGTCATGCTTCTCGATCAGCAATGACGATTTTATATCTTTCAATATCAGACCCCTTCCTCAAAATCTACTTTTTCTTTTCTTTCTTTATTTCACAAAAGTATTAGTAGCCTCAGCCGTGAGTTTTAGAACAACTTGCTGGGTATCATAAACCATTGTTTCTATTTAAATACTCTCTTCTTATTATTTCTTATAGAAATTGAATACCACTCAAGCAAGCCGAAAATATGTTTTGCAAGAAACGGCAACTACTATGACGACAAGTTTCTTATTGGCTGCCTATCAGAAACTTTGATATGGCTGTGTGGCTCTTATATGAGGCTTCACATGACACTGCTAAATTAAAATGTGCTCACTCAAAACTTGATGTTAAAGCACTATAATTTTTAAACTTTTATAATGTTAAAGCTCTTATTCTTTATCGTCCTAAATATTTTAATTGGGCGGAGCCTGTTGAGCTTAGCGAAATCAGGCATAGTCTTCTATCCGTGACTCGGTGCACAACTTAGACCGTGAACTTCTCCGAAACTACTCAACCGAATGTTATAACATTTTGCATACATATCCGGACTGTATTGTAGAGTGCACACATGTAATTTTTATTTCTTTAAGTTATTTGGTCCAAAAGATATTACGCTTTTTTTTTTAATCTTAGCTTAAACGTGTGAGAGGAAGAGAGATAGAGATATCGTGGCCCAGCTACGGCGCTCTGTCTCAGTCGCACTTACGAAGCGCTAGAGGACTCACCGGTCATCGGCCGATTTCGGCGCTCGCGTGCCGGTGCGTGTGCGTGTGCGTGTGCGGCTTCCGCCGCCCGCGCTGGCTGTCGCTCGATAAGATAAGATTTTGCTCTATACACTTTGTACTCATGTCTCACACGTGTTTAATTCAAACAGTAGTAGAGCATTGTTCTATGGTGTAGCCAGATGTACGGATTGGACTTAAGTGTTGAACAAGTGTCAATTTTTAGATGAGAATCTATGTAGTCGCTTTCCATTACATATTGCAACGAATACATTCTTATTCTTCAATTTATATATACACATTATTTATGTGTATAAATCTTAGCCTCGACGGAGAAGATGTCCAAATATTGGTCGTTTAACTATAAATCAAAGACGGATGAGACAGCGACAAAATGTTGCTGCAACAACTGTTGAAGGCCCTGCAGAACATAACATGAATCATGTGTTATATGATCAAAACAACACAGGATATAGGAATCTTCAGAATGAATTTGAAGATAATTTACGATCTCTAGAATTCTATTTGGCTGCGATGCAACTCTTTTAATGGCTCCTACTGGTGTGGCAGCTAACAATATTACTGGACAAACAATTCATTCAGCTCTAAGAATAAATACTTCAAAGAGAAGGGGAGAAACTTTAGAAGGTGAATCCAAAATTGCTTTTGAAGAAGAATTAAAAGATCTGAGGTTCGTTATTATTGATGAAGCCAGTACGTTGGGTTTGAATTTGTTTTTCAAAAGTGGATATGCGACTCAAACAAGCAAAGCAGCGTTCTTCAGCTGTTCTTCAGCTGTTCCTTTAGGTGGCCTTTGCTTGTATTTAGTCGGTGATTGGTCCCAACTTCCACCGGTTTGTGACAGGAGTCTTTACAATATTGGCAATAATGTTCAGACCACTCAATCGAATCTTTTATATAACCAGTTCAAAAAAATTTTCTTTTTAACGGAATTATGAGACAGCAAGATGATGATCAAAAAAATTTCTGAGAGACTTTAAATAGAGTCGCAAATGGAACAATCACTGAACAAGATTATCAGCTCTTATCTAAAAAATTTTATGTAAACAATATCGGAGACAATTTCAAAGATACTGTCTGTATAATGTCGAAAAATGCTGAAATCGAACGCTTTAATTATGAAAAACTAAAAAGCAATAAACAACCCGTGGCTCTAATCAATGCAATCCATAATTGCCCAGAAGCCTCTCTAGCAAAATCTGACGATGCTCAGGGATTATTTGCCCAATTACGTTTTAGTAAAGGTGCTAGAGTTATCCTTAGAAGAAATCTTTGGGTCACAAAAGACTAGCCAACGGTTCGGTTGGAACAGTAACTGATATTATTTATGACACCGGCAGTTCAATGCGAAAATTATAACAATCACATGCCAATATGTATACTTGTATCTTTCGAAAAATATACAGGACCAGATCTGTACAAAAATTCAATACCCATTGTACCAGTAGTGGCATCATTCAAGAAAAATGAAATTTCTTGTACTCGCTAACAATTTCCGTTAATGTTAGCATATGCTGTTAGTATACATAGATCGCAAGGGATAACATTAGATAAGGCAATTGTTAATTTAGGAGACAATGAATTTCAGGTTGGATTAACGTATGTTGCTCTTTCAAGAGTGAAAACATTAGAAGGATTATTATTAAAACCGGCGTTTAATTTTGAAAGACTGCTAAAAATTAATAGAAGTCCATCAATGGTTGTTCGTAGAGATGAGTTGCAAAGGTTGTGGAATATGTCTAATGACAATTAATGTATATTGTACTATAATATAGTCTATTCAATAAAAAGTGTGTAACATAAAAGTGTATATATTTTGTTGACTGTAAGAATATTGGTAAATAAATTATTACGAATCTATTTATCTAACGGATCAAAGACGGTTGATTGTAAAAATATTGATAAATAAATTATTACTAATATCAAATGCTCCGCCCATTTGTGTCAGTGACACTCCTAGTTTATATTGGACAGAAACAAAAAGTAAAAATATATAAGCGATAAATAGCATTCCTGTGCGGGTCCCATATCAGGCGGGCGCCTCCCCAGGTGGCGGATAGGGGAATGCCTCTCAGATATGAGTGGTATCGGGGAAATTAAATAGCCGGGGCAGACCAAAACCAGACTGCTGCCTTGCAGAAAGTAATTTGGTGTAAAAAAGGCTAAAGGAAGAACACCTTGATGAAAAATCACCTGATTCTCCAGGTTGGGGGTTAGGCGTGGAGCTAGTAAAATCACTGTGGAAAACCATCCCTTACTCAGAAACTACAACAAAGAAAAAAGAACTGTCTCTAAGGATTTGACTTAAGGTGCGCCAAATGGAAATTAGACTTGGAATATGGAATGTTTTATCTTTGTATAGACCTGGAGCGCTTCAGCAGCTCCTAAACCAACTTGATAAATATAAAATGGATGTAGCGGCAGTGCAGGAGATAAGATGGACCGGGGCGGGCACGTTTAACAGGAGAAGCCACACAATATATTACAGTTGTGATGAATGCTTACATAACTTTTGAACTGGCTTCGCAGTAAGCAAACGGATGTTACAAATGGTAGTCGGTTGTGAACCAATCAATCCACGGATCTACTACCTCCGGTCCAGAGGAAAATTTTATAACTATACTATTATTAAAACTTCTTTGGTACTGATGTCTAAACTGAAAGGGAAACAACGTTGCCAAACTCTGACCACGTGACTTCTACAAGTTGAAAAACACGAAACAATGATTCACATACAAACAACTTACAACATATTCACGCTCAAGGTCACTTAACACGGCTTTTCAAGACAAAACAGTTTACTTTTAAAACATGATATGATATCTTTTAATGTACTTTTAATTACAGTAAGACATCCAGAGATGCTTTTGTAGTGAAGTCGCGTAGCTTATATCGTAGTGATAATTATAAGTCTTCCACCTTTTCCAATTCGCACTGGCATAGTTCCCGCCGTAGAATCCTCCGACCAACACTTTTTTAAAGAATGTCCTGGGTTCACCCATGTTTCGTCAACCCAGACGACGTTATTAAAATTTTCATTTATTACACCCCTAAGAAATCTACAGCGAGAAACAACTACGTGTTGTTGCTCCATTAATACTTTTCTACCAAAACGGTAGTAAATTTAAATCCCAAATGTTTAATTACGGACCGTAAAGACGAGTGGCTACCAGTGAAAAGCTCTGCATCATGAAGAGTAACTAGTAGCTTTTTTATTGTAGGATACTCTTTACGACTGTAATACTCATATACGTGGCGACGGATCCCATCTTCTGCAAAAGCATCCAGATTAGTAACACGTTTTTCTATCCGTCTTTTTTACCTGGTGTTTCCAGTTTAGAAGGGCCAGCTTCCTCGCTTTGTTTAAACTTCTCCTTACCTATCGTTACGACCGTATTTTTACGTATAGAGAGTGCAGCTGATGTTCTATCAAGGACTTGACTAACTGAAATCAGAGACCCACCATGTTCCTTCTCCTTCTCGAAATAATCTCGTAGAGAACAAACGAATTCTCTGGACTGCCCTCTAATTGGTACTCCGCGACCGGAAATACGTGTTTTCTCTTTTACCGGGTGTATTCGCGGTCGACCACGCTTTTTCCCAGTTTCCTCACTTTCAGACATACCTTCTGTTTGAAAGTAAACGCATATAGGTTAAAGCTGTTACGTATTTTAAAGAATTCAAAATTTAAGAATGTAGATATTTATACAAATTGTTTTAAAATTAAAATCGCACGCACAAAGTTCCGTAAAATGACAAAATAAAGTAAATTTATACTTAGGTAAACATGTTATTTAAACATGCTTATGCTTATTTAGTTAATAATAGATTCACACGTTTTCATTACACTTAGTTAATTAGTCAGAAATTAGTTAGGTAATTAGAAATTAGTTAGCAATAAACTTGTATCTGCAGCACAACTATTTAAGTATTAAACTAACGTACACCCACGAATAATCAAACAAGTGTAACCGAGAACACAGCACTCTTAACAAACAGACTTCGTTACATAGAACCTACACTAACAGTTCACTCTGTGGCGCGACATTCCACACTGGTTTTAATAACAGCACGTGTGGGACATATTGGCAACAGTGTGTGTTGCTACGGTTACTGTTTACTGTTTTCAGTACGGCGATTGGTTGAGAGGCACGTAGCAGTCAGTTGTTTAATCAACAGTTCCATCTGTCAATACCAAACAAGTTTTAATATTAGTATAGGCCTATAGCTTACTAAGTACACATGCTCCTACTAAAACTTCGGAAGAAATAGGAAAAGGCCGGTTCTACGTAGCCCTAGAAAAATGCTTCGATGACTGCCTCGCGCAGACAAGAAGATTGTAACTGGAGATTGTAATGCACAAGTCGGAAAGGAACAGATATTTGTGCCCACTATAAGGAAGGACAGCATCCATAATGAAAGTAATGGTAATGGCCAGAGGTTAATTAACATTGCAGTATCTAAGACACTAGTAGTGGGAAGTACACTATATCCTCACAAAAATATTCACCTGCCTATTTGGAGATCTAATGATGGAGTGACTACCAATCAGATCGATCATGTGCTAATGAGCGACCCCACATATCTCAGGACTAATGGATGTGCGCACATTTAGAGGAGCGAATGTGGACTCGGGTCACTATATCATGGCGGCACGGATAAGAGCTAGAATCTCCATTGTAAAGAATCAGAGAGGGTCAAAATATAGGAAATATAACATTCATAAATTGAAGGACCAAAACACAAGACAGAATTTCTTACAAAGGATGAACGAGAAGTTTAGAAGTGTAGATTACCCGACTTAAGTCAAAGATGGGAAGTTGGGAAAAATGCTATTTATGTGGTCGCTGATGAAGTTCTGGGTGTAGAAGAGAGGTGTAGAGATGCACCCTGGTTCGATGATGATTATCGAGCAATAACTGAACAAAAGAATGAAGACTACACTCTAATGATCAGCGGAGGCATACACGAGGGTCAGTGGGGTACTTTAGAGCTAGGAGGAGAGCAGAGGAGCGTTGCACAAAAGAAAAAACGATTATGGGAGAATAACCGGTTTCAGGAGATTGAGAATCTAAGACAACAGCATGATATTAGGAAATCCTATAAGCTAGTCAACAACAGCCATAAAGAGTTCAAACAAAATACAAACGCGTGTAGGGATACTGATGGCACCCTCCTAACAGATAATAAAAAGATCTTGGAGCGTTGGAAAAACTACTTTTCCTCCCTATCGAATGATGAGGAACCCCTCAGGACTAGCCCCCAAGTGATAATTTCAAGTAGGGATATGGAACCCCCTGACTAGGATGATGTTCGAGAGGCTATTGATAGGCTTAAGAATAATAAAGCTCTAGGGCATGAAAGATTGCCGAGTGAGTTGCTGAAACATGAAGGGAATGAGTTGGTAAAGTTTCTGTATGAGTTGATATTGGATGTGTGGCTGACAGAAACAATGCCGACGGACTGGTATAAAACCGTAATCTGCCCAATCAATAAAAAGGATGACGCACTGGAATGTTGCATCTATAGATGGACCGCTTTGCTTTCGTGTGCCTATAGGATTTATCATATATTCTTTACCAAAAGCTTTTACCTTTTGCTGAATGAGAAATTGGTGTTTATCAGGCCGTTTTTAGGAAGGAAAGGGGAACCGTGAATCAGAACTTCACAATGCGTGTGTTGTTGGAGAGAGCAAGATATTACGGGATACAGGCACACCACCTATTCATTGACTTTCGACTATGGCGTATGGCAGCATTATAAGGGAAGAATTGGTTCAGTTCCTGCCAAAACTTGTACGAATGATCCAGGTAACAATGAAAGAAATACGCTGTATGATGGATGACGCACTGGAATGTTGCATCTATAGATGGACCGCTTTGCTTTCGTGTGCCTATAGGATTTATCATATATTCTTTACCAAAAGCTTTTACCTTTTGCTGAATGAGAAATTGGTGTTTATCAGGCCGTTTTTAAGAAGGAAAGGGGAACCGTGAACAATTATACAATTTAACGTCTCTGAAGACTTTGAGACGCGTAAATGTCTTAGGCAGGGAAATGGTTTAACATGTTTATCATTCAACCTTGCTTGGAGAGTGCAGTGAGGGAATCTGTGATACAGGTTGGTGGAACAATATTCAACAGGTCCGTTCAGCTATTGTCATATGCTGATGATATTGACCTTATGGGCCGGTCTTATACTGCGATAAGTGATGCATTCCTTGCATTGGATAGAGCTGCCAGAAGAGTTGGCCTGGAAGTTAATGAAGCCAAGACAAAATATGTGCGCACCCAACTACATCAAAATGAAACATAAGAGGCGCGGGTTATGATTGGCACCCACGTTTTGACTGTGTTGATGCACTCACATATCTTGGGACGTTAGTGACTGCCAACAAATTCAATTGGAGGTTGGGCGAAGAATATTGGCCGCCAGCACATGCTATTTTGGGCTTCAGAGACACATGAGAAGTAGATATACGAGGGTAAATCGAAAAGTAAGTTACACCCTAGCCGCGTTCCTGAACTAAAAGAGATAAAAAAAATTTCCCTTGGTGGTAACACTGTACATATTGTTGTCTCCCCACTCCCCAAGCGGCAGCGCTGTAGCTGGTTTAGTATGCGAGTAGTCACCGTGTGAGTATGGCGCGTCGTATAGAGGTGTCGTCCAACGTTGAAGTGCGCTCCATCGTCCGATTTTTGTGGCCAAAACATTATAATCGGAGTGAAATTCATCGGCAAATTGTCGAGGTTTATGGTGAGAATGTGATGGCTCGGCCCATGATCGCGAAATGGTGCCAGATGGAAGAACGAACGTGACCGACGGTCCGCGCGTCGGGCGGCCTTCAACTGTGAACACTAGCGACAACGCGGGGCGCGTGAATGAAATCATTCTTGCCAACCGCCGCGTTAAAATTAAAGAGATTGCAAGTGAACTGAACATCGCCTACGGTAGTGCATCTGTGCTTATTCACGATCAGCTGGGTTATCGTAAGGTGTGCGCGCGCTGGGTGCCGCGCGTGTTAAGCGACACGCACAAAAATCAACGTTTTGAGGCTGCGCTGTCGTTTCTCCAGCGTTATTCGACGGATGGTCCACAGTTTTTGAGCAGAATCATCACAGGAGATGAGAGTTGGGTACACCATTACACTCCCGAGACAAAACGGACATCAAACGAATGGAGACACAAGAATTCGCCACAGCCAAAAAAAGCCAAAACAATTTCAGCGGTTCGAAAGATTATGCTAACGGTCTTTTTCGATTCCGAAGGCGTTGTGTACAGTGAGTTTATGCCCCGAGGAACAACAATCAATGCCGCATCGTACTGTGATACGTTAAAAAAGTTACGAAAAGCGATTAAAGATCGAAGGCCTGGAAGATTGAGTGATGGAGTTGTTTTTCTCCAAGACAACGCTACCCCCCATACAGCTGGTGTGACGCAAGAGTTGCTGCGAAAATTCAAGTGGGAAGTGTGGCGCCATCCCCCTTACAGCCCCGACCTGGCACCCTGCGACTATCACCTTTTTGGTCCTCTTAAACAAGACCTGGGTGGCCAGCGTTTCGCTACAGACGATGAAATGCAAGAAGCAGTCTCAAAGTGGTTAAAACAAATTGGACGAAATTTTTACGAACGTGGAATCGAGAAACTGGTCACACGATATGAAAAGTGTTTGGAAAAACTTGGCGGCTATGTCGAAAAATAGATAAAAGTTCCTACTTATTTGTTCAATAAAAAATTTTTTTTTAATGTAAGTATTTTTTTTTATAGATGAGGGGTGTAACTTACTTTTCGATTTGCCCTCGTATCTCTCGAACTACGGAAGATACGAGTTTACAAGATTTTGATAAGACCTGCCCTGACATATGGATCTAAGTGTTGGACGCTGACAAAGCATGATGAAATGTCCCTGCTGAGATTTGAGAGGCGAATCTTGAGATGACTTTTTGGAGCAGCACAGGAGGAAAAACTGGAGGCAGCTTACCAATTATGAATTAATGGATATGCACAAATATATGGACGTGGTTCATACTATTAAAGTGAGCCGACTCCGTTTGTCAAGGAGTGAGTGACGTCATGTGTCAAGGATGTCAGAAGAGGAGATTCCAAGGAAGGTTCTAAGAGAGACGATTTATGGAAGGAGAAGGACTGGCAGACCAAGACAGCGGTGGGCGGATGGAGTGGCGGCCGACACCCACACTTGCTGGGAGTGCGTGACTGGCAGACGGCAGCGCTGGATAGAGTGGGATGGCGATCAGTGTTGAAGGAAGCCATGATTCCTTGAAGGTTGTAGCGCCAGGGAAGTAAGTAATAAATAGCATTCCTCCAACTTTCTCGTACTTTGTAGGAAGGTCGTTTTGGACTTGATAATGGTAGTGACACCGAAACGCCTCGGTCAGCAGTTAGCATTTCAGCAACAAAGTTGGAGATGAAGACTGGTAACACAAAAAACCTGACTGAGAATAAATTATATGTTTCAACAACTTAGTGAACATTCATTTGCCGTTGTCAATTGTTAAGATAACTGCCCAAACCTATGTCATGCCAAAATCTATCCATCCCAGGAAAACTTGATTATGTAAGAAGACTACATGGAAGAAGTTAGGGGTTTTACGTGATTACGACGGTGTCTGAAGAAGTAAGTAGCTAGATAACACTAACCAACATGATACATTTTGCGTTTGTCACAACCTTTAAATTAAGAGGCAATCATATTTGACAAAAATGCGCATATACAAAACTACTATACCGCCCAACCTATTGTGCAGTAGTATTATGCGACCAGTAAGATATTTGACCGGAAATTCGTTAGGCGGATCCTATGTCCCACGTGTAGAAATCGGGAATAGAGGATGCAGTATAACCAGAATTGTAAATAAATCTGAGGAAACTGTAATGGGTTTGCCATGTTATAAGATTGGTCAAAATATGGAAGTCCAAAAGTCCGTCCAAGGAAATATGGGAACATGTTATTGCCGTAGCAATACGAGGCCAAGCCAAGGATCGATTGTCATAGGAGGAGTAGGATCACATGCATCAAGAAATCGAACCCAAGTTTACTGCCGCGTTATTGAATTATCAGCGTCGGAGGTATGGATTCGATGCCCAGTTCGTTTATTTATTTCAGTCACATTTAGCGAAGAATGTTTAAACATCAGAAAACGGTTCAATCTGTGTACTTGAATATAAATGTTGTGGTGAATTCATAGGCGCACGATCTCCGTGGGTGTGTGTGTGTGTGTGAGAGAGAGAGAGAATATAGTGGAGAAGGTAAGTGTTCTAGATTATATTCGCGATAAACAAAGTTTTGTTAGCTTAATTTGTTGTTCTTTTCTGCCTTCCAAAGCACAATTACGTTAGGTAGTTAATCTCTCTCTCTCTCCCCCTCTCATTCTCACTCTCTCTCTCTCTCTCTCTCTCTCTCTCTCTCTCTCGCTCTCTCTCTCTCTCTCTCTCTCTCGCTCTATCTCCCTTTGTCCATCAACAAAGGCTGTTAAAACTTCTTCTGCCTACTAGCGGAAGTAATTATTATTATCATTTTAGTAGGCACATTTTTTACTTTTTTTTTAAAGTGCCATGAATTCCCGAGGGTAAAAGCTTAGCAGTAGGCTACTGTTTCGTTAATTACGAAAATTCCCACTTGTTACAGTCCAACTGTCGAGGTAAGCACAAACGATATTGTAATACAAAATGTGTTTTGTACATCGTTACTAAAGGGTATAAACGTGAGAAGTTCGTAGAAACGTGAAACTTATTTAACTCATCGGGTAGGAAACCAATGTCATGACCAGGTGTAAAACATTATAAGTACCTAATATAATTCTGAACAATGCAACTGTTGTTCCAGTAATTCAGTTGGTAGTAAGCAAAGCATTTAAAGTAATTTGAAGTAGTTATAATAGTAATTTAAGCTCTAATAAAGATCATTTGATTAATACCTTATATGTACTTGTATAAAACCTTCAGTTGTGTAAATAAATCCATTAATATAGATGGATTGCTTAAATATAAAGAGTCTTTCCGTTATTTTTATATTTTGAAAGGATTTATAGGATTTAATACAAGACTTTCAAGTTTATTTAGGTCCTTGTACACTTCCACTGTCTTAGTAAACTTGGACGGTTTGCTACGGAATTCAAATTTTCATTTTCTACAATGTTTACTAAATTATAATTTGACATAATTATAGTAACAGGATAATCCATAACTTATATAAAAATAACGTTTATTAATAAGCCTTGAAGCAATGATAATTCATGATTTAAACAGTATTTATTTTGTAAAATATAGTTCACATCCATTCTGTTAATTAAGAAAATTAGTATTCTGCGTCTAATTTTATGTTTCTTTTTACACTGGCAAACAGTTTTACTTTGAGATGGAGTTGATCAATCCAATTACTTTTAACATATCAACGTGCTTCATTTCGCTTAACTACACAACTAAGTGTCACTGTAAATTTAATAATATTATTTACAAAGAAACAAAAAATACACGATAATTCGTTACACATGGAAAAAACATGTGTATAAATATGTTATGAGAGTACAAATCATTTGTTTATAATCTGATTTATAAACTATCTTTACAGGTGAGTAAGTAAAAAATACTCTTATGGGAATAATATAACCTATTGCGGTACTTCTGGCTTCTGGTGGTACAAAGCTGTGCTGCAGTATAATTTTATTGATTATTTACAGTATGAATTTTTTAACTGTTATTCTAAACATTTATTAAAAATATTATAGCCTACGTGAAAAAGGCTTTCTTGATTTATAAAAATATCTTAGAAATACTTGTTTTTTAATGAAAAATAAATGGTGCTGTCTACTGAAAGCTATCTGCGGATTGCAATAAATGATTGAAAACAACGTTTACTCACTTGGAAGCACTTCCTAACGGTGGATGAAAGAAAATAATATTAATGTAAATAAGAACTTCGTCTAATCAGAACATAAAATTAAGCTTTATCTAGCATTTTGCGGAATGCTTCAAATGAAATACCTGAATTGTGTTATTATTCGAAATTATCGAGTAACGAATAGGTGTTAAAATTAAAAACGGTCAGCTGTTGACAAACTGAAAGTAAATCCAAGTTTTTGGAGAAACAGCAATGATGAAAGAAACAGACTTGTAGGATAGTATTGATTCACAGAATTGGTTCATTTAATAACTGATAAAGAAGTGAAGAGTGGAGATGTGCTAGTGTAAAAGACCAAATTAATGTAGCACAATTCTGACAGAAGTGGTTTGAAAAACGTCTTATTGGCAGTCGGATTAAATCGTAGGAATTTAACTATGGAAAACCAAAACCATAACTATGGAACCAGGGGTTAACAAACATCTACTTTCACAAGCAGAATGATCACTGTTGCACACCATTATATAAAAATTATCCCGATTAGCGCTTTCAAGCTTCACAGCTCATCGTCAGATCGGAATAGACAGAAATTATGTGAAAACAAACCCTTCACCCCTCTCACCCCACCCTCCTCACACACAACAAGCTATAATATAAATGTCCCTTCCCCACCCCCTAAACCTGTCCCACCATGGTGGGACAGGGTTTGTTCACACACAACAAGCTATAATATAAATGTCCCTTCCCCACCCCTAAACCCTGTCCCAACCATGGGACAGGGTTTAGGGGGTGGGGAAGGGACATTTATATTATAGCTTGTTGTGTGTGAGCAGGGTGGGGTGAGAGGGGTGAAGGGTTGGTTTGTTTTCACATAATTTCTGTCTATTCCGATCTGACGATGAGCTGTGAAGCTTGAAAGCGCTAATCGGGATAATTTTTATATAGTGGTGTGCAACAGTGATCATTCTGCTTGTGATTTCAACCACTAACACAAATTTCTTCATTAAACATCTACTTTGTAGCAAACAATCCTGTAAGCCTGCTCCTCCCTCTCTCCTTGTTGGACACCACCAATTTTACAAACAGACGCACTTTATTGCAGTTACTTAGTCGAGAAATTACAATTAATATCGTTACGATGGTCTCACACATCGTCGTGTTGTACACTGGAAACAGAATAACTGACACCAATGAAATCACTAATTACAAACTTAATTAGACACAGACCAATAGTTAGAAATCAACAATGGCACTCTTATACAATAATTCAAGTTAAATTTGTACATCAAGCGACAATAAATGTCACCTTATTACAGCTTCGCACTAATTAATTCAATGAACACTTCCTACTAAACCGCCACAATAACTCCGAACCGCACTCTAATATCGCTGGTCTACAACTGAACTTGGCCAAGACCAAGACCAATCGTAACTAAGCTGGACGACGTGCCCCAGTGGTTGCAGTGCCCGGGTAAACCCGATGACTTCCTCATGCAACAGTGAAACATGAGTAGCCATGCGCATGATATAGGAAGGCGTCCTCCTGCTTTGGAGTTACAGAAAATAGCGCCTACAACCGTATCCTCTACTGTGATTAACTATATGTGAAAAAACCAACTATTTTTTAAATATTTTCTTGATAGTAGTTACATATATGTTATGAGACTTTTAGGTGTCGCATTTAACAAGCAATCGAGATACATGTTATTGGAATGAATCTTGAAAATCCGCTGAGCTTTTAATACAGTTTATAAAAAATAAGTAATCTGTCTATTGCCTTTGTAACACAACTAAAAATTTATTTTCTATACAATGAAATAAATTAATATTTAAAAGTTTTTTTTGTCTTATATACTATAAAGTCTTTATTGATGTGATAGAGTTTTTCTTTTAAATATTTATTTTATAATTGTACGTAAGAGTAGAAGTTCATTTCCCTTTAATGTCGACTGCAAATCCTTCAGACGACGGGTTGTTCCTGGATGAGTACGTGGGTTGATATATTCAGTCCGGGTTCAGGTCGCTTTCTGGTGTGTAGATATTTCTCACGGGCACGGTTATACACCTTTCACCGAGAACAGATATAGTTAGTGCTACTAGTGTGTTATACTTACAACCTTTTCCAGTCACCTTAAAGTGTCTATACACCTAGTACGACAATCTTGAACTTTCGCGGATTAGCACAATTATAATACTTATCGCAGTAACTCTAGGAATTTTCTAACTTGTGTTCGTCGCGATAGGCAGACCGATCGTCATGTACCAAGCGGCGTTTACACGATACCGATTCCGAAGAGAAACTGATTCATCCGCTCAAAGTTGGTTTCATCTACAGAACTCTCGTAATCTGATTGGCTCTTCTGTAACCCCTATTCATACTTTTCTACAGATAATACATGTTCTTGTCCAAGAAGGCTACCAAACAGAACAATTCTTGTTCAAAAAACCTGAATATTTTTAAGAACGAATCTCTGTCCACAATATAATCTTTTAATTAAAAAAATGCTTACATTTAATTACTGACTTTTATTGACATCAGTTAGGTTTTTTTATTATGAGTGTTCTCATATAAGTCGTATCTCAAAAATTCCCAAACACGAAAGTTATTTAAATTAACTATCTGTTTTTTTATGAATGTCCCGTAAAATAATTATGTACCCTCGCACACGCGCACTACACACACATCTAAGCATCCTTACGCATCATTTTACAGCACTTCACATTGTTTTATAAGACTAAAAATACTTAAAACTAACCTTTTTTACAACATTCTTTCTTACCAAATAATTTATAATTTTGAAACCTCCAATTTCTACTTATTCATACAGTGTCTTTGTATGATCTAACATGCTTTATTCTCTGCTACATTCCATATACAATTAAAATGTCCATCGCATACATACACCGACTGGGTCAAAAAAACAATTTTCACTTTTTTTTTTAAATGTTCACTCTTTAACATAAAATTTTCCCATACACCATAAATAAAAAGGTGCTGCATATACAACCCTTTCATCCCTCAAACTCAAATTTTCTCACCTTTAATAGCATACGATTTTAAATAAATAGAGTATGCACATCTTATTGCTAAAACAGGTTTAAATATATTGTTTGTATCACTAGCTGATGACTCAAGCTTTCATTTAATCAATTACCACATTTGCATTGTAATATTTTTCTTAAGCTTCTTAATTTAGTTTATTTATTATTAATTTGTATATTTTAGTGTTGATAATATTTTCCAAGTTAAGATGAGTGAAATTTACCGATAATTTTATTTCCTTGTTCATCCGCTATAATAAATGTGTTCTACATACTTGCTCGTAAAAGGCCCATTATAGACTCGAAAGAATTTCGTCGCTGTATTTTCGTCTGTTTTTCCAACATTATGGGCTTTCAGCAATACTAATTCTCCAACTCATAAGGTTTGTAACTTGTACGTAGCTTGATCTGCTCAGTTCTTTTCTTGGCTACCTTTTGAATCTGTACGTTTGCTTGCGATCCCTTTATCTGCATCGGTACAGGTAGACCGGCAGTATTTACACGCTTTTTGTGTCCATCCCAAAATCTACTTGGTTTCATCCCAGAATACAACTCCATCGATGCATAACCGGTGACGGTATTGTAATTCTTATTAATAGATTGCTCGAAAAACTACATATACTGCGGTCAACTATTATGCCGCTCATGGCAGTATAAACGGAACAACCTACCTAACTCTCTGTTAACTCTTTCAGCTAGATTAGCTTGAGGTCGCCTAATAGCAGTCAAAACAGGTTGAATCCCATGCTGAGTCAGAGTATCGAACCACACTTTATTTTGAAACTGTGTCCTTCGTCACTCAATACCTTTTGACTTGCCCATGCTCTGGAATATATTTCTTGAGAATCACGTTTAATACGGCTTTAGTTGTGGGTCGTCTGATGGCATATAATTTTAGTTTAGTAAGGGCATCAGTGCATACTATTAAATGTTCAAGTCCCCGAATGGCTTTCGGTAGCGGACCTAGAAAGCAACACACAGTATTTCACCTTTACCATTAGTAATTATGTTATTCATCTCCACATATGTGTGCTGGTTGGGGTATCTAGACGTTTGACAATCATGACGCGTACGTAAACTTGCCAGTAGTTTCTTCATCATTGAGTTCCATATGAAGTCCTCTCGTAAGGCTAGGTAACATCTATAGCCTATGCTGGTGCATACACCAAACTTTTATGTCATGCCCATATTACATCATCCACTAAATGTTGAGGTACGATAATCTTCCAACGATCATCCATAAGATTGTAGAGAACATTCTCCTCCACTTCATAACACGGATAATCTCTCTGTCGTAAATTATCCTTTCTCTTCAATATGCTCGGATCCTGGTTCTGTTTAGTTACCAAGTTGCGAAGTCTTTGTTTTAATTCCTGTGGAATCTAATTTTTAATAGGTATAATTCAAACGTAGGTGTAGGTGTACTCGCGTATATATTCCTTTCTTTCAACAAGAGCATAACGACTTAGAATGTAAGCCACTCTATTCTCAGTCGCCTTGCAATGTTTTATAACAGAGTTATGTTCTTGCATACCCATAGTCCATCTGGTCATACGCGCCTTAGTCAACCGACGTTTCAATAAGAATAACAGTGCCTGATTGTACGTGTAAATTTCGAATTGCTGAGCATGTAAATAATACTGAAATTTATTCAAAACGTATATTGTATACGCAAAAATTTCATTTTCAGAATTGAAATAATTTCTTTCAGCTCCTTTAAGTGTTCTATTTGCATAGGCATAACACGGTACTCACCCTCCTTGTTTTTTTGATATAGTACTCCCCCACAGCTACAGGAGATGCATCAGTATATAAGACGTATTTACCTTACTTTTCAGGGTGGTTTAAGTGCACATTATTACTAAATGCCCGTTTAACGTAATCCAACGCTTGATGATGTTTGGGTTCGCATCTCCACTTTTCATTATCTTTTTGTAATAACTCAAGTAAGGAAGTTACAGTACAGTGTTGATATGCTGTGGTCAGAATCAATAAAGCTATACGTATTTTTGATGCAGGCTAAATAAAAGTTTCAAGTAAATCAAGTTAAGTGTACAACTAAATTATGACTTTTAAAATATCAAATTAAATAAACGTATTTAAAGCAAAAAAATATCTTTTAATTTTTATTAATAATTTAATTAACACTGCGTTTAACTAAAAAAAAATCCTACCAAAAATTTAGGAAGATGAAAGAAGATGTTATATCCTGAGTAATGTGGTATTATCAATTTCTGCTATGTTGCTCTGCGTCGGAAGCTCTGAAAATCAAATTATAAAATGAAACAGGGAATAGGTACCTGAGACTATAATGCCGAAGGGTCGGCTGCTGTTCACATTATTCTGCCACTGCTGCCTTGAGTTTTTCCACCGTAGTGAGCATTTTGAACAATTTCCACTCAACTAATGATTCCTGTTTGTCAAATATTATGAATTCGTCTGGAGATTTTGTTACATACCCTTCACGTTATTTCGCGTGATTGTAAAAAAAGAGCCTAATGAAATAAAGTAATACTAACGAAATGATAAAAATGGCAATATCACTTGTAATAATTAATAGTCCATACTTTTACTCGATCTTCTTTTGTATCCACCTCGCTTATTTTCCTAACTCTCTTCATCTCTCTTCGAAGATGAGCTTGTACTCTCTTTCGTCCTCTCGTTAATAACATATATATATATATTATATAGGTTGTAACATAACACTATCGGTTACAGCTAGTGGTATAGTAAAACACACATAGATCAATTACATACTTCGATGTAATTTATTAATATTAATATTAGTATCGTTAATAAATAAACATACAGATAAGAATTATACTGCATAGTCGGTATATAAGTGAGAGGTGTGTATGGGCGAGGCGACACATTGGCGCCGACCCAAAGTAAAATTGTATTGTAAGTACAACTTTCTATGTCGTAAAGATATGAAACTCTTTGTTTGCTAAAAAACACCAAAAAATAGGCAGTACCGTTAGATTTAGGGTGTTTACGGCCTTCAAAATACAATGAGTGAAACGTCATAAACGAGGGTGGTGGAGAAAGCAGATTTCTTTTTTTAACGAGAAAACGGTCTCGCGGCAAAAAGTTCGCGTCTATAAGAATTCACCAATTACAAAAAGCGTCACCTCTGCGCGTGAAGTTATTTCGAGTGGTTACTGGTCAATTTCAAACTTACCGGCAACAAGTTCGAATCTCAGCCAATGATGGTAATTTTAAGAGTAGCGGCAGTAAGGGAAGTTTCGGTGAAACTATAAAGGTAACTGATACAGGAACGTAAAGGGAGTCAATCAGTGGAATCAAGGCAGTCAGTCAGTGAAATCAAGTCAGGCAGTCCGTGAAATCAATCAGTTAGTTAGTTAATTACTCAGTCATACAGTAAATTAGCCAATCGTCAATCAACAGCCGAGTAGTATTATTTATTCTGTGCGCGGCATCAAGTGCGAAGAAGTTTTATTTATTATGTGTGCGACCGTATGAAAAGTCAGAGTTCCGGAGGACGTGGAGACGAATGTTTATCGCGAGTGTGGTGGATACGATAAAAAGCAGAGTAATACAAATTGTGTTGTGATGTGTAAAGTGTGGAACGAGCGAGACGGAGGAATGGATAAGCGATTTCAAGTAACTGTGTCACATTAAACGTTATAATCAAATAATTGCATGTCATATATTTGTCTACTCAGTTAACCCGTTTCATTCTAAAAGAACCGACGAATTGTTCAGATGCTGTAGAGTTTTATATCTTACGACTTAGAATAGGAGTACGAAGTATAAATATTTAATATAAATTTTGAATGATAGTTGGGTAGTTCTGAAATGTTAGATATTAAGTCATTTTATTGATTAATGTTTATTTATGTTGAGAAAGAAGGAGATTTTCTAGTTTCATTAATATCTTGTTAATGATAAATAATATTTCACATTTGTTTATTAATCTTTTATTGATGATTAATAATATTTAGTGTGTAATTAAGATCATAATCTGAAACCATTTTCAATGGACTAATTAAGTGGTTATAAACAGTAAATGATATTAACTGTATTCACGAATTTCTTATAATGATTAACTAAGGATAAGAAGTTAGTAGTAATTGAGAAGTAACTAGCCTGTCAAATTGAAATGCGGATAACATCATATATTATATATATATTTAAATGTATTAAAAAGGGTAAATATAATATCTATTAATTAGCATCTGAACATAAGAGTCGTTATTAACAACCCCCTGAGATTCCTAATTATCTCTGGCGCCCAGCAACAAAAATTTTATGTTTGTCACCAGAACGTGGAGCTATAAATTCCACACACACAAAATTTAACGTTTGGCGCATCCAAACGTGGAGCACGAATCTCCAGAATTTAATATTTGACGCCCAACTGGTGGAGCTTAATTTAGTAACTTAATAAACAGTTGATAAGCTCGGTAGAATGAAACGGGGTAGACAATAATAAGATATATGTAAATGTAAGTAGATGTTAACTCGTAGTAAGAGTAGACAATTAAGGAAATTTAAATTGAATAATAATCATAAAAGAGAAATGGCAACGAATAACGGGAATAATAATGATAATGAGGTGGTATTCGAGGTCAACAACCAAATGGGAGAGATCAGAATAGGTGAAGAATCGACCGACAATGAGACCCCGACGGTTCTTTCAGAGGCAAGGGGACTGCGAGAAGAAGACGTCCGCAGCGAAGTACAACAAACACAAACAAATATAGATATAGTAACGTTATTACAACAAATGACAGAAAGCTTGACAGAAAAAATAACAGAAAACAGTCGACGATTAGAACAAAAACTGACAGAAAACAATAAGCAAGTCACAGAAAACAATGAACAGTTAAAACAATTAACAGAAAGAATCGTTAAAATCAAAAAGAATATGGAACTAAAATTCACACAACAGTTAAACGAACACAGAACACACGTAGAACAACAGATTACTGAATTAAGGCAAGAAAACCAGGAGTTCACAACGAAGATAAGAGCTGAAACAAAGGAGATCGTCAGGGAGGAAATGGAGACGATCCAGGCAGAGGTGAAGGGGCACTTAGAAAACAGCGACCAAGTGTTCAGAAAGCACCAAATCGTAGTAGCTCAAGAAATAAAAACCTTAAATACCAAAGTCAATAATAATAACAAAAAAAATGGAGAGCAGATCCAGAAACTCACCGAGTTATACGAAAACAATTGTACCTCGATAGATGGTCAACTAACACAGATAAGGGAGGACGTGCGAGCAAGAATAATACAAATGGAGAGGTCACCGATGCAACGTGCGATGACGACAGAACACCTCAAGAACGTTACATTTAATGGAGAAGGGGAATACCCCATGGAGTTCGTCAAGGAACTGGACGAGATTCATAAAGAATATTACATGAGCGAAGGAGTGAGCTGGGTATCCAGACACTTAGAAGGAGAAGCTGCCATTTGGTGGAAATTGGTTAAGAATAATATTAACACCTTCAATGAATTCCAGGACGCATTCATAGCTAAATACTGGAACCAGATGGTACAAGAGGGTGTACGCGACCGATTAGAGTTTGGAAGATATCGGCCGGAGAGTGGACTTAGTATGGTACAATACATGGAGAGGTGCATACTCCAAAATCGACAGCTGATACCACCGATATCTGACCGACATCTGATACGGAAATTGGCGCGACACTACCACCATGATATAGCAGTAGCATGCATTACAAGGGGAGTAGAAAATATTATCGAATTTCAAATGTTGCTAATGGAATTTGCGACGTTACGTAAGAAGAAGGAAGATAGTTCTGACAACTATAGAACGCAGGTAGCGGTAAAACCGGAACAGCATGAGAACGAGAGTCGACCTTGGCATCACAACAAAAGTGACAGACAGCCGACTTATCGACAGAAAGTAGGGTGGAGGCAGACAAATGGGCCCGAGCCGAAAGAGAGCGCAAAAACACAAAACAAACGTGTTTACGAAGCTCAGGTCAACGCTATTGCCGGAACGAGCGGTACACAAAGACCTTCACAGGTTGTTGACACCCCAGCAACAAGTTCAAAAAACTAAGTAAGTTTACTACTAGAAATAAGGTAGTTGTAAATATTCAGAAATTAGCACCACTTTCATAGAAATAAGGGACGCTTTGTTAGAAGAAGATTTAGAAATTAACAAGGCACGTAAATTTAAATGCCCAGAGCTAAGCATATGCATAAATGGGATACCGGTGGTCGCCTTAATTGACTCAGGTAGCCAAATTAATGCAATCTCGGCAGAGTGGTATCGCAAACACAAATGCCAGATGGGAAAACTAAATATATTAAAAGTAACGAATATGATAGTAAAAGGAGCGGTCGGTAGAAAGTCTAAACAAATAAATCAGCAATTATTGTTAGAAGTGAAGATTGGTCAGTATAGCATTGACGGGGTATTCTTAATAATACCTGATCTAATCCGGGAATGCATAATTGGAATCGGGTTGCTGCGAGAGAGTGGATGTGTCATTGATTTAAAGGAGAACCAGATAACATTTAATAGACATGAAGCAGGGGAAGATGCACCTGAATATGTTGAAATTCTAGCTATAGAAGTTGATCAAGAAGAGAAGCGGATTGGGGAGATGATTCGTGAGAAGATGGAAGAAATTACAGGAGTCGAGACGCAGGTGAAGAAGGAATTAGAGGAAGTATTGATAAGAAACCGCCAGATCTTCAGGGAGCAACCAGAAAGGGTTACGAGGTATGAACATAAATTTATTGTGACAGATACCACACCATATTGTATGAAAGGTTGGCCAATTCCTCTAAAATATCAACAAGCCGTAGACGAAGAAATCAAGAAGATGGAGGCGTGCGGAGTGATCGAACGAGCTGCAAGTCCATTTATTAATCCGATCGTAACCGTCATCAAAAAGGATCAGTCGGTACGACTATGCCTGGATGCGCGGAGAATCAACGCCGTGACTGTTCCAGACTATGAAGGAGCGATGCCGATTAATGAAGTGTTGGCGAGCTGTGGAAACATCAAAGTGATGAGCAGTATCGACCTGACGAGTAGCTTCTGGCAAATGCCGTTAGCAGAAGAATGCCGTGATTTCACCGGATTCTTATATAAGGGGCGTTGCTATCGATACACTGTCACTCCGTTTGGTTTGAAAACTAGTCTGGCGAGCTTAACAAGGGGATCGGATCACGTGCTATCAGAAAGGGTGAAGAAGTTCACGATTATTTACGTTGATGATTGCTTGTGCGTATCTGGAAGCATAGAAGAACATCTCATCCACCTGCAGTTGTTACTACAAGATCTCAAGAAAGCGAACCTCACAGTAAACCTGCGTAAATCGAAGTTTTTCCGAGAAAAAATAGAATACCTAGGGTACGAGTTATCAACGAAGGGCATCAGTGCGTCAGCAGAAAAGGTAGCGGCAATTTTAGAGTTCCCGAAGCCAAAAAATCCAAAGCAATTAAAGGGATTCCTTGGGGTGACCAACTTCTATAATAAGTTTACCAGCCGATATGCTGAGGAGACACGACCACTTTTACAGTTATTGAAGAAGGGGGTACGATTTAAATGGACTCCAGAGATAAATGAACAATTCGAAAGGGTGAAACAACTGTTTGTAGATACAGTAATTTTGAGACATCCTGACCCGAACAAGCGGTTTTATTTACAAACAGACGCCAGTAAATACGCATTGGGAGGACAACTTTATCAAATAGATGACGACGGACAAATCGGGGTAATCGCATTTACTAGCCGAGTATTCCGAGGCGCCGAGTTAAACTATTTTACGACGGAACTAGAATTATTGAGCGTCGTCCACTGTCTTAAAAAATTCAGAACGTATGTGCTAGGACGTCCACTCACGATCATTACGGATAATAAAGCATTGACGTTCATGCAGAAGTGCCAGTTAACATGTTCGCGAATCACGAGATGGATACTCGCGATTCAAGAGTACGATTTCGAAGTGATACACTGCAAAGGAAGTGAGAATGTTGTAGCTGACATACTGAGTCGATACCCAGTGGATTCGCAAGAGGAGATGAGAAAGGACGGAGAAGGAGAATTGGAGATTTGTACTGTAGGTATCAGAATAAGCAAACAGTTGAAAAATCAGCTCATTAACATCTCCCAACACCAGCAGAAAGACCAGAAATTGAAGAATATCATAAATCAATTACAAAATAATAATAATAAGCAACTATTGAAAATATATAAGTGGAATAATAACAAATTATATCGGAAGGAAAGGAAGAAATGGAAAGTAATGCTTACGAAAGAGATCGGCGAGGGATTGATTAAGGAGATACACGAACTATACGGACACTGTGGTGTAAAGAGGACGTACGAAGTGTTCAAAGAGTATTTCACAGGGGATCATTTCCATAAATTCACCAAACAAATGATCAAAACGTGTGGGATATGTCAGAGATGTAAGGACCACGGCAGGAAAGGTATTGGAGAGACACGGCCGATACTACCGAGAGAGAAAGGAGAAATGGTCAGTATGGACTATTATGGGCCATTACTTACGTCGACAAGTGGTGTAAAGTACATATTGGTAGTCATAGATAACTTTACAAAATATGTTAAGTTATACACGATGAAAAAAGCGACAACAGCCACCACATTAAACAAATTAAAATTGTATATTCAAGAAGTGGGTAAACCGAGCTCAATCTTAACCGACAATGGCACGCAGTTCACAAGCAGATCTTGAGCGAAGAGTTTAGGAGATCTAGGAATCAAACCTAGATTTACAGCCATCCGCAACCCTTGTACAAATTTGGCGGAAAGAGTAAACCGGCAACTGGGAAATATATTTAGGGTTATGGTAGGAGGACACCATACGAAGTGGGCGAAGTATGTCAAGACTGTAGAAAAATGTATCAATGAGACCTACCATGATACCATTGAAATGACGCCATATCAAGCGCAATGGGGCACCAAACCAAAAAGAATATGGGAATCATACGTTAACCGGGAACTGATGAAAGAAGAAATGAAGAATCACCAAGAGGAAATATATCGAAAAATGAAAAGAAAGGGTGAACAAAGAGCACAAAGGAAGAATGAAGAAAGTAATAAATTAAAGTTTAAGGTAGGAGATTTAGTCCTGGTTAGGACAAACACAATTTCAGACGCAGTAAATAAAATAACAGCAAAATTTTGTGAGTTGTACCAAGGACCATATGAGGTAACCAGCATTAAGGGAGCCGCTACATACGAGATCTCAGAGGTCAACAAACCTAACACAGTACGAGGTATATTTAATGTTCGGCAATTAAAACAATACTACCATGGGTTCCGGGGAGTTGGGAATGTAATAAATCAACAAAAAATTTAAAATTCCTTAATGCGATAAAAAAAAAAAAATTTTAGAGTCAGTCATATATCAATAGTCAGTAAGCGAAATTTGTAAACAATAAGTAGTAGTAGGGTAGTAAGATGTGAATGACCGACCATCGGCAAATAAAGAGGGGAAAGTGAAAGTCGACAATGAGGGGGACCTTCAAACAGACCTATGAAAGTGGGTGGGTCAGTGCGGGTAAAACAAACAAACCCTCGTTTAAATGACTATGTACATATATATATATATATATATATATATATATATATATAAATCTATATGTAGAGGCATACAAAATGATTTTCCCAAATTTTGTTGTACAATTGTGGATAAATCTTTTTGGGGGACAATGTAACATAACACTATCGGTTACAGCTAGTGGTATAGTAAAACACACATAGATCAATTACATATTTCGATGTAATTTATTAATATTAATATTAGTATCGTTAATAAATAAACATACAGATAAGAATTATACTGCATAGTCGGTATATAAGTGAGAGGTGTGTATGGGCGAGGCGACACATTGGCGCCGACCCAAAGTAAAATTGTATTGTAAGTACAACTTTCTATGTCGTAAAGATATAAAACTCTTTGTTTGCTAAAAAACACCAAAAAATAGGCAGTACCGTTAGATTTAGGGTGTTTACGGCCTTCAAAATACAATGAGTGAAACGTCATAAACGAGGGTGGTGGAGAAAGCAGATTTCTTTTTTTAACGAGAAAACGGTCTCGCGGCAAAAAGTTCGCGTCTATAAGAATTCACCAATTACAAAAAGCGTCACCTCTGCGCGTGAAGTTATTTCGAGTGGTTACTGGTCAATTTCAAACTTACCGGCAACAAGTTCGAATCTCAGCCAATGATGGTAATTTTAAGGGTAGCGGCAGTAAGGGAAGTTTCGGTGAAACTATAAAGGTAACTGATACAGGAACGTAAAGGGAGTCAATCAGTGGAATCAAGGCAGTCAGTCAGTGAAATCAAGTCAGGCAGTCCGTGAAATCAATCAGTTAGTTAGTTAATTACTCAGTCATACAGTAAATTAGCCAATCGTCAATCAACAGCCGAGTAGTATTATTTATTCTGTGCGCGGCATCAAGTGCGAAAAAGTTTTATTTATTATGTGCGCGACCGTATGAAAAGTCAGAGTTCCGGAGGACGTGGAGACGAATGTTTATCGCGAGTGTGGTGGATACGATAAAAAGCAGAGTAATACAAATTGTGTTGTGATGTGTAAAGTGTGGAACGAGCGAGACGGAGGAATGGATAAGCGATTTCAAGTAACTGTGTCACATTAAACGTTATAATCAAATAATTGCATGTCATATATTTGTCTACTCAGTTAACCCGTTTCATTCTAAAAGAACCGACGAATTGTTCAGATGCTGTAGAGTTTTATATCTTACGACTTAGAATAGGAGTACGAAGTATAAATATTAAATATAAATTTTGAATGATAGTTGGGTAGTTCTGAAATGTTATATATTAAGTCATTTTATTGATTAATGTTTATTTATGTTGAGAAAGAAGGAGATTTTCTAGTTTCATTAATATCTTGTTAATGATAAATAATATTTCACATTTGTTTATTAATCTTTTGTTGATGATTAATAATATTTAGTGTGTAATTAAGATCATAATCTGAAACCATAGTCAATGGACTAATTAAGTGGTTATAAACAGTAAATGATATTAACTGTATTCACGAATTTCTTATAATGATTAACTAAGGATAAGAAGTTAGTAGTAATTGAGAAGTAACTAGCCTGTCAAATTGAAATGCGGATAACATCATATGTTATATATATATTTAAATGTATTAAAAAGGGTAAATATAATATCTATTAATTAGCATCTGAACATAAGAGTTGTTATTAACAACCCCTGAGATTCCTAATTATCTTTGGCGCCCAGCAAAAAAATTTTATGTTTGTCACCAGAACGTGGAGCTATAAATTCCACACACACAAAATTTAACGTTTGGCGCATCCAAACGTGGAGCACGAATCTCCAGAATTTAATAAGGTATATAGTGTACAAACATGTGCATTATATATTATTTAAATATTAATTTTTATAATATTTTTTTTTCTAAACATTTATTTGTAATTTAGTATATTTAATTAAGGCATTTTTGTTTCCTTTCATCGCCAGCTGAACAAATCAGAGACATTTTGAAGACTTAAGACGACAAAAAGTCCTCATCAAAAGTTATACAAATATTATAATACCAAACGTGTAATCAATAAATTGCTAAAAATTGCTTGAAAAAATAAAATAAACAAACGATATTATAAAATCAAATAAAACACGTAAAAATAATACCGGAAGGCGATAAAGTTGATGTATTAGAAAATAGAAATACTTTTATATACATCAAGTCACAAAATCAATACACTGAAACCATAAAAATACAAATAAATAACACGTTTAAATTAATAGGAAATTAAATTTTAATCAGATTTGAATTGAGTGAGCTGTTGATGGGGAAATTCGAAATAAGAATGACATCTGCAAAAGCCTGAAATGTCCATGTTACACAGATTATTTGAGGTATGCCACAGATTACAACGAAATGCAACGAAGATCCAGTGCTTTGGATAATTTCAAATTACCAGAGGAACTGCAAGAACTATTGAACAGATCTTCTAACGACCTCTCAAGTGGTGAGGTAAAATAACTCAGACAGTTTTTACACGAATTCGAAGATTGTTTTGCAGTTCGGGGACAGTCACTGGGAAGAACCTCTCTTGTGCAACATCGCATCAATACCGAGGACACAACACCGTTACGCCAACCTCCTCGAAGGCCTCCATTGTCTAAACAAGAGGAAATGTCTCGGTTAGTACAGGACATGTTGACAGAGGGAGTAATCGAACCTTCGTCAAGTGCTTGGTCTTCTCCTGTAGTGCTGGTAGCGAAGAAGGATGGTGGATTGCGTTTCAGCGTAGACTACCGGAGGTTAAATGACGTTACAAAGAAAGACTGCTATCCATTACCTCGCGTTGACGATACACTCGACACGTTGTCCGGAGCACAGTGGTTTTCCACTTTGGACCTGAAGAGTGGATATTGGCAAGTGGGTCTTCATTAAGAAGACAAGGAAAAGACCGCTTTCTCCACCCCAAGTGGCTTATTCCAATTTAACGTCATGCCATTTGGACTCTGTATTGCACCGGCAACATTTGAGAGATTGATGGACCTGGTACTCCGAGGCCTGACGTGGAAAACTTGCCTTGTTTACTTAGACGATCATAGTGATCGCGAAGACTTTCGAAGACCATTTGGAAAACCTTAAGGAAGTTCTAACTAGAATTCAGGGTGCACAACTGAACCTGTGCCCGAAAAAGTGTTCTCAATTCCAGAAGGAAGTAAAGTATCTGGCCATCTGGTTTCGGCATCGGGTGTTAGCATGGATCCTAATAAGGTAGACACCGTAAGAGACTAGCCAGTTCCGAAGAGTAAACACGAAGTTCAGAGTTTCCTGGGGTTATGCTCATATTACCGACGTTTTGTGAAAAGCTTCGCTACTATTGCTAAACCACTACATGAGCTAACGGAAAATAAACGAAACTTCCAGTGGTCGAGAGAGAGTGAACAAGCATTTAGGACTTTGAAGATTGCATTATGTTCGCAGCCAATTCTCGCTTTTCCAGCTTCCGAAGGGAAGTACGTCGTAGACACAGACTCAAGCAATACTGGTCTAGGAGCAGTTTTGTCTCAACTGCAGAACGGTGAAGAACGAGTAATAGCGTATTACAGCAAGACACTTTCTAAACCAGAGAGAAATAATTGTGTTACAAGGAAAGAGTTGTTGGCAATTGTCAGAGCTTTGGAGCACTTCCATAAATACCTCTATGGGAGAGAGTTTTCACTACGTACCGACCATGCCGCACTTTCATGCCTCTTGAGATTTAAAAATCCGGGAAGGACAGTTGGCAAGGTGGCTCGAACGTCTGCAAGTGTACAACTTCGAGGTACAACATCGACGGGGGCGCCTGTATGGTAATGCATACTTCGCAGATGGCTTATCACGAAGACCGTGCCCGGAAGACTGCCGACATTGCCACAAAAAGGAAGAACAAAACTCAAGCGAACATGTTCAAGCCATCATGGTCGATTTCCTGGCAGACGGCTGAACAACACAAGACTATCGACAAGAACAGCTGACTGATGAAGACATCGGACCGATCTTGACAGCAAAAGAGGAAGATCGCCGCCCGGATTGGCAAGATATCTGTCATGGTTCCGAAGTGCTGAAGGGCTACTGGGCACAATGGGAATCTCTCACCTTAACGGATTGCTGAAAAGGGGTTGGGAAAGTGCAGATGGACGAGACGTGGTCATGCAGTTGATAGTTCCCGAAGTAAAGTGCAGTCTGTTTTGAAGGAGGTGCATGATGGGACATCCGAAGGCCATCTTGGCGTTAACAAAACCCTTGACAAAATACGGAAGCGATTCTATTGGCTTCATCTTCGCCACGACGTAGAGGAATGCGTTCGGACTTGTTAAATGTGTGCTGCAAGCAAGGGCCCACAAACCAGAACAGAGGAAAAATGAGACAATATAACGTTGGACTGCCTTTCGAGAGAATTGCCATAGACATTGCTGGCCCAGTTACTGACGATGGAAACCGGTACATCATGGTTGTAGGTGACTACTTTACTAAGTGGGTGGAAGCCTACGCAATACTAAATCAGGAGGTTACCACTGTGGCAAAGCAGTTAGTTCACAACTTCTGTTGCCGTTATGGAGTCCCTGCATACGGATCAAGGGAGAAATTTCGAATCACGAGTGTTTAAAGAATTATGCCGTCTACTCGGAATTCGAAAGACCAGGACAACGCCTCTGCATCCTCAGTCGGACGAGATGGTTGAGAGATTCAATAGGAAACATGATGAGCAGCATCTTTCGAAGGTTGTTGACGAGAACTAAACAGACTGGGACCAACGTATACCACTATTCCTCATGGCGTATAGATCATCAGTACACGACACAACCGGCATGACTCCAGCAAAATTGGTGTTTGGGCGGGAGATTCGTCTTTCTGGGGACTTGATGTTTGGATCACCTGAGACTCAGTCCCAAGAGCCAAAGAACTATTCCTCGCAATTAGAAATAAATCGCTTGATAAGAGGACGGCTGAAGATAGCCAGTGATAAAATGAAAACTCGGTATGACATTCGCAGCAACAGTGTGGGTTTCCAAGAAGGAGATCAAATCTGGTTGTTCAATCGAAAGCGCCGTCGTGGTCGCTCACCTAAGCTTCAGTCTAACTGGGAAGGACCCTACACTGTGAAAAAAGAATCAACGATGTTGTTTATCGGATTCAACAGGAAGGACAGGGAAAGTTCAAGGTCGTCCACATAGATCGCCTGGCTAAGTACTACTTCAGAGACGGTTTACCAGTTCGGGACGAACAGGCTTAAGGAGGGTGAAGTGTTACGACATCACAGAACAATCTTCGTGTTTGTCGAATGTGCCACAAGAATCTGGATGTAACGCGTGTGGTGTACGTGCTTGTCGACGAATTTTCTAGACGATGCGAGAATTGGCGCGGCCGCTCTCACTGTGTCAAGGCCGCAAGTAATTACGTCGTAACTATACTTGCGCTATCGCACATTATGGAATATTCTAGTAATTTGGGGAGATATAAATACCAGTACTCAACGATGTTCAGTTTCAGTATAGCAGCGATATATTTACAGTGCGGTTCGAGTTATTGTCGGGCGAGATTACTGTGTACGTTAAAGTAGTTATTAGTGAAGTGTTGCGTTTTATAATCGGGCGGTATAATTGTAATACAATTGTGTTTAATATTAGTGACATTTTATTGCGTGTGGACAATTGTTATTTGATTTGTTGTAGTAGACTGTGTTGTTCTTTACGAACTTTTTAACTGTAAAAATTAAAGCTGGTGATTAGTGACTTAATTGGTGTCTTGTACTTATTTTGTTTCCACTGTACCTACGACGATCAAGTAGACCGTCATAACAATATTTCTAACTAATCTCGTTCGTGACGCACGTGGTAGACACGGGCTGAAATTTGGTGGTCCAGGTACTGGTGCAGGTAGGTGGTATGTTGGGAGACCCTGACAACGGTCAGAGACTGTGTGAAGTCGGAACGAGCTAAGTGGGTTAAAGTTAGTAACGAGCAATCAAGAAACGCTGCTACATTAACATTAATGCACACAGAGATGATCATAATTATCGTGATAACGATGCAAGTACACCTGCAGATTAATTAACCATAACCTGAAGTGAAAAACATAGTAACCTGAAGGTAAACCTTTGTAGTACCAAGTAACTGCCCCCGGTTGGAAATTAATATCACAACATGTCTGCTCTATATATTTATATCCCTGTGTCTGCGTGAGTACGAGCGCTCATGTGAACAATACAAACACTGATAACCGGAGGGGCTACAACTACATATTCAGGCGTGATAGCAATTATAGGTTACTATTAACACACAGTAATTAGGACGAGCGAAACGAGTCCTACTACTAGGCAACAATTGGTACATTTTTATGGTACACTTTACGAAAAAACTACTGAACCTATAGACTTGAAATTGAACATAGTTATTCATATTCATGTTTAGATGTGTCATCAATCATTATTTTTATAAAAAATTAATTTTGACAAGAAATAATTATAATTATATATATATGTATATGTAAAGTGTCGCCATCTGTGGGATTGCGAGTCCAACTACTATATAGTCTGTTACTATTGCGTTCCGTGGTATGTATGTAAAGTGTCGCCATCTGTGGGATTTCTTTAATATTACTATATATTCTGTTACTAATGCGTTCCGTGGTTTTAGACAAAGAGTGTACATATACCGAATATTCTACCGTTTTTCTTGAATGAAAGATACTGGTGTGCTGTGTTGTTTATAAAATATATTTCATAAATTTCATAAATCATAAAACATATTTCATAAATCCAAGATTCATTTTTCATGTATATTTTTTTTATTGGTACTGAAAATATTTTTTGTATTTTTATATTTGCGTTTGAGGTTAAGTTACATTGTTAAAAGAGATTTTTTGTGTGAAAGGTAAGTTTTTTTACTTTTTCAATCAAAAAAATATATACGTAATTATTTAAATTATACGGCTCCTATATTTCCACAGGCTTGGTTTCCATGTAATGAAATAAGAGCACTTAAACTACATTACACACAATGATATTACAGATTTATTTGAGCTTAACAAAGCTCTAAACACATTTATTTCATTTCTGTAAGTTCTTGTTTTCTACAACTTCATCGTAATACTTTTAAAAATGTAGAATTTAATTAACGCCCTGAATAAAATGTCATTAACGAATTATAGTAAATAATTTTGTATGCAATAATGTTTGTTATATCAAACCAAAAACCTTTGTATTTTCAAATATTTTTTTTGACTTAATCAAGTCTAATATACGTGGGTGTGTGTGTGTGCGCGCGCGCACGCGCGCATTAACATCTTATATTTCACTCATCGTTTATCTGTCACAGAAATTAGTGTACACATTTTTTTTGGCTCCCCCCACACTATGACTATGAGCATACATAATTTAAAAAAGAAACACTAAATTTTTCTTACTAATACTTTTAATGTTTTAGATTTTAATAATACAAATGTGATTTTTATTGAAATCAATTATATTTCAATTATACGTAGTTGTTAAATTATTAAAATTAAATTTTTACAAGCAACAAGTTTTATTACATATTCCCTGGCGACAACTGAATGATCTAAATCCACATAATAGTACTTGGAAGATTATATGTGAGCAGCATTTTGGGAATGACGATATTCTGAATTGTGATTTGGATTATATGCTACAAAATTTGGAAGACGAAGAAGATTTTGAAGAAACGACCAATTAGAAATAGATCAACCATATGGTTGGATGGACGTAGCTGCTGGACCAAATACCATTCAGGAAGAAGTAGATGTGAAGTAGAAGTAGAAGAGAAATTGATATCAGATATAATTGGCTTTCTATTTTGAATCAACAAGTGTTGAATACATTAGAAAATTTCATTGAAAAAGAAAAAGTAATAGAAATTCAAAGAAATGACATTGTAATGTTCAATATAATCTGCCAAATATTGTTTTCTCTGATGAACAACAAGAACTGACTAATATATTTGAAAACAACTTAGTTATCTACTAGGTAACGAAGAAGAACTTCCGATTAAAAGAATTGTTATTCAAGGAAATGCCGGTTCTGGGAAGAGTATTTTAATTAATTATTTCACTTGTCGATTGAATCAAACATTGGGATCACCTTCTTATCAATTGCTTGTACCAACTGGTGCTGCTGCTGTTAATATTAATGGATCAACAATACACTCCAAACGTTTATTAGTAGTACACCAAGTATTTAGAGAACTCAGTTCACACTCACTTGCTCAATTTCAACAGGAAATTCGTGGTTATAAATTTCTGTTTATAGATGAAATGAGTATGATTGGATGTAGTCTTTTGAGGAAAATTGTTTTAAGAGTACGCAGAGCTATTCCATCAAGACAAGATGAACAGTTTGGTGGATTATTTGTATATTTTTGGGGGATATTAATCAGTTACCTCCTGTTAATGATAGACCATTTTATAGTGATAAAATTGAAGGAAGTGAATTCCTTTTAGAAGGAAAATTATTATTTACATCAAGAATTCAAACGTATTTTTTTTTTATCGTCATCATTTCGACAAAATGAATCTCAACAAATATTTCGAGATATACTTGATCGTGTTAGTAATGGTGAATGTACAGTTCTAGACTGTGAAATATTAATAACACGTAGTATTCAAACTTTTTCACAAAATGAACGTAATTTTTTCAACGATGCAATTAGGCTATTTGCATCAAATAAAAATGTAAAAGAATTTAATCATCAAAAGTTAAAAGAATTTCGTCAACCAGTTGCTTATATTCCAGCTATTCATAATTGTTCTAAAGCAAAATCAGCAAGTGCAGAATTATCAGGCGGATTTGAACCATTTATAATTTTATCAATTGGATCTAAAGTTACGTTACTTTCTAATTTGTGGGTTGAAAAAGGATTAGTAAACGGAGCTTTAGGTTACGTTGAAGATATTATCTATGAAGAAAATCATGGTCCACCTGATCAAATCCCACGAGTGATAATGGTTCGTTTTGAAAATTATTTTCATTCAACTAATGAAAATAGTGGTTTTGTTCCAATTCCACCTATAACTAAATTTTTGAAAAGTGGAAATATTAATTGTTCAAGGGAACAATTTCCGTTACAATTAGCCTTTCCAATTACAATTCATAAGTCTCAAGGTTTAACCTTAGATAGAGCTGTTGTAGATATTGGAGAAAAGGAAACTTCTATTGGTTTAACATATGTTGCGTTGTCGAGAGTAAAATCTTTAGAAGGTTTAGCATTAAACAGAACATTTTCTTACGATAGATTTTGTAATATTAAAAATTCACATATGTTAAAGTGTAGAAAACAAGAAGAAATTCGAATGAGAAATTTTGTATCTGATTAAAAATGTATCTAATTACTGATTTTATTATTAATTAATTATGTTAATCTTTTTTTCTAATTATTTAATTATTAATATTTTAATATTTTAAAAATAATATTTTCTATTGTATTTTTTTATATTTAAAAAAATAAATATAAAAAACAAAATATTGTTTTTTAGCCAAAAAATTATTTCGAAAAATCAAAAATTACTTTTTTTTTAACTAGCTAAAAGCATTGTTTGATGGTGATTCCTGAAGCTCAAATATAAATATTGTGATTATTTATTTGTACGTAATATTTTTTGTATTAAAGTTTCGCGAGTCACCACAAAGCCATGCTGTTAGCTTGTTCTAAAAGATTATACAATAAAATAAAGAAACTGACATAAAAGACAAAGAATTTCCTTAACCAACGAAAATGTACAGTTATTATCCAACATAAGAATTCAAGTAGCAAGATAAACACCGGGCGTGTAAATCGAAATACGCAGAATAAATGTTAGTTTTGTAAGTCTTTAATTGCATTATTAATACTAGGGCCTTTTAGTGATTGGATGCGACATAAAAATATTAACATGCTGACTTTGCACAAATTAATAAAATGATATTTATTTTATGTACACGTTTGCAAACTTCAGTTATCACTACTTGAGTAAATGCTTAAATTTTGCCACATAATCAGCTTAGTAAAATAATTAACCTAACATTAAATACTTTTTGGTGTTAATATCAGTACATGAGATGAAATATGTTTTATCTTATTAAATTTTAAATTTAGGTAACAAAAATAGACAGAAGCAATTCATGTAATTGGTCTGACGTCTGACTTCATTGCCAATGAATTACTGTTTACATATACAGTAATGCAATATACAGACATTCACGATACCTTTCTAATATCATCAATGTTACTAATTCACAGCTACTAACTAACATGACAAATTATTCCAAAGTAACGTATCTCATAGCTACGACATTGAACAGCAACTTTGCTATGTAAACGTGACATCGTTAAACTTTCCACAGTTTCTACTACTACAATCTACTAAATCTACTAAAAGTTTCAGTAGAAATACATAGGAGACGTCAACAAAACGAACCCAAGACGCTTAGGAGAGAGTAGAGAAAGAATTCATGGCAAGAAGTAATTCCTCCAATCATAATTCGTATTAAAGAAACGGCAAATTTATTACTCCGTTTACCTACACACACACATTATGACTTTGTTAGAAAGTACGGTCTGTATTGTAACAGGTCTCTCAGGAAAGACATACCGCAGACCAGTCATTTCAATAAACAACTTTGGAAACAACTGTGCTTAACGAAAGTTGGTTATCTTTCCGCAACACTTAACGCTACTGCAATCCTAAAGTAACACAAAATGGCTCTTTAGGGCATTCGCATTGAGACAACAGTGTAATCAGTATTAACATTAAGCTAATTTTATATTAACTTTCAACAAATTATTTTTACAGTTAATACGTTTTAGGTCTAAGTTGCTACAAAATTATTGCCTTTCGGTGTATTATCCTGCAAATACTGTAACACATCTGCTTGTAAGTAATTTATGATGTTGCATTTTCAATCAATAACAAGCCTACCATTCACAAGATTGGTCCTAAGGAGAATAGAAAAAGAATTGAGGACAATATGAGGAAGAAAAATTTCCTTTCAGAAAAGGTAAAGGTACAACAGATGCAATTGGATGCCTAAGAATGTTGGAAGAAAGAATACTAAAAGTGAACTGGCAGATTTCCGTTTGTTTTACCGATTGAGAGAAAACTTTAGACAAAGTTGACTGGAATGGTCTATGAAAAAACTGTAGAGGAAGTGAACTTTTTTAAGTCTTTGGGGCGTACGATAAGATGGAGTAGAAGCTATACGGAGGAAATCCGAAAACTGTACGATGAGATAACTTTTGAAAAGGTAAAAGAATTGCCGACAGCGAGAAGGATTTTGATTGGAATGTGAAAGAGATTTGATAAATGTTTTATTTGAAATGTGGTTTTGTGTGACAGTAAATACAGACCATAAAAAAGAAAGAAGAAAAGATCATAGAGGGAAGGGTTGAAGAAACGTTAGACGGGAAAGAATAAAAGCAAGAATGCTTAATGATATCAGAGACATATGAAGATAGATGTTATAATATGACTGGTATACAGGTGTTTAATAGTCACACGTTGTTGGCGTCATGTTGTAATAAGACGAATGTCGTGTTGTTAAAATTTATATAATTGGTTTAAATTTTATTGGAAGGTTTATATTGAATATCTTTTCGTCACGAAGTTTTAATTTAGTTTATTATTTATTGATTTATTTAATCCAAGTCAATTGTTTAATTGAATCCAATATAAATAAATCCGTTGAATTGCTCTTGAAGTTGGTTAATAAATGTATTTAGGTTTTTGATAATTTAGTTCAATGTTGTGAGCTCGTAGTCGAATTGTTTACGTTGACCCTTCTGCTATTCGATGAGGTGATTCGAACGGTGTATCCCTGTACTGAAATTGACATAAGCACAACATTTATACATTACTTACTAGTGATTGTTGTATGTTAATAATGTGCGAGAATATTGCTGGCGAAAACCATTAGATTCAAATTCTCACTTCTGTCTCTGGTACCAACCGTCGCTGTCGCTCACCTAAGCTGTAAGCCTATTCTTTGACAATAATAGTCAACACTTTGTCTATTCGTAAAATAATGCTTATTTATTTAATTCTATTTGAATAATTGTTGTTATACAATTATTTTACTCATTTTCTTAAAAAAAACAATTAATTTCGAGTATGGACTGTTACAATAATTAAAATCTCAGGGTGGTCAGACTGAGCCTAATAATCGACTATGTCTGGATGTCAATAATTTCGTTATTTTGCTTTATAAAATTAGCAGGTTCTTTGAGTCTGCAAGATACACTTTAACCAAAGAAATGCACTACTGTAATAACGAGTAGGCGGAGAATAAAAAATATTATTTGTTTCTTTAACATAACACAAAATATGAACGATTGTTCATTACTTGAAATTGAGGTTAACTAGGGTTCATTGTAACCTTACGGGTTTGATATTAATTGATTAATGCTTCTTTGAATGCATTACTTATTTTATATAACATTGTTATTAATTAAATTCATTGAGATTTCCATGAATTATCTCCTAAAAGTGGACATAACCAAAACACAGGTAATTCAAATTAATTTACTACTAGGGTTAACTCGTATGTTACATTGAGTTAAGGTTCTACAATTAAACACAATAATAGTCTAAAAATTTTAATGTTAGGGTTCATTGGTTCCCTCATTGATTATTCAATGTCTCTTTATAAAATATTACAATTAATTTTAAACTAGAATGTCAAAATTGTTATTAGCCAAAGCTTTCATTGCTTATTGTTTATGTAATTATCCAAGTCCCTTTCCTTATGGAAATAGGGTTATTTTTTATTTAATTCAGATAAATCAAATTTGCTAGTAGCGTTCTTTATTTGATTAATTATTTTGCACTGATACCATTTTGCAAATTACCATTTACACTGATACTTGCGTGTACCGTTGACTCGAAGTATCACTAACACAAAACTTTTTTATTTTCAAAAATTATTTAACATTTGAATTAATATTTGTTAATTCTCTTCACACACTGCCTATACGCATGAACTCCGTTAAAGAACACTGTTAAAATAAACTTCACTGTCCCTTTTGGTCCGACCTAACCTCAACTCGGAGTTTCGAGGTTAGTATGCATTATCAGCTGTCGGCTATCAATTCAATGTTTTGATGGTCACTCTGCCCACGTGGAATCGGCCTCGATTGCTGGTGATGAACTGTTCTTGTTACGTGTGTCGGGATTTGACACTTCGTACTTTTTAATGCGCTCTGGTTGGCTAATTGTTTTTATTTTGTGTACTCTCGGCGAGGTTCGTCAAAATAGACGCGCAAACAAGCGTCAGTAGGCTGGGATGGAGACTATAATTTTCTGGTCACAAAGCCACGCGCACGGGCTTGCAATTTATTAGTTTTTCTTATAAATTAAAGAGTTTATTTATAAGTACTCTGACAACATTTTTATAACTCCCATTGTTTTTATCTTTTGATTACGAGTAATTTGCATACACTTATCATATAGTTCTGATATGGGTTGATAAGAACACACTTCGTACAAAATAATAATATTTCTTATGTTACATAATACAATAAATACATTGTTTTTATTCACTGTGTTTATGGTGATAACTTATTAGTACTGTATTATGAACTTTTCACATATGTTTATTTACTTATAGTTATGAATTATTCATTTTCCTAGGGTCAAACACTAGGCCTATTATCACATAAATTGTTTATTAATTATATCATAATATTAGTGGTTGATAATACCATTTTGTTATGGCCTATGCATAATGCACTGGTCATTACCACTTCTGATATTGTCAGTCTTATTTATTACTGTTTTTTTTTTATTTTTTAATTATAGTCTTTTTGGTGAGTTTTTAGTACTCTTGAATGTTATATTATTCGTTAGTTGTAATTCTTTCACATTTATTTCATTATTGTATTTTTATCTCTTATCAGTGTTCTGATAACACTGTTACTACTGGGCAGTGGTTAATTCTGCCTTTATTGACAATTACATTGGTTTGAAGTAACTCAGACTTCTTGCAACTAGTGGTAACTAGTGTTTACTCATTATTTGTGTTATTATTATTAATTATGTGGGCATAATCCTTTGTATTGTCTCATCTAAACGTTATTCTGCATTATTCAGTGTTATAGGTTGAGTTCCTATTCTTTTATTACAAGTTTAAGTGATATTTTTGCTGTTTCAGGCAACCATTCTATGTGATGCATATGGTTATATTCAATTACATTTATTCAGCATTTAAGTTTCCTTAACATATTATCTTTTGTACATTAAATGTTCCTTATAGTATCTAGTTATGTTATACTACAACACATTTTGGTTTAACATTACTTTAGTCTTAGTTTTCTATGGTTTTATTGAAAACTAGTTGGCAAGATTAGGTTATGTTCTAATTTGGTTTCTCAACAATGGTTGAATGTCAGTTTCAATTTTCTACATAATGCATGATTTATTTACACTTATCTAACACTGGTATATTATTGTTTATCACTAGATTTCAATTTGGTTATCTTCACAATCTTTATTATTGATAAGTAGTGGTCATTGACAATTTTAATTCCACTTTACAACTTTTTATTAGTACTTTGGACATAGTCCCTTTGTAATGTGTATACATCATTTAGTTATGCAATTACCATACTGGTACTCATTCTCCTCATTAAATTCTGTTTTCAATAGTTAATTTTATTGAGTTATGTTTCTATTGTACTGTTATGGAAGGTATTTGATTAATAAGTTTGTCAGTGTCAAGTCACAGCTTAGGGATTTAAATAATGTTGTTTGCCTCATTTTACTTTCTTTTCCAATAATAATACTTTTATTTTCATATGCTAATTTATTCTAATTTATATTATCTCCCTTTGGTGTTTGACCTGATTATGTTTTCTCCTTATTTGCACTGATTCCTTCCTCACTCTTAGTAAGTCTCTTCTTGGTGTTGTTGTCATTGGTTTCTTTCTCACTGTTTGATCTATTGGGTAATTAGTTATGTCGTCTTGTCGTTAGTCTTGTCTTCTTTTCTACAGTTGTACATTTACTTGTAAATCATAGTTTATTTTATTCCCCTATTTTGATTATAATTCTTCCTCTGTTCATGATTGTAGGTCCAACATTATAGATAAATTTATTTATAGTGACTTTTAATTCATTTGTGATACGTTGGTGTTGGTTGTGTTATATGTACTATTACATATTGCCACCTTACTAGAATTGATTATTTCTGAGTTTCTGCTTTTGTATTGAAGAAATTATCAATTTCTTATTTTATTCTTCTGCATAATACTTCTTCAGTGACGCTTGGTTATAAACTCCTTTTGTTCTGTGGGTAATGGGGTCCATAATTTCATAGGTGTTGTTCTGGTTATCTATAATAATTGTATATGGTCCAGTGTATAGCAGTAGAAACTGTTTTGCAATTCCTTCGATTGTACTTGGGAGTTCTCGATTTTTTAATAGTACCTCCTCTCCTATTTTATACTTAATGATCTTAGGTTGTAGCTTCTTGTATTTCTCTCGTAGTTTTTCTACTCGTTCTACTGTTTTGTTGTAGAATCTTATTTGGTTGAATTTGTACTCATCACTTGGAGGAAAGCTTATCAGTTCAGTAATTTCTCTAGGTGGTCTTCTCTCAAACGTGGCTGTGAATGGGGTTGTGTCAATCGCTTGGTGATATGCCAAGTTGATAAAATCTTCTGTAGATGGTAGGTACTCTTCCCATTTTCTCTGTTGTTGGTGACAGTAGGTGCTCAAAATTCTCTCTACCTCTTGGAGAACTCGTTCAGCTGGGTTGCTAGTAGGGTGGTATACTGATGTCTTGAGTGTTTTCACTCCATGGTTTAATAGTGTTTCCTTCCATCTCCTCCCCTTAAATTGAGTTCCATGATCAGTTATTATTGATCATGATGTTCCTACTTCTGGCATGTATTTTTGGAGAATTATTTCTAAAAACTTCTTGGTTGTGGCTCTGTTGATTGGATAGAGCTTAGTGAATTTTGTATAGTGGTCAAAGATTATGACAATGAATTTATATTGTCGTCTTCCCCCACTTCTTGGTAATGGACCGCAGTAGTCCACAAACACTTTCTCCAGTTTTTAGAGGATGTTATCGGTATCATTAACCCCTTCTTTCTTTCATTGTTGCACTTCACTAACTGCCATAGGTGGCAATGCTTAATGTATTTGCGTACTCTCCGGTTAATGTCATTGAAGTACACATGTTCTTCCAATGCTCTGATTACCTTCACGGCTCCCATGTGTCCATATCTAATGTGGTAATCCATGGTGATCTCCTTCTCGACAGTTCTTGGTATTACTATCTTCCATTGGTTACATCGGTGTCTGTCCTTTATAAATAATATGTTATGGTGTATGCAGTAGTATGGGATGATCCTGTCATCTTGTTTATTTAATCTTTGTAATATGTTTCTCAGTTTATTGTCATTTTCTTATTGAGGTTTTATTTTATTGATGATTTCGACTAGTTCCGTTTTGTCTTTAAGGATGTGGTAAATTTTGGTACCGTCTCCTTTTCTCCCTCGAAAGTTTGATCTTGTATATTATTCTAGATAACACATCTGCTGCTATGTTGCTCTTTCCTGGTACATACTCCCAATTGATGTTGTATTCCTGCAACGCTAGTGTCCATCTTGTCAGTCTCCCATGACTCAGTCTGCAGTTCTTTAGAAAGGATATTGATTTGTGGTTTGTCCTGACCGTTAGTGTGTAACCCAAAATGTAGGTTCTGAATTTGTTACATGCAAATACAATGCTGAGTAGTTCCTTTTCTGTTACGTGATAGTTGCGCTCACTTTTATTTAGTACTCGGCTTGCGATGCTAATCACAAGGTGATTCCCTTGGTCGTCTTCTTGGTATAAAACTGATCCTAGACTTACGTCGCTGGCGTCGCAATTCATGTAAAACGCTTTTTTGAAGTCGAGGTGGTGTAACATCACTGATTCTAAAAATTTGTCCGTGATTAGTTGGAAGGTGATGTCCTGTTCTCTTCCCCACTTCCACTTGTCTTTGGATGATAGCTGGTGTGAAAATTCTGATGTTAATTTTGAATAATTGCTCTGAAATTTTCTATAACAGTTGCAGGTACCTAAAAATGATTGTAACTGCTTTGTGTCCTTGGGTGTTGGGAATAATTGTATTGCCTCTATCTTCTCTTGTGATGGGGTGATTCCATTTTCTGACAGGTTGAAGCCCAGGAATTGTACTTCATCTGCGATGAACTTAGATTTTTCTAGTTTCAGTGTCACATTATTTTCTGCTAACTTTAATAATACTTGTTCAACCCTTCTACAATGATCTTCCCAGTTGTCTCAAGTAATTAGCAGATCATCCACATATACGGTTGTAAATTGTAAGGCCTCTTGTCCTAGAATTTTGTCCATACATTTTACAAATACTGCCACTGAATTCACAAGTCCAAATAGTAGCCTTTTAAATTGATAATTTCGCCCTTCAAATATAAATGCTATATATTTTCGGCAATTGGGGTGCAATTCCACTTGCCAATACCCGCAAACGGTGTCCCAGGTACTAATGAAACGTGTACCGTAAAACATCTTGAGGATTTCTTCGATCTCTCATTGGTGATGTTCGATCATTTATTATAATTTTGTTTATTTCTCTGGCGTCCAAACATATTCTTACCTTGCCATTTTTCTTCGGTACTGCCACAATAGGATTGGTAAATGGGGAATAACTGTATTCGATTATATCTTCTTCAATTAGTCTGTTAATTTCTGTTCTGACTGCTTCTTTCTGAGAGTAGGTAATAGGATATTGAAACACCCCTTTTTATTTTAATTTTTTTTAATTTTTTTTTATTTCATTTTATTTTTTTTTTATTAACTTTTTTTTTTCCAAAAGGGGGGAAACACAATATTTAAAACTAGGTAATGAACCTAGAGGAAGCATAAAGAGTGCAAGGCTCAAGCTACAATCACAGACATGTCCACTAGTGGATGACAGGACTTGCAAATGAAAAACTCTGTTAACAAACAAGCGTGAACTTTATTCAGCGTGCAAGCATTTACATGATATTGCAAGGCATACTTTAGCAATGAATAAAATGATGAGTAAGGTTAAAATACATCTTCACATACATCTCATAATGCTCCACAGTATAAGATTGTGAGTGGTATTTGAGCTTAAATTTAAATTGTCTACACCCTGCCACGCTATGTCCAAGATAATTCTTACAATAATTTTGTGTTCACATGTAATATTGAAATCATTGAGTGCTATTTAAAGTAAAACTTAAATAGTCTAGCCTTTTCAGTAATTCTGTAAGCACATGTGCTATCATATCATAATTTCTGTCACATTCCCCCCAAAATTGAAAATTACGCACAAACACATACATAACACACATCCACCATTTCTGTACCGACACCCTCACAATAACCCTTTGCAATAAATGAACAAATATATATATATATATATATATATATATATATAACAAAGCGAGATTGGTAATTCTCAGTTAATCACCCGTAATATTTGCGAATATAAATAAAAGCGGAAATGGAAATGCCCCCAACAGAACCAGAGACTCAAAAATATTAATTAACTACCACATCAATAATTATGAAGCAAACTCCGAGTATTTAATCATGAAAATAATTTAAGCTACCACACGTGAAGAATCAGACCCCCCCCCCCGTCATGAATTCTGCCATGACATTATGACATGAACAAGCAGAAAATAACTAACACTCAAATAAATTAAACTCATTAAAAAAAACGGAAAACCTAGCGCAGTGCCTGCGGATACATGTGTGTGTGTGTGTGTGTGTGTGTGTGTGTGTGTGTGTGTGTGTGTGTGTGTGTGTGTGTGTGTGTGTGTGTGCGCGCGTGTGTGTGTGTGTGTGTGTGTGTGCAATTTCCTTACATAGTATAAGAAGGTATAATAGGTTGCATAAGACTTAATTATATAAAGGTCCACACATGTAGGCACAAAACTTAACGTGAGAGTTTTTGCAGAATTTGAGCAAATTAAACGCGGTATAATGAGTCTGCTTCTGGGAGCGTCCGTGGATTTACAGTGTAGTGGTAGATGAGAGAGTGTAAAATAAAACAGAATGGTCCCACCTGGATCGTCCGGTGTACTTCAGTGACACTGGTTAACCTGTAGCGTATTGGTAGCACAAATAAGTCCGGGGGGCAGAGTTCCTCTACGAGTGTGTCTGTGTGCGTGAGTCCCAACTGACGGCATCTCATGGCTCAAGTGTTATCTCTGCCAGAAGGGTAGACAGCTGACACCCGACACCCATATCGCCATTGTTCGAGCACCTGTGACAGGCAATGATTTGTATAGGGTGTCATAAGGAACATAATCTCACCACAGCTCGCACACACACGCCATCATTATAAAATTGAGAACACACACTCTAATGCTTAGCAGCAACCAGAAACACATCACCACTTATTCGTATCAACATCGATCGGACCACCAGATTTGCCTTATTTCATTTAACCAACTAATTTTGTTTAAGTGTTCCATTCATGACATGATTCTTCTATGTATACTATACTTATTAACAACACAAAAAAAACAGCTGAGTGTAAGATATCTATTACCATTTTGCATTACTTTAATCAGTTTAATACGCTACATTCATGTCCATAATAAGTTAATTTCTAATTTAATTCAATGCCCGAATTGAAGAGTAACACTCATGCACACACAAGTTATCGTTTACCAGTAAAGCTGAAACATTAACAAAAATATTTTGGGGTTAAAATATTTTAGAAGCACGTTAAAATACTACATACCTGGAGCTGACTTTAGTTTAGCTTCTCATAGAGTGGAGTAACGGAGTCTGAACAGATGGGTGCCGTCAGTCGAGACCAAGCTTCTCTGATGAGGGTAGAGACAGAAATGAGAACGATTTGTCGGTAGCGTCTACCCCAGAAAGTTTTGCAAAGGCAGGCACACGCAGATCACAGCTGTCCGGCCTACTGAATATTCGTTGCTGCCTCAACAAACCGTCTACATACCCAGCGGCGGTGCGATGCAGTGGCACTGTGTGACGTCAAGGAACCCGCCCGTTTTAAAAGAAAGTAACCCGTCTCTGCAACCGAGCTTTGCCGTTCTCGGGCCGAACAAAGTACGGCACACCCTCGCCTCAAAAGGGCAACATGGTTGCCTCAAACTAAACCAGTTCTCGACATCGACAGCGGTAGGACTCCTGGAAAATCTCAGACTCTTATTCGCTCTTGGTGGGTTCAGTGCCTCAGAAAAACGAAAGAAGCAGAAGGAAGGAGTGTAAGCATGCCAGTGTGTGTCTGAAAGAGAAGGTGTAAGTGTGCATCCTGCATGCTTACCGGGCCCTGGTCCGCATGCAGAGATAAGGAACAGAGAAGAAAAGGAGAAAGACAAGAATCGCTGGTACCAGCTTTGAGTACTGACCACCAAAGACTCCTAAATTTAACAACTGAGATTCAGGGACCCAAACGACATCCCCCCAACGGAACAAAATTGCCACCACTCACTTATGCCTTATGGCAAAACTTTAGTTTCGAGACGTGAGTGGTTATTCTCTCAACATCCCCACCGGGATCACCCAATTTCACAGTAACGGACGACACAAACCGAAGAATGCGGTATGGTCCCGACCAACGATAACATAGTTTAGCGGCCCTTCTGTCTATGGCTGAGCTTATCGGGTGGCTCTGGCAGTAGACCAGGTCGCCAACCTTAAAAGGGTTTGGAATTCGCCCCTGATTATAGCGACTACGGACGCGCTCGTGCGCACGAAGCAAATTTCTCCGGGCCTCCCTCCATCTATCCACAGTCTTGAAATCCGGATCGCTAGGTAGAAGATCTTTGATTTTCCTCAAGTTGTCCAATTGAAGATTCGGGGAGAAACCAAACATAACCTCAAAGGGTACGGCCTAATGACTCTCATGTAAAGCCGTATTAAATGCCAGTTGCAACCACTTTAGATTTTGATCCCAACAATCTAGTTGTTCAGCATGGTAGGCGATAAGAGCTGAACGGATATTCCGGTTGAATCTCTCCGCGTGGGACGGCTGAGGGTAGTAGGGGGTAGTGGTCACATGTTTGATGCCGTTAGCGAAACACATTCGCCGGAAATCATTCGAGATGAACTGCGGTCCATTGTCCGAGACAATGGTGGACGGAAAACCGAAATGCTGAAAAACATGGGTCTGTAGCACAAGGATGGTCGATCGAGCGTTTGCCTGTCGTAAGGGCAGCAGCCAGACAAACTTGGAAAAAGCATCCACACAAACAAGCAGGTATGCGTTACCTGACTTGCTACGAGGGAATGGTCCCACGTAGTCGATGAATAACTTCTCCATCGGTTTGCTCGTCACATCGGATAACAATAAACCCAATTTGGTGTTTTGTGCAGGCTTACTCAAACCACAGAGATGACATGCTTTCACATGAGCCGCAATGTCCCTATCCATGCCCTTCCAGATGAAATGTCTCCTAATATTGGAAATTATGGCCACCTACTGGGGAATCATGATAGTAGCTGAAGACCATGGGCACGAGCTTGCTAGGCAGCACAATCTTCGGGGCACGTCCTTTTCATTCTCGGCAGCACAGGACGCCCTTGGACAAGAAATATGGGGCCTGTACGTTACCCTCTTTTAGATGTTGGATGATCGGACCCAACTCTTCATCATTTAACTGATGGGGTAACACATCAGTAAAAGCCAAAGGAAAGTCCAGCAGAACAGAACAGGGTTGCTCAGAGTGGGCTTCACTGGGTTGGGAGAACATACGTGACAAGGCGTCTGCAACTACATTTTGCGTTCCCTAATGTGTTGCACTTTGAATTTAAAGGATGAGATTTTGACCACCCAACGTCGTATTTTACCCAGTTGCCGGGGATGAGCGAGAAGCCAAGAGAGAGCCTGATTATCGGTCTCGAGCAGTAACTCAGCATGTTCCAGGAAACGCCTGAACTTATCTAGAGCGTACACGATAGCTAGACACTATAGTTCATACACTGACGACTTCCTCTCTTGTTGGGTCAAAGTCCTGAATATAAACGACACCGGCTGCCTAGCACCATCAACCTCCTGGGACAGAACCGCCCGAGCGCAACAGAACTCGCGTCCGTTTGCAGAATGAAATGTTTAGAAAAGTCAGGCATCCGCAACACAGGGGGGGGGGGAGACGATCGCCTCCTTGAGGGTATCAAAGGCCCGCTGTTGCCTCTCACCCCATACAAATTTTGTACCCTTTTTTCTTAGTTCGTTTAAGGGGACGGCGATCTCCGCGGCATTAGGGATGAACCTACGATAAAAATTAATCATGCCTGCAAATCTGGCAATACCCTTCGCATCCCTAGGGGGAGGAGAATCTCGGATGCCTTGCGTCCTCTCCGGGTCGACCGTCATACCCCCATGTGAGACCAGATGCCCCAAAAACGAAATACTCTGTTGAGCGAATTTTACTTTTTTTATTTTTTATACAAAAGGGAAGAAACACAATATTTAAAACTAGGTAATGAACCTAGAGGAAGCATAAAGAGTGCAAGGCCCAAGCTACAATCACAGACATGTCCACTAGTGGATGACAGGACTTGCAAATGAAAAACTCTGTTAACAAACAAGCGTGAACTTTATTCAGCGTGCAAGCATTTACATGATATTGCAAGGCATACGTTAGCAATGAATAAAATGATGAGTAAGGTTGAAATACATCTTCACATACATATCATAATGCTCCACAGTATAAGATTGTGAGTGGTATTTGAGCTTAAATTTAAATTGTCTACACCCTGCCACGCTATGTCCAAGATAATTCTTACAATAATTTTGTGTTCACATGTAATATTGAAATCATTGAGTGCTATTTAAAGTAAAAATTAAATAGGCTAGCCTTTTCAGTAATTCTGTAAGCACGTGTGCTATCATATCATAATTTCTGTCACATTCCCCCCAAAATTGAAAATTACACACAAACACATACATAACACATAAGACTTATAACACACATCCACCATTTCTGTTGCGACCCCCTCACAATAACTCTTTGCAATAAATAAACAAATATATATATATATATAAAAAGCGAGCTTGGTAATTCTCAGTTAATCACCCGTAATATGCGAATATAAATAACACCGGAAATGGAAATGCCCCCAACAGAACCAGAGACTCAAAAATATTAATTAACTACCACATCAATAATTATGAAACAAACTTGTGACGATCTAAATTGTAAAAAAAAATAAAAAATTAATAATAGAAATCGAAGAATGGGAAGTTAGTTAAAAAACCTTAAATCGCACTATTAAACCAATTACCCCTGGACTAACTCATGGTAGTGATGGGACTTAAATAAGAAAATTTAATTAGCATTAATTAATTAAAAATTGTGGAAGCAAAGTTAAAGATTGAAACTGTTAACCCTTTATTAAACTTATCATGATATGACCTGTGAATTCCGGATTCAACTTGTATACCGAGCCGGCATTAAATAAGAAATACTTGTAAACCATAATGTAAAGAATTAATAATTTAAAGTCACTAGTAATAGGTGTAATAATTTCAGTATACGAGGAAAATCTCGATTGTTTATTTTGTCTAACTGTAAGACTGTAGTATTAAATAAAAGATGGAACTATATTATGGCGGAGTATTCGCTCCGCGTCGTTGCGACTTTCCTGTTGTAACAACTAGGAATTAACGATGCGGCTTTCTAACTGTAAACAGCTCCACGCTGGGGCTCTACACAAAATGTTATTTTGTGTGTATTTTAATTTAAGTGTTAACTTCTACTAAAAGTGTGGACAGCTAGACATAAGTAACGAATATGTAGTGAGTAAATGTTTTGTGAAACAAACTTGTAAGAAAAAGGAAAAACGTGTATAAGAGGTGACATCTCCTGTAATTTAAATATCCAGTCAAATATTGTTCAAGTTAAAAGAAATTCCAACATAATGTACAAACAATACGTAAACTCCAACACGACGGTGCAATGAAACAGGTGATGTGAATAACAGTGAAAAGTGACGACTTCGAACTATATTGCCTTTACTCTATCGCCGAGAATCCTGACGACTTCGCGTTAGCTGGCACCATCACATCCATTTCATCGTTACTGGACAGACTACCCCTAGGACAATCCTCGACTACAAGAGTACGGAAGAATCACTCGTCAAGACACGGACAGTCAACCATAATATAAGAGGTGACGCGGGAGCTCGTCTTCCGTGAGTTATACATATTTTAAAATATAAGTAATTAAAGATGAAAAAGACTTTCAAAAGACAATCAATAAGCTCTAAGATTTAAACTGGTGTAACCACCAATTCTTGTAATCATACGTTGTAACTTAACTTTCGTTATGTAACTTCAAAAGTTGCTCAACTAAATAAAACCATTCTTCAAATGGTACTTTAGGAATAATGTAATCATATAATCAAGTATGGTAAATTTGAAAATTCTTAACAAGAAAAAGAAAGACTCGGATCCGAGGTAAACTCATTATCTAAATGATCATTTTATTTTAGATAGAAAACCCCTTTACAATCTCAGAGTAAATAATATCTTTATTTGTAATGTGTTACGTATACTATGTGAATAAAAGGGATGTCATCTTTGTTACATACTAAAGTGAGTGCATAAATCAGTTAAATCCCTCCCCTTGTTTCCTATAATTAGAATAATTGTAATTTTGTTAGTCTTGTGTTTTGAGTTTCAGTTTGTTACAACGTAGGCAGCCTGTATAATTGGCTAGCGTCAATTATCACAGGTTCCCTGGATTATGACGTAGCCGACACGTCATAAAATGCGCCACTCTGCTTTCTTGTAAAATAATTGTTTACGTAGTGTCACATATAAAAAATACGACCCTCTGCTTATCTATGCACTGAGTTAAGGTATTTTATGTAACTCAAAAAGGCTAAGTTGCATGAAAGAAAAATAGCGACGGTATAAATTTGCCATTGTGAATTGTGTGTGAGATTACGCACGTACTTGTATATTTAACATACGCGAAAATAATTCAAAATATTATTGTATTACACCAATGCAAGTACCTACATGAATTTTAGTGCTTGTCAAACTGTTCAGTCTTTAACATGTCTGTTTTGTGACAATTCAAGACCTGTAGTTTCCTGAATATGCCTGCATAAATTTGTAATTTATATTTCTGTTGTCACGGTGAGTCATATAAACTATTGACTAAGTTAAACCAGTTTAATTACGTGTAAAAAAATTTGTAAGTTAATTCTGCAAAAAAAAAAGAAAAGGAATTAGAGAAAGTTAAATTTGAACGTAAAACAAATAATAGTTAAACTCAGCTTGATAACGGGCTCTGGCTTGTTTAAAACGCATATCGGTATGTATTGCGCTTACCCCCTTGTTGAAGCCAGCCGAGACTAGTCGATAAAGGTAGCCGTAAGCTATTGTTGTATAGAACAATAACGTTCCTCACACCTAGTGTATTTCTCCCCTTCTCACGCATACAAAAAGTATGCCATTGTTGACAAAGAAAACTAGTCTGACCTACATGCCAGCGTAACAGCTGATCGTTGACAATAAAATGACGTCTGTGTGAAATTTCTCTCTTTCTCTGAGAAGAGAAGTAACTCTCTTACTACCAATGCAGATGTTTTGACCGTGAATTAAATTGTGTATGTCATAAGTGTATAGTGTAGTAAAGTAAATTTTAGTGTGTTAGATATAAGGTAAACATGGCCCTATTTAATCCAGATTTACTATTAAAGGACGAACTGTCTTATGAAGCTCTTTTACGTGGTCTACCCCATGCGAATGTAACAGTCGCGGAATTGCGCAAGTCTATACGCGAAAGTGGATTTGATGCACCCGTGCAGTTAAACAACCTGAGCGGACTCGATTATGAGAGCGAGAGAGAAACTTGTAATGCCAAGTATAGCGAGTTGACCTTATTGTCCCAAACCCTTCAAGACGAGAAATCTCCTGCGGTAATACTGCAGACAACTCAAAGGATAGAACACAACCCGGCGAATGAAAAATTTGTTGAACTGGCCTAACCTTACGGAAATTCCTCCCGAAGTCCAAAGTTTTGCGGATGAAGCTTTACGCCAATTACCTACTATCATCAACGAATTACGAAGAAAATCCGACTCGTTCCGAATGGATGAAATTGAAAAATCCTTGAAGAAACTACACATCTCCCCAGTTCAATCTCCTACGTCAGAACAATCTCCCCCCAACGCGGATCAGGAATCGCCCGCCGGATCTAAAATACAACCTACTCGAAAGCGAAACCCAAATAGAGATTTAAATGCCCAGACTATATCTGAAACCCCTCCTCCCAGTGGTTTCCAAATTCGCACCGGAATGTATGAATTGACTACCCCTACTGCACTATCTGGTCCTCCCAAAGCTATGCAACACGTAAATCATAACGAGAACCTCTACGGAAAAATCACTCACCCCGTAGAAAAACTCTTAGCTGAAATTCCATACACTGATGGTTTGAATGTTACTAAACTACTGAATTTCATCAAATATCTCCTGCAGACAAAAGATCTACAGCAGCTAAATAACTGGCAAATTTTGCAAGTCCTCCTACCGAAATGTAAACCCCCGTTAAAGAATCGTGTGCTAGAATCATTAAGCTCTACCCTTCCAGTAGAAGAACTGCATACTACAATGATAAAATATTTTATTCCCACCGGAATTTATGAGGAACTTAAGAGACAGACCGTACTACGAGTATAAGGAAATAATGAGAGTTTGGCCCGTTACATCTCAGACATCAGGGAGTCTTCTCGACTACTGCAAGTAGATTGGAATGAGAGACAGATGCTGGATACCATTTTAGTAGGATTGTCTCCAGAAGAAAGATCTCGTTTAGCGTTAATAAATCGACCCAACACCTTTGCGGATCTCGAACAATGCAGTATTCACTCGTCGAACGTATGGTACTCAGACCAGAACAGACATGCGGTGAAATCAATCGAAGCGAATAGAAATGAATTGCAAGCCCTAGTACCCAATGTGCCAACCCAGTATGTAAAGCGAGTATTTAATAGACCGAGCAATTTGCACAGCCCTGGTAAATCAACTGACGCGCAACCTAAAACGGAAGCAAGGTACTCTCCTCGTAATAAAAATACGTGTTATAACTGCGGTAAGTATGGACACATAAGTAGAAACTGTAACAACAAGCAATACGAACGTAAACACCCTAATCCAAAAAACATGTAAGGCAGGGAGACCCGAAATCCTGTGTCTTCCGCAGCCACTTGAGAACCGGTAAACCCAAAGAAATGTACGACAATAATAAAAGAAAAAGAAAAAGAAACACTAGAGAAATCGATCCTTATGTTAGAAGATTTATTGAGAAATGTAACGCGATAACTAAATGTGATTGGACTAAAAGTCTATTGCCCTTAATACAAATTGACCTAGGTGTTACATCCACCCTCGGATTAATCGATTCTGGATCTACTAGAACCTTAATCAGTCAAAAGTTAGCGGATAAATTATTCGAACACAACCTAGTAAAACGCAGTCAAACTGTAAATATAAAATGTGCTACAGCTAATAAACAAAATATAGTGATAAAACTCAGCATCACCATTAAAGTAAAAATTAAGAATCTAACGTGGTTTTTTACAATGTTAGTATGTGATGATATAGGACCCGACCTAATATTGGGAGCTGACTTCATCAGTAAAACGGGAATAATTCTTGACATCCACGCGAAGAAATATTATTTTAGATTCGACCGTACACGGAAGTATAATTTTGATTGTACAACTGACGAACAAGAAAGTACTAGATCATCGACTGCACACATAGTACACCATGAGTCTGAATTATCTCATCTAGAAAATAGAGATAGGCTGAGAATGCAGAAATTAATAAAAGAGTTTTCCGCCGTTCTTACCCCTAAGCTAGGACTTACGAACCTAATAGAATATAAGATCAATCTGAGCGATCACAAAGTAATACGCCTACCCCCGTACAAGTTATCGCCGCCCAAAATGGAAGTGATGAGGAACCATATCAACAAGTTGTTAGAACAAGGAGTCATCGAACCCTCTACGTCTCCGTATTCATCACCCTCCTTTTTAGTACCAAAAGGTCACGACAAACATAGACTAGTTGTGGACTACCGGCAATTAAATAAACGAATAGAATTTGAATCTATCCCGCTTCCAGACATCCACAGTGCTTTTCATTACTTCACAAGAGCGAAAGTTTTTACGATAATGGATCTAAATCAAGCATTTCACTAAATACCCCTTTCAGAGGAATCCAAACGTCTAACCGCGTATGCTGTTCCTTTCAACATGTACCAATTTACTAGAGTACCCTTTGGAATATCACAAGGAAGTTCCGTATGTAGTAGACTATTAGAGAGAATATTTCATGATATTAAATTTAGATATGTGTATCACTACCTGGACGACATCGTAATCTATAGCGAATCGATGGAACAACATCTTAAACATCTACGTGAAGTGTTATTCCGATTACAAAAAGCAGGATTAACAGTTAATCCCAAAAAGGTAAATTTTGCAGTCCCACAATTTTCATTTTTAGGTCACATCGTGAAGGCCAACGGAAAGGTTAGCATAGACCCCGAATGAACCCGTGCGATCAGAGAATTTTTACCCCCGCGAGATGCAAAAGGAATAGCCCGATTTTTGGGAATGGTAAACTATTTCCACAAGTATATTCCCCATCTAGCCGAAATCGCCGCACCTCTGAATGCCTTAAAAAAGAAGGGAGCGAAATTTGAATGGACTCCACAACACTAAACTGCGTTCGAACAACTAAAAGAAAGCATCATATCACCCCCAGTATTACAACTAGCAGATTTTACGAAACCTTTCGTAGTTCAGACCGACAGTTCAAGTGTAGCTTTAGGCGCAGTAATCTATCAAGAAATAGAAAACAGTAGGCTACCGATTAGTTATGCTTCACGCACCTTGAATGACCAAGAAAAGAAATATTCCGCATATGAATTAGAATGTTTAGCCATTGTATTTGCTTTTGAAAAGTTTGAACCCTTTCTAGAACATAAAGAGTTCCTTTTAGAAACTGATAATCAAGCATTATCTTGGTTACTGAATCACCCTAAACAGTTGGGACGTATTGGAAGATGGGTATTGAGGTTAAACTGTTAAAAATTCAAAGTACAACATATTAAAGGTACACAAAATGTAGTCGCTGATACCCTGTCCCGTATGTTCCAGTCGCCCACTAATACTCTCGAAAGCAAGGAGAGCGTGGAAACACCAGTTGTTAACACAGTAATTACCGAATTCCCCCTTGCGTTTACCAACATCGCTCAATACCAACAACAAGACCCTCTTCTGAAACCGATTATAGAACAACTCGAGCAAGGAATTAAATCAGAGAAATACGTATTAAGTAAAAGAATACTATGCCACAGAACAGCAAATGGTAAGGAATTAAGGATAATCGCCCCTGATGTAATTAAGCCTATGCTGATGGAATACTTCCATTCATCTACCATTGGAGCCCATATGGGAATAAATAAAACAATACATCGCATTCGTAAGGAATATCATTGGAACAATATGAACAGCAAAACAGCTAGCTTCGTTAAAAAGTGTAAGTTATGCGCGCTCAGCAAACCAGCAAGACACAGTCAAATAAACCAATTAATTTCAGAAATCCCTACTACCCCATTCTCTAAACTTTATTTAGACTTTTCAGGTCCCTACCCTAGATCTAAATCAGCTAATACTATGCTACTCATATGTGTAGATTCGTTCACCAAATTTGTTTGGATGTATCCCATGCGGCGAGCGTTAGCGTCGACCACTGTAAAGATATTACAGGAGAGATTATTTAAAGATTATGGTACCCCTATACATCTAGTGTCAGATAACGGACCCCAGTTTAAGGCTAAGGAATTTAAGAATATGTGTTTCAAGTTAGGTATAGACCATATTACCACTACGGAGTATCGCCCGCAAGGCAATATTGCTGAAAGGTATCTCCGAAACCTCAAATCTGCTTTAATTGCCTACCATGCGAACGACCATACGTCTTGGGACCAGAACCTATCCTGGATACAGAACACCTTCAAATCCGCTTATCGCGAAGGACATAAGTCTACCCCGTTTGAGTTACTATACAAATACAAGCCAAACCACCCCTTGTCCACAAAATGGAAAATACATGACTTACTACCTCAGCAAATTAAGGATAAGCAGATTAAACGAATCTGGAATGAAGCCCGCGCAAATTTAAGAGAGAACTTAGAAAAATTGCGAAAATATAACGAGAGAAGTAAGGATACTAATTTAGTTAGGTACCAAGTCGGTGACTTAGTAATGTACAAGACACACCCGACTAGTAGTGCTATTGATAAGACCACCTCTAAACTATCATACCGATGGTGTGGTCCTTACCGAATCCAGAAGTACTTAACCCCAGTTACAGTAGCCCTGTACGAACCTGCGACGCAAGAATATGTACGGAGAACACATATTTCGCAGATAAAATTGTATAAAAAAATAAAATAAAACTAGAAAAAGGCAATACTAGGTAGACAAGTTATCTTGTACCTGAGTAACTATGTGAAGTGCTAATCATAGAATTAGGAATGAGGCCTGATCAACCTTAGATCCTGTTCAGCGAAAGATGAGAGAAATAAGTAGTCAGTTAACCACAACCTGACTACTAAGTAAGAAGTTATCTAGATAGTAACTCTCTGTAGAGAGTAACCAAAACCCAAAGAAAAAAACCGGTAATAGATTTAAGTAATAGAAATAAGTAGAAGTTTGTGTGTTTTAAAGTGTAGTAATTAAGTATGAACTTTACGTAATTTAAGAAGTAATTTGTAAGTATATGTATATATTGTTTGATACTCAAAGAAATAAGTTGTGTATAACTCATGCAAATAAATAAATGAAAGAAAAAGGGAGAAGAAGGAGAGAAACTCCACACAGTAACGACAAGTGTACCCCAGCACCTAACTTTCGAATCCACTTAATAATTGTTTTCCCCCATGTCAATTTTAAGCGGCGGAGCATGTAACGATTTAAATTGTAAAAAAAAAATAAAAAATTAATAATAGAAATCGAAGAATGGGAAGTTAGTTAACAAACATTAAATCGCACTATTAAACCAATTACCCCTAGACTAACTCATGGTAGTGATGGGACTTAAATAAGAAAATTTAACTAGTATTAATTAATTAAAAATTGTGGGAGCAAAGTTACAGAATAAAACTGTTAACCCTTTATTAAACTTATCATGATATGACCTGTGAATTCCGGATTCAACTTGTATACCGAGCCGGCATTAAATAAGAAATAAGTGTAAACCATAATGTAAAGAATTAATAATTTAAGTCACTAGTAATAGGTGTAATAATTTCAGCATACGAGGAAAATCTCGATTGTTTATTTTGTCTAACTGTAAGACTGTAGTATTAAATAAAACATGAAACTATATTATGGCGGAGTATTCGCTCCGCGTCGTTGCGACTTTCCTGTTGTAACAACTAGGAATTAACGATGCGGCTTTCTAACTGTAAACAGCTCCACGCTGGGGCTCTACACAAAATGTTACTTTGTGTGTATTTTAATTTAAGTGTTAACTTCCACTAAAAGTGTGGACAGCTAGACATAAGTAACGAATATGTAGTGAGTAAATTTTTTGTGAAAAAAACTTGTAAGAAAAAGGAAAAAAGGTGTATAAGAGGTGACATTTCCTGTAATTTAAATATTCAGTCAAATATTGTTCAAGTTAAAAGAAATTCCAACATAATGTATAACCTCTTCTTTAGAGTTATAACGGAGGGAACCCAAAATAATTGGTTCTGCCAATTATTTCAGGCTGCCTTATTAGAGACGAGCTGAAATTTAAATCAGAACAACACACAGTAAGACATACAAGGAATCAGGGAAGGTGAAACTGTTGATTTATATACTCAGTATATGTGTGTAACAAGAAGACTTGCTTTATTAAACATTTGAAATATAACATTTACTCCAAAGAACAGATCCCATGACGTTATTAATTAAATTAGTAAAATTAAGTGAAATGCTTTATTTAGAATATGGGATCACAACAAATTTACCTAGCTATACCCCCGGATCCGGGTAACCATTGGTATTTAGTCTTTAATCTTTTAATTATATTTAATTCAAAATTCTATCTTGCAAGACTTTTACCTTTTTGCTTCATATATCTTCCATTAGAAGAATGGTATTAATAACACTACGTTACGTTAATATCTAAACTGTTACAATTGAATGATATTGAATAGTTACAATTAAGTTCTCAAATTTAAGTTTTTATATACTTATAAAATCAATCGTCTCTGAAATTCTCTTAAATAGAGTATTGTGTTACAAAATATTATCATTATTCCTCGATAGACGTGCTATCGAGTCACCTCTATTTTTTTGGATGTAGTAATCGCCTCCATGTGGTTCCGTCTTGGGAGTCCTAAAACGTCGTCCTCGTCTTGGTCTGGTCTCTGTTGTTCATGGCTTAATACGTCTGCAGGATAGGTAGAGTCTTCTACACAGATACTCGTTGATTCTCAGATGTCTCGAACTGCATCATCGGTAGGGTATACTAGAGTTCTCATTTAGATGGTCCATGACCACAGGTCAGATGTTGAAAAGATTCGTCCATCGGTGAAGATTGCAGTCATCGTTTTTTCTTTATTAACACTCGTCGTTTGTAGTTACATCTTTCTTCTTGTTACTAAGTTTTTGGAATTTTCTTTTTGTTAACGTTACATGTTACACTTTTTGTAACGGTTAGTAAAATACAAAATCATAATTAATTAATCCACACTAACAACAAATTGTATAACTTTTGAACAGAGCATTTTGCTCGTGCGTCTGCACAGCTGGGCGTCGTCATCGCAAGAGAGCGATTTTTCGTCCGCTACCCTCGTACATGACGAGAGAGAGTGGGGTGTTTATTCCGCGAGCATATATAGTTCCTGTTTCTCTTTAAATAAACTTTTTTATTTATACTGACTATCGCTAGATAAAAATACATCATTTAAATTAATTGTTTTAGTTACTACCTGTGTCTACAGATACTTTAATTATTAACATTAGTTTACTCTATTATTTATAATTACAGTAGACTCGGAAAACAGGTCGAGTCCGGTATCAACAGGTAGGCGCTTGATAGCAAGCAAAGGGTTAAATACGAACATAACAATTATTTACAATATGCCTTTTCTTTATGGATACTTTGCCCTTATTAATTACTTCTTCCATTCACACTTAGTACCTACATGTTTTTATTATTATTATTGTAAGATTTAAATGGTTAATTGTACGCAACCTTAATTAATTAAATTTTTTTTATTCTGTAAATGTCACAATTTAAATCGTCACAAATGTACAAACAATACGTAAACTCCAACACGACGGTGCAATGAAACAGGTGATGTGAATAACAGTGAAAAGTGACGACTTCGAACTATACTGCCTTTACTCTATCGCCGAGAATCCTGACGACTTCGCGTTAGCTGGCACCATCACATCCATTTCATCGTTACTGGACAGACTACCCCTAGGACAATCCTCGACTACAAGAGTACGGAAGAATCACTCGTCAAGACACGGACAGTCAACCATAATATAAGAGGTGACGCGGGAGCTCGTCTTCCGTGAGTTATACATATTTTAAAATATAAGTAATTAAAGATGAAAAAGACTTTCAAAAGACAATCAATAAGCTCTAAGATTTAAACTGGTGTAACCACCAATTCTTGTAATCATACGTTGTAACTTAACTTTCGTTATGTAACTTCAAAAGTTGCTTAACTAAATAAAACCATTCTTCAAATGGTACTTAAGGAATAATGTAATCATATAATCAAGTATGGTAAATTTGAAAATTCTTAAAAAGAAAAAGAAAGACTCGGATCCGAGGTAAACTCATTATATAAATGATTATTTTATTTTAGATAGAAAAACCCCTTACAATCTCAGAGTAAATAATATCTTTATTTGTAATGTGTTACGTATACTATGTGAATAAAAGGGATGCCATCTTTGTTACATACTAAAGTGAGTGCATAAATCAGTTAAATCCCTCCCCTTGTTTCCTATAATTAGAATAATTGTAATTTTGTTAGTCTTGTGTTTTGAGTTTCAGTTTGTTACAACGTAGGCAGCCTGTATAATTGGCTAGCGTCAATTATCACAGGTTCCCTGGATTATGACGTAGCCGAAACGTCATTAACTTCGAGTATTTAATCATGAAAATAGTTTAAGCTACCACACGTGAAGAATCAGACCGCCCCCATTCCTGAATTCTGCCATGATATTATGACATGAACAAGCAGAAAATAGCTAAATCTCAAATAAATTAAACTCATTAAAAAAAACGGAAAACTTAGCGCAGTGCCTGCGGATACATGTGTGTGTGTGTGTGTGTGTGTGTGTGTGTGTGTGTGTGTGCAATTTCCTTACATAGTATAAGAAGGTATAATAGGTTGCATAAGACTTAATTATATAAAGGTCCACACATGTAGGCACAAAACTTAACGTGAGAGTTTTTGCAGAATTTGAGCAAATTAAACGCGGCATAATGAGTCTGCTTCTGGGAGCGTCCGTGGATTTACAGTGTAGTGGTAGATGAGAGAGTGTAAAATAAAACAGAATGGTCCCACCTGGATCGTCCGGTGTACTTCAGTGACACTGGTTAACCTGTAGCGTATTGGTAGCACAAATAAGTCCGGGGGGCAGAGTTCCTCTACGAGTGTGTCTGTGTGCGTGAGTCCCAACTGACGGCATCTCATGGCTCAAGTGTTATCTCTGCCAGAAGGGTAGACAGCTGACACCCGACACCCATCTCACCATTGTTCGAGCACCTATGACAGGCAATGAGTTGTATAGGGTGTCATAAGGAACATAATCTCACCACAGCTCACACACACACGCCATCATTATAAAATTGAGAACACACACTCTAATGCTTAGCAGCAACCAGAAACACATCACCACTTATTCGTATCAACATCGATCGGACCACCAGATTTGCCTTATATTTCATTTAACCAACTAATTTTGTTTAAGTGTTCCATTCATGACATGATTCTTCTATGTATACTATACTTATTAACAACACACAAAAAACAGCTGAGTGTAAGATATCTATTACCATTTTGCATTACTTTAATCAGTTTAATACGCTACATTCATGTCCATAATAAGTTAATTTCTAATTTAATTCAATGCCCGAATTGAAGACTAACACTCATGCACACACAAGTTATCGTTTACCAGTAAAACTGAAACATTAACAAAAATATTTTGGTGTTAAAATATTTTAGAAGCACGTTAAAATACTACATACCTGGAGCTGACTTTAGTTTAGCTTCTCATAGAGTGGAGTAACGGAGTCTGAACAGATGGGTGCCGTCAATCGAGACCAAGCTTCTCTGATGAGGGTAGAGACAGAAATGAGAACGATTTGTCGGTAGCGTCTACCCCAGAAAGTTTTGCAAAGGCAGGCACACGCAGATCACAGCTGTCCGGCCTACTGAATATTCGTTGCTGCCTCAACAAACCGTCTACATACCCAGCGGCGATGCGATGCAGTGGCACTGTGTGACGTCAAGAACCCGCCCGTTTTAAAAGAAAGTAACCCGTCTCTGCAACCGAGCTTTGCCGTTCTCGGGCCGAACAAAGTACGGCACACCCTCACCTCAAAAGGGCAACATGGTTGCCTCAAACTAAACCAGTTCTCGACATCGACAGCGGTAGGACTCCTGGAAAATCTCAGACTCTTATTCGCTCTTGGTGGGTTCAGTGCCTCAGAAAAACGAAAGAAGCAGAAGGAAGGAGTGTAAGCATGCCAGTGTGTGTCTGAAAGAGAAGGTGTAAGTGTGCATCCTGCATGCTTACCGGGCCCTGGTCCGCATGCAGAGATAAGGAACAGAGAAGAAAAGGAGAAAGACAAGAATCGCTGGTACCAGCTTTGAGTACTGACCACCAAAGCCTCCTAAATTTAACAACTGAGATTCAGGGACCCAAACGACATCCCCCCAACGGAACAAAATTGCCACCACTCACTTATGCCTTATGGCAAAACTTTAGTTTCGAGATGTGAGTGGTTATTCTCTCAACATCCCCACCGGGATCACCCAATTTCACAGTAACGGACGACACAAACCGAAGAATGCGGTATGGTCCCGACCAACGATAACATAGTTTAGCGGCCCTTCTGTCTATGGCTGAGCTTATCGGTTGGCTCTGGCAGTAGACCAGGTCGCCAACCTTAAAAGGGTTTGGAATTCGCCCCTGATTATAGCGACTACGGACGCGCTCGTGCGCACGAAGCAAATTCCTCCGGGCCTCCCTCCATCTATCCACAGTCTTGAAATCCGGATCGCTAGGTAGAAGATCTTTGATTTTCCTCAAGTTGTCCAATTGAAGATTCGGGGAGAAACCAAACATAACCTCAAAGGGTACGGCCTTATGACTCTCATGTAAAGCCGTATTAAATGCCAGTTGCAACCACTTTAGATTTTGATCCCAACAATCTAGTTGTTCAGCATGGTAGGCGATAAGAGCTGAACGGATATTCCGGTTGAATCTCTCCGCGTGGGACGGCTGAGGGTAGTAGGGGGTAGTGGTCACATGTTTGATGCCGTTAGCGAAACACATTCGCCGGAAATCATTCGAGATGAACTGCGGTCCATTGTCCGAGACAATGGTGGACGGAAAACCGAAATGCTGAAAAACATGGGTCTGTAGCACAAGGATGGTCGATCGAGCGTTTGCCTGTCGTAAGGGCAGCAGCCAGACAAACTTGGAAAAAGCATCTACACAAACAAGCAGGTATGCGTTACCTGACTTGCTACGAGGGAATGGTCCCACGTAGTCGATGAATAACTTCTCCATCGGTTTGCTCGCCACATCGGATGACGATAAACCCAATTTGGTGTTTTGTGCAGGCTTACTCAAACCACAGAGATGACATGCTTTCACACGAGTCGCAATGTCCCTATCCATGCCCTTCCAGATGAAATGTCTCCTAATACTGGAAATGGTCTTCGAAATTCCCTTATGGCCACCTACTGGGGAATCATGATAGTAGCTGAAGACCATGGCCACGAGCTTGCTAGGCAGCACAATCTTCGGGGCACGTCATTTTCGTTTTCGACAGCACAGGACGCCGTTGGACAAGAAATATGGGGCCTGTACGTTACCCTCTTTTAGATGTTGGATGATCGGACCCAACTCTTCATCATTAACTGAATTTAAAGGATGAGATTTTGACCACCCAACGTCCTATTTTACCCAGTTGCCGGGGATGAGCGAGAAGCCAAGAGAGAGCCTGATTATCGGTCTCGAGCAGTAACTCAGCATGTTCCAGGAAACGCCTGAACTTATCTAGAGCGTACACGACAGCTAGACACTCTAGTTCATACACTGACGACTTCCTCTCTTGTTGGGTCAAAGTCCTGAATATAAACGCCACCGGCTGCCTAGCACCATCAACCTCCTGGGACAGAACCGCCCGAGCGCAACAGAACTCGCGTTCGTTTGCAGAATGAAAGGTTTAGAAAAGTCAGGCATCCGCAACACAGGGGGGGAGACGATCGCCTCCTTGAGGGTATCAAACGCCCGCTGTTGCCTCTCACCCCATACAAATTTGGTACCCTTTTTTCTTAGTTCGTTTAAGGGGACGGCGATCTCTGCGGCATTAGGGATGAACCTACGATAAAAATTAATCATGCTTACAAATCTGGCAATACACTTCGCATCCCTAGGGGGAGGAAAATCTCGGATGCCTTGCGTCCTCTCCGGGTCGACCGTCACACCCCCATGTGAGGTCAGATGCCCCAAAAACGAAATACTCTGTTGAGCGAATTTTACTTTCTCTGGATTGACAGTGAGACCAGCACTACTCAACCGACACATCAACTCTCTCAGATGACACAAATGCTCCTCGTAAGTTTTACTGTAGGCTAATAAGTCATCCAGATAATTAAAGATAAATTTAAATTTTACATCATGGAATACTGTGTCAAGAAGCCGCGTGAGGGTTTGGGCCCCCACTGCCAGACCCATGGGTACCCTAGTGTACTGGTAAAGATTCCATTGCACGCAGAATGCCGGGTAAGGACGGCTTTCTTTAGATAGAGGAATCTGATGATAGGCGGCATTGAGGTCAAAGATGGTGAAGTATCTGGCCCCACTGAACCAATCTAAAGCCGAATGTAAGTCCGGAAGAGGAACAGAATCTACTTCTATGTTTGCATTTAACTTTCGATAATCAATGACCATACGCTGTTTACCCCCAGGCTTGGGCACCAGAAACGCTGGACTAGCATAACTAGAATTAGAAGGCTCAATTACCCCTTGCTTAAGCAATTCCTGAACCTTCTCTCTTAGGACAGCCATTTTCGGAGGAGCGAACTTTTATGGGTGTGAACGTACTGCGGTGGAGTCCGTTAAGCGGATCTTATACTCCAAAAGGTGTGTGAGCCCCAAGGTGGGAGTTAATACTGTAGGGAATTGCTCACACAACTGATTTAAGGCATACTTCTGGGACGGAGTGAGATGGTCTCTTTCTGAATCGGGACACACAACCTCCTGGATACCTCCCTTAGCTCCCTGGTACCCAAGGAAAGGAATGACAACTTCCCGATTAAACTTAAAATAGCAGTGGTGCCCTTGAATGTCTAAAACGAGACCACTCTTGGAGATGAAATCGGCACCCACGATACAGTCGACTCCCAGAGCCGGAGAAACCAAAAATCGCCACACCCATGAAAAACACTCGATTTTAATTTTTCAGGAAACCACCCGGGAGATGGGCAGAATTTCCCGCGATGCAGTCCAGCATACCACCGAAGACTGATCCGACCCTATTACTAAGCCCTGTTTTTCAAGGTCCGCACACACTCTCGATGAAATTATGGATCGAGCTGATTCAGAGTCAACTAAGGCTCTGAGCTGACCCTTTTTCAACTCGAGCAACAGGAAGGGGCATATCGAACTGTAGTTGGAGACAGTTTGCAAGACCTTGAAGCCCGCAGATCCGGGACCTACTACCTGCCTGGGGCTAAGCGAAACAGAAACAGAGTGACCTAACGGGGAAGACCACTTCCGACTTATCTTCCCCGGGTACTTACGTTTTTTGGGTTGTTTACCTTTCGGGAAGACACCGGACGCTGTCTAAAATCAGAACAATAACGTGCAATGTGACCGGGTCTGTGACATCTGAAACAGACAGATTCACGCGAATCCCAGCTTTGAATGAGCGCAGGCCGAGAACCCTCAGACCCGGACTGCCCAACACGTCGCTCTACAGCCTGGCGATCTGCGCTACGCCTAGCCTCGTGACCTCTAGTGTCGTCATTACCTTGGATTGTCTTGGACAGGGCACATAGCCGTTCCAGATCGATAAAACTTCGGGGACGTTCAGCGAATACTAAGCGTGACCGTTCTTGGGGCGTCACGCCTTCCAGAATAGTTTGGATAATTTCAGGCTCAGGCAACCCCAGTCTCAGGATCCTGGCTGCGTCCTTAATGCTAGAAACGAAATGAGCGAGGGCCTCGCCACTTGCTTGGACCCTGTAAAAATGCTTATTCGCAGCTGCTCGCGCAGCCTTCCCGGTATAAAAGCGTCCAGCACTTCCCGATGAAAATGGTCAATGTCACCACCATCCCGAACCAACCGGCCCGGCCCGGCTTTTGGCCGGCTTTGGCCGGGGTGGGTGGTCGTCACCCGCTCAGCCATAGATCCCCGGCAGTACGGGTAAATGAGCTCGAGCAAGGTCCGCCCCGACATCCCCGGAAAATCCGCCAGTTGAAAAAGAATCCGCAAGAATATTAAAAGCGTCTCAACATCCAATCCATCCACGACTGGGAGGCGCTGAGTGACCTCTGACAGTGGGTTAGGGAGCTTGTGATAGCTCGCGGCAGCCATCCCCGAGAAGGCAGGAACATGCGCAGGAGGTTCTAACTTGGCCGCTGTATCAAAAGAAGAAGATCCGGTATTTGCATCCACAGGACGGTGCTGGCCGAGAGAAAACTCTCGCAATGCCATCGCCACTTGTACCCTAAGTGGGGTAACGATTTTTTCTAACCCCGAGGTGGTAGCTTGTGATTCAGCATTCTGTAACCGGCTCAAAACATGTTGTAACCGCTGGCGCACCCTCTGTCTGGCCGTAGAGGCTGGTGCCGCCGACTGCAGGCCTTCGGCCAAATCTCGAAGTTCAGAGAACTTCTCCATACACAGCTCCACCTCAGCAGTGACATCTGTGAGCATCACTCTACCACTCGGTGCCTCGCCGGAGGCAAGGGCCTCCCGCAGTTGCTTCCTCAATGAGACAACCGTCTCTTGCAGCTTCCGACCCCGGAACCGACCTCCCACTCGAGCTCATCTTTTACAAATAAATCAACGTCCAAAAAATAATGCAGAAATAATGACTACTCCATCCGTACAATCATAACCACGCTCTGATCTACCATTTGAAACCCCCCTTTTTATTTTAAGTTTTTGTAATTTTTTTTAATTTTTTTTTATTTTATTTTTTTTTTATTTTTTTTTTTGCAAAAGGGGAGAAACACAATATTTAAAACTAGGCAATGAACCTAGAGGAAGCATAAAGAGTGCAAGGCCCAAGCTACAATCACAGACATGTTCACTAGTGGATGACACTACTTGCAAATGAAAAACTCTGTTAACAAACAAGCGTGAACTTTATTCAGCGTGCAAGCATTTACATGATATTGCAAGGCATACTTTAGCAATGAATAAAATGATGAGTAAGGTTGAAATACATCTTCACATACATATCATAATGCTCCACAGTATAAGATTGTGAGTGGTATTTGAGCTTAAATTTAAATTGTCTACACCCTGCCACGCTATGTCCAAGATATTTCTTACAATAATTTTGTGTTCACATGTAATATTGAAATCATTGAGTGCTATTTAAAGTAAAAATTAAATAGGCTAGCCTTTTCAGTAATTCTGTAAGCACATGTGCTATCATATCATAATTTCTGTCACATTCCCCCCCAAATTGAAAATTACACACACATACACAACACATATAACACACATCCACCATTTCTGTACCGACCCCCTCACAATAACCCTTTGCAATAAATGAACAAATATTGTAGCATGAAAGATAATCCACTAAGTTATAATTCAAATATATTCATAATTACATTTAAATTAATTATCTCAAAAGAAGGTTCGAAAGAAAATAATGAATTATCAAATAAAAATAATTAACTATCAAATGAAAATAATCAATATCAAATGAAAAGAATTAAAAATCAAATGAGAATAATTAAATATCAAAGTGAACAACACCACCATAAAAGAAAAATTAACTAACTTAATAAAATGCAATGATAAAGTATCAAGGAAATTAAATCCAAAGGAACTCATATAAAAAATCAGGAGGATACCCAGGAAGGTTAGGAGCAGGTGATAAAGAAGATACCCGAACCCAAGAAGGAACAGGAAGGTTAGGAGCAGGTGATAAAGAAGATACCCCGAACCAAACAGAGGACATAAGGAAATACTTACCTTGGAAAACCCAAGACAGAAGAATGAAGAAAAGAAGATGTAGGATGGGAGAACTGCAAAGAATACCCATAAAATACCTATTAATAAAAATAACATACCCCGAACCAAATATTAATATAACCCCAAGAAAGTATAACACCCCAAAACCTCATGTAAAATAATTATAAACAAAAGTATTTAGTAGTAAATAGAAGTGCACCAAAGAAAGTTATTAAGTAATAAAATAAACAAATCTTCACAGTCCATTATAACTAAAAGTTTGGTCTTAAAATATTGTAGAACTCAAATATAAATAAGAACCAACAGTGTTGTGTACCAGTGCAAGTGATTTCTATTTAATAAACTTCAAGTGTAAAGGTGTAGCTTATATTTTAACTATGTACAATCAAATAACTTAAGTTTTATAATAAATACAGAAACGAAATATCATGAAGTATTATTATGGAAATATGTTAAATATTTCATAAAAGAGGCCACATCTTTTTATCAAAAGACATTCATAGAAATGCAAATGATAAAGAGAGCTGAGGGGAAATAATTACTGTGACAGGGGATTAAAAAATGTAATATACAATTAAACAGAAAGGACTATAATTAGAATAAGTTTAAAGGCAAATTTAACAATCAAATGGATAATTATATTCATGTTTAGAGCCTATGAACTCCACATTTCAATGTGTTAATATTATGTAGAATAATAAGTAATATAAGAATTTTTATTATGTATAACGGTGTGCATACAACCTAAAGTGTTTCTGTATGCATACTAGACTAATTTGTCAAATGATTGTTATGTATTTTTAGAAATAGTTAAAACGAATGTCTAGCTTTAAAGACTGTTCATTAATTTTCAATATTGTTTTTTATAGTATGAGCATGAATACAATGCTACATGTTTCAATAGTTGTATAAGGAATTTTTATTTTATATTATGTTAAACTTTAGACAGTCAGAGAAGGTATAGGATTAGTAATATTAAAAAACCAATATATGTAAAACAATGGAATCTAGGCCAAAATGGAAATTTCAATAACATTAATATTTGAGTAAGGAAGTTAAAAAAACCAAGCAAACTAATTAGATTTATATAAGGTAGATCAATCACCAACTACTATAACTGAAACTATACTTTAAAAGAATCATATAAAAGATTGTATAAAATTATTAAAAAATTTCAAAATGTAATACCTAACCATTTCAAGGAGAAATAGTAAATTCATGAATTACAACTAAAAGACAGATCAAATGTTAAATTTATAAGGCATTAAGGAAAGCTAAGGATTTATATCAATCAGAAATTTATTATAATCATATTTATAACACCTAACATGGCTAATATTTTGGACAAGAACAGGAACCAGATAGTAGGCCTATATTTCCAAAAAGACAGAAATATAGCAATTTTAACAAAAATATTTATAAATACGGACTATTGCATATCAAATTAAACAAAAAGAGTTAAAGAAACCAATTATATAATTAATAGTTCACGAAAGTAATCCATAAACAAAAAATATTCTGTATATAATGTATCTTATTATCACATGAATAGGAAGTGAAAAATATTTAAACAATACTTTGTTCATATTAACTTGGCAAGATATTTCATGAGACGAAGGAAGTAAAACAGTTCTTAATTAACATTCAACGCGTACGGTTGTTATAAAATCGCTTTAAGAACCTATCTTGAATATATGTAATGGCGTATAAGGTTATGCAGTAAAAAACGAGAGTTACCGAAATTGTCATTTTTAACTTAAAATCAGTGATACACACCACCACAAACAGTGAGAACAAACAATACTGAACAGAATACTTGTGAAATAAACTAATAAAACTATCACACATTAAGAATTCACGTTACAGCGAAACTCACGACCATAGCTACACACAAACGAAAGTGAAAACACAATTATACCAAAACAATTAAAACCAGTGAACGAAGAACACTTAAACATGGCACCTCAAACAACACAATAGACATTATACACTATTCCGGAGATAATAAAACAGTTGTGAAGGTAATTTTATTATCAGAATTTCCAACCAACATTTAGCAGTTTGCGTCTACAACGAGGCGTGCCGCCATTTTGAACTCCCATGATGCAAAGTGTTTGCCAGCAACGGTTCGTCGCTACAGCATGGGTCTGCATATTTTAATTTTATAAACATTATATTTTATTATAAACCTTGTTATTTATTAATTATTAAGAATTCTATTGTACATGTTATACTTTCTATGATTGTCCCTTCTCTGACTATATAACTATAACCGTTAAAAGAACCATTCTGAACATTAATATAATATAACCTGTTTTGTAAAATCGATTTATCCCTGTACAAGAGTCAACATCATATCAATATCGATTTTCAATCGATATTTTACCAGTAAATGTTAATAAATCAAATTAATTCTATTATCTCGTTTTAAAAAATTATTTCATACATTAATATAAGAGTGTTTATTATATACAGAACTTACTGGAAGACGACATTTACTAAAGGGAAGTGAAATACTGGAGTATCAAGAAAATCGTTAAACGATTAGTAAAGTAAGACAATCTGATTAACTCCAGAATCATTTACGGTCAACCAGAAGTGCATATTTTAAACTAATAAACTCAAAGAATTTTAAAATTTCAACGGAATTTCACAACAAGAATTATTTATAAATTATTCAACAACAAACAAACATAAAAAATTTTTGGGGGGAATTAAAAAAAAAAATAAAAAATTTTTCTTACAGTACACAAATAATTTATTTGTAACAGCAATAAGCGCTTAGTTACAATATATATATAACAAAGCGAGCTTGGTAATTCTCAGTTAATCACCCGTAATATACGAATATAAATAACACCGGAAATGGAAATGCCCCCAACAGAACCAGAGACTCAAAAATATTAATTAACTACCACATCAATAATTATGAAGCAAACTCCGAGTATTTAATCATGAAAATAGTTTAAGCTACCACACGTGAAGAATCAGACCGCCCCCCAGTCCTGAATTCTGCCATGACATTATGACATGAACAAGCAGAAAATAACTAACTCTCAAATAAATTAAACTCATTAAAAAAAAACGGAAAACTTAGCGCAGTGCCTGCGGATACATGTGTGTGTGTGTGTGTGTGTGTGTGTGTGTGTGTGTGTGTGTGTGTGTGTGTGTGTGTGTGTGTGTGTGTGTGTGTGTGTGTGTGTGTGTGTGTGTGTGTGTGTGTGTGTGTGTGTGTGTGTGTGTGTGTGTGTGTGTGTGTGTGTGTGTGTGTGTGTGTGTGTGTGTGTGTGTGTGTGTGTGTGTGTGTGTGCAATTTCCTTACATAGTATAAGAAGGTATAATAGGTTGCATAAGACTTAATTATATAAAGGTCCACACATGTAGGCACATTGCAGGAGATAAATCTTGTTGAGACCTGTCAAAATGCAGTTTTACTAAAGAAGGATAAGAAAGTGTCATTTCACTTATTTGTAAACAACAATAACAATAAAGAAACGCACTAAGAGGTCCTTAGTAAAATCTTCTAACTTTTTACGCTAGAATCTTGATTAACGTTTGTTTATGAACAACACATTTCATACAACATATTGTTACGTAATACGAAACGTTCTACTACGAGTATCTCGGCTATCCCAGCAGAGCCCAGCTGTAATGTGTGTGTGCGTACATATTGCTGCTACTTTGAGATCTATGGCAATTACGTGACACTTATCATGCATCACCAATCGTGGCTACTCCAGACCGAACCGGTCGGCGCACTGTGTTCCAGGCCAGACAGTTTGCACGGATTCTAGTGGATTCTAGAGCGCCTATAATATGCAGTTTTCTCGACACGTCATCCAAAAAGTGACCAATTATTCTAGCATCTCAGCGGGGTATAAATAGAAGCATCCAGCGACGGACAGTCAGTTTTACGTCGGGCGATTACTCAGTGCGTTTAATTGGCGATTTATTCAAGGGAGGTTCGAACTATTGTAGTAAAGTGTTATTGTGTTATAATTGTGTGGGACTCTATTAGTTGACATCATTATTGTATGTGAACAAATTTAACTGAATTATTGCACGAGTATAATCTTGTTGAATACCTTGTTAATTTCAAATTTTTAATTGTGATTAATTATAACTGATAATTAGTGACTTAACTGTTGCCTTTATTTTGTTTTCCACTGTACCATACGACGATCAGTAAGACCGTCGTAACAGTGGGTCAGAAGTGCGACAGAATCTTTAACAGTGGAAGCAGAAGACACTTTGTAGAAGAATAGTGTACGTTGTAAACATGGGCACCAGTCAGATGATGGAAGCTTTCCAAGCTGGTGTTGCAGACAGAGAAATGACAGGATGAGAAAGCGGAAGAGAGACAGAAAACCCTCCTGCTGGAAACACAAGAACGCCAGAAATCATTACTGCACGATACAGAGGAACGACAGAAAGCACTAATGCTAGAATCGGAAGATCGACAAGAAGAGAAACGTAAACAGGATGCAGAGGAACAGAAGCGTGATACAGATGATATCAAAGCGTTAATACATGAACAGAAGCAGATGGAACAGCATACCGCTGCAGAGCTGGGTCTACTAAGAGGTGAGCTTAATAAACAAGTTACCAGAATATTGGAGGTACAAGAATCAGTGACATTAAAAATAGCTAAAGTAGAAAAATCTGTCTAGAGTGTGGAAGAAGCTATGTCTAATAAAATATCTGATGTAGAGGACAGTGTAGCAACTGTGAAAGATTCAGGCTCAACTATAAAAGACTCAATTGCAAATATGAACAAATTAAAAGTGAAATCGAACAGTTTATTAAGATACAACCAAAACAAATATTTGATTTTGACGAAGTTCATAATACAGTACTAATAAGTTATCACCATAAACACAGTGAATAAAAACAATGTATTTATTGTATTATGTAACATAAGAAATATTATTAATTTGTACGAAGTGTGTTCTTATCAACCCCATATCAGAACTATATGATAAGGGTATGCAAATTACTCGTAATCAAAAGATAGAAACAATGGGAGTTATAAAAATGTTGTCAGAGTACTTATAAATAAACTCTTTGATTTATAAGAAAAACTAATAAATTGCAAGCCCGTGCGCGTGGCTTTGTGACCAGAAAATTATAGTCTCCATCCCAGCCTACTGACGCTTGTTTGCGCGTCTATTTTGACGAACCTCGCCGAGAGTACACAAAATAAAAACAATTAGCCAATCAGAGCTCATTAAAAAGTACGAAGTGTCAAATCCCGACACACGTAACAACAACAGTTCATCACCAGCAATCGAGGCCGACTCCACGTGGGCAGAGTGACCATCAAAACATTGAATTGATAGCCGACAGCTGATAATGCATACTAACCTCGAAACTCCGAGTTGAGGTTAGGTCGGACCAAAAGGGACAGTAAAGTTTTTTTAACAGTGTTCTTTAACGGAGTTCATGCGTATAGGCAGTGTGTGAAGAGAATTAACAAATATTAATTCAAATGTTAAATAATTTTTGAAAATAAAAAAGTTTTGTGTTAGTGATACTTCGAGTCACCACGTATAGCGAGAAGAAAGCGTCCATCGTGGAGCGATTTAATCGTACGTTGAAAACGAACATGTACCGCGCGTTCAGCGAACAAGGTCATTATCGGTGGTTGTTGCTTTTACCCAAACTGATGATGGAATACAACGATAGAGTGCACAGAACTATAGGGATGAAGCCGCAACAAGTCGACGAGAGCGACGAGCGAATAGTGTTGGAACGAATAAGAAAAAATACTGCACCGCGGAAAGTGAGCAAGAAACATAAGTTTAAAATAGGCGATCGAGTACGTATCAGTAAATACAGAATCATATTTGCTAAAGGTTACACGCCAAACTGGACGAACGAGATATACACCGTGCACAGAGTTCAGCCGACAGTACCGGTTACGTACTTGTTGAAAGATCACACGGGTGACGTTGTGGAAGGTGGGTTTTATGAACAAGAATTGAGTAAAACCAGCGTTGGCGATGTGTATCTCGTTGAGAAAATATTACAACGTAAAGGTGATCGCGTGCGAGTGTGCTGGCTCGGCTTTGATGGTAAACACGATTCGTGGATACATAAAAAAGATCTGATATAATAACATTACCACAGTATTTAACCGAACGTAAATGATTTAAGATGAAGATTGAACAACAATCGTTAAAGTTAAATGTGAAGAACGTAGACTCTACTAAGTACAATGGTGAAGTTGCATATAATAAACACAGTCCAATGTTTCCGAAAACAGTTCGATGCATCGTGTGCGGAGGATCGTGCAGCGGGAAGTCAAATCGTGTTCAATACGTGTTCTCCAAATCGTTATTTCAACCGAAATACCGTATGTTGGAAGACGTTTTAAATGCACTCGCTGACGAAGGAATGATGTACTTCACATATAGTGAAAACGATGAAGTACCACCTCCGCACGAAATTGTACCTAATTCAATCATGTTGTTCGACGATGTGGTATGCGAACGACAAAATAACATACGAAAATATTTCGCTATGGGGCGGCATAGCGGCATGGACACTTTCTACCTTTGTCAGACGTACAGTCTGGTGCCAAAGCAACTGGTGCGTGATAATACCAATTTCTTAGTTTTGTTCAGACAAGATGATCTCAATTTACGCCACGTTTACAACGATCACGTTAACACAGACATGAAATATGAAGAGTTCAAAGCGATGTGCGCCGAAGCGTGGAAGGATCGTTACGGATTCTTAGTCATCAACAAGGACTCACCGATAAACGCGGGCAGATACAGAGAGGGTTTCGATCGTTTTATACATAAATAGAATAGTTTTTGCGAGAAAGTCATCAGTGTCAAAATGGATGACAAGCAATTGACAAAAGAAATCGATGCAATTAGCGACAACATAAGGCAAAAGTATCGTGCGTTGAAACATGACCTCAGAGAGAGCGATGAAGCGTTAACGAGAACGTACAAACCTCTTTTGGAACCGTTAACACAGATTTCGGAAAAGTTGAATGTCTCCGGTGATAAAATTAAAAAAATAAATGTTGAAAATGAAGATACGAAGACAGCTGTCGAGATGACACCACCACCATCATCACAACCTCGATTCCTTAGAACGGAAGTGTTGGTACAAACACCTGATGTTGAAACACCAAACGTGACTCTTGAAGAGTTTTTAGCAACACCTGAAGGTCGACACGAAGCACAAGAATACGTTGAACAGTCTGTCGAAGGTCCGCTCGCGAGGAAATACTTACTACTCGCTTTATCTGATGATCGAAAAAAAAAGATGGATCATACGTATGGTGTCCGTAACGTTGCAGACAAATGGATGGTGGGCAATTCCGTGTTGGAGATCAATCAAGACGACAGCTTCTACATAGCTGGAAAACGATACAGGGGTACACCGGGTCTCTATGAACTTATGTTTATGAAAGAACCCAACAAGAGCGTCTACGATGAAAACGATTTAGCAGCGTACAAATCTATACTGTCGGACACTAACGCTCATAAACATTATCATTTACCCGGTGCTAAAATAAATACAAACAAAGGTGTAAAGTACAGAGAGATAATCGCCCGATTATTCCCACCGCGCAGCGGACGTGGTATCGATTACGTACACTGGAACGATCCCAAAGAACTGGTTGAACGGTTGAGACTGCTGGTAAGTTCAAAACGCGCCGGTCACACCGGACACGACAACGAAATCATCTCCGTTGTGGAGGAATTACGTGAAGACAACATTATCGTATAAATTTTGTGAACGTCGGTGTAACAACTCATTGTTGTCAACACTGTCGACATGTGCGGATTAGATTTGACGCCTGACTTTGAAGTCAAAAACGAGAGACTGAAAACATTTACATCATGGCCTGTGCATTTCATCAGTCCGACATTTGTGGTTGCCGCAGGCTTTCATTACATAAATGAACTGGACAGGGTTCGATTTTCATTTTGCGGTATAGAAATATTTCGTTGGAAAGAGGGTGACGATCCGATTCTGTTACACACGCGATGGTCACCGCAGTGTCATTACTTAAAACGGTTAGCACATCTTTTGTAGCGTGCAGTCGTACAATGGTTGTAGACAAGTTCGGGAGACATCAAATCGCCGTAAGCGTGCGACGAGAAACAAAAAGACAATTACGCGATACTGTAGGATTTAAGATTACGAATGATGGGCATATAGATGTTGAAAACAAAAAGATCCGCAATCTGAACGAACCGGATGCAGCAAAGGATGCTGTATCCCTGACTTATATGCAAACACATTGTCTGCTACTCGATGGTGAACGTAAAAGCGTGGACGTTAAAGGGTGTAGATTGAAAAATGTCGATACTCCTGTAGACGTTAAAGACGTAGTCAACAATTATTACGTTGATGACAACTGTATACAACACTCGAGTCAAGAGAGGGGTGAGGTCATCGATGCACGAGATCGATGGGTAATCAACGTTCGAAGTCCGGAACAAGCGACCGATGCGGTCAACAAAAACTGCGTAGACTTGAGCACCATTGAAAAAGTATCGAACAGCTATTTGTTTGGGCAGAGCTGGTTGTCGGGAGTGAGTTCACCGATTTTTTCTGATGACGTGGTGAACTTAATATACATGTTGCAGAACACCGTTAACTTGGGCGAAGATGGTGTTTTCAAAGCAGCGGAAAAGAGAATAACAGACGTAGCGGATGGTTTTGCGGAGAGCGATGCTGTTAACTTACAACAATTAAATGACGTGAGACGATACGTAAAGAGCGAGATGTATAAAGTCGTTAAAACATTTCAGTATCAACTGGACAACTACTTATTGAAATAGTCTAAGCCACGTAGTTCAGAAGACGAGTGGACACTCGACACGAAGGAAATAAAAGGTTAATAGATGAATACGATAAAAACACAGAAGAGAAAGACTGGAGATCGGTTTACGATGTACAACAACGTTAAGAGGAAAAAGGGGTGGGGCGTTGGAAACGTGCTTAAAAACGTTGTACCGTCCGTTGTTTCGTCAGTTATCAACCGCGCGGTGGACGCACTACCTGTCGAATTACATCTGCCGGGTTACAGATTCTGTGGACCGGGCACGAAACTCGAAGAACGATTAGCGCGTGGTGATCGTGGAATCAATCAACTAGACGAACCCTGTCGCGAACACGACATCGCTTACGCTCAATACAAAGACAACGAAAGTAGACGTATTGCAGACCGTAAACTCGCGGAAAAAGCGTGGGGACGGGTAAAGGCTTTGGATTCGGTTATCAGCGAACGAGCTTATGCGACAGCAGTTGCAGCGGCCATGAAAGCAAAATCAGCAATAGGAAGCGGTCGACGTCGTAAAAATAAAAAGAATATAAGTAGTCGTGGTCGTGGTCGTGGTGGCGGGGTGAGGAAGAAGAAGAGAACTGTCCGGACCACCAGGAAGAAAAGGAGAACTGCGTCCGGATTGTATCTACGTCCGTACCGAAAAAACTAATTCACATACCGCTCCACCCGTTGTCCGAAGATGAATTACGTTTGTACGCAAAAAACCTAAACATAGAGAGGTTAAACACCTCATTTTAGAGCTGTTTACATGCGTAACGCATTATCGGATACAGCGCCGTGGAAGAACGAAAACGTCAACGTGAATTTGGACGACGAGAGCGGACCGGAAACCCACTGGGTATGTTACAAGAAGCGTGGAAATCGAGTACACTATTTTGATGGGTTCGGAAATTTACGTCCACCTCTCGAGCTGATGCGATATTTTGGTGATACAGCCGACGTTCGTTACAATTACGAACGGAAGCAACCTCCTAACACGGTCATATGTGGTCATTTACGTTTAGAATTTTTATCGTCTTCTGATCAGTAAACTTCAGCATGTCGTCGCTAACGGTCACCGTGACGGGTACCGACGCTGCGAATCTCGTGTGTAACTTTTTCCCACCCCTCGAGTTATACGGTGAATGGTACGTTGGCCTAATGGATTTTACATCGTATAAATCAATATCAAACGTTATTGAAGGAAAAAATAATGAATTTCCAGTAAAAATTTCCAATGACACGTGGTCCGTCATCATGTTGCCTACCGGCACCTACGAAATCAGTGATATCGAATCGTATCTGCAGAAACAGTTGGGTGAGAGAACAATCAGTTTACGTCCAAACAACAATACATTAAAGTGTGAACTTTACTCTAAGCACGAGATCGACTTTTCGCATATACCGAATACCATTGCAAGTATGTTGGGATTCAAGGAGAATCAACAGCTGGAAGCGTATAAAACACACGAGTCGAACGTACCCGTTGACATAATCAAAGTTAACACCGTTCACGTACAGTGCAATATCGTACGGGGTGCGTACAAGGACGGCCGGGAGCAGCACACGTTGCATTCGTTTTATCCGACCGTGGTACCAGGTTTCAAAATACGTAGTTGAAACGCCGAGAAACGTAATATACTTACCGGTAAACGTGCAACACGTTGACAACATAACTTTGTCTCTCGTCGATCAGGACGGCGATTTAGTCGATTTTCGCGGTGAAGTTATCACGATAAGACTGCATCTGAAAATATGGGACTGTATTTCGGACAAACGTCACCTGTAAAAAGGGAGTGTGTACGAAAGAAACATGGTAGTCGGTGTTCAACGTTGAAGCGATTTACATCAAGGAACAAGCGTTTCTTACTTTCACTTGGATTCAAATTGTACGATTAAAATAATGTCAGGTGAAATTTTAGCTATCGAACGAGGAGCGGTTTTCGATAACAGAATCGTTGAGTTCGAATATCATACGCACGCACCGTATGCTTCCGCCCGATACGGTAACAACGATGAAATACGTATACCCATCCAACAACAGGATGTTTTCACTTTACCGGCGGAGAGTTTTCTGTACATCGAAGGAACATTGACCAAGGTTAACGCTACCGACACAGCGTTGAACGTGAAATTAATCAACAATGCAATGGCTTTCTTGTTTGAGGAGATCCGTTATGAAGTGTGCGGTGTGGAAGTGGACCGTACGAAAAACGTTGGAATCACGATCACTGTGAAATTGTTACTCTCGAGCAACGAGCACGAAAGAAAGTATCTGATCAATGCAGGATGGACGACGTCAACTGACGAGTCGTTGACAGTACACGAGAGTACCGGTGATTTTACGTTTTGTCTTCCGTTGAAAATGCTACTCGGTTTCAACGAAGACTATACACGCATCATGCTGAACGTTAAGCAAGAATTGATTCTGTTGCGTACCTCTACCGATCAAAACGCAATGGTGCTAAAAGAGTCGGGTGCAACTGCAAACAGTAATCTCGTAATAAACAAAGTACACTGGAAGATGCCCTATGTGCGCGTGTCAAACAAGTACCGAATACCGCTATTGGAGCACATCGAGGAGGATCATGAACTCCGTTCATGAGGAGGTGATGCCGTTCCGCAGTTGGGAATTGCACAAGTATCCCGTTCTATCGATGACAAATCGACATTCGTGGACTTTGAAGACATCGTCACAGTTGGAAAAACCTCGGTATGTAATACAGTACTAATATTTCAGACGGATAGGAAGAACAATATAGCGAAAAACGCGTCGGAATTTATCACTGCAATTTAACAAATGTCAAGCTATTTCTGAACGATAAATACTATCCGTACGATAAACTGAACCAGGACATCGATAAAAAACGTTACGCGCTGTTCTACGACATGTATACACGTTTCCAAACATCATACTACGACCGTCTCAACAGAACGCCTCTATTGACACCTAATGAATTTATAACGAAAGCACCATTGTTTGTCATCGATTGTTCCAGACAAGAAGAACCAATCAAGTCGTCTGCCGTTGATGTGCGTTTAGAATTTGAATCCAGTAAAAATTTCCCAGATAAAACCACCGCTTACGCTTTGATTATTCACGATAGGATGGTACAGTACACAGCGTTGTCGAATACTGTTCATCGTTTGTCATAAAAAACTTGTTCTCCCCTCTACCAGTTTATAAAGATAGGTATTAGCGATCTCTAGCTTGTAACAAGCTCAGTCCGTCTCAACGATGGAAGGTGACTGTGGTAGTGGCGGCAGCAGCAGCAGCAGCAGGCATTGTGAGTATAACGTTTACTTATCTCTTGCATATCCTATTAACTCTTAGTCTAAGTTCGTTACCGTCGGACTGTTTAACGAACTCAACTATGAACCGGGTGTTTGGTTTACAAACGGAAAAAAGAAACGTATATTACTTGACTTTTCTGAGTGGAATTACTTGTTGATCTTTCGTGAACAGCTACTATCCAGTATGTTATTGTACGAAGAAGGTGAAAACCGTGAAAAAAAGAAGAGTGTGATGATCAGTCGTAACTTTGGGAAAACGTTTGTTCAGATTAACGGTAGTAAGACCGAAAAATTTGTTTTCACAGAACCCGAATGGATCCGTTTTGGTTGTTTATTAACAGTAATAAACAAATATCTTGTTCGCTTGTTTTATGATCAAGATCACTTCAAGTCGTACATTAATCAGGTAGTAGCCAAGGGGTGTTATGTACCATCATCCTTCTTTTTCCCCTCGTTTTTTCGATTGGAAAGCAGTCGTCATGACCAACAGCTAACATATGATCGTCTTTACGATGAACTGGTGTTGGAAGGAAAAGTAGAGGGGGAATTTGAAAAAATTAACGTATTCGATGCGAACAAGTGTCACTCGGAAAAACTAACTTGAATAGGACGGTTATTGCCGAGTTTGAAGCGTTTCGTGGTGACAAAAATGAATATGTAATCAAAGAGATCGTTGCAGTTGAGAATCCATTCGGAATCGACCAACTAACATTACTAATATCCCTGCTCCTATCTCCTGGGTATGGAGAAGAATTGCAAAATGAAAGTAACTTTAATAACTTTACCATTATTTGTAGTAATTATTTAAAAAATATCCGAAATGAACTATTTGAAGAGAACATTACAAGCCTCAACAGCCAGAATAACGAAATAATTTATATAAACGCAGAATTTGGAGGAATTTTAGCTCAAATAATGATTGATACGGGTGCTAATGTATCCATAATTAATAGTGTTGAATTAGATAGAATACAAAAGGAATGCCGTCGAACACTGCCAATATTACCGGTCAATAATATTATATTAATAGGGGTCACTGGTCGCCAAAATAAAACTATAAGAAAACAAGTGTCCTTAAATGTTACTAGTAAGGGTGTAGTTATGAATATGGTGTTCTTAATTGCAACAGGATTGCCATTTAATATATTGGTAGGATGTGACCTACTAAGGAGAAACTCAGCTATTATTGATCTGAGCAGTGAGAAAGTATCACTGTTCTCAGAAGGGGTAACGTGGACGGCGGATTTATTAGGTAGCGAGATTGTACTTCCCAGTAGGATCCACCAACAACTTCGTTGGATAAATTATATAGAAAATAAATCATCATATCATCAAATAATATACAGTAGTACAGAAGATGACCTATGGGCACAGAAGATACAGGAAATAAGCAACTTCCGATGCGTGAGTACAAAGGAAAAATTAACAGAGCAACAAACAAACAATTTAATACAAATATATGAGAAGTATCGAACAGTGTTTTCAGATGAACCCGGGAAAATCAAAAACTACCAATGCAAAATTCAATTCAGGGAACCAGTGGAATGTAACAGAAAGTCCTATCCAATAGCGCATTCACTGAAGGAGGCAGTACGAACTGAGATTAATAAAATGATTAGTAGTGATATTATAGAAAGTAGTCAATCTCCGTTCACCAGTCCAATCGTGGCTATTCCTAAGAAAAATGGCCAAGTCCGGCTTTGTTTGGATGCACGCGAGATCAATAAAATGGTAATAAATGATAGAACATCGCCCGGTGAGATTGAAGAAATTTTAAAGAGGTTCCACGGTACCAAGTTCATTAGTACCTGGGACACTGTGTGCGGTTACTGGCAAGTGGAGTTGCACCCACAGAGTCGCCAGTATATGGCGTTCATATTTGAAGGCCGCAATTATCAGTTCAAGAGATTGCCCTTCGGACTAGTGAATTCAGTAGCCATATTTGTGGCATGTATGGACCAGATACTTGGCCAAGAAGCACTCCAGTTTACAACTGTGTACGTAGACGATCTATTAATTACCTCGGCAAACTGGGAGGAACACTGCTACAGAGTGGAACACGTACTAGAAAAATGAGCCACTAACAATATCACCCTTAAGTTAGAAAAATCAAAATTTATTGCTAAAGCAGTCCAGTTCTTGGGATTTAATTTAAATGACCAAGGAATCTCACCGTCATTAGAAAAGGTGGAAGCAATACAGAAGTTCGCTAAACCTAAGAATCGAAAATAATTGCAGTCATTTTTAGGGACCTGTAATTATTATAGAAAATTTCAAAATCAATATTCCGATTTGACAGCCAAATTCCAATATCAGTTATCCTCCAAAAACAAATGGATCTGGGGTCAAGAGCAAGACGTTACTTTTCAACTAATTAAGGACAAGTTTTTAGAAACAGTAGTATTTCACCATCCAAAAATTTTAAACAGCCTTTCTATTTAAACTGCGATGCCAGCAATATCAGTCTGGAAACAACCCTGTATCAAGAGGATGAGAATGGTCATAATTCAGTGATTAGCTTCGTTAGTCGAACATTAAATCAATGTGAAAGAAACTACAACGTAACCGAAAAGGAGTTACTTAGTGTAGTGTTTGCATGTAGTAAATTTCGTACGTATATTTTGGGTTATCCAGTAACAGTCCGGACGGACCATAAATCTATATCATTTTTAAGGAGATGTAAGTTGAGCCACGGTAGACTGACCAGCTGGATACTTGCCCTGCAAGAATATGATCTACGATGGGAGTACATCCCAAGAAATAAGAATGTTGTAGCTGACGTTTTATCACGGATTAATTTAGAAGATTAAACTTTTGAGGGAGAGAAGGAAAGTATACTTAAGATTTACAACATTAGAAACAGATCAGATTTAGATGCTGAACATCAGCATCCACCAACAGTCTGACCCAAAGGTAAACAATATCAAAGATCGACTAGCAGAACAAGATGACACTGTAGCCAAATTCTACTGTCTTAATCACGGCATATTATTTATTAAAACCTCTCTCAATCAGGAAACCTGGAAAATTATTATCCCGACCAATATTGAAAAGGACATAATCATGGACTACCATCTCCGATATGGCCTTATGGGAGCCTTGAAGGTGATAAATGCATTAGAAGAAAACTGTCACATCAAAAATATTAATCCGAAGGTGAGGAATTATATCAAAACTTGCCATATTTGCCAACTGGTGAAGACAAATAACGAAAAGAAGGAAGGCATTATGATACCAATCACATCGAAAAAGAAGCTAGAAAAGATATTCTTAGATATATGCGGGCCACTTCCTCGCAGTGGCGGTCGACACCGATACAAATATCTTATAATCATAATGGATCATTTTACAAAATTTATAAAACTATACCCTGTTAATCGTGCAACTACTCTGAAAATCTTGGGAGTGATAACTGAACAATACATTCCAGAAATAGGAAAACCTTCATCAATTATTACTGATCATGGTACTCAGTTTAAGGTGAGGAGATGGAGGAATACATTATTAGCACTTGGAGTTAAAACTTATAAAACATCGGTTTACCACCCAAGTAGTAATCCGGCGGAGAGGGTGTTAAGAGAGTTGGGAAGAATACTGAGGACGTACTGTCACCACCAACAGAAAAAATGGCAAGAATGTCTTTCAGCCACGGAGGAATTCCTCAATTTAGCTCATCATCCAGCTATAGGGTTTACTCCATACACCCCCATTTATGAGAAACCACCTCCCCGAGAGATCAAAGAAATAATAAAATTTCCTGATAATGACGAATATAAATTTGATAAAATAAAATTTTATAATAAAATGGCAGAGGACCAGGAGAAGCGCCAAAACAAGTATCAAAAAGCAATTGGAAAAATAGTCAAATATAAGATAGGAGAAAAAGTAGGCCTACTACTGAAGAACCGCGAATTACCAAGCACCCTAGAAGGGATCACTAAGAAGTTATTACTGCTATATACCGGACCATATGTAGTCACAAGAGCAAATAACAATAACACCTATAAACTAAAGGATATTATTTCAGAAAAAATCAAGGGCGTTTATAACCAGTCCTCAATCAAAAAATATTACGAGTATTAAAATTTTAAAAATTCTAAAAGAAAAGTAAGGTCAACTTACCCCAATTATTTATAGGAACTAATTTTGAATTGAAGTAAAAATATTACTAAATTTTAAAACAAAGCAGAATCAACTTACATAAATAATTTACAAGAATTAATTTTGAAGTAAAAAATAAATTAACAAAATTCTAAAGGAAAAATTAGAACAACTTACATCAATAATGTGAATAAACTAGTGTTGGAAAGGAAATATTAAAACATTTACGAAATGTAAAAGGGAATAAAGACCACTTAAATAATATAATGTTAATGAAATAATTTGGACGAAAACAGCGAAATAATTTTTGCAGAAAAAAACTATAATCACTACTTTAATTTTAATAAACTTAATTATAATAAGAACCATTGAAAGAATTACTGTCACAACATAAAACCAGTAGAACAATTTATTGGAAACAAAATGAAAAACAGAAAATTAATATATATATATATATATATATATATATATACTATTAATATTGATAACCAGAAGAAGATTGTGTGAATAACAGAAGAAATAAAGAGAATTCAGAAGGAAAAAATTTACACACCATACCTAGAAATAAATTATATCAACAGAGCTTCCAAACATAAGAAGAACAAATATATCAGAAGATCTTTAAAACATAAGAAGAATAAAAAAGATAGAAAATATTAGCAAATCTGAGCAACCACGAAGTGAGGAGTCCAAAGATGTTTTTTATTAGTCGAGAAATAGACTACATTTTGATAATTTTTTATTTAATGACTGTATGTAGATGTAGTCCAGCAGTCTTGTATTTGAGCAGAGATGATGTTCCTCTGATCTCAAAAAAGTGTAGAATGGGTAGCAGAGTATTGTAGCCACAAGTGCCGCTCTGGACTATCCCAGCTCACGTATTAGGGAATGTTAGGGAATGAATTTCCCATGGATGAAGCACCAAGTAAAAGAAAAAAAATATATAGAATAATAATGATATATCTCAGATTACAGTAACTATCTAATAAGAATAAGTACAATGAAAAGAAAAAAAACTAAAGCTTAACTATGAAGAAGCAGATATATAAGTGGGTAGGAAGACAAGGAATATAATAAACAATAAATATCATAAGCAATTATTTCATACAAACTAAACGTATGATCTGAATTAATCACTTCTGGAGGAGAGCAATCTGTAGCATGATAGAAAATCCATCTTATTATAAGTCAAAAAATAAGCAAGATTAGAATAAAAAACTAAACTGCCAAAAAAGAAAAGTACCATAATAATTAAACAAGAACAAAAGTAAACTGAAATCATAAATTCAAAGAATAAAATTCATTAACACCAACTTAAGTGATAGTCCAAATTATATAATAAATATACCCAGGTAGAATCGGAGCAGTTAAGAAAAACCCATATATAAACAAAACCACCGAATAAAGAAATAACTAGTAAAAAAAAAAAAACAGTACCAAATAAAAATAATAAAACCAAAAAGGTATTACATAGGAAAGGTACAATACAATAGAAAAAACTATGTAAATTATAACTATGTAAATTAAAAATAAGTAAAATATTAGATATATGATGGAAAGTGCAAAAAGATAATTTATTTTGAGTGTGAAAAAGTGACTAACAATTATCCCATTTAAGTGATGTTCCTTATCCCCCAATGACTAGACAAATTGACTAGAAATCAGATTTGGGAATATAGTGAATAATGAGGGAAACCAGGGTAAATCCCTAAATTAAAACAAAAACAGCAAAGGACTGAATAAAAATTAATTTTAAGAAAATATTTAAATAAAAATAGATTTGTTGTTGTGTTAGCAGTTCATTGAACTCATAGCTTTGAATGCTTGAGATTGGATTTATTTTTCAATTGATATCTTTATTATGTTTTAATGGTATTAGTTAATCAAAAACCACATTGTAATTGAGTAATATTGTAATTTAGTTGATAAGATTTTATTAGAATTGTATGTCAGAAAGGGTATTAGCAAGCCGAAAGAATAATAAACTTTGTAAATGAACTAACATAAAAATCTAGGCCAAATTGTAAATTTCAACATTTAAATTAAAAGTAAATAAGAATGAAACTAATTAAATGAATGAAATTTGTTGAATGTAAATCAATAACCATTTATAATAAATGTAACCACACTTGGTGAAAAGAATGAAGGAATGTATAGGATATTATTAGGAAAAATGAAAGTGTAATGACACTGGAATCTAAAGAAAGCCTAAATTGAAGACAGTATTTAAATTAGATAAGTAAATCATAAAATTACTAAGAATTAGAGAAACCAAATAATAAGAATTCAACCAATAATCTTATTTAATACTAATGGGGATATAACATAGATTGTAAACCATTTAATGTGGGAGAAGGTAAATTAATTAAGGCCTACAACCAAATGTACTGCAAATGTGAATTTTGAGTTAAAAGATACTATAAAATATATCATGTATGGTCTTAAATTATTCAGAATCAAATAAGGAATTTGATAAAGTAATTGGAATGAAATAATAATAATAGATAATAAACAAAATGTAATTAATAATATAATGTAAAATTCAATTCGTTTGTACAAAATCCAAACTTGAGGCTTCAATCAGCTGACTGAAACAATGTAAATTTACTAATAAATCAGCCAGGACCTTTTGTATGATGAAGAAAAAAAACTGGGAGTTAATTGTTAAACGTTGAGGTGAACACATCAGAACGAGAGAGCTCAAAAAAGATAAAAAATATAATTTGACATGAACTAAACCTATAAAAAAAAGAAATTTAAAAATAGGATTTATTAACACTAAGGTCAAATAAAAGAAATCCAACCATTACATGTAGGAAGATTGTAAATAGTAATCAAGGTATTAGAACAATCCAGGCAATAATTCGGAATTAGCCGATGTGAATATTACCACTACATTACCGGACGAGATATTTGAACGAGGTCACTTTTAAACACCTATTGCCGAACCAAACAACGGATCACTAATAAGGAATAATCACTCTAAGACGAAGAAAATTAATCACTACTAGTATGATGAAGGACACATAAAGAATCAACATTTATTTGGAGGAGAATCGACTGGGAATCGTGGTGTAACTTCGTAGCAAGAAGGCTGCCATCTTGAATCCTATACCTCGAGCATCAATGTGATGACGTCAGCCTACGCAGTGCTGTTGGTTCGAATAATTTAATTTTGAATAACATTTTTATAATAAATATTATTTCTATTTTATCATTAAGAACTGTTTAATTGTAAGTATTGTATCTTTCAGCATTACCCTTTCTCTGACTTTTGATAACAGTTAAAAGAACCAATGAATAATTAAATGTTAATAGTTTAAATCAGATAAACCGAATGCCCTGAGATAGAGTTTTCGAGCTGTGAAACAGTACTTCGACTCAAAGTCGATTAATCGCAGCAAGGATAATAAATTCATTTAAACATTCATTTTTTGAGTTTTATTTCTTTGTGGACATATACTTAGAAGAATTTAAGTAGCACTTGAAACCTGGACTTCAAGTAAGAAGAGAATAACATCGCAAAGGAGTACAATCACCAAACATCCAAATACCACTAATCGATTATTATATTTCATAAACTATTTAACGCGTGAAACAAAATTTTAATAAACAACCACAGAAAATAAAATAAGAAAGGAATTAATATAATAACGAGGGATAATCTAATTAATAATAAACTGATAAATAATTAATAAATAAGTAAATAAATTTTTATTAAATTTAAACAAAATTTTTACACATTCATAATTATAGTTTTTGTAACAATAAGAACAAAAGGATACGTTACAAAATTGGCGCTCCAACTTAAGGGGCTGAAATTAGGAATTGATAGGGCATAAGAAATAAAAATAATCTGCCTAATTTCTAGTTTTAGCTGGCAACTGTTACAAGCTCAGAAGGGTAATAATGATGCCAAAGAGACCAACGTCAAAGAAAAGGGCGGTAGAAGCCGAGGAAGAGATAGATATGGAAGACAAAGAGGCGACGCCAGTGAAAGACGCGGAAATGATACTACCGCCTGCTGAACCAATCAAACCCGTGTTACAGGAGAAACAACTTGAAAACCCCACACCAACGGAAAGCATGAGTTTACAAGACCTGATAAAACTTATAAGGGAGGACAACCAATCCTTAAGTAAGAAGATGGAAGATAACAGTAAGAAGATGGAAGAAAAAATGGATGAGAACAGTAAGAAAATGGATGAGAATAATAGAACAATAAGAGAAGAATTAAGGGAGAACAACGAATCCACAAAAGAAGAATTGAGTAAGAAAATGGAAGAGAACAACCAATCCACAAAGGAAGAATTGGGAGAATTAAGTAACAAAATTGAAAATACCAATAGGAAAATAGATGAAAATAGTAAGAAGATGGAAGAAAACAATAAGAAGATTGGGGGAGAAATTGGGAGAATTGAAAGATGACAACCAAATGTTAAAGGAAGAGTTGAGTAAGAAAATAGATGAGAATAACCAACTATTAAGAGAAGAATTAAGGGAGGCGATCTAGAAAAATATTGACAAGTTAGACGAAAGGATAGAGTTGTTAAAAGAAGAATTGAACCAGAAGATAAACGATAATAGTGAGCCGCCAAACAAGAAATTAGAAGAAGAGACAACTGCAATAAAACAACAAATTACCGAAGCTGACAAGAAGTGGAGTCAGACTAATCAAGAAGTACAGGATTTTAAGGAAGAAGTACACACCAAAATTACTAACATCGAAGAAAACAATCAGAATAAAATGGAAGAAAACCAAAGGGAAACTCAGGAAGAATTGGGAAAGGTACGGAGCCAATTCACGGAAAAGTGTGACGGTATTGAAGTGTTGCCATGACCAATATAACTGGTCAAGTACGTCAGAACCAGGAAGAAATAGAATCCATTCGGAATCGACCAACTAACATTACTAATATCCCTACTACTGAAGGTCGAAAATGGCTAAATTTTAGGCAATATAAAAGAAAACCAATGGAATTTCTGGCCAGAATTGAGGAGTATTTTGCGAAACATCGTGGGAATAGATGGAGTACAAACCGCGAATTGCTAGATGAATCTTTCAGAGAAATGACAGACAATTGGTGGATGGCGATAAGGAGTGAAATAACTGATTATCAACAATTTAAAAACCTGTTCAAGGCGGAGTCTACACAAAACTTAATACGAGACAACATATGCCACGGAAGATATAATGCCAACGTAGGTAACACCTTGACCGCCTATTTCCTAGGGAAGGTGTGTTTAGCGAAACACCTAGAACCAAACATACCAGAAGAATGCCTTGTTAATAAATTGTCGTATCACTATGATGAAGATATCATAAGAGCACGTAGAGGTTGCCAGATAAAAACAGTACAAGCCATGGCGGAATTGCTCGAGAACTATGAACATGAAGACTACTATCGCCAAAGTAGGAGAAGAAATGATCGACCGGACATAAGAAATAATAATAATCAGTACCATAATAATAATAGTAATAATAATAATAACTACCCCGCGAACCGCAGTAATCATAATTATTACAATAATAACAATAACAATAATAATAATAACAGAAATAATAATAACCACCCCAATAATAGAAGTAATTACTATCATAATAATAATAATAATAATAACAGCCAGAGAAACCCCAAACATGTTAATACAGAACATTATTATAATAATAACAGGAACTATCAACCAGGTAATAATAATAATAATAATAACAATAGAAACTATAGACCAAGAGTAAACTTCATAAGAGCAGAAGAAAATGGTCAAAGAAGGTATCAACATCAGAGACGGAATAGCTTTCATGATTATGAAAATCGGCAGGTAAATAGTGGACGTGATAATCACATGGACAATAGACCCAGACGAAGTACCAGCCTGGATGATCGAGACAGACAAACAAACCATGAACCACCATTTGACCATCGTACTGAGCGGCAGGAACCGACCCAAGGATTCCAGACCGACACCTCTGTCTGCCCAATTGATAATAACAATGAGAATTTAAACGGGAGTTAAATTGAGAATTTGTCCAATCGTGGCTATTCCTAAGAAAAATGGCCAAGTCCGGCTTTGTTTGGATGCACGCGAGATCAATAAAATGGTAATAAATGATAGAACATCGCCCGGTGAGATTGAAGAAATTTTAAAGAGGTTCCACGGTACCAAGTTCATTAGTACCTGGGACACTGTGTGCGGTTACTGGCAAGTGGAGTTGCACCCACAGAGTCGCCAGTATATGGCGTTCATATTTGAAGGCCGCAATTATCAGTTCAAGAGATTGCCCTTCGGACTAGTGAATTCAGTAGCCATATTTGTGGCATGTATGGACCAGATACTTGGCCAAGAAGCACTCCAGTTTACAACTGTGTACGTAGACGATCTATTAATTACCTCGGCAAACTGGGAGGAACACTGCTACAGAGTGGAACACGTACTAGAAAAATGAGCCACTAACAATATCACCCTTAAGTTAGAAAAATCAAAATTTATTGCTAAAGCAGTCCAGTTCTTGGGATTTAATTTAAATGACCAAGGAATCTCACCGTCATTAGAAAAGGTGGAAGCAATACAGAAGTTCGCTAAACCTAAGAATCGAAAATAATTGCAGTCATTTTTAGGGACCTGTAATTATTATAGAAAATTTCAAAATCAATATTCCGATTTGACAGCCAAATTCCAATATCAGTTATCCTCCAAAAACAAATGGATCTGGGGTCAAGAGCAAGACGTTACTTTTCAACTAATTAAGGACAAGTTTTTAGAAACAGTAGTATTTCACCATCCAAAAATTTTAAACAGCCTTTCTATTTAAACTGCGATGCCAGCAATATCAGTCTGGAAACAACCCTGTATCAAGAGGATGAGAATGGTCATAATTTAGTGATTAGCTTCGTTAGTCGAACATTAAATCAATGTGAAAGAAACTACAACGTAACCGAAAAGGAGTTACTTAGTGTAGTGTTTGCATGTAGTAAATTTCGTACGTATATTTTGGGTTATCCAGTAACAGTCCGGACGGACCATAAATCTATATCATTTTTAAGGAGATGTAAGTTGAGCCACGGTAGACTGACCAGCTGGATACTTGCCCTGCAAGAATATGATCTACGATGGGAGTACATCCCAAGAAATAAGAATGTTGTAGCTGACGTTTTATCACGGATTAATTTAGAAGATTAAACTTTTGAGGGAGAGAAGGAAAGTATACTTAAGATTTACAACATTAGAAACAGATCAGATTTAGATGCTGAACATCAGCATCCACCAACAGTCTGACCCAAAGGTAAACAATATCAAAGATCGACTAGCAGAACAAGATGACACTGTAGCCAAATTCTACTGTCTTAATCACGGCATATTATTTATTAAAACCTCTCTCAATCAGGAAACCTGGAAAATTATTATCCCGACCAATATTGAAAAGGACATAATCATGGACTACCATCTCCGATATGGCCTTATGGGAGCCTTGAAGGTGATAAATGCATTAGAAGAAAACTGTCACATCAAAAATATTAATCCGAAGGTGAGGAATTATATCAAAACTTGCCATATTTGCCAACTGGTGAAGACAAATAACGAAAAGAAGGAAGGCATTATGATACCAATCACATCGAAAAAGAAGCTAGAAAAGATATTCTTAGATATATGCGGGCCACTTCCTCGCAGTGGCGGTCGACACCGATACAAATATCTTATAATCATAATGGATCATTTTACAAAATTTATAAAACTATACCCTGTTAATCGTGCAACTACTCTGAAAATCTTGGGAGTGATAACTGAACAATACATTCCAGAAATAGGAAAACCTTCATCAATTATTACTGATCATGGTACTCAGTTTAAGGTGAGGAGATGGAGGAATACATTATTAGCACTTGGAGTTAAAACTTATAAAACATCGGTTTACCACCCAAGTAGTAATCCGGCGGAGAGGGTGTTAAGAGAGTTGGGAAGAATACTGAGGACGTACTGTCACCACCAACAGAAAAAATGGCAAGAATGTCTTTCAGCCACGGAGGAATTCCTCAATTTAGCTCATCATCCAGCTATAGGGTTTACTCCATACACCCCCATTTATGAGAAACCACCTCCCCGAGAGATCAAAGAAATAATAAAATTTCCTGATAATGACGAATATAAATTTGATAAAATAAAATTTTATAATAAAATGGCAGAGGACCAGGAGAAGCGCCAAAACAAGTATCAAAAAGCAATTGGAAAAATAGTCAAATATAAGATAGGAGAAAAAGTAGGCCTACTACTGAAGAACCGCGAATTACCAAGCACCCTAGAAGGGATCACTAAGAAGTTATTACTGCTATATACCGGACCATATGTAGTCACAAGAGCAAATAACAATAACACCTATAAACTAAAGGATATTATTTCAGAAAAAATCAAGGGCGTTTATAACCAGTCCTCAATCAAAAAATATTACGAGTATTAAAATTTTAAAAATTCTAAAAGAAAAGTAAGGTCAACTTACACCAATTATTTATAGGAACTAATTTTGAATTGAAGTAAAAATATTACTAAATTTTAAAACAAAGCAGAATCAACTTACATAAATAATTTACAAGAATTAATTTTGAAGTAAAAAATAAATTAACAAAATTCTAAAGGAAAAATTAGAACAACTTACATCAATAATGTGAATAAACTAGTGTTGGAAAGGAAATATTAAAACATTTACGAAATGTAAAAGGGAATAAAGACCACTTAAATAATATAATGTTAATGAAATAATTTGGACGAAAACAGCGAAATAATTTTTGCAGAAAAAAACTATAATCACTACTTTAATTTTAATAAACTTAATTATAATAAGAACCATTGAAAGAATTACTGTCACAACATAAAACCAGTAGAACAATTTATTGGAAACAAAATGAAAAACAGAAAATTAATATATATATATATATATATATATATACTATTAATATTGATAACCAGAAGAAGATTGTGTGAATAACAGAAGAAATAAAGAGAATTCAGAAGGAAAAAATTTACACACCATACCTAGCAATAAATTATATCAACAGAGCTTCCAAACATAAGAAGAACAAATATATCAGAAGATCTTTAAAACATAAGAAGAATAAAAAAGATAGAAAATATTAGCAAATCTGAGCAACCACGAAGTGAGGAGTCCAAAGATGTTTTTTATTAGTCGAGAAATAGACTACATTTTGATAATTTTTTATTTAATGACTGTATGTAGATGTAGTCCAGCAGTCTTGTATTTGAGCAGAGATGATGTTCCTCTGATCTCAAAAAAGTGTAGAATGGGTAGCAGAGTATTGTAGCCACAAGTGCCGCTCTGGACTATCCCAGCTCACGTATTAGGGAATGTTAGGGAATGAATTTCCCATGGATGAAGCTCCAAGTAAAAGAAAAAAAATATATAGAATAATAATGATATATCTCAGATTACAGTAACTATCTAATAAGAATAAGTACAATGAAAAGAAAAAAAACTAAAGCTTAACTATGAAGAAGCAGATATATAAGTGGGTAGGAAGACAAGGAATATAATAAACAGTAAATATCATAAGCAATTATTTCATACAAACTAAACGTATGATCTGAATTAATCACTTCTGGAGGAGAGCAATCTGTAGCATGATAGAAAATCCATCTTATTATAAGTCAAAAAATAAGCAAGATTAGAATAAAAAACTAAACTGCCAAAAAAGAAAAGTACCATAATAATTAAACAAGAACAAAAGTAAACTGAAATCATAAATTCAAAGAATAAAATTCATTAACACCAACTTAAGTGATAGTCCAAATTATATAATAAATATACCCAGGTAGAATCGGAGCAGTTAAGAAAAACCCATATATAAACAAAACCACCGAATAAAGAAATAACTAGTAAAAAAAAAAAAACAGTACCAAATAAAAATAATAAAACCAAAAAGGTATTACATAGGAAAGGTACAATACAATAGAAAAAACTATGTAAATTATAACTATGTAAATTAAAAATAAGTAAAATATTAGATATATGATGGAAAGTGCACAAAGATAATTTATTTTGAGTGTGAAAAAGTGACTAACAATTATCCCATTTAAGTGATGTTCCTTATCCCCCAATGACTAGACAAATTGACTAGAAATCAGATTTGGGAATATAGTGAATAATGAGGGAAACCAGGGTAAATCCCTAAATTAAAACAAAAACAGCAAAGGACTGAATAAAAATTAATTTTAAGAAAATATTTAAATAAAAATAGATTTGTTGTTGTGTTAGCAGTTCATTGAACTCATAGCTTTGAATGCTTGAGATTGGATTTATTTTTCAATTGATATCTTTATTATGTTTTAATGGTATTAGTTAATCAAAAACCACATTGTAATTGAGTAATATTGTAATTTAGTTGATAAGATTTTATTAGAATTGTATGTCAGAAAGGGTATTAGCAAGCCGAAAGAATAATAAACTTTGTAAATGAACTAACATAAAAATCTAGGCCAAATTGTAAATTTCAACATTTAAATTAAAAGTAAATAAGAATGAAACTAATTAAATGAATGAAATTTGTTGAATGTAAATCAATAACCATTTATAATAAATGTAACCACACTTGGTGAAAAGAATGAAGGAATGTATAGGATATTATTAGGAAAAATGAAAGTGTAATGACACTGGAATCTAAAGAAAGCCTAAATTGAAGACAGTATTTAAATTAGATAAGTAAATCATAAAATTACTAAGAATTAGAGAAACCAAATAATAAGAATTCAACCAATAATCTTATTTAATACTAATGGGGATATAACATAGATTGTAAACCATTTAATGTGGGAGAAGGTAAATTAATTAAGGCCTACAACCAAATGTACTGCAAATGTGAATTTTGAGTTAAAAGATACTATAAAATATATCATGTATGGTCTTAAATTATTCAGAATCAAATAAGGAATTTGATAAAGTAATTGGAATGAAATAATAATAATAGACAATAAACAAAATGTAATTAATAATATAATGTAAAATTCAATTCGTTTGTACAAAACCCAAACTTGAGGCTTCAATCAGCTGACTGAAACAATGTAAATTTACTAATAAATCAGCCAGGACCTTTTGTATGATGAAGAAAAAAAACTGGGAGTTAATTGTTAAACGTTGAGGTGAACACATCAGAACGAGAGAGCTCAAAAAAGATAAAAAATATAATTTGACATGAACTAAACCTATAAAAAAAAGAAATTTAAAAATAGGATTTATTAACACTAAGGTCAAATAAAAGAAATCCAACCATTACATGTAGGAAGATTGTAAATAGTAATCAAGGTATTAGAACAATCCAGGCAATAATTCGGAATTAGCCGATGTGAATATTACCACTACATTACCGGACGAGATATTTGAACGAGGTCACTTTTAAACACCTATTGCCGAACCAAACAACGGATCACTAATAAGGAATAATCACTCTAAGACGAAGAAAATTAATCACTACTAGTATGATGAAGGACACATAAAGAATCAACATTTATTTGGAGGAGAATCGACTGGGAATCGTGGTGTAACTTCGTAGCAAGAAGGCTGCCATCTTGAATCCTATACCTCGAGCATCAATGTGATGACGTCAGCCTACGCAGTGCTGTTGGTTCGAATAATTTAATTTTGAATAACATTTTTATAATAAATATTATTTCTATTTTATCATTAAGAACTGTTTAATTGTAAGTATTGTATCTTTCAGCATTACCCTTTCTCTGACTTTTGATAACAGTTAAAAGAACCAATGAATAATTAAATGTTAATAGTTTAAATCAGATAAACCGAATGCCCTGAGATAGAGTTTTCGAGCTGTGAAACAGTACTTCGACTCAAAGTCGATTAATCGCAGCAAGGATAATAAATTCATTTAAACATTCATTTTTTGAGTTTTATTTCTTTGTGGACATATACTTAGAAGAATTTAAGTAGCACTTGAAACCTGGACTTCAAGTAAGAAGAGAATAACATCGCAAAGGAGTACAATCACCAAACATCCAAATACCACTAATCGATTATTATATTTCATAAACTATTTAACGCGTGAAACAAAATTTTAATAAACAACCACAGAAAATAAAATAAGAAAGGAATTAATATAATAACGAGGGATAATCTAATTAATAATAAACTGATAAATAATTAATAAATAAGTAAATAAATTTTTATTAAATTTAAACAAAATTTTTACACATTCATAATTATAGTTTTTGTAACAATAAGAACAAAAGGATACGTTACAAAATTGGCGCTCCAACTTAAGGGGCTGAAATTAGGAATTGATAGGGCATAAGAAATAAAAATAATCTGCCTAATTTCTAGTTTTAGCTGGCAACTGTTACAAGCTCAGAAGGGTAATAATGATGCCAAAGAGACCAACGTCAAAGAAAAGGGCGGTAGAAGCCGAGGAAGAGATAGATATGGAAGACAAAGAGGCGACGCCAGTGAAAGACGCGGAAATGATACTACCGCCTGCTGAACCAATCAAACCCGTGTTACAGGAGAAACAACTTGAAAACCCCACACCAACGGAAAGCATGAGTTTACAAGACCTGATAAAACTTATAAGGGAGGACAACCAATCCTTAAGTAAGAAGATGGAAGATAACAGTAAGAAGATGGAAGAAAAAATGGATGAGAACAGTAAGAAAATGGATGAGAATAATAGAACAATAAGAGAAGAATTAAGGGAGAACAACGAATCCACAAAAGAAGAATTGAGTAAGAAAATGGAAGAGAACAACCAATCCACAAAGGAAGAATTGGGAGAATTAAGTAACAAAATTGAAAATACCAATAGGAAAATAGATGAAAATAGTAAGAAGATGGAAGAAAACAATAAGAAGATTGGGGGAGAAATTGGGAGAATTGAAAGATGACAACCAAATGTTAAAGGAAGAGTTGAGTAAGAAAATAGATGAGAATAACCAACTATTAAGAGAAGAATTAAGGGAGGCGATCTAGAAAAATATTGACAAGTTAGACGAAAGGATAGAGTTGTTAAAAGAAGAATTGAACCAGAAGATAAACGATAATAGTGAGCCGCCAAACAAGAAATTAGAAGAAGAGACAACTGCAATAAAACAACAAATTACCGAAGCTGACAAGAAGTGGAGTCAGACTAATCAAGAAGTACAGGATTTTAAGGAAGAAGTACACACCAAAATTACTAACATCGAAGAAAACAATCAGAATAAAATGGAAGAAAACCAAAGGGAAACTCAGGAAGAATTGGGAAAGGTACGGAGCCAATTCACGGAAAAGTGTGACGGTATTGAAGTGTTGCCATGACCAATATAACTGGTCAAGTACGTCAGAACCAGGAAGAAATAGAATCCATTCGGAATCGACCAACTAACATTACTAATATCCCTACTACTGAAGGTCGAAAATGGCTAAATTTTAGGCAATATAAAAGAAAACCAATGGAATTTCTGGCCAGAATTGAGGAGTATTTTGCGAAACATCGTGGGAATAGATGGAGTACAAACCGCGAATTGCTAGATGAATCTTTCAGAGAAATGACAGACAATTGGTGGATGGCGATAAGGAGTGAAATAACTGATTATCAACAATTTAAAAACCTGTTCAAGGCGGAGTCTACACAAAACTTAATACGAGACAACATATGCCACGGAAGATATAATGCCAACGTAGGTAACACCTTGACCGCCTATTTCCTAGGGAAGGTGTGTTTAGCGAAACACCTAGAACCAAACATACCAGAAGAATGCCTTGTTAATAAATTGTCGTATCACTATGATGAAGATATCATAAGAGCACGTAGAGGTTGCCAGATAAAAACAGTACAAGCCATGGCGGAATTGCTCGAGAACTATGAACATGAAGACTACTATCGCCAAAGTAGGAGAAGAAATGATCGACCGGACATAAGAAATAATAATAATCAGTACCATAATAATAATAGTAATAATAATAATAACTACCCCGCGAACCGCAGTAATCATAATTATTACAATAATAACAGTAACAATAATAATAATAACAGAAATAATAATAACCACCCCAATAATAGAAGTAATTACTATCATAATAATAATAATAATAATAACAGCCAGAGAAACCCCAAACATGTTAATACAGAACATTATTATAATAATAACAGGAACTATCAACCAGGTAATAATAATAATAATAATAACAATAGAAACTATAGACCGAGAGTAAACTACATAAGAGCAGAAGAAAATGGTCAAAGAAGGTATCAACATCAGAGACGGAATAGCTTTCATGATTATGAAAATCGGCAGGTAAATAGTGGACGTGATAATCACATGGACAATAGACCCAGACGAAGTACCAGCCTGGATGATCGAGACAGACAAACAAACCATGAACCACCATTTGACCATCGTACTGAGCGGCAGGAACCGACCCAAGGATTCCAGACCGACACCTCTGTCTGCCCAATTGATAATAACAATGAGAATTTAAACGGGAGGAGGCAGTGATAAATTTTCACAACCCTTCACTGCTCCTATCTCCTGGGTATGGACAAGAATTGCAAAATGAAAGTAACTTTAATAACTTTACCATTATTTGTAGTAATTATTTAAAAAATATCCGAAATGAACTATTTGAAGAGAACACTACAAGCCTCAACAGCCAGAATAACGAAATAATTTATATAAACGCAGAATTTGGAGGAATTTTAGCTCAAATAATGATTGATACGGGTGCTAATGTATCCATAATTAATAGTGTTGAATTAGATAGAATACAAAAGGAATGCCGTCGAACACTGCCAATATTACCGGTCAATAATATTATATTAATAGGGGTCACTGGTCGCCAAAATAAAACTATAAGAAAACAAGTGTCCTTAAATGTTACTAGCATGGGTGTAGTTATGAATATGGTGTTCTTAATTGCAACAGGATTGCCATTTAATATATTGGTAGGATGTGACCTACTAAGGAGAAACTCAGCTATTATTGATCTGAGCAGTGAGAAAGTATCACTTTTCTCAGAAGGGGTAACGTGGACGGCGGATTTATTAGGTAGCGAGATTGTACTTCCCGGTAGGAGCAACCAACAACTTCGTGGGATAAATTATATAGAAAATAAATCATCATGTCATCAAATAATATACAGTAGTACAGAAGATGACCTATGGGCACAGAAGATACAGGAAATAAGCAACTTCCGATGCGGGAGTACAAAGGAAAAATTAACAGAGCAACAAACAAACAATTTAATACAAATATATGAGAAGTATCGAACAGTGTTTTCAGATGAACCCGGGAAAATCAAAAACTACCAATGCAAAATTCAATTCAGGGAACCAGTGGAATGTAACAGAAAGTCCTATCCAATAGCGCATTCACTGAAGGAGGCAGTACGAACTGAGATTAATAAAATGATTAGTAGTGATATTATAGAAAGTAGTCAATCTCCGTTCACCAGTCCAATCGTGGCTATTCCTAAGAAAAATGGCCAAGTCCGGCTTTGTTTGGATGCACGCGAGATCAATAAAATGGTAATAAATGATAGAACATCGCCCGGTGAGATTGAAGAAATTTTAAAGAGGTTCCACGGTACCAAGTTCATTAGTACCTGGGACACTGTGTGCGGTTACTGGCAAGTGGAGTTGCACCCACAGAGTCGCCAGTATATGGCGTTCATATTTGAAGGCTGCAATTATCAGTTCAAGAGATTGCCCTTCGGACTAGTGAATTCAGTAGCCATATTTGTGGCATGTATGGACCAGATACTTGGCCAAGAAGCACTCCAGTTTACAACTGTGTACGTAGACGATCTATTAATTACCTCGGCAAACTGGGAGGAACACTGCTACAGAGTGGAACACGTACTAGAAAAATGAGCCACTAACAATATCACCCTTAAGTTAGAAAAATCAAAATTTATTGCTAAAGCAGTCCAGTTCTTGGGATTTAATTTAAATGACCAAGGAATCTCACCGTCATTAGAAAAGGTGGAAGCAATACAGAAGTTCGCTAAACCTAAGAATCGAAAATAATTGCAGTCATTTTTAGGGACCTGTAATTATTATAGAAAATTTCAAAATCAATATTCCGATTTGACAGCCAAATTCCAATATCAGTTATCCTCCAAAAACAAATGGATCTGGGGTCAAGAGCAAGACGTTACTTTTCAACTAATTAAGGACAAGTTTTTAGAAACAGTAGTATTTCACCATCCAAAAATTTTAAACAGCCTTTCTATTTAAACTGCGATGCCAGCAATATCAGTCTGGAAACAACCCTGTATCAAGAGGATGAGAATGGTCATAATTTAGTGATTAGCTTCGTTAGTCGAACATTAAATCAATGTGAAAGAAACTACAACGTAACCGAAAAGGAGTTACTTAGTGTAGTGTTTGCATGTAGTAAATTTCGTACGTATATTTTGGGTTATCCAGTAACAGTCCGGACGGACCATAAATCTATATCATTTTTAAGGAGATGTAAGTTGAGCCACGGTAGACTGACCAGCTGGATACTTGCCCTGCAAGAATATGATCTACGATGGGAGTACATCCCAAGAAATAAGAATGTTGTAGCTGACGTTTTATCACGGATTAATTTAGAAGATTAAACTTTTGAGGGAGAGAAGGAAAGTATACTTAAGATTTACAACATTAGAAACAGATCATATTTAGATGCTGAACATCAGCATCCACCAACAGTCTGACCCAAAGGTAAACAATATCAAAGATCGACTAGCAGAACAAGATGACACTGTAGCCAAATTCTACTGTCTTAATCACGGCATATTATTTATTAAAACCTCTCTCAATCAGGAAACCTGGAAAATTATTATCCCGACCAATATTGAAAAGGACATAATCATGGACTACCATCTCCGATATGGCCTTATGGGAGCCTTGAAGGTGATAAATGCATTAGAAGAAAACTGTCACATCAAAAATATTAATCCGAAGGTGAGGAATTATATCAAAACTTGCCATATTTGCCAACTGGTGAAGACAAATAACGAAAAGAAGGAAGGCATTATGATACCAATCACATCGAAAAAGAAGCTAGAAAAGATATTCTTAGATATATGCGGGCCACTTCCTCGCAGTGGCGGTCGACACCGATACAAATATCTTATAATCATAATGGATCATTTTACAAAATTTATAAAACTATACCCTGTTAATCGTGCAACTACTCTGAAAATCTTGGGAGTGATAACTGAACAATACATTCCAGAAATAGGAAAACCTTCATCAATTATTACTGATCATGGTACTCAGTTTAAGGTGAGGAGATGGAGGAATACATTATTAGCACTTGGAGTTAAAACTTATAAAACATCGGTTTACCACCCAAGTAGTAATCCGGCGGAGAGGGTGTTAAGAGAGTTGGGAAGAATACTGAGGACGTACTGTCACCACCAACAGAAAAAATGGCAAGAATGTCTTTCAGCCACGGAGGAATTCCTCAATTTAGCTCATCATCCAGCTATAGGGTTTACTCCATACACCCCCATTTATGAGAAACCACCTCCCCGAGAGATCAAAGAAATAATAAAATTTCCTGATAATGACGAATATAAATTTGATAAAATAAAATTTTATAATAAAATGGCAGAGGACCAGGAGAAGCGCCAAAACAAGTATCAAAAAGCAATTGGAAAAATAGTCAAATATAAGATAGGAGAAAAAGTAGGCCTACTACTGAAGAACCGCGAATTACCAAGCACCCTAGAAGGGATCACTAAGAAGTTATTACTGCTATATACCGGACCATATGTAGTCACAAGAGCAAATAACAATAACACCTATAAACTAAAGGATATTATTTCAGAAAAAATCAAGGGCGTTTATAACCAGTCCTCAATCAAAAAATATTACGAGTATTAAAATTTTAAAAATTCTAAAAGAAAAGTAAGGTCAACTTACACCAATTATTTATAGGAACTAATTTTGAATTGAAGTAAAAATATTACTAAATTTTAAAACAAAGCAGAATCAACTTACATAAATAATTTACAAGAATTAATTTTGAAGTAAAAAATAAATTAACAAAATTCTAAAGGAAAAATTAGAACAACTTACATCAATAATGTGAATAAACTAGTGTTGGAAAGGAAATATTAAAACATTTACGAAATGTAAAAGGGAATAAAGACCACTTAAATAATATAATGTTAATGAAATAATTTGGACGAAAACAGCGAAATAATTTTTGCAGAAAAAAACTATAATCACTACTTTAATTTTAATAAACTTAATTATAATAAGAACCATTGAAAGAATTACTGTCACAACATAAAACCAGTAGAACAATTTATTGGAAACAAAATGAAAAACAGAAAATTTATATATATATATATATATATATATATATATATATACTATTAATATTGATAACCAGAAGAAGATTGTGTGAATAACAGAAGAAATAAAGAGAATTCAGAAGGAAAAAATTTACACACCATACCTAGCAATAAATTATATCAACAGAGCTTCCAAACATAAGAAGAACAAATATATCAGAAGATCTTTAAAACATAAGAAGAATAAAAAAGATAGAAAATATTAGCAAATCTGAGCAACCACGAAGTGAGGAGTCCAAAGATGTTTTTTATTAGTCGAGAAATAGACTACATTTTGATAATTTTTTATTTAATGACTGTATGTAGATGTAGTCCAGCAGTCTTGTATTTGAGCAGAGATGATGTTCCTCTGATCTCAAAAAAGTGTAGAATGGGTAGCAGAGTATTGTAGCCACAAGTGCCGCTCTGGACTATCCCAGCTCACGTATTAGGGAATGTTAGGGAATGAATTTCCCATGGATGAAGCACCAAGTAAAAGAAAAAAAATATATAGAATAATAATGATATATCTCAGATTACAGTAACTATCTAATAAGAATAAGTACAATGAAAAGAAAAAAAACTAAAGCTTAACTATGAAGAAGCAGATATATAAGTGGGTAGGAAGACAAGGAATATAATAAACAGTAAATATCATAAGCAATTATTTCATACAAACTAAACGTATGATCTGAATTAATCACTTCTGGAGGAGAGCAATCTGTAGCATGATAGAAAATCCATCTTATTATAAGTCAAAAAATAAGCAAGATTAGAATAAAAAACTAAACTGCCAAAAAAGAAAAGTACCATAATAATTAAACAAGAACAAAAGTAAACTGAAATCATAAATTCAAAGAATAAAATTCATTAACACCAACTTAAGTGATAGTCCAAATTATATAATAAATATACCCAGGTAGAATCGGAGCAGTTAAGAAAAACCCATATATAAACAAAACCACCGAATAAAGAAATAACTAGTAAAAAAAAAAAAACAGTACCAAATAAAAATAATAAAACCAAAAAGGTATTACATAGGAAAGGTACAATACAATAGAAAAAACTATGTAAATTATAACTATGTAAATTAAAAATAAGTAAAATATTAGATATATGATGGAAAGTGCACAAAGATAATTTATTTTGAGTGTGAAAAAGTGACTAACAATTATCCCATTTAAGTGATGTTCCTTATCCCCCAATGACTAGACAAATTGACTAGAAATCAGATTTGGGAATATAGTGAATAATGAGGGAAACCAGGGTAAATCCCTAAATTAAAACAAAAACAGCAAAGGACTGAATAAAAATTAATTTTAAGAAAATATTTAAATAAAAATAGATTTGTTGTTGTGTTAGCAGTTCATTGAACTCATAGCTTTGAATGCTTGAGATTGGATTTATTTTTCAATTGATATCTTTATTATGTTTTAATGGTATTAGTTAATCAAAAACCACATTGTAATTGAGTAATATTGTAATTTAGTTGATAAGATTTTATTAGAATTGTATGTCAGAAAGGGTATTAGCAAGCCGAAAGAATAATAAACTTTGTAAATGAACTAACATAAAAATCTAGGCCAAATTGTAAATTTCAACATTTAAATTAAAAGTAAATAAGAATGAAACTAATTAAATGAATGAAATTTGTTGAATGTAAATCAATAACCATTTATAATAAATGTAACCACACTTGGTGAAAAGAATGAAGGAATGTATAGGATATTATTAGGAAAAATGAAAGTGTAATGACACTGGAATCTAAAGAAAGCCTAAATTGAAGACAGTATTTAAATTAGATAAGTAAATCATAAAATTACTAAGAATTAGAGAAACCAAATAATAAGAATTCAACCAATAATCTTATTTAATACTAATGGGGATATAACATAGATTGTAAACCATTTAATGTGGGAGAAGGTAAATTAATTAAGGCCTACAACCAAATGTACTGCAAATGTGAATTTTGAGTTAAAAGATACTATAAAATATATCATGTATGGTCTTAAATTATTCAGAATCAAATAAGGAATTTGATAAAGTAATTGGAATGAATTAATAATAATAGATAATAAACAAAATGTAATTAATAATATAATGTAAAATTCAATTCGTTTGTACAAAACCCAAACTTGAGGCTTCAATCAGCTGACTGAAACAATGTAAATTTACTAATAAATCAGCCAGGACCTTTTGTATGATGAAGAAAAAAAACTGGGAGTTAATTGTTAAACGTTGAGGTGAACACATCAGAACGAGAGAGCTCAAAAAAGATAAAAAATATAATTTGACATGAACTAAACCTATAAAAAAAAGAAATTTAAAAATAGGATTTATTAACACTAAGGTCAAATAAAAGAAATCCAACCATTACATGTAGGAAGATTGTAAATAGTAATCAAGGTATTAGAACAATCCAGGCAATAATTCGGAATTAGCCGATGTGAATATTACCACTACATTACCGGACGAGATATTTGAACGAGGTCACTTTTAAACACCTATTGCCGAACCAAACAACGGATCACTAATAAGGAATAATCACTCTAAGACGAAGAAAATTAATCACTACTAGTATGATGAAGGACACATAAAGAATCAACATTTATTTGGAGGAGAATCGACTGGGAATCGTGGTGTAACTTCGTAGCAAGAAGGCTGCCATCTTGAATCCTATACCTCGAGCATCAATGTGATGACGTCAGCCTACGCAGTGCTGTTGGTTCGAATAATTTAATTTTGAATAACATTTTTATAATAAATATTATTTCTATTTTATCATTAAGAACTGTTTAATTGTAAGTATTGTATCTTTCAGCATTACCCTTTCTCTGACTTTTGATAACAGTTAAAAGAACCAATGAATAATTAAATGTTAATAGTTTAAATCAGATAAACCGAATGCCCTGAGATAGAGTTTTCGAGCTGTGAAACAGTACTTCGACTCAAAGTCGATTAATCGCAGCAAGGATAATAAATTCATTTAAACATTCATTTTTTGAGTTTTATTTCTTTGTGGACATATACTTAGAAGAATTTAAGTAGCACTTGAAACCTGGACTTCAAGTAAGAAGAGAATAACATCGCAAAGGAGTACAATCACCAAACATCCAAATACCACTAATCGATTATTATATTTCATAAACTATTTAACGCGTGAAACAAAATTTTAATAAACAACCACAGAAAATAAAATAAGAAAGGAATTAATATAATAACGAGGGATAATCTAATTAATAATAAACTGATAAATAATTAATAAATAAGTAAATAAATTTTTATTAAATTTAAACAAAATTTTTACACATTCATAATTATAGTTTTTGTAACAATAAGAACAAAAGGATACGTTACAAAATTGGCGCTCCAACTTAAGGGGCTGAAATTAGGAATTGATAGGGCATAAGAAATAAAAATAATCTGCCTAATTTCTAGTTTTAGCTGGCAACTGTTACAAGCTCAGAAGGGTAATAATGATGCCAAAGAGACCAACGTCAAAGAAAAGGGCGGTAGAAGCCGAGGAAGAGATAGATATGGAAGACAAAGAGGCGACGCCAGTGAAAGACGCGGAAATGATACTACCGCCTGCTGAACCAATTAAACCCGTGTTACAGGAGAAACAACTTGAAAACCCCACACCAACGGAAAGCATGAGTTTACAAGACCTGATAAAACTTATAAGGGAGGACAACCAATCCTTAAGTAAGAAGATGGAAGATAACAGTAAGAAGATGGAAGAAAAAATGGATGAGAACAGTAAGAAAATGGATGAGAATAATAGAACAATAAGAGAAGAATTAAGGGAGAACAACGAATCCACAAAAGAAGAATTGAGTAAGAAAATGGAAGAGAACAACCAATCCACAAAGGAAGAATTGGGAGAATTAAGTAACAAAATTGAAAATACCAATAGGAAAATAGATGAAAATAGTAAGAAGATGGAAGAAAACAATAAGAAGATTGGGGGAGAAATTGGGAGAATTGAAAGATGACAACCAAATGTTAAAGGAAGAGTTGAGTAAGAAAATAGATGAGAATAACCAACTATTAAGAGAAGAATTAAGGGAGGCGATCTAGAAAAATATTGACAAGTTAGACGAAAGGATAGAGTTGTTAAAAGAAGAATTGAACCAGAAGATAAACGATAATAGTGAGCCGCCAAACAAGAAATTAGAAGAAGAGACAACTGCAATAAAACAACAAATTACCGAAGCTGACAAGAAGTGGAGTCAGACTAATCAAGAAGTACAGGATTTTAAGGAAGAAGTACACACCAAAATTACTAACATCGAAGAAAACAATCAGAATAAAATGGAAGAAAACCAAAGGGAAACTCAGGAAGAATTGGGAAAGGTACGGAGCCAATTCACGGAAAAGTGTGACGGTATTGAAGTGTTGCCATGACCAATATAACTGGTCAAGTACGTCAGAACCAGGAAGAAATAGAATCCATTCGGAATCGACCAACTAACATTACTAATATCCCTACTACTGAAGGTCGAAAATGGCTAAATTTTAGGCAATATAAAAGAAAACCAATGGAATTTCTGGCCAGAATTGAGGAGTATTTTGCGAAACATCGTGGGAATAGATGGAGTACAAACCGCGAATTGCTAGATGAATCTTTCAGAGAAATGACAGACAATTGGTGGATGGCGATAAGGAGTGAAATAACTGATTATCAACAATTTAAAAACCTGTTCAAGGCGGAGTCTACACAAAACTTAATACGAGACAACATATGCCACGGAAGATATAATGCCAACGTAGGTAACACCTTGACCGCCTATTTCCTAGGGAAGGTGTGTTTAGCGAAACACCTAGAACCAAACATACCAGAAGAATGCCTTGTTAATAAATTGTCGTATCACTATGATGAAGATATCATAAGAGCACGTAGAGGTTGCCAGATAAAAACAGTACAAGCCATGGCGGAATTGCTCGAGAACTATGAACATGAAGACTACTATCGCCAAAGTAGGAGAATAAATGATCGACCGGACATAAGAAATAATAATAATCAGTACCATAATAATAATAGTAATAATAATAATAACTACCCCGCGAACCGCAGTAATCATAATTATTACAATAATAACAATAACAATAATAATAATAACAGAAATAATAATAACCACCCCAATAATAGAAGTAATTACTATCATAATAATAATAATAATAACAGCCAGAGAAACCCCAAACATGTTAATACAGAACATTATTATAATAATAACAGGAACTATCAACCAGGTAATAATAATAATAATAATAACAATAGAAACTATAGACCGAGAGTAAACTACATAAGAGCAGAAGAAAATGGTCAAAGAAGGTATCAACATCAGAGACGGAATAGCTTTCATGATTATGAAAATCGGCAGGTAAATAGTGGACGTGATAATCACATGGACAATAGACCCAGACGAAGTACCAGCCTGGATGATCGAGACAGACAAACAAACCATGAACCACCATTTGACCATCGTACTGAGCGGCAGGAACCGACCCAAGGATTCCAGACCGACACCTCTGTCTGCCCAATTGATAATAACAATGAGAATTTAAACGGGAGGAGGCAGTGATAAATTTTCACAACCCTTCACTGCTCCTATCTCCTGGGTATGGACAAGAATTGCAAAATGAAAGTAACTTTAATAACTTTACCATTATTTGTAGTAATTATTTAAAAAATATCCGAAATGAACTATTTGAAGAGAACACTACAAGCCTCAACAGCCAGAATAACGAAATAATTTATATAAACGCAGAATTTGGAGGAATTTTAGCTCAAATAATGATTGATACGGGTGCTAATGTATCCATAATTAATAGTGTTGAATTAGATAGAATACAAAAGGAATGCCGTCGAACACTGCCAATATTACCGGTCAATAATATTATATTAATAGGGGTCACTGGTCGCCAAAATAAAACTATAAGAAAACAAGTGTCCTTAAATGTTACTAGCATGGGTGTAGTTATGAATATGGTGTTCTTAATTGCAACAGGATTGCCATTTAATATATTGGTAGGATGTGACCTACTAAGGAGAAACTCAGCTATTATTGATCAGAGCAGTGAGAAAGTATCACTTTTCTCAGAAGGGGTAACGTGGACGGCGGATTTATTAGGTAGCGAGATTGTACTTCCCGGTAGGAGCAACCAACAACTTCGTGGGATAAATTATATAGAAAATAAATCATCATGTCATCAAATAATATACAGTAGTACAGAAGATGACCTATGGGCACAGAAGATACAGGAAATAAGCAACTTCCGATGCGGGAGTACAAAGGAAAAATTAACAGAGCAACAAACAAACAATTTAATACAAATATATGAGAAGTATCGAACAGTGTTTTCAGATGTACCCGGGAAAATCAAAACTACCAATGCAAAATTCAATTCAGGGAACCAGTGGAATGTAACAGAAAGTCCTATCCAATAGCGCATTCACTGAAGGAGGCAGTACGAACTGAGATTAATAAAATGATTAGTAGTGATATTATAGAAAGTAGTCAATCTCCGTTCACCAGTCCAATCGTGGCTATTCCTAAGAAAAATGGCCAAGTCCGGCTTTGTTTGGATGCACGCGAGATCAATAAAATGATAATAAATGATAGAACATCGCCCGGTGAGATTGAAGAAATTTTAAAGAGTTTCCACGGTACCAAGTTCATTAGTACCTGGGACACTGTGTGCGGTTACTGGCAAGTGGAGTTGCACCCACAGAGTCGCCAGTATATGGCGTTCATATTTGAAGGCCGCAATTATCAGTTCAAGAGATTGCCCTTCGGACTAGTGAATTCAGTAGCCATATTTGTGGCATGTATGGACCAGATACTTGGCCAAGAAGCACTCCAGTTTACAACTGTGTACGTAGACGATCTACTAATTACCTCGGCAAACTGGGAGGAACACTGCTACAGAGTGGAACACGTACTAGAAAAATGAGCCACTAACAATATCACCCTTAAGTTAGAAAAATCAAAATTTATTGCTAAAGAAGTCCAGTTCTTGGGATTTAATTTAAATGACCAAGGAATCTCACCGTCATTAGAAAAGGTGGAAGCAATACAGAAGTTCGCTAAACCTAAGAATCGAAAACAATTGCAGTCATTTTTAGGAACCTGTAATTATTATAGAAAATTTCAAAATCAATATTCCGAGTTGACAGCCAAATTCCAATATCAGTTATCCTCCAGAAACAAATGGATATGGGGTCAAGAGCAAGACGTTACTTTTCAACTAATTAAGGACAAGTTTTTAGAAATAGTAGTATTTCACCATCCAAAAATTTTAAACAGCCTTTCTATTTAAACTGCGATGCCAGCAATATCAGTCTGGAAACCACAACCCTGTATCAAGAGGATAAGAATGGTCATAATTTAGTGATTAGCTTCGTTAGTCGAACATTAAATCAATGTGAAAGAAACTACAACGTAACCGAAAAGGAGTTACTTAGTGTAGTGTTTGCACGTAGTAAATTTCGTACGTATATTTTGGGTTATCCAGTAACAGTCCGGACGGACCGTAAATCTATATCATTTTTAAGGAGATGTAAGTTGAGCCACGGTAGACTGACCAGGTGGATACTTGCCCTGCAAGAATATGATCTACGATGGGAGTACATCCCAGGAAATAAGAATGTTGTAGCTGACGTTTTATCACGGATTAATTTAGAAGATTAAACTTTTGAGGGAGAGAAGAAGAGCATACTTAAGATTTACAACATTAGAAACAGATCAGATTTAGAGGCGTTATTGCTGAACATCAGCATCCACCAACAGTCTGACCCAAAGGTAAACAATATCAAAGATCGACTAGCAGAACAAGATGACACTGTAGCCAAATTCTACTGTCTTAATCACGGCATATTATTTATTAAAACCTCTCTCAATCAGGAAACCTGGAAAATTATTATCCCGACCAATATTGAAAAGGACATAATCATGGACTACCATCTCCGATATGGCCTTATGGGAGCCTTGAAGGTGATAAATGCATTAGAAGAAAACTGTCACATCAAAAATATTAATCCGAAGGTGAGGAATTATATCAAAACTTGCCATATTTGCCAACTGGTGAAGACAAATAACGAAAAGAAGGAAGGCATTATGATACCAATCACATCGAAAAAGAAGCTAGAAAAGATATTCTTAGATATATGCGGGCCATTTCCTCGCAGTGGCGGTCGACACCGATACAAATATCTTATAATCATAATGGATCATTTTACAAAATTTATAAAACTATACCCTGTTAATCGTGCAACTACTCTGAAAATCTTGGGAGTGATAACTGAACAATACATTCCAGAAATAGGAAAACCTTCATCAATTATTACTGATCATGGTACTCAGTTTAAGGTGAGGAGATGGAGGAATACATTATTAGCACTTGGAGTTAAAACTTATAAAACATCGGTTTACCACTCAAGTAGTAATCCGGCGGAGAGGGTGTTAAGTGAGTTGGGAAGAATACTGAGGACGTACTGTCACCACCAACAGAAAAAATGGCAAGAATGTCTATCAGCCACGGAGGAATTCCTCAATTTAGCTCATCATCCAGCTATAGGGATTACTCCATACACCCCCATTTATGAGAAACCACCTCCCCGAGAGATCAAAGAAATAATAAAATTTCCTGATAATGACGAATATAAATTTGATAAAATAAAATTTTATAATAAAGTGGCAGGGGACCAGGAGAAGCGCCAAAACAAGTATCAAAAAGCAATTGGAAAAATAGTCAAATATAAGATAGGAGAAAAAGTAGGCCTACTACTGAAGAACCGCGAATTACCAAGCACCCTACAAGGGATCACTATGAAGTTCTTACTGCTATATACCGGACCATATGTAATCACAAGAGCAAATAACAATAACACCTATAAACTAAAGGATATTATTTCAGAAAAAATCAAGGGCGTTTATAACCTGTCCTCAATCAAAAAATATTACGAGTATTAAAATTTTAAAAATTCTAAAAGAAAAGTAAGGTCAACTTACACCAATTATTTATAGGAACTAATTTAAATTGAAGTAAAAATTTTACTAAATTTTAAAACAAAGTAAGGTCAACTTACATCAATAATTTACAGGAATTAATTTTGAAGTAAAAAGTAAATTAACAAAATTCTAAAGGAAAAATTAGAACAACTTGCATCAATAATGTGAATAAACTAGTGTTGGAAAGGAAACATTAAAACATTTACGAATTGTAAAAGGGAATAAAGACCACTTAAATAATATAATGTTAAGAAAATAATTTGGACGAAAACAAGAGCGAAATAATTTTTGCAGAAAAAAACTGTAATCACTACTTTAATTTTAATAAACTTAATTATAATAAGAACCATTAAAAGAATTACTGTCACAACATAAAACCAGTAGAACAATTTATTGGAAACAAGATGAAAAACAGAAAAAAATATATATATTTTAGTAAAACAAATTATTTTGATGGATGTTTTTATTTGGGGTTCTAGGGTGCTAACTGCCCGTTTATTTTTGTTTAAAATTTGCAATAACTTTTTTTTAATATTTTATTATTATTGATTTATTTATTTCAATTCAACCTAGCGTTGAATCCAACTTAAATAAATCCGGTTGATGCACTTGAGATTATTTATCGAAGTAATATTCTACTTCGGTTAGTTTATTTATACGGTTGTTCTTCCGTCGACTCGTTGAAATGGTGATGTATGTTCCGCACTGAAAACACAAATATTTTGTATGAACAATCACTTACTTGTGGTGAATCTTGTCGATCTTGCAGGGTCGATCTCACAATCCAACTGTATACGGACTTACCGTGTATTCGCCGCTGCTTGTCGAGCTGACCAATGAAATTCGTTCACCTGTTTTCAAACTTAGTATTTTGAAATAAACTAACTGACTCCGTTTTCTTGTGTCAAATAATATTTTATTCAGTTAATGTGCCCTGTTTAAATGATCTGAAGTATCATTTATAATTTAAATTCAGAATAAGTAACATGAGACATTGTGTTTTATAAAATTTGCCTCAGGGTGGCAGAACTGTTTACAAGGTTAGTTTATATAAATGCTTTTTTGGTTAAAATAATTTAATACCTGCGTGGGTTCTTTGAGCTGACAGAATACCAAATCATTGAATAGAACGATTATTCTACCGTTATTAGGCAGTTTGATGATGACTACAATTCAGTCATCCCTTATAATTAACATACAAAATAATAACCATGTGTCTGCTCTGGACATTTCAGGTTAGCAGAATTATTAAACTCAATTGACAATAAATGGTGAAAGAAAGTTAATTAATGTTAAAATAATTCTTGATAAAATAATTAAAAAGTGAACAATAATATAATAGGTTGAAGCAGTGTTATTGAGTGAAACATCTGATTCATTGTTTGGTTCTACATAAAGATAATTGCATGGCTGTAAGTAATTATGTAGCTTAACAACCTTGGTTATTATTCATAGTAAGTATAAACATTGAAGTGATTATAATAGTAGATTCTTTACCTAAATTATAAAACATAAATAACATTGAAATCTTTTATTAACTTTCGTTAATTGATCATCCAGTTGACAAATCTCAGTCATTGGTGAATACTGGTTATTTTGATTTATAGTTAATAATTGACAACTGTCATTATGTGTGGTTTTGTCACACGAAGTATTCGTACATAACAATTAATTGGATGTTTAATAAATTCATAAAAAGAAGAATATTCAAAATAATCTGAGGATTGTCACCATTACTGTTGATTAAATAATATCATGAATACATCTTAACCTAGGATCATTGTTTGAATATATTTCGATTATATCGTTTCTCATTTCTTAACTAATAATGTAAAAATCACTGTACTCCCTTTTATTTATAATTTAAATCCCGGAATTGCTCTGGATTATACAATGAGCAATCCTTGTTACGCACTGTTACACTTAACACCTTCGATACTAAAGAATTTATGTTATCACAATTTTAGGTTAGGTGGCACTGTTTACATCGGTGACGCGCACAAATCATATGAACGGCTGATTTTTTGCTCTGGGTTGTAGCCGTCTGTTCCCTTCTGAAATTGATTAAAAAGTGACGAGAATGCACACCTCTCGCTGCCGTTCCGTTTTGTGATCGTCCAAAATTTTGTTAATTTCTTGGATTTGATTGGTCGACGATCTTTAATTGTCCCCCCGCGAATTATTTCAATTGTTGGGTTTGGCGTGGGGTATTTGGTGTCAAGAGTATAAATGTTTGCTCGATTTGACACGAATTCCTTTTAATTGTAATATACAGTGTCATCTTGTTCTGCTAGTCGATATTTGATATTGCTTAACTTTGGGTCAGACTACTGGGGGATGCTGATGTTCAGCAATAACGCCTCTAAATCTGATCTGTTTCTCATAATGTTGTAAATCTTAAGTATACTCTTCTTCTCTCCCTCAAGAGTTTAATCTTCTAAATTAATCCGTGATAAAACGTCAGCTACAACATTCTTACTTCCTGGGATGTACTCCCATCGTAGATCATATTCTTGCAGGGCAAGTATCCACCTGGTCAGTCTACCGTGGCTCAACTTACATCTCCTTAAAAATGATATAGATTTATGGTCCGCCCGGACTATTACTGGATAACCCAAAATATACGTACGAAATTTACTACAAGCAAACACTACACTAAGTAACTCCTTTTCGGTTACGTTGTAGTTTCTTTCACATTGATTTAATGTTCGACTAGCGAAGCTAATCACTAAATGATGACCATTCTTATCCTCTTGATACAGGGTTGATCCCAGACTGATATTGCTGGCATCGCAGTTTAAATAGAAAGGCTGTTTAAAATTTTTGGATGGTGAAATAGTACTATTTCTAAAAACTTGTCCTTAATTAGTTGAAAAGTAACATCTTGCTCTAGACCCCAGATCCATTTGTTTTTGGAGGATAACTGATATTGGAATTTGGCTGTCAACTCGGAATATTGATTTTGAAATTTTCTATAATAATTACAGGTTCCTAAAAATGACTGCAATTGTTTTCGATTCTTAGGTTTAGCGAACTTCTGTATTGCTTCCACCTTTTCTAATGACGGTGAGATTCCTTGGTCATTTAAATTGAATCCCAAGAACTGGACTTCTTTAGCAATAAATTTTGATTTTTCTAACTTAAGGGTGATATTGTTAGTGGCTAATTTTTCTAGTAATGTTCCACTCTGTAGCAGTGTTCCTCCCAGTTTGCCGAGGTAATTAGTAGATCGTCTACGTACACAGTTGTAAACTGGAGTGCTTCTTGGCCAAGTATCTGGTCCATACATGCCACAAATATGGCTACTGAATTCTCTAGTCCGAAGGGCAATCTCTTGAACTGATAATTGCGGCCTTCAAATATGAACGCCATATACTGGCGACTCTGTGGGTGCAACTCCACTTGCCAGTAACCGCACACAGTGTCCCAGGTACTAATGAACTTGGTACCGTGGAACCTCTTTAAAATTTCTTCAATCTCACCGGGCGATGTTCTATCATTTATTATCATTTTATTGATCTCGCGTGCATCCAAACAAAGCCGGACTTGGCCATTTTTCTTAGGAATAGCCACGATTGGACTGGTGAACGGAGATTGACTACTTTCTGTAATATCACTACTAATTATTTTATTAATCTCAGTTCGTACTGCCTCCTTCAGTGAATGCGCTATTGGATAGGACTTTCTGTTACATTCCACTGGTTCCCTGAATTGAATTTTGCATTGGTAGTTTTTGATTTTCCCGGGTTCATCTGAAAACACTGTTCGATACTTCTCATATATTTGTATTAATTGTTTGTTTGTTGCTCTGTTGGTTGAGCTCTTATTATTTGGTTTCTCTAATTCTTAGTAATTTTATGATTTACTTATCTAATTTAAATACTATCTTCAATTTAGGCTTTTCTTTAGATTCCAGTGTCAGTACACTTTCATTTTTCCTAATAATATCCTATACATTCCTTCATTCTTTTCACCAAGTGTGGTTACATTTATTATAAATGGTTATTGATTTACATTCAACAAATTTCATTCATTTAATTAGTTTCATTCTTATTTACTTGTAATTTAAATGTTGAAATTTACAATTTGGCCTATATTTTTATGTTAGTTCATTTACAAAGTTTATTATTCTTTCGGCTTGCTAATACCCTTTCTGACATACAATTCTAATAAAATCTTATCAATTAAATTACAATATTACTCAATTACAATTTGGTTTTTTATTAACTAATACCATTAAAACATAATAAAGATATCAATTGAAAAATAAATCCAATCTCAAGCATTCAAAGCTATGAGTTCAATGAACTGCTAACACAACAACAAATCTATTTTTATTTAAATATTTTCTTGAAATTAATTTTTATTCAGTCCTTTGCTGTTTTTGTTTTAATTTAGGGATTTACCCTGGTTTCCCTCATTATTTACTATATTCCCAAATCTGATTTCTAGTCAATTTATCTAGTCATTTGGGAATAAGGAACATCACTTAAATGGGATAATTTTTAGTCACTTTTTCACACTCAAAATAAATTATCTTTGTGCATTTTCCATCATATTTCTAATATTTTACTTATTTTTAATTTACATAGTTTTTATTCTATTGTATTGTAACTTTCCTATATAATACCTTTTTGGGGATATTATTTTTATTTGGTACTGTTTTTTTTTTTTTACTAGTTATTTCTTTAATCGGTGGTTTTGTTTATATATGGTTTTTTCTTAACTGCTCCGATTCTACCTGGGTATATTTATTATATAAGTTGGACTATCACTTAAGTTGGTGTTAATGAATTTTACTTCTTTCAATTTATGATTTCAGTTTACTTTTGTTCTTGTTTAATTATTATGGTACTTTTCTTTTTTGGCAGTTTAGTTTTTTATTCTATTCTTGCTCATTTTTTGACTTATAATAAGATGGATTTTCTGTCATGCTACAGATTGCTCTCCTCCTGAAGTGATTAATTGAGATCATACGTTTAGCACGATCCGGCCATTCCCCGCATTCTGCAAATAATTATATAATGTCTAAATGTCCCAGAGTAATCCTCATATCAAAATACCATGGATCCACTATCAATAAAGAACTAATCACCATCACGTACAATCAGGAAAGTCAATCAATGACCCGGTATACATCAATGATTTAAGACCATACCCAACAGGGTTAAGCAGGTTACTACCAACACCAACAAGGTCTGACGGAGCCTCGGCATGAAATAAAAACTGTGTGTGACCCCACAGAATTATATTGGTTACTTCCGGTTCACAACGTCAGTATAACAACCCTCGAAATAAAAGGGGCGATTATAACCTTAACAATAACCTTCACACTTTTCAATACAATAGTAACTCTTTCTACAATTATGCACATTAATACAAACAAAATGAACACCAATAAAAAAATTTTAGACACATTCCATCTCGACATTATCACATGAGAGTATATGTATCATCACCATCTTGCTGACCAAAAGAATTTTCATTTTAATTTTCATATTGCAAGTCCTGTCCAGCACAATTGGTCCGGCTACCATCTGTAAACACATGGGCAACCATAGACTTCATAAAAAAGAACCACGCTCTGCTACCATTGAAATTCCCCCCAAATTTTATACAAATATTTTTGTAACTTTTTTTTCAGGGGGGTTACTTAAAATTTAATAACTAGCCACGAGGACTAGACGGAAGCATAAAATGGCTGGACCCATCTTGACAGGACTTGAAAATAAAACAATCAGTTAACAACCCTTCTTTTTATTGGTGCTCACTCACCTTTATACAGTCAATATAATCAATAAGTAAAATTTTCATGGCCTTTATACCAATCATTATATGTATGTATACTATCTGTCTCAATGAGAATTGCCAATAGCAATAACAACCAAAATTATCAAGTAGTCTACAAAGTGGATACGTTTTGACACAGTTAAGACTATAAATTCTGACTTGTAGTTGTAACAAAGTTTCGATCATTATAACAAAGAAAAATACGCTTTATGTGTAAGTCTTTACATGTATAACACATACTATACATATATATCCCATTTTTGTTAATGCATTGACAATACTAACAACATTAGTAATTAATTGAGCAATATAGGAGGTAGGTCCTGTAACACAGTCAATAATAATAACAAATATATATATATATCCACAAGACTTGTTCTAATTTTGATTCATCAGAATATACAAATACTGTTCAGGTGTATACTTTCTTTGTGAAATTAAAATCGGTGTAGTGTTGCGGACGAGATTTTATAAACGGAATCGGCCCACCTGCACATTTGTAGACTTGACAATACCCGTTAGATCCTGTGAAGAAAGGTGGGTGAGGTTGATGGTTAGTTCATCATTCCGGCTCGTTTCCTTCTATCCAGCAGTCTTTTGATGTTGAGGAGCATCTCTAAGCCTGACGGCGATGGGGGAGTGTTCTAGTGTCCAGCTCTGACGATGTGACGGTTGTAGTTGTCATCATCAGGTCATTCACCCCTCTCTTGGCCTGTGCGAGAACCCTAGAACAAATTTCACTTGTAGAATGCCGTCGGGAAATATAACCACCCACAAGCTCACTCGCTCCAGTACAAAGAAAGCCACACACACACTGTGGGAATTTTTTATCCACACTACCACTCTGTTGTTAGCTATATTGCTCATTTTAATCACGAAGTTTGAATTCACACTTACGTTCAAATTAACATTTCCACCATTTCAAGGCCTTTACATTTATTCACTTTTATTTTTATTTTTTACCTTTTAGCTTACTTCTTTTACCTTTAATCTTTCAAACAGTTAAGTATAATTACCATGTGCTCGCACATCTACCGGAAGTAAAATATGAGTCACACACATACAAAATTTCCATGCATTCTCCCCTTAATTAAACAGAATTAAATACGTAACCCCTTATGCATACATAACAGTGAATAAATAATTGTCCTCACCTAAGACACTCTATAAATTACTACTCCATATTAGTAGAAGAAACCCTTGCTTGCCACACCGCCAGACCTCGAAGTGCTCCGTGGAATGATCGAGAAGAAAATGAGAGAAAGACATGGTTTCTTTAAAACACGTGGCCACGGAAAAACTAGCCTGTAGCAATCGGTCAATCAGCTGATTAACCGCCCACTCTATAACATCGCCGCGAGACAGTAGCGGCGCCCTGAATTTCGTTACCGTTTGCCAGCGCGGCATTTTACGTAGATAATTACGACTTTGGCTGTCTTCTGCTACGACGTTACGGCGCTATAATATAAACTCGCCGGGGCAATACCTTTGCAACGGCACACCCACACTCCAAAATGGCAACTTGTTTGCCCTAAAGAAAATTAACGCCCAGCCACTTGGCTAGTCAATACCACAGTCCACTTGGCCTCCTGAGGAAATCTCAGAAAAATTACCGCTCTTAGGAAGACAGAGGTTCAGAGAGAAAACGAAACAAGAGGAAGGAAGAAGTGGAGTGTGTATGCATGTGTGTCTGAATGTGTATGTGTATGAGTATGCGTTGCTGGATGCTGGCTGGATCAGGGTCAGCATACAGCAATAAGAGACAGAAGGAGAAAAGAAGAAAGACGAGATTCGGGCACCGTCTCTGAGTTCTGACCTCCTAAGGCCTCCAAACCTACACATTGAGACCCAAGGACCCAACAACGCTCAGCTAGACAACGCCCATCCCCGCACGACTCCCTCCGGCATGCCAATCCCAGGGGCCGCCCTAAACGTCACCCTCACTGGTGACACCACTCTACAACTACTGCCACTCACATATCCGTCCGAAGACCAACAAGGTATCACCAACCTTGATATGTGAGTGACCACCCTCTCACTCTACAACTGTCCACCTCGTGGACCGACCACGCACACACAACACCACAAGGCGACTACAAGCCTTGGTATGTGCGTGATCCACCTCCCTACACTAGGGCGGACGGCCCCGACTAACTAGGCAGAGAAAGACCGCGGGGGGCACGCCAACATCAATACTACATCAGCCTTATATACATGATGGTCAACCACAATAAGTAAGGGGGGTAACTTGTCTACAGTACGACAGAATAACCAGACTTCGCCAAGACGGGGGGGGGTACCCACCTAGGAATGCGGAATGGGGCAAGACCAAACAACACATCAACACAACACAAAGGAAAAACTTGATTTCTTCAAGTAGTGTCTCAGGGTTCTCTAATGAATCCAAGAGTGGGGTTAAAGACCAACGGCAGAGCAAACTCCTCGAAGACACGGAAAGAGAAAACACTAAAACTATAATACCAAATTTACAAGACACAAAACAATATAACGCAGACATAAATACCACAAATATAAAACACACAATATCATATAATACTCAAATAATTTCAACACCTAACACCCAAAAAACAAGTATTATCGGTTAACTCATTCATCAAGGAATAACAAATATTCAAATAATATTATAAATTTCAAATCCTTACAAAATCTCTGAGAATCTCACAAAATCAAAAATGACTACAAAATCATAAATCCAATCACTAACTAAGATGCCCGGTCCGGCCATTCCCCGCATTCTGCAAATAATTATATAATGTCTAAATGTCCCAGAGTAATCCTCATATCAAAATACCATGGATCCACTATCAATAAAAAAACTAATCACCATCACGTACAATCAGGAAAGTCAATCAATGACCCGGTATACATCAATGATATAAGACCATACCCAACAGGGTTAAGCAGGTTACTACCAACACCAACAAGGTCTAACGGAGCCTCGGCATGAAATAAAAACTGTGTGTGACCCCACAGAATTATATTGGTTACTTCCGGTTTACAACGTCAGTGTAACAACCCTCGAAATAAAAGAGGCGATTATAACCTTAACAATAACCTTCACACTTTTCAATACAATAGTAACTCTTTCTACAATTATGCACATTAATACAAACAAAATGAACACCAATAAAAAAATTTTAGACACATTCCATCTCGACATTATCACATGAGAGTATATGTAACATCACCACCCCCACCTTGCTGACCAAAAGAATTTTCATTTTAATTTTCATATTGCAAGTCCTGTCCAGCACAATTGGTCCGGCTACCATCTGTAAACACATGGGCAACCATAGACTTTATAAAAAAGAACCACGCTCTGCTACCATTGAAATTCCCCCCAAATTTTATACAAATTTTTTTGTAATTTTTTTTAGGGGGGTTACTTAAAATTTCATAACTAGCCACGAGGACTAGACGGAAGCATAAAATGGCTGGACCCATCTTGACAGGACTTGAAAATAATACAATCAGTTAACAACCCTTCTTTTTATTGGTGCTCACTCATCTTTATACAGTCAATATAATCAATAAGTAAAATTTTCATGGCCTTTATACCAATCATTATATGGCAATAATTAATTATTCAGTGTTCAATACAGTATTTAACAATTCACTTCTTGTGTATCTCATATCCGTTCTTAATTTTCATTTTACGAACAAAGATGTAGACAAATATACATTTAGTACATATCAATAATAATCGTCAATGCCTGATAACAATAAAATAACTCAAGCATAACAGGTGGATCCTTTTAGCACCATTTAAAAAATACATATATCACAAATGTATATCCACCTGACTAGTTCTAACAAAATCTTAATCTTTCTGAACCTGAAAATACTGTTTGTGTCTTGGCCTTTATACCAATCATTATATGTATGTATACTATCTGTCTCAATGAGAATTGCCAATAGCAATAACAACCAAAATTATCAAGTAGTCTACAAAGTGGATACGTTTTGACACAGTTAAGACTATAAATTCTGACTTGTAGTTGTAACAAAGTTTCGATCATTATAACAAAGAAAAATACGCTTTATGTGTAAGTCTTTACATGTATAACACATACTATATATATCCCATTTTTGTTAATGCATTGACAATACTAACAACAATAGTAATTAAATTGAGCAATATAGAAGGTAGGTCCTTTAACACAGTCAATAATAATAACAAATATATATATATATATATATATATATATATATCCACAGGACTTGTTCTAATTTTGTTTCATCAGAATATACAAATACTGTTCAGGTGTATACTTTCTTTGTGAAATTAAAATCGGTGTAGTGTTGCGGACGAGATTTTATAAACGGAATCGGCCCACCTGCACATTTGTAGACTTGGAAATACCCGTTAGATCCTGTGAAGAAAGGTGGGTGAGGTTGATGGTTAGTTCATCATTCCGGCTCGTTTCCTTCTATCCAGCAGTCTTTTGATGTTGAGGAGCATCTCTAAGCCTGACGGCGATGGGGGAGTGTTCTAGTGTCCAGCTCTGACGATGTGACGGTTGTAGTTGTCATCATCAGGTCATTCACCCCTCTCTTGGCCTGTGCGAGAACCCTAAGACACTCTATAAATTACTACTCCATATTAGTAGAATAAACCCTTGCTTGCCACGCCGCCATACCTCGAAGTGCTCCGTGGAATGATCGAGAAGAAAATGAGAGAAAGACACGGTTTGTTTAAAACACGAGGCTACGGAAAAATAGCCTGTAGCAATCGGTCAGTCAGCTGATTAACCGCCCACTCTATAACATCGCCGCGAGACAGTAGCGGCGCCCTGAATTTCGTTACCGTTCGCCAGCGCGGCATTTACGTAGATAATTACGACTTTGGCTGTCTTCTGCTACGACGTCACGGCGCGATAATATAAACTCGCTGGAGCAATACCCTTGCAACGGCACAAGCCTCAGCACTCTTACGGGCGGACACTCTCCGGGGACACTGCCTCAGGTTCCGTCTCCGAAGACGCAAAAGTCGTTCAAGACTTCCTTGCGGAGTACGACCTCCGCAAAGTCGCTCAGACATTCAGGTCAATTCGAACCCGCTTAGAGACTGCCGATGTAGCCGAGAGTTTCATGCTCTTGGTGGAAGCCGCCACTTGTGTACCAGAAAACCAGAGGCACACAATCGTAGAGACGCAATCCCTACAGCTTTAACAGTCCCGCCGATTCATTGTCAGAACGTAGTTGCCCTGGTCCGACGAAGTAAAGTACCTCGGTGTACAATTTCAGCGTCGGCTCACCTGGCGTACCCACGCTCAGACAGTTCATAAGCGAGCATCTGCTCGTCTAAGGTTACTGTTTCCACTTCTGGTCAGCTCGACTATGACAAACAACTGGAAAAATAATCGTCGGCCGTATTTGCTGCCGGTCATAACTTACGTTTATAACATTAGTCATAAACTACAAGAAATTTAGTGTGTACTCTAAACTACCCACTTCTCGCAAACACGTTTTTTTCAATGCAATGCAGTGTTTGAATATAGGCCTGTAACAACTATCCGTAATAAATCATTTATGGTGTCTTCAGATTTGTATAAAACCACTAACGCTTGTGAATCTTTCCACGCCGAAATTTTATCATCATCGTCCAAATGGTTTCGGTTCCTTGAAGTTTTAAAACTGTTTCAAACCAATTCATATGTAACATTTAAAAAAATAGATGTGAGCGTTATCAAGAAATATCAAGTCATCGTTAACAGCTATATAATGAGAAGCAGTTAGAAACTTTTTCTGAGAAACGTATTTCAAGACTAGATTTTGCAATACCCGTATAGCCTACTTGATTGGATTTTGTCATATAGAAATAGTATAAATAAATGTGTCGCGATGTAAGTTTACTTTTCAACTTTTCATTTAGTTTTATACGTATGTCTTATACAACGTATTTAAAATTAATTGTTTTTGGTATCTGGTACGCGGGCATATTTTTTAAACATTACTTTCCAGAAACTTTATTGAAGAAATTTTACTAACAGTGCCAATCAAACGCATTTAATGTAGAAGTAAATATAATAAACACAATAGAATAAAGGAATGGTTGGAAAGAACGATACTCTTTAGTTACAAAAGAAAAAATTATGAATGATGGTCAAAGAAGTTAGCCTTATAGCAACTTGCCCATCTTCGTCTAGGAATTCGCCTACTCCAATATAATACAGAACACTATAAGATACGGATTCAACAAACTATCTACTTCAGTCTCCTTCAGCATCGTTACAAGAAATATCTACTCTATTACTGGCAAATCACAGCTATGTGTTTGTATAATTACGTGATAATAATTCATTATTCACTGTTAATGTATACGGCAGTAAGAAAAAATTAACTCTTTGTGGCACCAGTTTTGTATTTAACATCTGTAACTTCTGTAACTATATTATGAGTTGAATTAATATGTGTGTGTGTGTGTGTGTGTGTGTGTGTGTGTGTGTGTGTGTGTGTGTGTGTGTGTGTGTGTGTGTGTGTGTGTGTGTGTGTGTGTGTGTGTGTGTGTGTGTGTGTGTGTGTGTGGTCTACTACTAATTTATCGCCCTTTGCAATAAGAATGATGTGATCATACATCATTATTAAGCTTACGCAATAAGAATAAGTAGAATTATATATTGAATCCTGTAGGCACCCTTCTGTTTTCATGACTAATTTCTAGCCGACTTTGCCTTATCCTCCTACGCACCACCACCTTAAATTAAGTTTTTGCCCTTAGTAACAAATACGTTACAGATCCAATGAAATTTTAACTTATTTCCTTTCATTCGCTGCCTGCCTGTATATATCCGTGGTGAGAACTCTCATCGATTACTACTACCTCCTGATTATCCATCAGCTTGCGAGGGATGAGTCAGACTACTTTACCTACACGATTAGAATCTAAGCTTAGTGACATAGGAAGCAAGACACACTACCCACAACATTCTCCCTGCCACATACGAAATTTTGTTTCCTTTGTTAATGTTTCTTGTTCTCTCCTTTTTGCCGTTTGTAAAGTGCTTCAGCCCTAGCTCACCGCCTCACGACTGCTCTCCACATCACACAACAAACAGCTCAGCTTTCACTCGTGGCTGCCTACAATTATTTACACACACAGAGATATCTCGCAAACACAAAGTACTCTCCTCAACACCCTCTCTCTTTGTCTGTCTATCTGTCTATCTCTCTCTCTCTCTCTCTCTCTCTCTCTCTCTCTCTCTCTCTCTCTCTCTCTCTCTCGCTCTCTCCCTCTCTCCCTCTCTCCCTCTCTCCCTCTCTCTATCTCTTTCTCTCTCTCTGTCGCCATTTCTTTCTCATTAAAACGTCTATGGCAACATAAATCCGCTTTACTCAGACCGCGATGTAAGCTTAACTCAAACCGTTCGTAAATATTATTTTTTCTTACCAGTAAAACTCTCTCCCTCTCTCTCTCTCTTTGCAAATCTACAGATTGATTAGACGGAGGACTACTAAATGAGACTCATGGACATAGTACGATATATTATGAAGTATTTCTTAATGAGATACATGACGATTAGGCTATTTTTATGAAAACGTTGAACCGTTGATAAGTGTTTATCGTGTTTATTAGTTGCAATTTTTGCGTTTAAGTTAGTGTGTCAGGTTTCTTTCATTCTGCAGTTTTATTTTTTAATTCAATAATTACAGAGTGTCAAAGTCAGAGGCAGTAGCTCCTCCTTATAGGGGAACGAGGTGTCGCCTAAGGCCTTGCGCAAGTTCTAAGTACGAGAAAGAATATTTTTTTAAGAATGAAAATCCAGATGATGTAAAAGCAAATGCAGATAATGTTTCTTGGACAGAATAAATTTGTGTGGTTATTGACATGATCAGCCAGAGTACTCTTACAAGATTTGCAGACTCAACAAATTACGAAGAAAACTTTGGCAGACGCAGGTCGAAGATTCGTCAAACTGTGATGTAGCTGGAGACAAGCTATATCAAGAACTAAAGAAGTTCGTCAAAACTGTATCAGGAGACTTAATAATTACTGGCATATTAAAAAACCTGACTCAAAACGATACAACAAATGTTTATTCAAACATCTATGTGATTTTAAGAATTCTCTTGACTGTTGCAGCTGCACAACAGTCGTTTTCTAAGTTAAAGTGATCGAACATTCTTTTCCATCAACCATATCTCAAGGGAGGTAGTCTTCATTTGCGAGCTTATCGATTGAAAGTGACATTGCTTCAAAACTGGATTTTTTTAATGGCATTGCTAAATTCAGTACTGAAGGGGAACAGTTTTATAAGGTACGTATGTCTTGTACATATACTTTTTACACAATTTATAAGTGATGTAATGCCTTTCCTATGTTTTAACAGTTTTTGTTAATTACATTAAACATATTAATGTAATCACTGACTTACATTAATTTAATAACTCCTCTATTTCAATTTTTAAAAGGTTTTTAAAAATAATCGCCTGGGGCCTCACAAATCCCAGGGCTGCCACTGGTTAAAGCACAAGTGCTGCTTTATTGAAGCAGTCCAAAAAATGTATCGCTCATTCAAATAATGAAAGGGAAGGTTTGTTTATAATATACACTTCTACCAAATAACATTTGATAGCAAAAAAAAAACGAAAAAGTGAAATTGCAGAAGACATTTCATTGCAGAAAACATGAGTGGAACGTAGCTGGTGTCCACGTAATGTAAAACTGCTGTTGAAGCGACCCTGTCATCTCTCTCATTAAGTTATCATCTTTTTTTAATTCTTTAGATTTTACAGGTTCAGTTAATAGTATAAATGTTTCCAATGTTCTGAGAAGGGTAAAAATATATTTTATGGAAGAACAAATCTGACAGCTATTGTTTATAAAAAACTCTGTCCTTTTCCATAAAACAAATAATTATTGATCTACAATTAAGTGAAAGTAAATCATAGTGGTCTCTGTGACTTTTCTGAAAATTATTTGGAATTTAATTCGAGCGACTCTCCGCTGAATACTCCGATGAACACAACTCTCGCCCTGATCTCAGACTGGACACTCTCCCCGGCGCGGCGAACCTGACGCATTTGGCCACAAGGACGTCTGGTGAAAAAGCCTAGTAACAAACGGTCTTCGTCGCCTCATCGGCTCATACATCCTGTTAAAGGCTTAACGGGATCACAGCCTGCCACCACTCCAGATTATGCGCAAGAACTTGTTTTCAGCTGCGCTTCCTCCATATGTTTTTACAGTGTAAGCAACGTCGCTGATTATTACCGAGTTATTTTCTGCGCCTGGCGTCTCCGCTGATAAGCTTCATACGATTAACATTGTCTTGCGTAAAATTTTGTTGCTGAGGAGGGCTTTTCTTCAAACCTCTAGTACAAAATACCAATTACCTTTTCCTCTAAGTACATAAAGCGCCAGACACGGTGCTCAGGCGTTTGACGCTGATACGTATCCTAAGAAAATCCTGTGCTACTTTCGCAAGCTGGGCTACTCCATACGTCGATTTTTCAACTCTATGCGGCTTCCGCGAGTTCCCTTAAACGCAAGCTAGCAGAAAAGGCAGAGGCAGGTAAAATCCTACTCTCCTTAACTGGCCTTAAGCCTACTACTCTTCTGGCTATTCCGATATTCCATCAAGATCAAAGTAGTAGCGCCCCAGGAGCTTTCCCAAAGTGCTAACATTGGCCAGCACACTGACGTTTGTTAAAGTGGACTACCTTACATGAAAAGTTCCTATGATCACTTCACAAAAGACTCTACGAGTAGGGTCGAAATGAAAGTTCCGCACCGGCAGGGAGGTCACGGCGAGAAATTTTTAAATGTGGAATGACCATAAGTGGAGTGAGAATTCGCATCTCTTTAAATTACTATGATGCATATTCACTTGAATTATAGTCAATTTAAATTTTAAGGTTGACTGAAATGTAATGCACAGATTTTTTTCCGTCTGTAGTGTTATATATGTTACGGGCAAATGCCGAATTCCGGGCAGATCGCGATATGCCCGGGCAAATCGCGATCTGTCTACCAGTTTCGGGCAAAGCCCGATGTATCTTGGTATTTCGGAATGTGCCCGGGCAAATCGAGATATGACCGATCGTCTTTGGGCAAATCGCGATTCAACCAAGTCAAGGGACCATCGTACGTTTATATATGCTTCAAAGGTTTTTAATCAATTTACTGAAATATAAAATATCAATGTAAAGAATAGTGCAAATGGAACAAAGTATTAGCAATATAATTTTATTCCAAAATTTATTTTAGAATTTGTTTAAATTACAAATTGAAACATTACGAAACAAACTTTGAAAATAAACATTTCAATTTAACAATACGATTTTAATTCACAATTTATTTTAAAAATTTAATTACAAATTGATACATTACGAAACAATCTTTGAAAATAAACATTACAATTTAATTACATTAAATTGAAGAAGATAAAAAAAGTTTATTTAAAAAATTAAGAAACTAATGAATTATAAAATATCTTTATTAACTACTGAATAAAAAAATATCTTTTCTTTAAGAAATTATAAATGATAAACATAAAAAATAAATAAAAACTGAAAGTTTTAAAAAATATAAAGACACAATCTTTGAAAATAAACATTACAATTTAATTACATTAAATTAAAGAACATAAAAAAAGTTTATTTAAAAAATTAAGAAACTAATGAATTATAAAATAACTTTATTAACTACTGAATAAAAAAATATCTTTTCTTTAAGAAATTATAAATGATAAACCTAAAAATAAATAAAAACTGAAAGTTTTAAAAAATATAAACGGACTTGCAGTTCATTTGTTGGTGCACGGAAGAGACGAATGACACTTTGAATTGCATTTTATGCCGTTTGCGTTGCATTTACATTTTTTATTAGAACATTTCTGTTTGCAAGAACAATGAACGTACCCCTGCCCACCAGTACGCGATTTTTTTCTGCTTGCTTCTCTGAGACTTATTTCTTTGTTTGGAATGTCCTCTGCTCTCAAAAATGATTCTTTACAATCACTTATTTGATTTCTTGAGAAAAGACAGTTGATTATACCGTTTAAAGTACCTAATTTGTAATAACCGTCATCAGTCACTTCTAAAACCAGCCCCAGAATATTCTTTGTATCGACTTTACTTCTATCTACGCTAGGAATTGGAATTTTCACTGTTGTTCCAATAGCCAGTTTTGGAAACGCCTTTTCACTTGATAATTTCATTTTCTTTGCCTGTTTTTTCAGGCTTTCAAGAGCTTTGGTCTTTGATTTTCCTTGTCGCTTCTTAGTATGACATCTCATACAATACAATTTGCTGTCTTCGCTTACTGCACACGTGTCATGAACTGATTGAGAACATATGTTACACACATGACTATCTTCATGATGCAGCTCACAGATACAACATGATTTTTGTTCATTTTGTACAGATTTCATTTGTAGTAATAACCTGACTAGAGTTTATCGCTTCGTCATTTTGTTCGGCTGAATCATCACTTAGGTTATTCTCTTCGTAAAAGGTATTTAATGCATGTTGGAGGTCTTCTTCTGAAACTAAGCTATTCAATACATTATTTGGTAACACAGATGAGTTTAAGCCGGTATGAGCTTTACGTCCAAACATGGCTTCGAACGGTGTTTGCTGTATTCCACTATGTAATGAACTGTTCTTTCGGAATTGGCAAAATCTCAGTCCCTCACTCCACTGCTTTGAATTATTCTCTTCCATCCAAGTAAATATCATATTTTCTACATCCTGGTTCGCACGCTCGACACTTCCTTGACTTGCGGAATGACGAGGTTTACCATGGACGATCGTCAAGCCTTCCCACATGTTCTTAAGTTCATTTATCATATTTGAAAACTCACGACCAGTGGCGAAGTTACATGGAGGCAATTGAGGCAATGCCTACCCTAAAAAATTCTGTAGAATAAAAATTATAAATACGTATGAACTACATAACGTAAAGATTATACATTTTTACCGCGACTGTCGAATTTATTAAGCCGAAACGTGCTTTACTGAGCGACCGCTAGATGGTGACAGGTGAGATTCGGCATAGCTCGTTTAAAGCGAATGAGGCAACCTGAACTTGCCTCAGCATTTTTTGTATACATCGTATGTAAGCAATGTGCGGGATCGATAGGGAAGTGAAGGAAGGGGGGATTGTCCCGCGCTGTACACATAGAGCGTTGATGAGGCATGCCTCACTTCTGTCGTCCAAACAGTAAGTTAAAGCCCCTGTGTTGTTTATAAGTGTGTTTATTTTATGCGGTTATTAAAAGTGTCCCTGTTATTCCGCTGAACTAACAGATGATCAAGATTGTTATTTGAATTATTTGTAACATTAAACATATATACATAGAAACTAATCAAGTTTAAAATTTTGAAGTTCAATCAGTTGTATTGTTGTGTATGACTAATACATGGATTGTTCAATAGAAAGACGTATAGAGCTGTAAAGCATTTTTTATTCAACGATTTTAAAAGAAGTCTCCATTAACGTTAAGGCATGAGTCCCACTGTTGCACTAATCTGTAGATTCCCTGCTAGTAAAATTCTTACGGCTGTTTGTGGAACCATCGCTTACAGCAAACGCTACCTCAGCGTCCGATTTGAACCACCGTCCTTTTACAGATTCCTTAAAAAAAATTTAAGATAAGATTTTTGCCTACCCATTCATTAACTACTAGCTTCGCCACTGCTCACGACCATTGTCAGGCTGCAGCACACTTGGTGGAGCTCCGAAGAAACAAAATACATCAATTAAATTATAAGCAACTTCAGCTGCAGTTTTAGTTTTTAAAGGACGTAGACACACAAATTTACTGAGATGATCTTGATTAACCATTATGAATTTGAATTCTCCATCTCTAAATCTCTACAGGTCTGCATGTCAATAAGATCTACTTGCCCCCGAGCATTAATTGCATTAAAAATCATAGGTTTCACAACTAAACGTTTTCTTGGATGACTGAACTTCTTCTGACAGGGTTCGCAAAGATTTAAATATATCATTATGATATCTCTAGATATATTTTTATATTTTGGTTTTAGACTGTTTTCCATACGATTTCGACCACCATGACCAGTATTTAAATGAACTGAATGTAAAATATCAAAAATTTCATTCTCATGTACATAATAGATTATTTCACCTTTAGTCTTTGTAGTTGGGACAATTAATTTATTTGTCTCATTTATTGTTAAAACATCAAACCTTTTTATTCTCCTGTAGTCTTTGCACGATTTCTTTGCAGCTTTCTTCGCCCCTTCCACGTCATTCACTAGTTCATAATACTTTTCTTCCTTGAGAAAATCACGGGAATCACTTTTGTTCATTTCAGCTAATTTCGCGTGAAACCGTTCTTTCGTATCACCAACACGTGTTCAGAAACCGACCCCATTATTAATAGTTACGCACTACTTGATTGCTTCTAACACTGTCGAGAGCTGGACGAACAATAGCGCACACAGCATATGCGAGAGTAACCTGGCACGTGGCCTCTCGTAGGCACTGACTCACTCTAATACAAGACATAAATAAATTAAAACCGCTGAGGAACATTTCCGTTACTGACTACTATGAGGTCACCGTTAATTTTACGTATGTATGAGGTCACTTTTCATAATGTATGAGGTCCCTGACATAACAGTCTGCAGAAATAAGCAATTCTGCTTATAAATTATTATTTATTTATTATATAAATTATTTTATATTTCAGTAAATTGATTAAAAACCTTTGAAGCATATATAAACGTATTGAATTGGTTGAATCGCGATTTGCCCAAAGACGATCGGTCATTCTCGATTTGCCCGGGCACATCCCGAAATACCAAGATACATCGGGCTTTGCCCGAATCTTGTAGACACATCGCGATTTGCCCGGGCAGATCGCGATCTGTCCAATTTCGGCATTTGCCCGTAACATATACATACCTGTGATAAGCTACTGTTTTTAAAGTTATACAAATTTATAGGTACGTAAACAATATGACTAGTCATTACTTATTTCGTAGATAACGTATAAAATGGTGGTAAAGTAGAATTCCGAAATATAAAACATCGAATTTTAAGTGGAAATTCATCATTGTGTATTGCATTTTATTCAAAGTAGGCATAACGAGGTGTGCCAGTAATATCTTCGGCTAACTGTGGAAACGGCTTGCAAAACATTGAGTGCGATAGGGCGACAGTTTTCTAAAAGTAAAGTAGCAGACAATAAAAATACAAATATTGATGAATCAATCTGAATGCTTCAATTTGAAAATTGTTAAATTGTTACATCACTAAAATAAAGTTTTTAACAACGAAAGCAAATTAGCAAACAATTTTGCGGTGATGTTTGACGACAGGTCAGCATTGATTTCATTATCTTATCTTTTACAGTTTTTTGTTGATGTATAAATAGAATAAGCGTAGATTTGTTCATTTTCTTTATGTAGGTCAGTATCACTGAAAAATTTAGAAACAATGTATAACATAATATTTATATGTTACAGTAGTACTCAGCGCGTTAAACAGATTCTGCATTACACAGAACAACTAACTTATAAAATCCTAAATCCTATAATGTTTGCAGGGACGGAAATAATATACTATGTAATAATATACTGTGAGTTGTTACAGGGATGACTGCTGCATTCTTGTTGCAGAAACACATTATGTAGCTTTTAATTCCATTTGTGAACTCCTAGCCATGCGAAAACGTTTTACATTGTGGTCTACTCTCGGCCCCTAGGTTTTGAAATGCTGGAGCCGCCTCTGGTCCACTGCCATGCCTTGCATTTCGCTAGCGAGACAGTTAATGTTCATTTTGCATTCAATTCCTGTTGCCATAATGGCAACACTAATTTTGTCTAAAACATTCGGAAATACAATAGTGCGATGGCATTCGCTTTCTACTCGGCCACGGAAGAGCATATCCCTAGTATAGGTCCGTACTGCTTTAAAACTCAGGGACACATTCACAGGTATATTTCCGATTTGTTAGGCTTACTACTTGCTGGCGATAAACCTTCATACGGTCAACAGTACTTCATAGATTCTTTGGGAGCAATTGCTCAAATATACGTATTGGTCGTAATGAAAATAAAGAATTGCAATGATCGTTACTCACAATCCTGGCAGATATTCTGGCTAATAATCCTTATGCACTAGCTTACAAGACCGCAGCCGAGGTTACTGAACATGAAGGAACAGGACATACCGTGGACCTGCGTTTTGTTGATAATATTGCTATGGACAAACTGCGACTTAACAAACCGACCTCGAATTAAATTGAAAGAGTGTTTAATTCTGTTGAAGATGAACCACTAATCATCGTTATGATGAGGTTCACTATCAGCAAAGCAGTCCAACGTTATTGTTTGTTTTGAGCCCTCAGTGCGAGCCTGTGTTACGTTTTTTTTTTACCCGTTCGGCACCTTCAAATGAGTGTGGTCCAAATGGTCTAAGAAAACAAAACAAAAACGTGAACACTTGACCATATTGCAATTTACAAGCTACAGACTTGCAGTTTGTGGAACATTGTCACACACAACAAGAGCGACATTGTTTGGAGAAACCCAGGAACTGTCCTCAACTCGGCGGTCCTTTGCTCAGTTGTTTGGGGGGGGGGGAGTTGAAATATATAAGCAAGGCAACCGCAGCACAAATAAAAAAGAGGCTTGCTTTGCTTTGCGCTGGGTAGTGGGGCGTCTTTGCAACCATGGTTTAAATGCAGCTTCCGGGACGTGCCCGATGGCTGCCAGATGAAAACAGAGCTGGACTTTCATTATAAGGGTTCCTAAACCTGGGAAAGGACTCGCCAACACGGTTATCCGCAAGATGGCGCCGGTACTTTTGAACAGTTTATGCTTCTGGTGCATAGTAGTACTGTGCATTACTGTGTAGTAGTAGTAGTACTGTGTAGTATTACTATAGTAATACTGTGCTTCTTTTAAACAGTAGTACTGCCTCTGGTGGCGATCCGGACGGCAGGTGCCGCCCGCCTCGGATACAACAGGCAGACGCCTTGAGGTGTCGGTCGTTCCCCGCGTGGCAGTGAACCTCCGTGCCGGTGGCAAACGGTAACTAGGCCAAGCAGTGTGCTAAAGACATGCTTGAGGAAGGATGTCCCTGAGGAGCGAAGGTGAGACCGAAAGGAAAGGAAGATACTAGGGGCTAATTAGAATAGAGTAACGAGGTTGACTTACGAGGGTTATCAAGATCGCCCGTGGGCGTTTGACCCTGATAGGCGGAGGTTGTGCAGACGTACTAATGGTTCTGAGGCAGGGAAAGGATGAGGTCGCTGCGAAAGCAAAGAGAGTTTCGGCGAGCGACCGGACAAACGCAGCAAGAGAAGGAACTCGAAGGCCTCCACGAATTACATCATTTTTGACAAACCAAGAAGACCCCGACAAGGAACGAAGGGTTCTGGATTGAAATCGTTCCAGCTTACACTTGTTAGTGGTCGACAAGGGTGACCACCAGGCGGGAGCAGCATAGGTCAGCACTGACCGAAGAAACAAGAGATAGATGGTAACTTTAGTACGCGAGCTAGGCGGTTGCGACACGAGAGCATAGGAGATAGATTGGCTCGGACGCCGCAAGCCTTGTTAGAGGGTGTCAGTCACGTAGGCGTTGAAGCTTAGACGCCGGTCTAGCCGGACGCCTAAATACTTCACCGACTTCTTCCAGGCGATAGGCCTCCCTTCTAGGGAGAGGGCCTAGCACTGGGAACTGGACTTATGAGTGAAACAGATCGCCTCGTATTTATCCGTATTGATCGCCACCTGCCACTTCCGTAGCCAATCCGGAAGCAGACTCAACTGACGCTGCAGTTGTGTGCTCGCAAAACACGGGGACGGGGAGCTGTAGTGAAACATTGCGTCGTCAGCAAATAAAGACAGCATGACTCCGGGTAAAACAGACAGGTCGTTCGTGTACACTAGGTACAGAACGGGGCTGAGGACAGATCGCTGCGAGGCGCCAGCGGCGACGGGTCGAACTGAAGAACAAGACCCTTCGACGCTAACCCTGAAGGTGCGATAGCTGATGTAGGACCGCAAGAAATGCATAATGGACGGTGGGATGGGGGAATGGGCCAGTTTCAAGAGAAGACCTTCGTGCCAGACTCTGTCGAAGGCCTTGCTCACATCCAACAAGACAGCACCCGTAGACTCTTTCTTGTTGGCGGGCGTCGGACAAAGCTCTGTAACAACTCGCACAAGTTGCAAAGTTGTCGATGCTCTCTACGAAACCCGAACTACGAACCCGAGATACGGGCCAGCAGGAGACGCTCAAACACTTTTACATGACTGGCTGTAACGATATGGAACGATAGCTTTCAGCAAGCATTCGAGGCTTACGGGTTTGGAAATCATGCAGATATTGGCAGTCTTCCAGAAGCGGGGAAAGTAGTGCAGTCAGAGACAAGAGTTAAACAGATGAAGGACTAGTTCAACACTTGAGGCCGGAAGATACTGCAGAGCTGCGGCCCCGATCGGGTCAGGACCGGGGGCGAGAGGTTCAAGCGACAGATAGACGAAAGTACGTTCGTCCCTGTCGAACAGAGCGGAAGGGTCAAGTGGAGGGCGGGAAAAATAACCAGATATGAAGTCCAGGACGTCTACTGAATGAGCAGGGTCCGATACGCCTCAATAAACGGTGATTTGAGTCTCCATGCAGCCGGCAAAGTCCTCAGCCTTCCTTTTTGCCGAAGAAACAATCCCGTTTGGAGTTTCCAAAGAGTTGCAAGTATGCTTCTCGCGGATCAGTCTACCCGCCGCTCTCCAAACGGAGATAGGAGCGCCAATTTACGCTCCTAGCAGGACCAGAGGGCGGTCGGGGTGAAGCCGACACTTCGCGAACAGTTACGAACAGGACATTGTGATCAGACGAGAGGCCAGACACAGACGAGACCTGGATGTGATGGGCCTCGTTCCTGACTACAACAATACAAACCTAAGCTCGAAATACGTTTCATCCCCGTAAACGTTTTTTCTACAGGTAAAATGTTTCTGCTTCACTGTCTTGAAATTTTACATAAAATTTTATTGCATAATGCTTCTCAGTGTTACTGAGTTCCATTTATTGTGTAGTGAGTCAAAAAATACTTGCAAAGACAATAGCCGAGTCAAATCTGGTAAGTTAAGAAGCTGAAAATCTAAACGAACATCAGCCATATAAGTTACTGCATATCAGCTGTTGCCGGTTTGGCTTCACTGTATTGCCACTTTGTGAGGAAAAAATCAGTATCATTACTTTTTAGATAGACTTCATGTATTTAATAATTACAATAAAAGTAAGAAACAATACAATTTTTGCTCTTGCTTGTTTCTTCACGATTGTAAACCATGTCTTTACATTGAACTATTGATAAGTCAACTAGCAGTAACTAAATACTATACGAAGAAACATATAGTGTTTATCCATTTACCACATTTTATGAATGTAGTTGAATTATCAATGGTGATAGGGGTTTTGCTTAAGTAAATGATTTTTGTTAGTATATGTTTTGCTGACTTTCAGCTAATTTTTTTTTTCAAACGTGACAGCATCTAATTGAACAATCTGCTGCTGATTCTGTTAAAGAATAGTGCTCAATCGTATGTCACACTTTATGACAATGTTTAATTTAATATTAATATTATTAGGTAAACAGCCCTGGGTATGATACCTCCTATCATTATATACTCTCGCATGCTAAATTATACAATTCAGGAAGTAATGCCGGCACTCCCAGAGAGAGTGCTGTGTGACACATATCAATACAACGTATGAATAGGCCTATCTGTTTTCATAAGCCTTCCAAGTTCTGACAATTTACATTCCATTATAAGCGTACGTGGTGTTAATATCAGTGCACGTAGGTGACAGTATGTGTAGTGATACACATCAGTTCTAATTACTACTACGGAAAGTGCCACCTGACAGCCAGAACATCTATGCCGAGTTGATAAAAGCTCTAGAATTACGGTATGGTGATAAACATTTACGAGATGTGTACTGCACTAGTTGAGAGCAAGGCGACAGCATTCCGCGGAGAGCCTTGAAGAGTTTGAAGCAAGTATCGACAGACTAATTAGACTGGCCTATCCTGAAGCGCCAGACGATTTTCGAACGAGTTTTGCGATGCAGACATAAGGCTAGTTGCACACTCATCGATTTCGATCGTACGGAAAAATGTCGTAAGATATTTTATCGTATGTGCGTTGCTTGCACACACCACGGTTTTTTTCCGTGTAGAGTGCAGTCGTTTTAGCTCGAGATCACTCACAGTTGTATGGAAAATGAATACAAAACGTGTTGTTGCTATGTGGTTGGTGTACCGTCGTCTCAGGGTCGTAGGATTAAACGAACTTAATGGGTTCATCCAATTAACGAGAAAAGGGAACAAGCAGGAACATTCCACACATTTTTAGAAGAACTTCGAAATGATGAGAACAAGTTCTTCAATTATTTTCGTATGTCAATACTATCGTTCGATGAACTGCATAACCCTCCTCATTGTTAAACTAATAATATTTGTAAAGGATTTTAAGAGTTCGATTGAAACCAAAAAAAAAAAACTAATATTATTATTTAATAAAATTTGCTAATAATATTACTTACTTTTATTAAATAGGTTCCAGTTTGGTCAGAAGCAACAAGTCAAATAAAGACGGATTTTTACCGTACGAATATAACTCGTGTAGTGTGCAAGCGTACATTGGGTCACGTACGCCACTGAATTCACGGAAATGGCACGGCGACCGTCTTTTGCAGTGGCAATGGACGGCAGCTAAACGGCGATGGTCCCGTGCCGTGTGGAGATCGAACTGTGTGCAAGCTCCCATGCTCTTCTTCGTTCTACTAAAAGAATTTGATCGTAAGATATGTTTCCGTACGATCGATATTGATGTGTGTGCAACTAGCCTTAGGCTTAGGCTGGTTGCACACACATCGATTTAACGTCAACCACGTCGACACGTCGATAACGTCGTGGTGTTGATTCCAATTTAACGTCATGCCATTTGGACTCTGTAATTCACCGACAACATTCGAAAGATTGATGGACCTGGTACTCCGAGGACTGACATGGAAAACTTGCCTTGTTTATTTAGACGATGTCATAGTCATCGGGAAAACTTTCAAAGACCATTTGAAAACCCTTAAGGAGGTTCTGACTAGAATTCACGGTGTCCAGCTAAAGCTGAGCCCGAAGAAGTGTTCTCTATTCCAGAAGGAAGTACAGTATCTGGGCCATCTGGTTTCGGCAGCAGGTGATACCATGGATCCTAATAAAGTAGACACCGTAAGAGACTAGCCAGTTCCGAAGAGTAAACACGAAGTTCGGAGTTTCCTGGGGTTATGCTCATATTACAGACGTTTTGCGAAAGGCTTCGCTACTATTGCTAAACCACTACATGAGCTAACGGAAAATAAACGAAACTTCTAGTGGTCGAGAGCATTTATGACTTTAAAGACTGCATTATGTTCGCAGCCAATTCTCGCTTTTTCAGCTTCCAAAGGGAAGTACATCGTAGACACAGACGCAAGCAATACTGGTCTAGGAGCAGTTTTGTCTCAAGTGAAGAACGAGTAATAGCGTATTACAGCAAGACGCTTTCTAAACCAGAGAGAAATTATTGTGTCACAAGGAGAGAGTTGTTGGCAATTGTCAGCACTTTGGAGCACTTCCATAAATACCTCTGTGGGAGAGAGTTTTTACTACGTACCGACCATGCCGCACTTGCATGCTCTTGAAATTTAAAAATCCGGAAAGACAGTTGGCAAGGTGGCTCGAACGTCTGCAAGAGTACAACTTCGAGGTACAACATCGACGGCGGCGCCTGCATGGTAATGCAGATGGCTTATCACGAAGACCGTGCCCGGAAGACTGCCGACATTGCCACAGAATGGAAGAACAAAACTCAAGCGAACATGTTCAAGCCATCACAGTAGATTTCCTGGCAGACGGCTGGACAACACAAGACTGTCGACAAGAACAGATGACTGATGAAGACATTGGACCGATCTTGACAGTAAAAGAGGAAGGTCGCCGCCCGGATTGGCAAGATATCTGCCATGGTTCCGAAGTGCTGAAGGGCTACTGGGCACAATGGGAATCTCTTACCTTAGAAAACGGATTGCTGAAAAGGGCTTGGAAAAGTGCAGATGGACAAGACGTGGTCATGCAGTTGATAGTTCCCGAAGTAAAGTGCAGTCTGTTTTGAAGGAGATGCATGATGGAATATCTGGAGGCCATCTTGGCGTTAACAAAACTCTTGAAAAAATACGGAAGCGATTCTATTGGCTTCATCTTCGCCACGACGTAGAGGAATGCGTTCGGACGTGTGAAATATGCGCTCCAAGCAAGGGCCCACAAACCAAAAGCAGGGGAAAAATGAGACAGTATAACGTTGGACTGCCTTTCGAGAGAATTGCCATAGACACTGCTGGAGCATTCCCAGTTACTGACGATGGAAACCGGTACATCATGGTTGTAGGTGACTACTTTACTAAGTGGGTGGAAGCCTACGCAATTCCAAATCAGGAGATTACCACTGTGGCAAAGCAGTTAGTTCACAACTTCTGTTGCCGTTATGGAGCCCCTATGGAAATCCATACGGATCAAGGGAGAAATTTCGAATCAGGAGTGTTTAAAGAATTATGCCGTCTACTCGGAATTCGAAAGACCAGGACAACGCCTCTGCATCCTCATTCGGACGGGATGGTTGAGAGATTCAATAAGACACTTGAGCAGCATCTTCCGAAAGTTGCTGACGAGAACCAAACAGACTGGGACTAACGTTGTAACGTATTAGTTCTGTTACTGTTTATCTGTGTGTCTTAAAGGCCCACGTTGGATGCGTCAGTCTATAACGTATTAATTTGTTACGGGTGTATTTTATGAACTACGGATAACGAAATAAGTTACCCTTCAAAACTTGGTTGTACTCGTTAATCGGTTCGTAAATGTCCTGGTGTTTCGACTATTATTTATATTAGTTGTTTTGTTATCGTTTACAGTGTTGTTTTTCAGTATTCGATGATTAGCAACGATTTTATAGGAACGAGAATTTAGTGTGTCACCGTCCGTTTGAAACCGGCGCGTGAATAATATTTGTTCAGTAATGGTCAAATAGATCGTGTAAGCAGCCCACTGGATCTACTTTCGTGTCTGGATGTCCTTGCGCCCACTTCAAATTTTCTCTTCTGGTTCCTGTAATTAATAGTCTTTATAATTACTTTATTGGAATAAAATAGTACTGGTACGATTGACAAATTATATCTTTTACTCGTAATTTCTTTGAAACATTGGTCAAATTACCGTTCCATTAGTCGAGGATTTACAATTGGATGAGTTCATCCGCCGTGACAAGTAGTTCGTAACAACAACAAAATTCACAATATATATATTTTATGTTTCTCAGGTAATGGGTACTTGGAGCTGCTAGGAAAGATAGGAAATATGCTTCCACTTAAAAATACAATGCAATACAAAATATATTTACTTCTTATCGACTAACGAAATGCATATAATAATGTTTTCCAAAATTGTTCGCTTACAGTTTGCAACAGTGCTTTCGGTAACACAACATGGCGGACTATCTGGTTCTCACCTCAGAAAATATGTTTTTTAAATTCCAATTAAAGTGTTTTAAATAAAGTCTTAGTTATAGTAGTTTATAGTAATAGTTTGTATATAGCCTCCTTTATCTGGAACAGCTATGTTTTTTAGTGGAAATTGTGTTGTGATGTTATGTAGTATTCTCCTAGAATTAACCAAAATTTCTCACCGTTGCCTTCGTATATACGGAATGGACGCTTTTGAGTTGGGTATCTATTTTCTCAGATTCTCGTTAGTGTGTTGGTTTTTCTTGGTTCTGGTGTCGTGTCATGTGTTGTCGATCTTTTCGGTATTACTTTTATCGGCAGTGCCTCTCCTGGAGTAAGTTTTCACTCATTTAATATTAATTTTTTACTGCCAGCAATATGCTGTTAAAGTTTTCAGTTTTATTTCTAACAATCAACTGTCTCTCTAAAAATATTTAAATCTCGTTGGTGACCTAGCTTTTTGGTGTTTTTGATTGGTCTAGGGCCTTGACCCCACGTCACGTGACTAAGTTATTTTTTTAAATTGGCGTTTTTAATTTTGTCACCTCAGATTACGTTTCATTTATTTTGATTTAAATTTATTTTTAATTAGTACCATTTTATTGTTCATTAAAATTAAATAGTTTTGATACTAATCTCGCCCCATTTTGGCCTCTTATCTACTGTTTTGGCAGGTTTATACTTTTGTGTTTTGAGGCATTGACCTAATCTTATTTGACATTTTTGTTGTATGTCTTACTGATCTAATATCTTCTAATATTGTTATTTTTACTACTAAATATAATTCTGAGTATTTCTGCTTTACATACAATATCATTAATTTAAATACCTATACCTATTTTTCTGACAATAACAATAATACTGAAGCCATGTCAGCTTAGTGGCTTACTAAACACTTTACAATTATGTTCATTATCTATATTATGATAGCAATGGATGGTTTATACATCTCCCTCCATTAACATCTTTATATTTTATCAAAACCAAGCTTTTGTTTTTTGTTTTATTTAATTTAGTAGTGTTTATCTAAATATTTCAATGTTGCTTGGGTCTGGCTCAATTCCTTGGGCCTATATGTCTAACTGTTAGTTATTTCTGTACAATATCCTTTTTATAATATTAGATCTTTCCCAATTACCTGATTAACATTTTGAACAGTTTATGAACATTCTGTTCACTGAATAACTAACATTTTTTCAACAAAACTTTTATAACATATAAATTAATGGTGCACACAGGCTCCCATATTAACTATTTCTAATATAACTGAACATGGGTGTTTATTACCCTAACTCTTTTGTATGTCACTATCTCTATTATTTAAATTATAGCTAAGCCAATAACTGTGCATTATTTAAAAATGAATAGGTGTTCAATCCTTATGAATAAATAATTACACATAACACAGTACATTGGAGTTTACCAAAACACTTAATAAAAAAAACACTTTGTCACTATATTTTGGTTCTTATTTCCATGTATGTGGTTCATAAGACCTTTATCACTTTAATGATAACCCCCACTGGCTTTCACTTCCCCACTGGCTCATATTATGATCTTTGGATCATCATTTAATTATTTTGGGCTCTCACTATCTTCACTTGTTTGAACTCATAGATGTACACTGGTTTCTTAAATTATTACATATTTTGTTATTATTTACTCTACTGCATTGCATTCTTAATTTTATATTATCTTTATTGGGTACTCCTATCAATTGTATTGTTTATTAAAAGGATGGGATTAGTTTACCCATTAAATTGGGTCAATTTGTCATGTTTTTTGGTACAAACTTCTGTTTCTCAGTTCTAATTCTGGTTCTTTGACTCTTCTCATTTCTTCTATTCAGTGTTGATTTTTTCTTGTGATAATAATCGTCGCCCATTTCATTTTTCTTTTATTATCAGTCCATTTGTAGTTCATGTTATATTGTTCATATAGGATCTGTTCATGCCCCTCACCTACAATAACTATTGGGTTTTGTCACGTTGTTAGAAATTCTTCTTTGTTTGTTCTTTTCTGAATTTCTTTTTATAACTACTGTTTCTTATATAATATTAATATAATCTTCTTTGGTTACTTTTGTTGGATGTTGGAATTGATAATTTAATGTTAATTACATACTTTTTAATAAGTTTTTTCCCTTTCATGGCTCGTGCTAGTACTTGTTATTTATATCTTATCGTTATAATATATCTTATACATATGTGATGAGATGTACCATCACATATTGCCCTGTCACTAAAACTGATTATTTCGGAAGATGTCTTTCAGATACTGAAGAAATAATCATTAATTTTTTCAGTTTATTTATTCGAGCTCTTTTTATTTTATTCCTTATATAGATTCACATATATTGTATTTTTCCTTCTGTTTACACAACTTTATTCCTTCTTTGTTTCATCCCTTGAATAATAAAATTTACCTACTTATGTGAGTTGGAACAGTTCGGGTAGGCACTTTTTGGCTCTAATTCACCGCTGTCCAAAGCTTCACCTTATGAGTTCAGAGGAACGTATCGTCTGCTCATGATAATGGTTGCTGGAATTATCTACAGTCAACTCATTTCAATTAAAATCTCTAAAAAATAGTCTTAATTATGACTAAAAAATCATTCTGGGATTACTTGTGCTGGTTTCATTTCAGTTATTTGAACATTAATCATGTTTACTATTCACTTTCTTTTTTGATATGATTTTAGCTCTCTGTTCTTTCATTTTAGTGATGGGTGGTATATATCTTCCTTTTTAGTTATATGTATAAGATTTTTATTTTATTTTATTTTTTTTTTCATATTCTGTACTAGTTAATATTAACGTAATAATCTTGTTATCACTGATTTAGTAGTATCGTTTCATAGATGATTGATTATATGTGCCTTTCTTCTTTAATGTATGGGGATCTACGATCTCATAAGTATTGTTACCATTAACTCTGTTTACAGTATACGGTCCAGTGTACAATAACAACAATTTCTTTGCAATGCCCTCCATTGTGCTGGGCAATTCCCGGTTTTTTAGCAGTATTTTGTCTCCTACTAGGTAACGTTCTGGCTTCGGTTGTAGTTGCTGATATTTTCTTCTCGTCTTCTCAGTCCGTTCTAATATTTTTTCATAGAATTTTACATTGTCAAATTGATATTCACTTTCGTTAGGGAACTGAATTAGTTCTGTGATCTCCCTGGGTGGTGGTCTCTGAAACATTGCAGTATACGGAGTAGTTTCAATAAATTGATGCTATGATAAAGTCAAGAAGTCTTCAGCAGCTGGAAAATATTCCGCCCACCTTCTCTGTTGGTCGAAACAATACGTTCTTAGGATCCTTCCTACTTCCCTTAAAACTCGTTCGGCCGGGTTACTGCTCGGGTGGTACACAGATGTTTTGTATGTTTTGATTCCATTCTCCCGTAGTGTCTCTTTCCATCTGTTACCCTTAAACTGTGTCCCATGGTCGGTAATAATGGACTTAGGTGTTCCTACCTCATTTATATAGTGCTGGAGAATAATGGTCAAAATCTTTTGCGTTGTTGCCCGGTTGATTGGGTACAGTTTTGTGTATCTAGTATAATGGTCGAACAATATTACAAAATATTTATATTGGTGCCTCCCGCCACTTCGCGGGAATGGGCCGCAAATATCCACGAATACCTTCTCTAATCTCCTTGCTGATGTTATGGGCATCATGGTACCTTCTTTCTTGTCATTATTTATCTTTACGAGTTGGCATATGTGACAGTGTTTAATTTGGTTTCGTACTTTTCTATTGGCGTCTTTGATATATATATGCTCCTGGAGCGCCTTTACAACTTTTAATGCTCCCATGTGGCCATACCTGATGTGGTAATCAATGATGAGGTCTTTCTCCATATTACATGGTATCACAATTTTCCATTTATTAAATTCGTATTGGGTCCTGATAAATAAGATTTGCTGGTGTGTGCAGTAAAATGGTGTTATGCGGTCATCTTGATAACGTGTCTGCAGCAATGTTCTTCTTCCCAGGAATATACTCCCAATTTAGGTTGTATTCCTGGAGTATCAAGCTCCATCTGGTTAACCTTTCATGATTCAACTTGCAATTTTTCAGGAATGATATTGACTTGTGATCAGTCCTGATGGTAGTCTTATATCCTAATATGTACGTTCTGAATTTGCTACAGCCGAACACAACGCTTAGAAGCTCTTTCTCTGTGACATTATAGTTCTTCTCACAGCTATTCAGAACTCGACTGGCAAAACTGATTACTTGGTGGCTTCCTCCATCGTCTTCCTGATAGAGAACGGTTCCCAAACTGACATCACTGGCATCGCAGTTCATAAAAAATTGTTTGTTGAAACTTGGATGGTGTAAAATCACTGATTCCAGAAACTTATCTTTGATTAGTTTAAGCGTGGCATCTTGCTCTTCTCCCCACGTCCACTTGTCTTTTGACGATAACTGTCTTGCGAATTTTGCTGTTAATTCCGAATAATTACCTTGGAATTTTCGGTAGTAATTACACAATCCGAGGAATGATTGAAGTTGCTTTCGATTTCTTGGTGTCGGAAATTTCTGGATGGATTCGACTTTCTCTTCGGATGGAGTGATCCCTTTCTCTGACAAGTTAAACCCCAGAAACTGTACCTCCCTTGCTATCAATTTTGATTTCCCCAACTTCAGTGTAATGTGGTTTTCTGACAGCCTTTCCAGTATCTTCTCTACTCGTTGACAATGGTCATCCCAATCGGTAGAAGTGATTAAAATGTCGTCTACATAGACGGTTGTGTATGGCAGAGTGTCCTGTCCAAGGATCTGGTCCATTATTTTCACAAACACGGCCACTGAATTTACCAGTCCAAACGGTAATCGTTTAAACTGATAATTACGGCCTTCGAATATAAATGCCATGTATTTGCGGCTTTCTGGGTGGAGTTCAACCTGCCAATACCCACAGACAGTGTCCCAAGTGCTGATATACTTAATCCCATAGAACTTTTTTATTATTTCCTCGATCTCCCCTGGGGATGTTCGGTCGTTCACTATTACCTTGTTGATTTCCCTCGCGTCCAAACAGATTCTTACTTTGCCACCTTTCTTCGGAACGGCGAGGATAGGACTTGTATAAGGGGAGCAACTTGGTTCTATGATATCCTCGCTTATCAACTGATTGATCTCCGCCCTCACAGCTTCCTTTTGTGAGTAGGCGATCTTGTATGACTTTCTATTAAAGTTCACTGGTTCACGAAACTCTATTTTGCACTGGTAGTTTCTCACCTTGCCAGGCGTATCCGAAAACACGTGGCGATACCTGTTGTACACATTAATCAGTTTCTCCTTTTGCACATCAGATACATCACATTTGAAAGTACGAATTTCGTTAATCTTGTCCCGCCATAATTGTTCACTGTCCAACTCGTAAAGGATTTCATTGTCTTGTAACTGCCCTAGCTGTTCTAAACTTCCCTGTATATGATACGTTATTCGGGTTGATGTTGTTCTATCACTGTCCACTAAATTAGCCGTCCATTCTCTGTGTTCCATTTTTATAAATAATTTTGATTTATTCATGTCAATGGTAGCGGAATACTTTTTCAACATGTCACACCCGATTAGCATTTTAAATGGCAAGCCACTGGCTACTAAGAAATTCATTGTAACTGTTTCATTATTGCTGGTCAGTTCTAGACTTACTTGTTTTCGGACTGTTCTATTCTGGCGTCCCGTCGCCCCAATTAACACAATGTTGTTGATCGGTAGAGTAAGTACGTTTTTCTTCCCTTCTTCAATTATCTTATTTAATTCTACTACGTCGATCAATGACACGTTAGCTCCAGTGTCGATCATAATTGTTGTTTGTACACTGTTGATTCCTGCTGTTATGTATATAATTTCATTGTTATTTTTGTTCAGATTCCCTTCTTCTTCTTCTTCCAACAATTCTTCTCTTAAATTTTTTAGGTAGTTATTATGAATTATTGTAATATGATTTTTATTGTTTTCAACGTGACTGTTGACGCTATTAAACCCAATAGTGTGGTTCAGTGAGGGTCCCGATGGTGTTTTCACTGCCGTGTAGAGTTTAAAGGCGGCTCGGATCCTTCATCTCCTCTGCCGTTTTGGTTCGCTTGAACATTTTCGTTGCTCGTCGATCTGGGTTGGGGCCGTTGGTGATCCTCCTCATAATTCACTCGTCGGTAGTCCTCCTGACTTCGACTCCTGCCTCCGTTAGTTCGATTATTGTCGTGGTTACCTTGGTTCCAGTCGTCATCCCGACTAAAGCTTCGACGCCCGTGATAGTATGATCTACCGTTGCCACTGTTATCCGCCCATATATGATTGACCCTTCGATAGTATTGATTTCGGTCGTTCGGGTTGCGGTTGTTATTATTATTATTGTTAAAATTCCGGTTGTTGTTGTACTGGTTCGGTTGATTTGTATTATATGGCCGGTTATACTGGTTATTCGGGATGTTTTGCCTGTTGCCATAGTTATTCCCATTGTTCCTTGGACCGTTATTGTAGTTTGGCCGTTGGTATGCCCCATGGTTATTATTATGGGTGTTATTATTACTTGCCCTGTTGTTATAGTTTGTTTGGTTGTATATTCCGTTATTATTACGATTATTACCATTATTATTATTGTTTCTGTTCTCGTAATCCGGAATGTTCCTGCTCCTGTATTGGTCGTTCCTCTGACGGCTTCTTCTCAAGTACTCCTCGCGTTCACGCTCTTCTAATAATGTTGTCATTGCCTGTATTGTCTTTATTTGTCCTCCCGAACGTGCTGTAGATATCCCGCTGTCGTAATGGTATGCCAATCTGGCGACAAATATTTCTTCCGGGATATTCGGCTCAAGGTGTTTTGCCACACACACTTTTCCAAGGAAGTATGTGGTCGGCGTGTTACCTCTGTTAGGATCATACCTTCCATAGCTGATGCTTTCCCTTCCCATGTTCTGCGTGGCATCTGACCAGTATCTCTTTTTAAATGCCTCCTTAAACTCTTCGTAGCTTTGCAAATCGTGCCTGGTGGCTATCCACCAGTTATTATTTGTTTCTTTAAAATGCTCGTCCAGGTAGCTCCGGATTATTGGCCACCTGTTCTCTCCGGTTCTTGTCAATTATTCGCTGACTCGTTGCAAAAATTCCATCGGATTTCCTCTAAAAGACTTAAAATTGATATTCTCCCGATTTTCCATGGGTTGGGTATATGCTACTGTAGTTGGTCGATTATCAACTGATCGTTGAAGGTTTTCGATCCTTTCATGGTTGCGATGTCCCTGTACCTGGACCTCGTTGACGACTGCACTTATATTTCGGTACTGATTTCCGAAGTCTGTCTGTAGTTGTTTTACTTGAGTTCGGTTTTCGTCTCCTACCTGGTCTATCTTGACGTCTAGTTCGGCCCTATTCAGTGTAATAACTGCATCGATTCCTTCCAGCCTTCTATTTGTCTCAGCTATCTCCTGTCTTCTTTCACCGTCGTTTTTGTCTATCTTTTGATTAATGGTTTTACTGGCTTCCTCGATTTTCTTGTTGACTGTTTGTCCTAGTTGTTCATTCTGTCTGTTGATAGAGTCCCTCACTTCCTTGTTAGTACGCTCAATCCGTTCATTGATTTGTCTGAAGTTGTTCTCATTGATTTGCTTCAACTCCTCCTTCAATTGCTTATTATTTTCTTCCAAACGTTTAAAATTTTCGCTGGTCTGTTTATTATTTTCTTCCAAACGTTTAAAATTTTCGTTATTTTCTTCCTTATTTTTGTCGAATTTCTCCCCCATTTGTTTCATCAAATTTTCGCTGATTTCTTCTTTATTTTTGTCCATTTGTTTCATCAAATTTTCACTGGTCTGTTTATTATCCTCCTTTATACTGTTCATTATTTCCATTAATTTATTCCAATCTGGGCCTCCACTGGTTTCTTCTTTTCCCGTCATTTCTATTTCTTCCACCGAAGTTACGTCCTTCTCTTCCACGTTGATCTCTTCTTCGGCCTCCGCCGCGCGTTTCTTCGACGTGGCTATTCTGTGCATTTTCCTTATCTTCTAACAACTGCCGGCTGAAAATGAATGACCTGTAATACAGTTATTAAAAACAATTTATTCTTTTTTCTTCTTGTTTCAGCCCGAAACGTTGGTGCGCCAATCTGTAACGTATTAGTTCTGTTACTGTTTATCTGTGAGTCTTAAAGGCCCACGTTGGATGCGTCAGTCTATAACGTATTAATTTGTTACGGGTGTATTTTATGAACTACGGATAACGAAATAAGTTACCCTTCAAAACTTGGTTGTACTCGTTAATCGGTTCGTAAATGTCCTGGTGTTGCGACTATTATTTATATTAGTTGTTTTGTTATCGTTTACAGTGTTGTTTTTCAGTATTCGATGATTAGCAACGATTTTATAGGAACGAGAATTTAGTGTGTCACCGTCCGTTTGAAACCGGCGCGTGAATAATATTTGTTCAGTAATGGTCAAATAGATCGTGTAAGCAGCCCACTGGATCTACTTTCGTGTCTGGATGTCCTTGCGCCCACTTCAAATTTTCTCTTCTGGTTCCTGTAATTAATAGTCTTTATAATTACTTTATTGGAATAAAATAGGACTGGTACGATTGACAAATTATATCTTTTATTCGTAATTTCTTTGAAACATTGGTCAAATTACCGTTCCATTAGTCGAGGATTTACAATTGGATGAGTTCATCCGCCGTGACAAATAGTCCGTAACAACAACAAAATTCACAATATATATATTTTATGTTTCTCAGGTAATGGGTACTTGGAGCTGCTAGGAAAGATAGGAAATATGCTTCCACTTAAAAATACAATGCAATACAAAATATATTTACTTCTTATCGACTAACGAAATGCATATAATAATGTTTTCCAAAATTGTTCGCTTACAGTTTGCAACAGTGCTTTCGGTAACACAACATGGCGGACTATCTGGTTCTCACCTCAGAAAATATGTTTTTTAAATTCCAATTAAAGTGTTTTAAATAAAGTCTTAGTTATAGTAGTTTATAGTAATAGTTTGTATATAGCCTCCTTTATCTGGAACAGCTATGTTTTTTAGTGGAAATTGTGTTGTGATGTTATGTAGTATTCTCCTAGAATTAACCAAAATTTCTCACCGTTGCCTTCGTATATACGGAATGGACGCTTTTGAGTTGGGTATCTATTTTCTCAGATTCTCGTTAGTGTGTTGGTTTTTCTTGGTTCTGGTGTCGTGTCATGTGTTGTCGATCTTTTCGGTATTACTTTTATCGGCAGTGCCTCTCCTGGAGTAAGTTTTCACTCATTTAATATTAATTTTTTACTGCCAGCAATATGCTGTTAAAGTTTTCAGTTTTATTTCTAACAATCAACTGTCTCTCTAAAAATATTTAAATCTCGTTGGTGACCTAGCTTTTTGGTGTTTTTGATTGGTCTAGGGCCTTGACCCCACGTCACGTGACTAAGTTATTTTTTTAAATTGGCGTTTTTAATTTTGTCACCTCAGATTACGTTTCATTTATTTTGATTTAAATTTATTTTTAATTAGTACCATTTTATTGTTCATTAAAATTAAATAGTTTTGATACTAATCTCGCCCCATTTTGGCCTCTTATCTACTGTTTTGGCAGGTTTATACTTTTGTGTTTTGAGGCATTGACCTAATCTTATTTGACATTTTTGTTGTATGTCTTACTGATCTAATATCTTCTAATATTGTTATTTTTACTACTAAATATAATTCTGAGTATTTCTGCTTTACATACAATATCATTAATTTAAATACCTATACCTATTTTTCTGACAATAACAATAATACTGAAGCCATGTCAGCTTAGTGGCTTACTAAACACTTTACAATTATGTTCATTATCTATATTATGATAGCAATGGATGGTTTATACATCTCCCTCCATTAACATCTTTATATTTTATCAAAACCAAGCTTTTGTTTTTTGTTTTATTTAATTTAGTAGTGTTTATCTAAATATTTCAATGTTGCTTGGGTCTGGCTCAATTCCTTGGGCCTATATGTCTAACTGTTAGTTATTTCTGTACAATATCCTTTTTATAATATTAGATCTTTCCCAATTACCTGATTAACATTTTGAACAGTTTATGAACATTCTGTTCACTGAATAACTAACATTTTCTCAACAAAACTTTTATAACATATAAATTAATGGTGCACACAGGCTCCCATATTAACTATTTCTAATATAACTGAACATGGGTGTTTATTACCCTAACTCTTTTGTATGTCACTATCTCTATTATTTAAATTATAGCTAAGCCAATAACTGTGCATTATTTAAAAATGAATAGGTGTTCAATCCTTATGAATAAATAATTACAAATAACATAGTACATTGGAGTTTACCAAAACACTTAATAAAAAAAACACTTTGTCACTATATTTTGGTTCTTATTTCCATGTATGTGGTTCATAAGACCTTTATCACTTTAATGATAACCCCCACTGGCTTTCACTTCCCCACTGGCTCATATTATGATCTTTGGATCATCATTTAATTATTTTGGGCTTTCACTATCTTCACTTGTTTGAACTCATAGATGTACACTGGTTTCTTAAATTATTACATATTTTGTTATTATTTACTCTACTGCATTGCATTCTTAATTTTATATTATCTTTATTGGGTACTCCTATCAATTGTATTGTTTATTAAAAGGATGGGATTAGTTTACCCATTAAATTGGGTCAATTTGTCATGTTTTTTGGTACAAACTTCTGTTTCTCAGTTCTAATTCTGGTTCTTTGACTCTTCTCATTTCTTCTATTCAGTGTTGATTTTTTCTTGTGATAATAATCGTCGCCCATTTCATTTTTCTTTTATTATCAGTCCATTTGTAGTTCATGTTATATTGTTCATATAGGATCTGTTCATGCCCCTCACCTACCATAACTATTGGGTTTTGTCACGTTGTTAGAAATTCTTCTTTGTTTGTTCTTTTCTGAATTTCTTTTTATAACTACTGTTTCTTACACAATATTAATATAATCTTCTTTGGTTACTTTTGTTGGATGTTGGAATTGATAATTTAATGTTAATTACATACTTTTAATAAGTTTTTCCCTTTCATGGCTCGTGCTAGTACTTGTTATTTATATCTTATCGTTATAATATATCTTATACATATGTGATGAGATGTACCATCACAACGTATACCACTATTCCTTATGGCGTATAGATCATCCACACACAACCGGCATGACTCCAGCAAAATTGGTGTTTGGGCGAGAGATTCGTCTTCTTGGGAACTTGATGTTCGGATCACCTGAGACTCAGTCCCAAGAGCCACAGAACTATTCCTCGCAATTATAAAACCAACTGCGAGAAATGAATCGCTTGATAAGAGGGCGGCTGAAGATTGCCAATGATAAAATGAAAACTTGGTATGACATTCGCAGCAATAGTGTGGGTTTCGAAGAAGGAGAGCAGATCTGGTTGTTCATCCCAAAGCGCCGTCGTGGTCGCTCATCTAAGTTGCAAACTAACTGGGAAGGACCCTATACTGTGAAAGAAAGAATCAACGATGTTGTTTATCGGATTCAACAGGAAGGACAGGGAAAGGTCAAGGTCGTCCACCTAGATCGCCTGGTATTATTTCAGAGACGGTTTGCCAGTTCGGGACGAACAGGCTTAAGGAGGGGGAAGTGTTATGGCATCACAGAACAATCTACGTGTTTCTCGAACGATCCATTGGAAGCAAGCTGAATGTTGTTGCGTACGTGATTTCAACATGTGCTTGCAAGACTTTTCTAGACACCGCCAGCCTCGTTGACTGTGTCAAGGCCGCAATTAATTACGTCGTAGTGTAGAGATAACGCGTAATTGTGAAATGTTCTGGTCTGTGAGCGGGGTATAAATACTCGGCGTCAGCGGCTTTAGTTCAGTTATTATCGGGGTATATTACTCTGTGCGTTCAAGTGGTTATTATTGCGGTTCGTAATATTGTGGCGAAGTGTTATGAGTTTTTATAATTGCGCGGGACAATTGTAGTACAATTGTGTTTTATATTAGTTGACATTTTTTTTATTGCGTGTGAACAATTTTTATTTGATTTGTTGTAAGAGACTGCCTTGTTAATTACGAACTGTTTAATTGTGATAATTAAAGCTGGTGATTAGTGACTTGATTGGTGTCTTGTATTTTGTTTTCCACTGTACCTACGACGATCAGGAGACCGTCGTAACAATATGTTCTATAGGTCATGTTTAGAACTTTTTGTGAACGTCGCCATGATACTCCGCTGAGACGTTTTATAAGGTTTGTTCGTTTGTTTACCTTCTTAGTTATGCTGTCAATGTGGTGTGTCCAGTTAAGCTTATTATCCAGGTTAACACCCAGATAACGAGTGTTTTCATATTTCTGTAGAAAGTTCTCGCCTACTTTTAGTGAAAAGTCGGGTTTCTATATTTCAATGAGAAGTACTGGTAAACAGACTTTTCTGCTTTAATCTGCATGTTGTTTTCTTCTGCCCACTTTTGCATGCCAATGAGAGCTTTCTTCATGTTCCTTTGTTGCTGCTCCTGTTGTTGTTCAAGAGCAAATTGAATTGTTGCTATTGATATTTTACTAAAAATAACATTTACTTTAAGAATAGTTATGCTTTCTAATGACACACCCAATTTGTAAAATTAAACAGAATAAAATTATTACTTTTAACAACAATTTACAATTATGTCTTTTACTCTGAATATTTACGCTATTTACATTCAAATCTTTAAGTCTTTACATTATTTTATCTCATATTCTGTTATTTATGAGTTCTTTGTTTAACACAAAAAATATATAATTGTTCATTTATCACCTGCGTATTGTCGAAGTGTACGTGTGTGTGTGTGTGTGTGTCCGCGCGCGCGCGCGTGCGTGTGAGTGCGTCTCATGAATGATGACAATGATGATGATGATGATGATGCTGATGACTCCTTGGTATTCTATAGCCTGTTGTTGGTGGTCCTGTATTCCTCCATCAATCGTGGTGTATTGCAGATGATACCAAGCGTATCATATGTATGTCGTCTTCATATACAGGGTCCGCCAGTGAAGCGGGAAAATTAAAATTACCCAATTTTGTCATGAAACATTTATTATCAGAATTTTTTTACAGATTTGAGTTGAGTAAAGTATGCCATTATTTTACTTTTTAAAAATAACGCCGCTCAAGTGAGAGCCATTTCTGTGTAAACATTCTTCTAATCTTCACCAAACATTTTCCATCACTTGACGAAGCAGGTCAGGTTGAATCCGTGCAATTTCTTGTCTGATATTCGTTTTTAATTCCGGTATGGTGTACGGTGTACATTCTCATGCTGCTAAGATTTTGCTGAACATAGTGAAGAACAGACTGGAAGGAAAGATTGATCACACTTTGGAGGAGGATCAGTTTGGATTTAGAGCAGGTAGAGAAACCAGAGAAGCAATCTTGGCTCTGCGGCAGATCTTGGAGAGGAGAATTGAAGTGAATAGGAAAACCTATTTAGTAGTTGTGGATCTCGAGAAGGCGTTCGACAATGTTGATTGGAAGCTGTTGTTTCAAACTATGAGGAAGTCAGGACTTGACTGGAAAGTTAGAAAGGTAATCTTCAATATTTATAGGTTGCAAAGTACTGAAATAGACATAAATGGATGTAAAAAGGAAGCAATAATAAGAAGAGGGGTACGACAAGGTTGCCCACTGTCACCGTACTTGTTTAATTTGTTTATAGAAGATGTTGTAACTCAGATGAAAAGGAGTTCTAGGGGAATTAAAATAAATGGGGAACAGATACACAGTATTCGCTTCGCAGATGATATTGTACTGATGGCTGACTCAGAAAAGGATATGACCCGAATGTTAGGTACGTTTAACAAAATTCTTCACGCTTGGAGATTGAGGATAAATGTTAAGAAAACTAAAATAATGGTTGTAAGTAAAAAAAGAGAAGACATTAAATCAACCATTATGTTGAACAACACAATATTGGAGCACGTTACTGAATTTTGTTACCTGGGTAGCATAGTTACAAGTGGGAATAAGTGTCTGGCAGAGATTAAGAGGAGAGTAGCTCTGGCAAAACAAGCATTCCAGAGCAAAAGGAACTTATTAACAAGCAACCATATTAGTATTGAAACAAGTAAAAAGTTTGTTAAGGTATTTGTATGGAGTGTTTTAACTTACGGGTGTGAATCGTGGACCTTAGGGAAGGTGGAGAGTGACAGACTTCAGGCAATGGAGATGTGGATTTGGCGGAGAATGACAAAAACTAGTTGGACAGATAGGAAGACGAATGAACAGATCTTAGAGGAAATAAATGAGAATAGAACACTGCTTAGGAGTATAGAGGTGAGGAAGATTAAGTTGATAGGGCATGTGATCAGACATAGTGCTTTTTCAACTAACATCTTTGAGGGCAAAGTAGTGGGGAAGAAGCCCAAAGGCAGACCAAGAACTGCATACTACCGCAGCACAATGAGTGTCGTGAATAGTGGGTCCTATGAAGAAATGAAGAATATCGCAAGGGATAGAGTGACGTGGCTACAGCGACAAGGCATTGCCTTTAGGAGTTAATAAAAAATGGTGTACGGTCTATCAATGTACACCCTGCTCTTCAGAAATCCCCAAAGAAAAAAGTCGCATGCGGACAAATCTGGGGATCTTGCAGGCCACGAGATGTCGCCATATCTGGATATGAGTCCGTCCGGGAAGAGTTATCTTAAAGCAGCCATGGACACACGAGCAGTATGACTTGTGGCCCCATCCTGCTGGAAAAAATTAATTTTCGGAAACCTAAGGAGCTGTTGCATCAAAAATGTTCTGACCATGTGTGTGTAGCGGTCTGCATTGACAGTTGTGGTGTTTCCTCTATCGTCTTGGAAAAAATATGGCCCAATAATGCCAGATGATGAAACTTCACACGACACCGTAACTTTCGGACTATGTAATGGCTTTTCATGCAACTCACCTGGGTTTTCATCATTCCAATATCGACTATTTTGTTTGTTTACATATCCATTCAAATGAAAATGTGCTTCATCTGACATAAACATGCGGTGAATAAAGTTTTCATCATCATTTACACGTCGCAATATTTCTTCGGTGAAAATCCTGTGAGCCAGCATATCGCCATCTTTCAACTCCTGGATTATTTGAATTTTGTAAGGATGAAAAGATAAGTCTTTATGCAAAATTCGTCGTAACGATAATGTTTAGTGCGGATGCATGTTTCATTGCAGAACGTTGTGGACTACGCTTCAATGCTACTCGAACTCTTTCAATGTTTTCGTCTGTTCTTACAGACCTTGTTGCTCCTCTATGCTTTAAGTTTAATGTGGAACCACTTTCTTCAAACTTTTTCACCCATGGCATAATTGCATGAGCGGACGGCACTCTTCCATGTCGTGGAATATTGAAATGATTACGAAACAATCGTTGTACAGAAGTCACACAGTCACCATTCTTATCAAACGTTTTAGGCAGAAAGCACGCTGTGCACCGGACCACTGCTCCATGTTTAAAAAATTGCATTAAATGTAAAACAACAATCGAAAACCTCCACGCCCTCTCGTGAGCAGAAAATGAACTATTGGACTTTCAAAATTTCCCGCTTCACTGGCGGACCCTGTATATAATGTATAAATACATCAATAAATAATTTTGAAATCTATTCATTAAAATATAAAGTATTATTTATTATTAATTTAAATAACAAGAATAATGTGACCAATTACATCCGCGCGCTCACATTTGTATATTTATTTTAAGAATAGACCCTTTATAAATACACATTATTTACGTACCAAATACGCATGGGAGTTTTCATTTTTATACCAAGAAAAGGTTACATAAATGGGTTTTGTAAGTTTATTGAATACAACACGTTTTTTGTGACTAGCCTATATATCATCTACAGCCACAAAATGCACTTAAACACTTAAACCATTACTTTTCTACCAAGAGTATTATACCATTAGCAAAACATATTAATTTCGTCGTATAATTTAGCAGGAATGTAAATACAACATGTAATTTGTCTTCCTTTTTGCACCCCTGCACCACAATTATTCGCACAATTAAATTCAACGCATGATTGCATCATTCTAATTCATTATTTACTGCATTAATATCAATATGAAATACACGCTTAAAAGTTTGTCGCTCACCGAATGACAGAACCAGCAGCTTTCAATTTGGACCGCGATAGTGCTCCTTATGTACTGTTTAGTGTATGTCTATGTTCCCAGAACCAGTGATGTTAGACGTACCAACGTCTTGGTATACGTACCATTTTTTAGGGTCTCGTACCATGTACCAAGTAAATATTGTCCTGGTACGCAAAAATACCAACTTTCTGACATCAAGCATAAATTAATTTTTATTTTTTTATTTTCAAGAATGGAATTTCAGTAATTGTCATAATTAAAAACTTTAGCGTCTATTAAGGTTATTATTTACTGTTTACAATAATAGTTATTCGTAGGCCCTCAAGTTATTTAATTCACATTCATTTTCAAGCAATTGCGTGTGCTGGCCGTGTTTTAAGGTGAGAGATTTGTCATGAGTTAAATTGAGGTTCGCGTCCCGCTACCACTAATATTTTTTTTTTCAATTTCCCGCTAAGAAAATTTAAAATTTTCAAAAAATAGCGAAGTTATTGTTTTCAGTCCGATTTTCGAAAATCGAGTTTTCAACAGATGTTGCCGTTTTGAGGTCCTAAGAAGCTATTCTGACTAGATATTAGTAGTTTTTTTCTTTTATATTTTCAACAGTAATTAATGATACTAATAATAATAATTATTATTATTATTTAATCAAGTATGGAAAAATTTTTCGAATAATTATGATCTATAATTTTTTTAATAATTCAATATCAAAACCGAAATAACTGATACAATACAAATAAATTGATTCATCAATATCATTTTAAAAAATTGATACATTGATTGTTACAACACAAAAAGCCACCCCAAATACAAAGGAAAAAACTATAAATCAACTATGTTTAACTAATGAAAATAAAATGACTATGACTAAGACAAATGACTATGACCCAACCCAAGAGATTTACTCAATAAAGAAAATAAAATGAGAAGGTATATGGAAAAGACACAAACAAATAAATGAAATAAAATGACAAATATTAAATGCAAATGATGATGAAAAGAATCAAACAAATAATAAATGTAAATGATAAATATTAAAATCAAATAAAGTAATGACAACTAAAGTACACGAACCAAAGAAATAGAGATTAAATGTTGTGAATAACTCTATAATGATATGAAACTTGTTAACAGTATAACTAACAATTATGAATAAAGTAATAAAAAACCCAGAAGTGAGAGATAGGTAGGGAGTGAACATGATTAAGTGAGAAAAGAGAAATTAATATTAGGGAATACCCGCTAGTAACACTCAAGTACCATAAAAAAGTGCAAAGTGCCAGTGTAAACCCGAAATAAATATAAAACCCTACAGATAAGTATAGACACCTAAAAACCAGTGATAAACACTACAGTTTAATGGTGAAAAGTGCCAGAGAATAAGAATACTATTGTTATTAGAATTAAGAGTGATTGTAGATTAGGAATACAATGGAATTCAGGGTAAAAATCCCATAATGATTCAAAATATTAGTGTTACCATGGTTAGGTAGAGAAAAAAAATATATAGTAAAGTTTAGAAAGAAAAATATACTAAAAAATACAAGTGCAAAATAAGTAAAACATCCTATGTTCAAAGCGATAATTAGTAAGATAAAATAAATGGTGTTATAATGTTAGTCACCAAAATAATTAAGAATAAACTAAATATAAACCAGATTAGCATAGTAACTGTTAAAAGATTTGTTCAATTAAGTTTATGAGAAGGAATATGGCTGAAAAAAGTATACAGACCATAAACCTAGATTTTGTGTTATGTTTTATAAGTAATAGTAAATAATAGACAAAGTATAAAAATCGGCAATATAGGTAAGTAAGGAGATAAATTCTTACAAACCTAATAATACTGGAAAAGCAATTAGAAAATAATAGACAGGCCATGATTTTGTAAAGTAATGAGAACATACAATTATTATAAAACAACCCAAATCAATTCAAAAAGTAAACAAGTCATAAGTGACACCAAGCAAAACATATGTAAAGGTAAACTAATCTTTAATTTGTGTAAAATAAGAAAATACAACCAATTACTACTTAGGCCTAGAAAATGCCTAACTGTATAAATCCAAAATAAACAAATTGTAAGAAATTAACTATGGTATTAGAAAATCCAGGGCAAGTAACTAGTTAAATACAATTAGTGAATCATATTAAGATGTAAAAGTTAAATTAAAAACATAAAATAAGAAAGAAATGTAATTACATAATATTAACATTATTGTCAAAACTTTAATACATAAACAAACCCAGCTTTGTGGGATGTCAAAATGATCTTTGAAAGAAAATATAAACAGTTGTGATAATATCTCATACATAGATAAGAAGACAGAAGAATAATAGTAATCACAAGATATTTAGTCATTTTGAATTAAAATTCAAATATTATAACAATGGACTTAAATTATGAACAGCCAATGAGAAGACAGACAGTTGCCATAACAACCGAACGTTATTTATTATTATTCCGTTGAAAATTGTTAGTTCATTATTGAAGCTCAAAGCCGATAGACGCCAAACCGTAATCGACTCAATTTTAATTTAAAACAGTAAAAAAGCAATCAAAATTTATAACATGAAGACGCAAGAAGTCTGATGAAGAACTAGTCCAGTCAACCGAGGCCACAGACCAGATTATTAAATTCTAAATTAATTATTTAGACCAACATATCCGAAAAAGACGCCAGGCGTAATTAAATACAGACATAATGGAAGATTGATAACCAAAAGGACACAACCTATTTCGAACTGAGTAACTCATCACCCTCATTCAATCGATTTGATAAGTATTGCTGAATTACCCGAATTTATGGAATAAATTCTTATTAACTTTTTCTCACAACACTATTAATATTAACTCTCACTACGAACTGATAATCAAATTTCTTTCAAGGATTAATTAAAAATAAAACACTAAACTTGTATAAAACCAGAAAATAACCTGGGTAAAAATTACTAACTTTTGACACACACGTTTTAACACTTCAGGAACGAATTGTAATTAAACCTAATAGTATATAAGTACAATTAATGTAAGGTAGTGTACTTTATTGTAATCATATCAATATATTTTCGTAACCAAAAGAACTCAGATTTATTGAACGAAAGAAAAATAAACATTTGTCGACGCCATGTCTAAAGAAAATCGTTCTGACTCAGCTTTCGCCAAACTTGAGAAATAATTGTCTTTTTATTGCCGGAGCAACTTTGTTTAATAACAATATATAATTTTGTATATTATTGAATCACAAATAATTACAAGATAATAAACTAGTACAGAGTTGTAACCACCGTTCTTTATTTCATAGTAAATTGCATTATATGATTTGTGTATTTTAGCGACGAGCGAAAGTGACGGCAAGCGCTAGACGTCGGCAACTCAGCGAACTACCAGCGAGATTAATAAGCCCGCCGTTGTTTCTTATTGCAGTGATGGACAACCGACAACTAGCGCTTAAACAGACCACACGTGGTAAACAAATGAACTTGCTACCGGATGTTGCTATTTCTGTGTTACCCTAATAAATTAGTCTAGTCCACAGAGTACGAATATATAGTCCAAGTTACGATGGAATTCGTGTGCGCGTGTGCATCAATTTGGAGGTGTTTTTACGGATTTAAATTATATTGTTACTTTTATACAGGTATCTCTTTTACATAATTTTTCAGGAATTTTGTGAGTATTATTATTATATGTGTTTGTTTAGAAATAAAATAGAAATACAAAATGGGTATCGGCTTTGGAACCACGTGTTCGTGTAGGTTAATGGTTTTTTTTGTTTATTTAATTTACAATGGTTTTGAGTAAACTGTAAGTCTTTTATGTTAAACCTCCCCATTTTGTTTAAAGTAAAAGTTTCATGAATTTTAGGATGTAATTGTGCTGTCGTGATTGAAACCACGCGTTTTTGTTAAGGTTAAAATTCATTGTTCTAGATTAATCCTGTGACATTTCCAACAGTTTTCAGGTACTGTGTAAAGTTTAGAAGTGTTTTATGTTTAAAAAAGATCAAAACGTAATGTAAAACAAAAGCTTCATGAAGTTTGGGGCGTGATCGGGTTTGAAACCACGTGTTCATTTAAGTTATTTATTCTTTGTTCTACGTTTGTGCCATTTACAATGATTTTGAGTGAACGGTAAAAGTTTTCTATGTTAAAAAAAACTCCAATTTAGTATAAAAGTTTCATGAATTTTGGGATGTATTTCATTTGTGCTATCGGGTTTGAAACCACTTGTTTTTGTTACGGTTAATTATTCATTGTTCTAGATTAATTCTGTGACATTTCCAAAAATTTTCAAGGACTGAGTAAAGTGTAGAAGTATGTTATGTTTAAAAGATTAAAAATTAATTTTAAAATAAAAGCTTCATGCATTTTGGGGCTTGATCTGCTTTGAAACCACGTGTTCGTTTAGGTTAATTATTCTTTGTTCTAGGTTTGTGCCATTTACAGTTATTTTGAATAAACTGAAATTATTTTATGTTTAAAATACTAAAATTTAGTTTAAAAAGTTTCATGAGTATTAAGGAGATGAAACATGAATACCCATTTTTTTCACATGGAGCCGCAATTCCTTTTGGTGTTTGTAAGTTTTCTTGACTTCTCAGATATTATGTAATGTAGGTCTAAACAAAGTGCGGTAATTGGGTAATTATCGACTTTCTGGGCCGCGCTGGTATTGGCGTGACATTTTTTTTTCTATTCTTCTATGTTATATAGACACGAGAAAAATAATCTTAAACAGCGGTCAAACCTATTTACGGAGAAAAAAAATAAAATAATTACTCCCATAAGAACATGTAAAGTGAATGGCCGCCATGTTAACTGAGCGACGGCGCACAAATGCACAGTAAATGTTTGAAAAATGGTTCGCCTTAATTTTTGCAAGAATTATATGAAACAATGAACTATATCCGCGGCCCTTCGGGCCGCCCCTCCGAACCTAACCGGCAGGTATCGGCTCAACTCGCTTTTCATCCAACTCGCTTGTAAATGTTTGAAAAATGGCCGTCCTGTACCGCTGTTGCATGCGTTCTTATGTGAGTAATTATTTAATTTTTTTCTCCGTAAGTAGGTTCGACCGCCGTTTAAGATTATTTTTCTCGTGTTTATATAGTATAGAAGAATAGAAAAAAAATATGTCACGCCAATACCAGCTCGGCCCAGAAAGTCGATAATTACCCAAAGTGCTGTTGCATAATAAAAGTAAGTTAAAATCGAGTATTCTGAAGCCCAAGAAAGAGGAATATAAAACAAAAGCAAGGTTAAATTTCCATTGGCAGATGTAAATATATGTGTTTGTTTTAATAAAGTATTCTTCATTTGCAGTCACAATGGTGCGTCCAGGCCTCCTCATGTGTGGTGACTCCCAAGTAAAATATGCACATATGACTACTCAGTGCCAGAATGATTTTGAAGTCACAGTGTTTTCGGTGTCAGGAATGCGTGTTGAAGAAGTATCCGCTTCAATGGTTGAAGCAACCAAGTTCTTTTATCACGTAGTAATCCATTTGGGCACAAATAATTTGATTTGTGGTAAGTTACATAGAATTTTGTAAATAAAATATTTCAGTTATTAGTGCTCTACTTTATACGATTATGGTTGATCAAAAAGATTTGTAAGATTGCTTTGGTGTTATGCACATTATTTTCCAATATTTTATCGATAGGTACTATACCCGTTTATTTTTATAATTCTTAAAAACTTTTTAACAGGTCAGCATGCAGATCAAATAATCCAACATTATGAATCTCTTATCCAAGAAATTCTAAAAGGCAACCAGCATGTGCAACTCCATTTGTCAAGTGTATTGTTTCGCAGTAAAAATAGGTATAGGCCATATTCAGAGGCTGAAATGAACAGAATAAAGATAATAAATGAAAAGACAGAGAAGCTGAATCTGCTGATACAAGGCTTGGCTACCAGGTAAAACTTTATACGTGTAAAATGAATTGTTCATGATATCCGGGCTGATTGGCCGTGGTCCATGGTTTATAACAAAACCAAACGTTTCAGCAGCTCCACTGGCTGCCATCATCACTGGTATAAAAATCCTGCACGTCGGGTGTTTACGTACAGACCCACAGTACTGTGGTATAGGCCCTGTGTGGTAAACACAGTACTGTGGGCCTGTACGTAAACACCCGACGTGCAGGATACTTTTTTGTGACTGCCACAGTGATTCCACTTTTTGTGTTCGTAGATATGGAGGACTATTCATAGACAACTGGAAGTCTTTTATGTTACATTCAAGAGATCCGTTTATGGAGTTGCTGTCTAGGGATGGCTTACACATCACACAGCGAGGGATTCAGTGTTTAATGGGTAATGTTTTTCATGTTATTGAAATATAACAATTTTATCAAATTTCTACAGAGACCAGACTTGCACTACAGACACACATAACAGAACATCATTTCCATATCCAGTTGGGAAACACGCCCAGACATCCACATCAGATACCAGAGACACAAGGACATCATATGCACAAGCTGTTAGGTCACATACACACTCCACACAGCCAGGGACATCAAATACGGCACATGCACACACTTCCACATCATATATACACAGCACACAGCCAGGGACATCAAATAGGGCACACGCATACCCTTCTACATAACGTATACATAGCACACAGCCAGGGACATCAAATAGGGGGCACATGCACACACTTCAACATCATATATACACAGCCAGGGACATCAAATAGGGCACATACATACCCTTCCACATTACGTATACACAGCACACAGCCAGGGACATCAAATAGGGCAAACGCAACCCTTCTACATCACATATACACAGCACACAGCCAGGGACATCAAATAGGGCACACGCATACCCTTCTACATCACATATACACAGCACACATCCAGGGACATCAAATAGGGCACACGCATACCCTTCTACATCACGTATACACAGCACACAGCCAGAGACATCAAATAGGGCACACGCATACCCTTCTACATCACGTAGACACGCCACACAACCAGGGACATCAAATAGGGCACATGCATAACCTTCCACATCACGTATACACAGCACACAGCCAGGGACATCAAATAGGGCACACGCATACCCTTCCACATCACGTATACACGCCACACAACCAGGGACATCAAATAGGGCACATGCATACACTTTCACATCACGTATACACAGCACACAGCCAGGGACTTCAAATAGGGCACACGCACACGGTTCCACATCACGTATACACACCACACAGCCGGGGACATCAAATAGGGCACACGCTTACCCTTCCACATCACATACCAGAGTCACAGGGGCATCAAATAGAGCAGATATACATACGTACACATCACACAGTATGATTACAAGGCCATCATTCACAAAAGCAGTAACATCACCTTCAGTTTCACACACATCACAGATACGTAAATCTTTTTCATATGTAACACCATCACACAATCGAAACCATAAATCACACCTCACATATTTGTTTACAAATGGTGAGTCTGCTGAGGAAAGTTTATCTACGTTAAACAGTTCCCTTGAATATGGTGATTCTCGTAAAGTAGATAATTTAATATCGTCATGTGCAAAACAAACAGCTGTCTCATGTCTTAAAATAACATACCCAAGGGTATGTTCTGATTGCAATGTTCAATACAGTAATAGATTCAGCTTCTCGAAACATAAAAAACATTGTGATTCGTCTGGTTTATCGCTATCGTGTTCCCATTCAGATTGTACATTGAAATTTAGAACATATTTCCATCTCATAGAACATTTGAAGAAAGAGCATGGCCAAATTATTCCAAAGGAGGAATTTGTTTTTAAGGATGTGACAGCATTTCTCACATGGAAGGAAGCTGTTTGTAAAGACAACCACATTGCAGTGGTCAAAAAAACGGGTTCAGCCCATGCAGTGAGTGGCTCTAAATTTTCCTATTATATTTGCAAATTTAATAATTTTTGTAGACCCGAAACAAAAATAAATAAAACTAATAGAAAAAGGACATTTGGTAGTATGCCGAATACAAACTGTCTGGCCAGAATGTACGTCAAAGAAGTGATACTGGAATCCATGTGACATACATTAATGCTCATAACCATGAGCTTAATTTTAAATTTCTGAAATTCTATCGATGGGATAACACCACAAAGTCTTCTGTAAATCACTTTTTAGAGCAAGGTGTGCCAACACATTGTTAATATACAAATTTTATACTTATTTTTGTGTATTTATTTATTACGTGAATCTTACAATAATTATGGTACTTACCATAATTATTAGAGCACGTGTCATCATCACTATCTTTGTTTCTTGTTGGGTCCAGAGTTCGTATTAAGCGTAAATAGAGACAGTGTGATATAACAAAATAGAGGTCGAAATATATAAATACATAAAATACACTGCCAGAACTTACCTGTTTGCTTTCGCAACTACTTACCTCGTGTTAAATTTCATCAGAAGACCAAGGTCGCCACGATTATTTTTTATAGGCTAAAATATCGAAAACCTTTATACTCCACCTTACATAAAAAAGGACAATTTCGCTATCTGACCACACCCAATTAATAATTCAGAAAGATCCCGGAACGTTAGACGAATTTTGCAACACAGAAATGAGAAAGTGGTAATGACGAAATAACTTAGGCTAACACATGTTCAAAGTAAACTAAATAATTTTAATGAGTTAAACACAGACACTGAGAAGCGAGTTTATAAAATATACATTTATCGTTCATATTTAAGTACTAATCAAGGTAGCCCATTCTGCATCACTCACACACACATGCCATTTTATACTTTACCCCTCATTTACCTTTTATTATGTTTTGTAATCCCTTTATTACTTAATATTTTAACACGGTTCACAAACGCATCACCGGCCGAACACGTGCATTTACCGACTTGGTTAGTTGCCCTTATTTCAGTTCCATTGTCAGTCGTTCGTCACTAGTTGTACACTGGTTCCGCTACGTTAATTCCGCGGGTCCCGGTCGGTACTAAAACGGTATTATTTTGAAGTGATCATATTTTGGAAAGTTCAACCGACCGGGGCCGAGTCGCACTAACTACGTCTGATGCCCGTAGTAGGTTTTCATGGACTGCCCAATGTAGACCGCCAGCGGGAGGAAGCTGCGGTTCACTGCCACCTGATTTCGTCGCCGTGCATAGCTGATTTGCTGAGTTCTATCGACTTTATGCATGAAACATAGTGGTTATATCAGCAAAGTGTGTCGACGATCTCTAGGCACTGCTAGTCTGTCGTCACTAACCGTAGGCGGTCCTGAGCTAAGTTTCCTGTAGGTCGGCTTGTTCATCTCACTTGTTCGCTCCAGCGCCATTTTTTACAGCACCGTTTGTGTTTCTTGGCGTCCCTACAGCGCGCATACTTGAATCGTTGCGTGCGTGCACCGTCACATTTATACAGAGTTCTGAGAATTCGAGGGTGGTACAAATTCTTTGCTTGGTTTCGCAATTGATTACTGCGTCTTGCTGCTTTGTTCTCAACACTGTTTTCTTGCCACGTGGTCTGTTACAATGGAATTAACGTTTGTCATAAAATAAAACTTTCACAATATTTTTACAAAAACCCCGAAATGAAATAAAATGAAATACCCCATATTTTAGACACGTTACAACAGTTTGGTGATTGAAATGAAGTTATCAACATCAATATGGTAGTAAATCAACTTATTTTTTATTATTTCGAATTTGCAAAATTAAATCGTCATACATTACAATGGCTGCCTTATCGTGACCAAGACAAAATGGCGCTCATATTCTTACTATTATATTCATTAGTCATGACTTTAAATACTTCGTTATATTGTTTGATTAACTAGATAATTTTATTACTTTGCAGCTATTAACATACTTGAGTGTTTCCATTTGATTTATCCTGCTATAATCTTTAACACAAACCAACGCCTCAGTTTTGTTACCGGCATTGCTTGATACACTCTTCCTATCTCTCACTCTCTCCCTCTCATCACAATATTATTCAAGATACATTTTTGTTTTAGGTATTATTAATTTTGAGCTCAATTATTTAAAAGAAAATTTGATTACAATTTTGACTTTCCTGGTACTTCGTGCTATCCACATTGAACGGTCATCATCGTCCGGCCAGGTGTGTGGCGTAGTTTCTGTATTTGCTGGGTGTTTCTGTCACTGACTTTACATTGTTAACTAAATGATAATTGTGAAGCACTAACTCTTGCTAATTACATTTCTGTCACTGATTTTAACACATTTTATCTGGCTGACCTTTTGCCAGCAACATTGATAGCATCTTCACTCTATGATGGTATTCAACAGACTGAGAGTGGATGCTATGTACATTTTGCGTAAGTATGTGCGCATTGACGTCATTGTCTGGTGTATCGAAATAGGAAACGCCCTGATTATGCGTCATTGTTGTTATGTCCTGTATGTTTTTTAATGACGTTTCGTATTGTTGGCCAATGACAATTATTTAACGCTGTGTGTCGCCGGTCATGTAGGCTTGACCTTGGAATCGTCCCGCACCGATGTAACTGCGTTGTTTTCGTTAAGCACAGGGAAAATTGCCCTACCCATTTACATGTGTGCAAAATACAATAAAATAATTCCTTTTGTACCATAAATATGAAAACATGCTTTTGTCCTGTTACAACATGTTATTCAGGAACATTTACAGCCTTCCATTGGTGACGATAATAACACATCTGCAGTAAAAGAACATTATATAACAACATCTCAGATAATTAAAATGAGATATCAACTGGAGATGAAAAAACGACTTAATAAAAATGATGCAGAATCTGTAAATATCTTAATTAACTTATTAAAAAATGAAAGTTACAACCCAGTTTTAGCATATAAACCTCAAGGAATGGATACCATAATTGGGCCCTCCAGTTTAAATAATTTACCACACAGTTCTGAACTTTTTGTTGTAGGCATTCAAACAAAGTATCAAGCAGCAGAAATGGTTGCTGGTTGCTGTAGAATACTGTGTATAGACGCAACTTATAATACAAACCAGTATAAATTTTACTTATTAAATTTACTTGTTCCTGATGAATATGGTGTTGGGTTCCCTGTTGCTCATTTTATAATAAATTATTTAGATGAAATGACTCTGGCGTGTGTCTTAAAAATTGTTGTTGACAAATTTCCAAATATGGAAGTAAACTGTGTCATGACGGATGGTGATGAAGCCATTGCCAATGCGGTTGAAACTGCATTTGGGAAAAATGTGAGACATCATCTTTGTTTGTGGCACGTGAAACGGAACTGGTTGAAAAATCTTAAAACCAAAGTGAAATCCAAGTCTCTGACATAAGAAATTTTAGATTCTTTATTAATTTTAACTCATGAAAAAAATATGAATAATTTTAATTAAATGTTAGAAGCTTTTTTTAATAAATACTCCGAGTCCGCTAGTCGCTTTTTAGATTATTTTAAAGAAATTTATGTGTGTAAAAAAGAGAAGTGGGCAATGTGTTTCAGAAATTTTTCACATGGATATACCAACACAAACATGTTTTTAGAATCATTTAATAAAATTAAAACTCAGTACCTCCAAAGAAATGTAAATAGGCGATTAGATGACTTGATTAACATCATTTTCAGAGTTAATAAAACTATACACTTAGCGTTAAAATATAAAAGATTGACCCAGATGCTCCCATTAGGATATACCAATGCAGTTAACAAAAGGCATAAAATAGGCATACAAATAACAGATTCTGATATAATTGAAACTGGAAATTGTAGTGTTTGGCAAGTCAGGAGTCAGTCGGACTCAACAGTCCTTTATAAAGTCCATTGTTTAGCTAGAAAATGTTATATGCCAGAATTATGTTTTATAAAATGTAATGAATATACATGTTTCAGCTTGTGTTCACACATGTATTGTGACAGCAGCGGTATGCGAACATCTGCTCTCCGGTACCAGCGGTGGACACAGCGAGCCAATCCGGCATCAGCAGTCGCCGAGACGTGACCAACTACGTGTTCGGAGTAGTCAATCAGCAATCCCGGTTAGTTAATAAAACCCGGGCCGGCAGAAAATTTTGCGCACTCTTCATCGCCACGCTATCGGACGCACTTCATCTCCTCTCCTCTCTCGGACGACATCGGCGCGGAGTCAGCCGGAAGGAATGGCCGAAGAATAGAACCGGCGTTCTTGCGTCTTCGCCCTCCAGTTCCGCGCCAGCGATGGATTTCGCTGGGCCGGCACCCGACTCTACAACCGGTGCCGAAAGAAGAGGAGGACTGCAGTACGCCACGAACAGCGGGCGCAGCCGCCGAACATCTTAGCGCAGCACTACCAACATCAACGTTCTCGCCACTCAGTCCTTTTTAGGGCCACCAAAATAACTAGAGTGTACGATTGGCGCCAGTCGTCATGCGGCAAGCCTTTTGTCCGGTGACAGTATACATGCTCATGTGCTGACCACATCCAGTAATTCATTGTGCAAACATATACACAAGCTTCATTCTTATCTTGTCCATAAGCTAACTTTACCATCGTGTATAAGTTCTGATTGTACAGATTTAGCTACAGATGAAACGTTGGTAACTACAAATAGTAACTCAGTTAACCTAGATAATGCAACAGCAAATACAGACATATTAATTCAGTCCGTGTGTCAATTGGCAGATAAATTGAAAAACATTATATGTTATAAAAATTCTCAATCTTTACTGTCATATGTGCAAAACACTTTACAATTATTAGTTCAAAAATGTGAAATGTTGAACAACGATCAAAACTGTGTACATAGTAAACCTCCTTCAATGGCACATGATTTTGTTCCACCAAACATCAAAATTTCTCCTCAAAAGAGATTTTATCAAACTGCCAAAGAAAAGAAGCCTATAAAAACAGACACTAAAAATACAGACTTTGCTCGGTATAATTGTATAAAGGAGTCTTTGCTACTACGTGGAAAAAGTTTCACTGACCCTATTTCCAGTGAACAAGATATACACCGTACCCTTTATAATGTTTGCGGATACAGTATCAGTGCTCTTCATTTGAAATCTTTGGATACATATATAAATAATAACGAACTGAATATGCTGACCTCAGCAGATCCACATTTTCATACTGGTTGGCTCTATGATAATGTAATAAATGTTTTTTTAAATAAGATATGTACCGGTAACAAATTTCCTCTCTTTCCAGTAGATAGTGCAGTATCCCAAATGATTCTAACATTTCCATTAGATTATGCACTTGAGTCTGTGTGCCACATGGAGTTGCATGGGTATTCAAAATTAATTATACCCCTAAATCCAGACAGTAATCATTGGGTCCTTTTAGTAGCTGATGTTCTTAAAAAACAGTTGTCATTTTATGACCCGTTGTCAGAATCTGTAAAACCCGTATATGAAAAATCAATCTGTAATTGGAGACAAGTGTTAGTTAAGATCTTGGGGGGAACACTTGAGGATTGGCAAGTGAACTGTCGTAAACATGTTCGTCAGAATGATAGTTCAAGCTGCGGTGTGTTTGTTTGTTGGTATGCAGAAAAAATTTTATTGGGCCAGGCAACAGATGAGAATTTTAATTCAGATGAATATCGAAAGTATATATACAGTGTTATAACTGGTAAGAAAATGTGATGTAAAATAACTTTTTGTTGTCACAGAAGGTCCGCGATTTGTTGAAATTTTATCAGCTATCACGGAGTTCTGGACCTTCATACTTATATAAATTCTTAGTCTTAAAAAATAATAATACTTTGTATATTGTAATCAAATTTATATCTCAAATTACATTGAGTACCAAACTCTTTTTTCATATGAAAATTTAAATCCATTTCATTATTCATCTCAGTAAATATGAAAAATTTATGTACAAAGTCTTCAATGAGACTTAGCACTTTCAGTACCAACCTGATACAAAACTATTACTACCAGTAAACAGGCATTTTAAGGTTTTTTGAAAATTAACAGTTCTCTTGTACTATTGTTGTAACGGGACATTTTGGCCTACTTGGGGTAATAAAGAAATTTGTATTTTTTAATAAAAGCAAATAACATTTTTTACGATAATTGGGAAATAACAGTAAACAAAAAGGTAAATTTTATTGGTAGCGACAGTGGTAACACTGATTGTGAAAATTATTCAGAAATTATTATTGTGAAACGACAAAATCAACAGACAGCAAAACTGTGCCAAGGTCAACCAATGACCTACAAAAACTGTAAACAAGTTGTGTAACGGCATCTCGGACGATCTTACGTCAGAGACGATCCCCGCTGTGGAATTCGGTTATGAAACAAAAACAGTATGCTGGCGTAAGGATACAAACTTACGAACAATAAGAATTGGTCATATAACCACGGCGACTACACCAAATAGTGCCGTTTGTTTCGCCCCAGTCTAACTTCAACACTCGCGCGAGTGACACCCATATACAGTTCCGGAACGTAAATTGCGGGCCCGCAAAACAACAAAATGTGAATAACAGTCTCTTTAAAAAATGTAACGTAAAAAGGTGAAATTATATCGAAATAACAGAAATGAACAGTTTTTCGGAAAGTTAATAGTTAAAACAAAGAACGTGTGCGCGTATAGCCAAGTGACGTCTTCTGGACTAAAAATATAGCAGCTAAGTAATCTACAAGAATATACATAAAAACAAAGCTTTCAATTTTTTGGCTAAAATCTTCAAAAGTTTAAAATATTCAAAAGTTTAATATTTTCATACTCAATAGAGCTCTTAAAATCTGGGGGTAGATGTGTGTGTGTGTGTGTGTGTGTGTGTGTGTGTGTGTGTGTGTGTGTGTGTGTGTGTGTGTGTGTGTGTGTGTGTGTGTGTGTGTGTGTGTGTGTGTGTGTGTGTGTGTGTGTGTGTGTGTGTGTGTGTGTGTGTGTGTGTGTGTGTGTGTGTGTGTGTGTGTGTGTGTGTGTGTGTGTGTGTGTGTGTGTGTGTGAAAGCGCTGGTTTCCGTTATGTTGTAGTTGTAGCGAATTATTTTGTATTTATAGTATATCTTAATTTGAAAACTACTTAAACAATTGATCATTTTATGAATACTTATTTTGAATATTACGGAAGTTAAAATGTATGAGGGAGAAAGGAAATCTTGTATTTTGACCTAAAGAAAATTTATAATTTAATGGTGTTTTCTTTTTTAGAATCTAATAAAACAATATTGATTTGAATACTTAAATGTGAATTAGTAGTTATTTCAAACAACCATATTGTTTTCAACACGTCTAATGAGAGATCCTGGACATGGTGAGTAAAAAGTTTGAGTTGGTACTAGACAACATGGCGGCTGCACCAGCCGAAAGTGTAGTTGTAAACAAAGTGTATTAATAAATTAATAAAAGGTAATTAATAGTTAACATTGTATTCTTTTAGGCAACCAGTAAGAAAAATATGTACTATTAAGTAAATATGATAAACTGCTCAATTTTTTTCTACTTTCTCCAGTTGGGTACATACAAGAAAAATTTCACTTTGATACATTGACTGCATTATTGCAGTTATGTTCATTTCTGTTATACAAAGATACTCCCATATTTTTGTCACTTGTTGCAGGTATTAACACACACATCAGGTCTTGGAACGCGAGACAACTAATTAGAAAATTGTTGTGTAAATAGTGTATATATAAAATAATTAGAAAAATACTACACGTATTTTATTTAAGAAAGTATTGTCTTTTAACTGATTTTTATTTTATGTGCATTTATTCACATTCTTATTTATATGCATTCATTGTTCTGCATGTTTTATAGTTTTTATACTTTGTGCAGTATCAGTTTTTATAGTTTTAATAGTTTTTTGTATTACATTTCCGTATAATTTTGTGTACATTGTTAGATCTGTTTTTATTAGTTATTGTTACTTTTGTTTTATAGTATTATAATAAGTCTTAAATCTTAATCTTACCCTTCATCAGTGTAACTATATCCTGTAGCCTCAGGTTGTTGGTGCCAAATTATGTTAAATTAATTATTTTCTAACAATGTGAATTAAAAAATTTGAACTCTTTTATTCTGTCTTGTCTTAATTTCAATAAAGTTATTATTCTTTTCTCTTTAACATATATTGAGATTCACTAACATACAATGCCCTTCTCTTCAGTTAGTAGCTCCTTTAGGTTCGATAACATGAAAACTCTTTCTCAAGGTTAATAAAAAATTAATTAAAGTCTATGTACAGTTAAAGTCATACATATGAAATAAAATATAATAATTATAAATCTGTTTTAGTAAAGTGATGTTGTATGTGTGTTAGGGGTTCTTTGGATCATACAAAAGAAACAACCTTAATAGGAACAACTAATAAAATAAACAAAAATTACAATGAACAAATAAAATTAATAATCATGATGTTTATGTGTTTTTGCTATTTCATTTCACTGTTCTTGTGCTTTGAATTGAATAATGTTTGATCAAAGGTATATTTTAACATGATGGAACAATCTCACCAAATTTGTATTTTAGTCTACAGATTATTTCTTGATATTTTATCTTCTGGGCTTCAGTTTTCCATGTATTATATTAAACCATTATGCTTCTCATTATTTTTTTTTTTTTTTTTCATTAATTCATTGTGTAACATTAATTTTTTTGTATAAAATGTCCAGGTTCAAATTAATCTGCTAACCAACCCTTTCAACAATACCCTTTCTTTTAAAAAACTTCCGATTCAATTAGTAATGCTCTTGGCTATGACATGATTATGGGCATAATCTTGTTATGTTACAACATCCTGTGTAGTTTGACTTCCCTTGCTAACATTTTGTATTATACACAAAATTCCCACAGAGAATTTCTTGCCGCTTACCAAGGTGTACACATTAGTTCACACAACATTGTCACATACGAAGTGATGAGAACAAAAAAAAAGTAATGAGAATTTCTTAATTTCACGTCTATACATTTTCAGTTGACATTTTTTTTTCTCACGTCATACCACTCTCTCTGATGCACATGTCAGTTATTAGACCCTTGTTTGTGTTTAACAAGTGAACATTGACAACACATTTTAGCATGCTTGGTGAGCTGTTGTAATTGTACAAATAAGGAGGCCCCGATGCTATCACTTACCTTAATTCAGAAGATTCCTAAAAAAAACCTAGTCACCACCACATTTTTACAGGTGGAAGCCGCATCAATGTCCCCGTGAAACCAGTTTAAAAATATCAAACTTTCCCTTATCAGAAAATTCCAAAGTCCGTTAGACGAACTCATTGAGCATAGGTTAGGTTAAGATGGGTAATGTTAAAATAACTTAACTCATATTCATCATTACTTACAAAAGTTTATTAATTGCTATTATTACTATAAAATATTTCACAAAAAATAATATGTTTTTGTTTAAAAGATATCATCTTTTATAAGGTAACCTAGTGGAACTGTTACCCTATGTGGTGCAATCACCATCAATATGTGATGAAAACTTAGAAAAAACTTTACCGTACTGTAATTAGATCATTTAATTATGAATGAAATATAACATAAAAATGAAATCAATACACTCTCTCTCTCTCTCTCTCTCTCTCTCTCTCTCTCTCTCTCTCTCTCTCTCTCTCTCTCTCTCTCTCTCATTGTTTTATTTCATATCTTCTGTTTTTATGTTCTTCTTTTTTATATTTTATTTGGCCAAAATTTTCCACACTTTTGTACTTATCTGTTTGTGTGTCTAATGAGGTTCCTTTGTTCCTGGTTTTATCCAGCTACACCAAGCAAGGCTTTGTTTTGTCTGATGAAATACTTCTCGACCTTGCGAACTGATTCTTGAACGCATATACATAATTACGCACAAATCTCTTCCAAGGCCAAGGTCACATATGCAGTTCACATCTCTCTCTAACCTGTGAAAATTCCATTGGAATGTACCATTACACTGTACGTTTTAGATATGATGGAACAAAGAATTTGCATTAAATTCTGAGTTTAAAATAATTTCAAGTGCATGTTGGAAAGATAACGGGATTTTTCATAATGTCGATATACAAGACGTGTAGGGACCAGATAAAAAGCGTGTCTTACAAGAGATATTGTAATAAGCTGGCGTGTTTTAATGGGATTGTACTGTATCTACAATGATATGTTTGTGATAGTAACACTCACTTGTTCTTTACCCTTAAGTCTTCTCATTTTTGTATTTGAATTATTTCTTTAAAACCTATTTGACAAACTCTCGTATCTCTCTGTAGTCCTCCATCCTATATATCTTTCGACCCCACTGTAACTCTGTTCATTCTCAGTTTTTTCCAACAATTATTCATGCAACGTATCTATAATTCATGTATTATTAATGTAATTATTGTTTTGTTACTGTAAATAATTTTTTTAATAAACAGTTATGTACATTGTAAGCATTTTAATAAGACTAACGTTATTAATCATAATGCATATTCATTCCTTATCTAAAATATTGTAAACATCAGATATTGTATTTTGGGAGAAACACTAGCTAGCCACAAGTAAGCAGTCCCGAGTGGTAAGAAGGTGACATTGTATCTTGCTGTCAATTGAAGAAACAGGTTTCATTCAAAAGGGGACTAACTATTTAACATAATCAAGTAACTTTATTAAATGGAAACCAAACTATTTATATATGGTGTGTGTGTGTGTGTGTGTGTGTGTGTGTGTGTGTGTGTGTGTGTGTGTGTGTGTGTGTGTGTGTGTGTGTGTGTGTGTGTGTGTGTGTGTGTGTGTGTGTGTGTGTGTGTGTGTGTGTGTGTGTGGCTTCTTACAGTTATATAATTAATTACGTAACAATTAAGCTATGATGCTGGCACACAAAACATTACGTAGCGTTATACAGAATAATATGTTGACAGGTCACTAGACAGACTTGTTGACGATGAGTACTCCTCTGGCATTATATCTGTACTTGTCAAATGTATGTGGAAGTGTTGAACGTAAATTGAAATAAGATGTTTTAATATATACTATGCTTTAACATGTACAGATTGATGAGATGGCTTGTATCTCATTTATGTATTTGGTAAGTACTTAAATAAAGATGAAGTAAAAAGAAATGCTTGAGAATAATTTCACTTTATTCCAAAAAGAATCACATTTTTTTAAAGTGAATGTTTATTCAGAAACTAATTCTTAGGAGGTTGATAACTGCTTCACACATGCTCAGTAACTGAATTGATGAAAAAAATTACTCAAGTACAACTTTCATTTGCACCAATCATGGGTACAAGTAACCACAGGATATTGTATAACCAGTATAATAGGTTTTCTGACTAAACATCTTACAGAATGTACTCCAGAAACCACATAATCTTAGTGCTAAATCAAATTTTAGCTTTCCTTGAGTTATTCTGGTAAGAAAGAGTCCAGTCAGGAAAAGATTATCATCCACATCGTGGATGCCACGACATGAACAAGTTCCTTTGGAAATATCTCAGGGTTTTAATGTGTACATTATAGGTTATCACCATCAAGGTTAAGAAACAAAATGGTTTATAAAGCTCCATCTACCAACGTAACAAATTGTGTATAAAAATGGCAACTATCACAATGTCAGAGCATAGGTGCAGTAGAAAATTGAACTGAACAAATAAATAACTTCTTTGCATATACAAATTCATAACTGAAATTTAAATTATACCCAAATACCAACAATAATTATAAAGTAACCCATACTACACCGTTGCTGGTGCAGTGCTACAGTAATAAGCTTTTCAATATGTAAAATAAGTATTAAAAAAAAAAAAGTTTTCCAAACTGAAATAGTTACATTAAAAAATGCCAGCAGCAAATTTATATCCAACCATGAAGAAGATGAGGTAAAGTGTAGAAACAAAATTCTTATTTAAAATTGTTTTTATTTTATTTCTTCAACTTTTTAATTGGTTGCACAATTTATATTTATTTACTCAAATACAAATAGTAATTAACATGTCTAACAAAAGGTAAGTATTGAAGATTATAACATCACCAAATTCAGATAAATTTTTATAACCATAAGTATGTATAAAAAATGCTAAATGATATTATGTTTGAATAAATAAATTATGTGGAGAGTAAAAAATAAATAAAAAGGTAATTAACATGGAAGGAGAAGGAGTAATAAACCGAAAGTGATTAATAAAGAAACTAAAATAACAGACTGGAAGACAAACGACAGTGACCCAACTCCAGAGATTGGCCAGTTAAGAAATCAAAATAAAGAAAACAAGACGAATGAAGGAGAAGAAGAATGAAAACCAAGAGAGAACAAACCCACGAGGAAGAAAACCAAATGAAACACATCAAGAAACTAGACAAGAAAAAAAATAGAGAAGGGAGAAATAATGTAACCCAAAATGATAAAGACAATGAAATTTGGTTAAGAACCAAAACTATTAATGAATGTTAGTATTGATAAAATGACAATTATAAACCGTCAGTAATATGAAACAATGTATAAAAGTACACTAACCAAAAGAGTTAGGGATATATGTAATTTGTTAACTAAGAAAGACACAATATTAATAATTTTATATAGATAGTGGGTAGAGAAAGAGAATAAAATGATGAGAAATAAATGGAAGTTGAATTAGTGAAAGTGATTTAGCTTAGAGTGATATAATACTAAAGAAACACTAAGTAAATTATAATGAACACTAAATAATTTAAGAAAGTGCAAGTGAAAAATAAATACAAATATTGTCTATCATAAAAATAGTAAGAGGAGAGTAGGCTAAGGTAAAGCCTTAGTAAAATAACTCATGTTTTAGTTTTAAGAGTGAACAATAACATTTAACAAAGTTACAATGAATAGTATTTAGGATACAACATGGATTCAGTAAATAATGAACACTAAGTAGTGATATTCACTGTGATGACTAGGAAATAGTATTGTTATAACTTAAAAATGTATTGTAAAAGTTTAAAGGTGTGATTCACAAGGAAAGTTAATAAGATGGTGTTAACATGGAAGGGAGAGAAAAAAGCATTAGAAAATAAGTCTGTATTAACATTAAGTAAATACCCATGTTATAAGGGGAGTTTAAGAAAGAAAGTTCAATCGAGGTGAGATTGTTTAGCACCAGAACAACAAATAAGAAATAATGAAGTGTATAAACTGTTATTTATGAATTGGATATGGCTGTAAGAGTTATACAGACCATAGACCTAGATGTTATATGTTATATTGGAAATGAATAGCAAATAATTAGCAAGTAAGATGAAATAACACAGTTGTTACTAACAAAGACTAATTTAAAACACATCCAGAGACATTAAATCTAATTATAAATGCAAAATAACAATTTAGGACTAAATGAAATATATTGTGTGTGAAGCCACAAAAATCCAGTAATGGCTACTTAAATGTGAAACAGGCCTAACGGTCAAACATAAACAATTACTGATTGTATAAAAATCACCATGTAATGGACAAATCCAAGGTGACTAATTCATCAAGGATGAATGGTAGTTATTATTAAAAACCAAATATTAAATTAAGGAATTATATAAACAAAGAAATGTAATTAGTAAGTATGAAATTAATTGTAAACTTAGAAAACTTGATAAAACCCAATATTGTGGGGTACCAAAATAATCTTTGTGAGAAAATATAAATGACAGTGCATTTAGATAATAACTCAGAAGGAAGATAAGAGGAGGAAGAAAGTCCGAAGATATGGGAAGATTTGAAAGGAATTCGAAAATTGATAACAATGTGTTCATGTTCAGCTCACCCAATGAGAGCAATGATGTAACCATGGAAACGACCGTTTAACGAGGTAATTACCGTTAAATACAATTACTTGGAAAGTGACGCTATCGCAAGCCAGATGCGAAATTTCTGTACAACACATTTTAATATTTAAAACATCTTAAAAGTAAAACAAAGTATAGAAATTGATAGTACAGAAGTCTGATGGATGCGGAATACCATTTCCAGAGGGAGAAGACGTTTAATTCAAGACGAAATATCTAAATACGTCCTAACAACTTTGAAAAAGATGCCGAAGCTTGAATAAAGAACACAGGAATAATATTGATGCCATAATCCTTCCTTCTCGACATCCCGAGTAATACTGTACTGCAAGGCTGTTAAGTATCAGTTAAATTATTTCAACTTCCAAAAAATAAACGCACTTTGAATATTTCTCAGTGCACGTTGAATACCACTGAATCATTTTTATTCTCTTGCAAGGATTTGGATTGTAATATTAGTCACTGAAAATTTGTTAACTATAGAACTAACCTCATATTTATGTACGACTTTTAAACTTCTTGTATGACACTTAAACAAAACAATTACCACTACACATTATCCTACTTAAGGAAAAAACATTGTAAGGTTGTGTATTTTTAATATTGTAACTGCATCTGAACCTTTTAACGTGATCCAAACAACCCACAAACATCGACCGAAATATTTGTTGAGCGGCGAAATAAAACGCCATACTGTTTATTTGTATTCAAAAGTCGATAGTTTAACCCTGGAGAGAGTCTTATAAAGAATTATCCGGTGCAGAATTATATATGAGAAAATTAATTACAACTTGTGTCTATAAAATATTAACTTCAATTTAATAATAAATTTATACTGTGTGTGTTAAATCGTGTTTTATTTTCAGTAGCAAAGTGTATGTTTAAAAATATAATGTATAGTGAAGGTTTCCGATGCGACGTCTAGCGCGCAAGTAGCGAATACTGCAACTGCTAACTCGATTGACAAACAGTTGAGAGAAGGCGGGACGGATTGAATTCGTCGCCTCGTTCAAATAGAGCGTCGATAAGGAAACAATTTTAATTGTTTTATATAAACAATTTGGCGCCACCCGGAGATTATCCACTACGTTTGAACCTCAGATCGGGAACCACAATACCTGGTCCCCAGTACGTTCACTATGGGCCCAAACATCGTGAAGTACATCGCCGTGCGAGGACGCAGTGGTAGAAACACAGACACATTTTTACACTCAGACACACTGTCATATTTTACAGAGGTATACTATACGAACGAAACGAGACACGAGTAAGGTTATAAGATATATCTTCCAAAGAGGACTCATACAAGAGTTGATTAAGCTAGCCAGCAATGCGGAGCATCAAACAAGTGACTGGCGTTTATTGAAAGAGGGAGACATAAATGATAAGTAACTACAGAAACTAATTTTACTTCCATGTTCCTTAAGGAAATGGAAGTATGGTGATGGCAAAAAAAATCGTGTTCGAGATTATTGCAGATTCTGATTGTCTACACTCAAAACATGAAAAAGTCATTTTTCGAAAAGTGTGTGTGTGTGTCTGTAGATTTTTTTCTATGGCAAACGATAACAGCCGCAAATTCAAACAGAATCAAATAATTTTTGCATACAGCCCTGATTTGTAGAGTACTCGAGACCTATTGTTTTGGTGAAGATCGGTTAAGGGAAAGGGGTAGTTTACCTGCAACGTCTTTTTTTTTTAATCAAGGGTAATTTGTTTCTATGGCAAACAATAACAGCCGCAAATTCAAACACAATCAAATAATATTTTGCTGAATTGTAGAGTTCTCAAGACCTATTGATTTCGGTAAAGATCGGTTAAGGGAAAGGAGTAGTTTACCTGCAACGTTTTATGTTTTAACAAGGGTATTCTCTATGGCAAACGATAACAGCCACAAATTCAAACATAATCAAATAATTTTTTGCATACTGCCCTGAATTGTAGAGTTCTCAAGACACATTGTTTTTGGTGAAGATCGGTTAAGGGAAAGGGGTAGTTTATCAGCAACGTTTTATGTTTTAAAAAGGGTAATTTTTTAATGACGAATGGTAACTGCCGAAAATTCAAAGAGAATCTAATAATTTTTTGCACACTTTCCTGAGTTGTAGAGAGCTCAAGGTCTGTTGATTTTGGTGAAGATCGGTTAAGGGAAAGGGGTAGTTTACCTGCAACATTTTATGTTGTAACAAGAGAAATGTTTCCATGACGAACGATAACACAGAATCAAATATTTTTTTGCATGCATCCCTGAATTGTAGAGGACTGAAGGTCTATTGATTTTGGAGAAGATCGGTTAAGAGAAAGGGGTAGTTTACCTGAAACATTTTATGATTTAACAAGAGTAAAGTACTTAATTTTTATAAATAAAGTATCCTGATAAGAAGCTCATAATAATCCACTACAGAAACGTAGATGAAATATCTATAAATGAAGAGGTTAGGTGAACGGGGTGGGGGTAATTTTCTATTATTAAAATTTATAGTTGAAGGTGGAGGGGAGAATTTTTTATGTGTACTACATTATCGGTAACAAAGAAATAGTTTTTTTTTGTTAAAGTTGCTTCCTGGGCTGTTTGAAGCTACGTCCTAAATTGCTCAAATTGCAATAAATTCTACATAGGCCAGACAGGACGTAGCTTCAAACAGAGATACATTGAACACACAAAAGCACTCCACACCACTACAGAATCTACCTTTGCAAACCACCTCATCGAAGCAAACCACACATATAAAAACATCGACAATAACATGAACATTCGACACGTACACACAAAAGGCCGAAAACTAGACACTCTAGAACAATTAGAAATATACAAACACACAAAAACAAATAAAAACGACATCGTAAACGAACAGACACAATTCAAATCACACGCATTATTCTAACACATCTCACCACACACACACAGCTTCAATCTTTCGAATAACTATCCCGTCGCCAACAACAAGACGGACAACGCTACCTATGGCAGCCTCTGATGAAGCCTTCTAAAGGTGAAAGCCGGTTTAGGCTGTAAGGTAAAACTTTACGTTTTTACTTATAAAAAACTTAGTGTTCCGAGTCGTCAATACTATGGTACCCTTATATTAGAAGCACTGCAGTTTTGAAGGGAACTATAACAGATGATGTAATGACAATACTGATTGTCTGAAAACTAAAACCTCTCTACCATTTACAATTATCCCACCTAACCCTACAACATAATTCAACTTGTCCTTGTGTGTTTCATACTTCCAGAGGTTTTATGTGATTTGAAACAATTGTATATGAAACTTTTGCAATATGATTAAAAAAAGTTCAAATCAGCTGAATGTCTAAAGAAGCAATGGTTATTTGCAGAATGCTGGGCTATTAAAACAATTCTGAAAGAATTATTGCTCTTAAAACATCCTTTATCAAGTAACTACTGAAATCTGCTTGTTTTCACCAGCAAGCTGAAGTTCCATTATGACCTGGTGACACTACAAATATTTCAAAGATTTACCTAGCCTTATTACACTAAACTGCGGTTGAGAAGACACCTATTAAAATGCCACAACAAAATTCAACTCTAGAAACATCAACTAGATTCGTAGAAATATTTACATCAGAAATTAGAAAAACTCAAAAGTCTTTAATGTCTACAGATCCCACTATTCAAAAAGAAAGAAAGATACCTTGCTTGAAATCAAAGATACAGATAAGTTTTAAGAACTGAAGACAATGTCGAGTAAAAGAGCAAGAAGAAATATCTAGCAGAAACAATGTTAACAGAAAAACAAATCTAAGAAGAAGATTGTATTTTGATCATATTTTATAAGTAAAAACAAAGTTTTACCTTACAACCTGAACCGGTTTTCACCTTTAAAAGGCTTCTTCAGAGGTACCTGAGGGAGGTACTTATAAGAGAAACTTATAAAAAACTTTGTGTTCCGAGTCGTTAATATAATAGTTGTATTTAGTTCAGTAACGGACACGTCATGGACAACAAAATCCAAGAATCAATAAACATTCTCCAAGCCTTCATATTTCATTTCCAATAATCCAACTATATATTTTTAGGTTAGGTACACTTTTCAAACATTTTTTATCAAATGCTGAGAAGTGTGAGCTTGTATTTGTTTGTTTTGATAAACCCCTTAATAATGTTTCTCATGAACAATAACTGGAAGCTACAGTTTGCTTCTAGGATATATCTCATGAAATAATGGAAACTTGCTACCTGAATTCTGTTTTTCTTTGACTTCCTATTCCAGAGACATACGATACTTTTAGTTTTTCAAGGGATTGGAAGATGACTCTACAAGGGATAAATCTGTATCAAGTGTTACAGGTAAGTGTATAATCCTAGATAGAAATTTTATGAACAATTCAAAAGACTGTGAGAAAGCAAATTGATGAACTGTAAAAGGGGGAAGTACTTATATTTAGTTAACTAACGGACATGTCATGGACAACGAAATCCAAGAAATTAGAGAACCGTAAAAAGAACTTATTGGGTCTTTGACTAATCTAAGCAAAATTCAAGAGCTCTAATAAAAACCATTTAAAACAAATGACTTTAGTAGATTACTCATATTAAATCTCTAAGAATGTATTAAAATTACAACCTGTTTCATGCACTTGTTATTTCAACTTACTTTCTTAGCAACTGACAATAGTGTTAACTGGATATTGAAACATACCATATATTGGTAGTCTTTTCTAAATTCATAGTGTGACATGTTACAATCACTGTGCTTGTTGGTCACTAATCTCATCAGCCATGTTCATCCATTTTCTGGTAGAAAATATTCAAGCAAATGGAAATACTCGAGCAAAACATAAGCCTACATAAATAAAATGATACATACTTGAGCACTTTTCAAAAATAAAATTAACTGAATTCTATGGAGTGTTACAGAGTGAATTGCTTTGACAGTTTCTGAAACAAAGCTTTCTAGAGAAGGAGACCTACCTCCAAAATTATAAGACTATAGTGTTTACAGTGCTATAGATGAATAGAATGTAGAATAATAAAATCCAATGTTTTGAAATGAAAACTGACAGCACAAAGATGAAAAACTGACAAGGAATCATTCAATAAACAAAAAAAAACAAATTACTAAAATTATTAATAAAACAAATGAACTCAGAAATTTAATTGCACCAAATTATTTCTATTTAAGACAAATTAAATATAGACTGGTAACCACACATTAGTCATAGCATTGTTAATTTCACAATTCCATGAAATTTTAACTAATGGATATTGAACATTTTATTGAAAATATAGAATACCAGTAAGCCTAGAAGCATTAATGTAAAGCTTGTTTTCATAAAAAGTGAATTGAAAGAAAAGAAATACCTGTACACAATTTCAACATTTGTTTGAACTGTAACGAGAAATTCCTTTGTTTTAGTGTAATGTGAGACACAAAAATACTGCTATTGCACTAATTAAGATGTATTTAATGTTAAAATAAAGGTAACTGACAGTATTAAGTTATTCTTAGATGTAGTAAGTTAGGTTAGGCCAAATTGCTCATTAGACTCTGACTAAATTTCAATGATACAAAGTGCTCATAAAGACGTTTAGTCCTACACTTAAAAAAATTATTTGTACATATGAGCCAGGGGGCCATTCCTACTCTAGTTACATTGGACATGAGCAGGAAGCAGATGTATTAATAAAATATTATCACTTAACAAAATACAGGAATAATTATAATTATTTAATTATAATAAATTAAATAGGCAATGGACTTAAACCTGCAGTAGAGACTTTAGTTTATTATAAAACAAATAGGAAGAGAATTGAAGATTTCTTGTTTGCAAATGTTATACCAGTTTTCTTCACATACAAGTAATGGCAGGTTACAATTTATAATCATATTTTCTCATAATAAACGTATGTTGCTACTGATTTTTGTTTGTTAAGAGTATGAAAACATGTTTTTTAATATGATATGTGAAAATAATCATAGAACTGTGGGTCGTGAGTGTCTATTTTTATTCAAACCTGAGAAGTCGCTATATAAAACAAATCATTACACCATGTAAAACAAGTTTCTATACACTTTGTAAAAGGCTATAAATGTCAAATATTTAATTTTTGTATTCAGAATATACAAAACTTTGTTTATACATTTGTTATTTCTATCTTTTTAATAACAATAGACGATGGTACAAAGTGAAGTAAGGATTTTAATGTACTTCTTTCGTTATAAATTAGATTTACTTAAATTCGTCTTTGTAAGGTAATAATGTGCTGTAAATGGGAAGTGGGAACTAGGTTATAATTTCGGTCCAATAAATTCAGAACAAGAAAGGAAACTAAATAACAATTATGCTTTTAAAAAAAAAAGGTCAACAGGGAAATCGCCTCGCATTGAACATATCAATTTTCTTTCTTACAAATGGAAACTCTTAATTTCTTAATTGGAAACTGCATAAGAATTATACCGGAAGAGAATGGTAATAGGGAATCATGATTCAGCATGGTCTCAGGTTCAAAAGTACAGCCGTTTTTTGTACACTAATTACGGAAATTTTTGTTAAAACGTAGGTTTCTTCTAGTATCAACTAATCATTTATTTTTTAATTCCATTACAACCATACAAAAACATTTACGATATTTGTACATCTTACACATAACCCCCACGAAGTTTTGAAAATAACTAGTTAATATATAGTCTATAAAAGGCCTTAAGCATCAGATTTTTATTTTTTGCCTTTAAAAATGTGCTAAATTAAAATCTGTTTCATACAGTTATTATTTTAAATTATTTTCATAGAGAAATATTTTTTGGAACTACGCCTCTGCTCACCGCAGACGGCTTGGACAAAATTCATTGGCGGGCTTTTCTACAGAGATGGACAACCACACTCCCCTCCATAGTACTTATTGTTTACCTAAAGTTGACTAGTTGACTATCTCTGTATTTAGAATTTTACCAACAAAGATGGTCAACATGGCAACATCCGACTGTTGTCCATCACTGCATTAAGAACGATTCATAAGCCCGCCAATTGCGTGGGTAATTCGAATCCACCATACCGTCTAGAACGACCGCTTGATAGTCACATTTTTTAATTGTTTTCAGTTTAAACAATTTGGCGCCACCCGGGAATTACAATCACATATTAAAGGACAGGTAAGGTTCACACTCGCGGGTACTGGTAATTCGTGAGATCGCGACGGACATCGTCAGCATAAACGTAAAGTAACGACTACAACGTGTGAGGCGAACACACGAAACACACTTTTACAGAGCACGTACAGAGATAGTTGTTACAAATATGACGAAACAACGTGTGGCTTAAAAGAGGCATACACAAAGACTCGTTACATGATGTATTCAAGTGTACATGCCAGCAAATATAATCTAGTAAAAACTAAAACAAGAAATAGGCTTATGATTAAAAACATTGAGGGAGCTATGCTGGCATCACAATGTGTCAAGTCCAATAAAAATTGCTGTGCAGAATTCGAGCCTGAAAAAGATATGCAGGACCGAATGACCTCTGCAATTTTGTATGGTGATAAACAACAGGAGAGTCAGGTGTGGACGATCTTGATTTTACTATTGAAGACCAAAAATGTATGTGATATTAATTACTATATGTATCTCAAGTGAGTGCAATATTGAAGTACTGTTATAAAACTATTATATTATTGACTATTGAAAATTTCAGTTTTATTTAAAATGAGATGATCTCAATTAGTTACTAGTATGTTCTTAAACACATGCTAGCAATAATTTTTCTATGATTATTGTTATATTATTTTTTCTCTTTAAATAATTTTAATTATTTATGCTTGATATTACTATTATATTTATTTTCAAATTACTTTAAATAATATATACGGTAAGTTGTTTCGTAATTCAAATTCAAATTTACGCGCCAATCAGATGAAATAAAAATTGCCAACCTATTCATATTGTGTTATTATTTATTTACAAGAGTAGTAGTAATCCTTAATGCTTATATGTCTAAATACGTATATAACTATTTTTATATACGCATGTGACCATAGTCTGTATCGTATTAGAGCGGCATCATATCATACTATATCCATAGAACACATACTATTGTATTCATGCAATTGCATAAGTATATCAGTTTTTTATTTAAAATACTAGCTTTTAGCGACATCTGTACCAGGATCATCGGGCCACTTTCTAACAACACTGCCCAAACGAAGTTCTGGCTATGCCCCAGTCGACAGTTTATAGGTATCAGGTATCTGTCTCAGAAAAAGTGTCTTACAACTATTTGTTGGAACTAGTATGTGCTCCCCCCCCCCCCCGGCGTGTGTGATTTGTGTCTGTACGCGCGCGCGCGTTGTTTTTGTTTATTTTCAGATTTCAATGTTGGCTATTGTGTGTGGATTGTTCTATATATACAGGGGGGGCATTCCGGCTTCCCACGCTAACCTAGCGATCAGCTGTTGTTGGCGCGTGACGTCGACTGGTGGAAGAAACACGCACGAGTCTTGATTTACCATGCAATCTTACCTGAGACAATGTCCTACTTAGCATCTCTCTGCTGTTTACACGAAATATTAACAATAATTGTAATAAGCTATTCATATAGAAAAAGGATTAAACAACAAGATTAAATGGTTTGCGGCAAAAAATAATGGTAAAATCTATTTCTACATTTAATAGAAATGTAAGCAAGTCTGTCCACATATAGCATTGGCAAAATGGCACAAGAAGTAAAATTAACTCGGAAAGGAGGCGATATTATATATATATATATAAATGTGTGGTTATTTAAACTTATATTCATGGTTAAAATATTAAAAGTCTCGTTAAAGCAAAGTTCAACTATGTGTGAAGTATTCTTTTGAGATAACTCAATGTTGAGAATGGTTGTTTCTAATTGAAGGTTACTAATGTAGTAAAGTAATTTAAAATAAAACATTCAAAGTTACTCACGGTGTTTACAATGGTTTAATTACACTTGTTTAAAAAAAATCCCCTTGCATTAAATCAATAAAATAGTGAAGTTGATTATACTTAAATGCTAGATTAACTTAAGTTAAAACATGAAGTATAGCAGTTGGTTGCTTGATAATAGTTCTCGTCTGGTTGAAACTGGTAGTAAAAACTTCTTCTCCAGATTGCAGGTAGTCTGAGTATGTCACGTCTCGTAAAGTCTGGACAATATCATAAACAAATATCTGCTTTTACGTACCTGATTGTGTTTACTAGAAGTTCACTAAACTGTCAACTCAGCTTACAATCACTAACTCCCTTTGGTTGCAAGGTTAGGTTACCTTGTTTATTAATTAGTGGGCGCCACACGGATTTATTCAGGGAAAATCCCGTGTAAAACCCACACATAAAAATTACTGGATGATTAGAAAATTTAAAATAGTTGAGTACCACCTTTTGGCAATGCTATTCCAAATGTTAAACACAACAGAAGGTTGTTTAAGCTTATTAAAAGAAAATATTCAATTATCCTAGAGAAATAAATCAAAATCAGGTGATGCTGTTAATAATGGGTTTATTTACACCCTTATAGAGAATTAAAAAAAAAAACAAATATAATGCAAACATACAAAGTTGTACAATTAAAAGTCAGTTATTATATGTCTTATACAGCTTGCTCAGAACATGAATTATAAATCTGGTTAAGTCCAGATGCTATTTATTTTTAATATTAAAATTATTATAATCTCAGTAGTGAATTCTTTGAGACACGAAGAAAAACAATTATGCCTACACAATATCCAATAATCCTTTTGACATAAAATTGATCAACAAAGTTTTAGGTTACTTTCGCAAAGTAATTAAAAAAAAAAACGATCTGTTGAAAGATCGCGCGTTTCATCAACGCTTGCTTTTTTAGTGACAATATTTATCAAGTGAGAACCCTTACAACTAACATATAGCTTAATTACTAATAACAAATTTGTATAATAATTTGAGACGTGGTGTAATCTTAAAAAATGTTTTTTGTGTTTTGCGTCAGTACAGGTTATTGTTGAAAAAAAATACAGGTTATGGCGCTCAGATCAAGATTAGTAATGATTGCACTGTTACCTTCTGAGTTTTAATTATTTAATTAAAACTTATTAATCACTTCAGTAATCGGATTATAATGATTACTGGGTTTCGGCACTAAACTCGCACAAGAACAGAATAAAGCGATCCTCTTCTGATTAAAATGGATCGTGAATAATAACAATAAATTATTTTCTGTTCGTTATTCCCGCACAAAATTAAAATGAAACTGCACTTAATCACTGTTGTTTGTTGTGGATGAACTCGAAGTAGTCGTTTCTTGTTGTTGAACTATTGGTTCCAATGTACTATGTAAATGACGCTAAGTGTTATTAAAAAATGTAGAGATGACGGGCACACGTCTGTGCTACACGCTAGTCAGTAAAGGTCTGTCTCAAAATTCGCTGTTTCGTCTTTATATACCCCCTTCTTTGAACGGCCTTAGGTAAAAATGTTAATTACTAACTAATTTTCTGATTGGCTTTGGTAGGTGTGTCGGTGTGACGTGTCACTTTTTGGCAGTTGATAACGGCTTTTTCTAACCGTCGAATGTTGCGGTGACAGCTCGTTGCCGTTTTTGTTATTATTCTTAAACAGTTTCCCGATGTACATTTTTAGAAGGATGCTAACATCTCTCCCGCACTAAATACAGTTGCGATTGGGTTAATATTACTATCAAATTAAAGATTGTTTTTTTTTTCTTTAATTTGATATCACTCGTTCTCGAATTACTTTCACTTTGACCGACATTGTTATAAAACCAACGTTCGGGTACATTACTTTTACTGTCGTCTGCTATTTCTGAGTCGCCGATTTTACACTTTTGGTTAATATTGCTTGTATTCACATAACATTTTATTAATCAAATGTTTATGTGCGAACACCATTAATGCTGTACTGACATTTTTTGCTGAACATTACTTGTACACCTAAACTCTATACATTGTAATAAATGATCCTACTGACTATGACATTTCGTTTTATGCTAATTCGTTTTAAACTACTACTTAACAATTAAGATTATGATTAAACCTATTGTTTTAATAATATTTTTTGTTATGTCAAGGCATAACCATAGTTCTGTGTATTTTAGTTTACACTTGTGCTAATCCTCAATAGCCAATTTACTGACTAATGTTTGGTCTAAGCTTGCTAAGACATATCGCCTACATTGAAATTTGGCCTTAATAATGCCTATTGGTTCTCAATTCGGTAAATTGTGGAGACATCTTATTTGTATAAGATTCTCTCTTATAAATAGTTCTCTTTTCTAACAAGTATATTTGATGCTGAAATACATCTTTGTTCTCACTATGTAGCCATTGTTAACATTAGTTTTGGCATTCATAATTTACTGGTCATTGTCACATCTATTATCAGCAAAATGCTAATTCTGCTTTCACAGTATTTAACTGCTCATTAGTTCATTTTTTGTTTACATATGACATTCGGTTGACATCAACTATTTACTGAATTGACAGCTGAATGTAAATTTATTCTGTCCATCAGTTCGTTTTAGTCTCAGTCTAGTTGTAGTGTCAAACAGCCCTTGGGTTACTGTTTCATGTGGCACTTCTGCTTCATTCTTCTTTCTTGGTTTCTTCTTTCTTGGTTATTTCTACTATTATATACCTATTTACATGGTTGTTTTGTTTTTATAAAATCTGATAACATACACTTAGGTTAGGTGACATCTTGTGATGTTACAATATATATATATCATTTTTTATTATTCGTTAATTTTATATTAATAGAATTATTTCGATTGTTATTAATTTACTTAGAAACCTCTGATGATACTGATATTTTTCAGTGAACCGTGCGTCAGGTGTTAAAAAGAATATACGAAATTATACTACTTGCAGAAGAAACAAATCGAAAACATCAAAAATTTTATATATATATACATAATATGCCTGCGTGGGTGGGTGCGCGTACGTGCACACGCGTGCGCGCATGAGTGCGTGTATAAACATTTCTATGTAGTATAATATATTTGAAACAAGCTTCCAATTATTATAATTATAATCAATATCATAATCATTTTCTTTATCTACATTTTCATTGTTATAACGTTAAAAACTGAAGCTAGTACGTTTAGTTGTAAACATAAATACTTTTATCAACGAAATGAAAATGGTTATTTAGTTGATACATACCTTCATAGGTGACTTAAATTTTTGAAGACGAAGCTACCCAGAGCCGACTCTTTGTTGCTGCATACTTTTCAAGTGACTTGAGTTTGAGCTGTTTGTTCAGATGGCGGATTCTGATGAATGTTCTTGTCCTGACGTACAGACAAATGACTTTCTCGTCCACCTCTGGAAATTTAGATTTGAGTAAGGTGACCAAATAAGAGAAAACTTTCACTTGTTTTGATACTGTACGTCCGTGGAAAGAAGTAAAAACTATCTCAAACTGAATCAGTTTTTGTAACCACTCGTCTGACGGATGAGTAAGCCCCCCCTTTGATATAATCGATATCCAGTCATGACTATGTTCCCCGGAAAGACGCAATGTTTCGCCTCTCACACCTAGACTTTCATCAATGAAGTGGCACTTGAATGCGATGTACCCGGCCAGATATTTTAAGGCATCTTGAGGAACATCGTTGTCACTTGCAGACGGGGCCAAGTCCTCTGTTTTTAACAATTCTGCTTCGTCGGTGTCATTATTCGGAACACTTGGTATTAACGTATGTTCAACTATGTCTATGCATAGTTCATTGGTAACAAACTGGATGAAATCCTCGTCAGAGTCATTTGATTCCATAACTTCGGTGGAATGAATGCTACCATCCTCAGCCACAGACGCACTTCCAGATAACGGTATATCGTCCGTGCTACCCGTTAAAAGCAAGAGCCGAATTCTGTTGCACACTTCAAAGGGAGTGGGATTATTATAAAAGACGCCTAATCCCCGAATTCGTGAAAAAAATTTTTCAAGGCAATCTTGATTGAATCTAGCGGTCAAAATGTACGTTGGACGTGTGTGCTACGATTCATCAGATGACGTAATTCTAGGGCCCCACAATAATGTTCAGGTGGTCATGATTAGAGGTCTGTTTGCCAAGTGGAAGCAACCCATTTATTATGATTTTGATGTGACCATGACAGATGTATTGCTTAAAAGCATTATCAGTACCGTTGAGAGCAGTAATATTCATGTAGCGGCTGTGACGTGTGATATGGGGGTGAAAAAATTCAAAAGTCTGGAAGGAATTAGATGTAAACACAGAAACAAATTTCTTCATTAACACAACTACAAAAGATAAGGTGTGGGTTTTCTGTGACGTACCTAATCTTTGAAGCTGCTTAGACCATGAAGCTGATTTTCTAGACCATGGGGTGTTACTTTGCGACGGCACTGAGCTTAAAAAGGATACAATCGAAAATCTGTTACAGCAACAGAAAGGAGAATTGACGATTTTACCCAATATTAGTCAGATACACCTTAACGTAACTGGTCGATCTCGTCAAAATGTAAGATTTGCTGCACAGTTGTTTTCTAATCGTACAGCAAAGGCGCTGAAGTATGTTGCAAATAAAGACCGCGAAAGCAGCTTCATCGAACTGGTAAACGATGCATTTGATGTTTTAAACTCGAGACTTCCAAAAGACCAGAAAACGCCCCTCAGAAGTGGGTACGGCATGAATTTAAGGAGCCAAGAAAATACTTTAAAAAGGTTTTTGGAAGTAACTTAATAACTAACATGCGAGTAGCAAGTAAAAAAAGTTTACTACCTTTTCAGAAAGGTTTCGTTATATCTTTAAATTCATTGTTCGGCCTTTATGAACAAATGACAATGATTCATGGGGTGACGTACATTTTGACCGATAGATTCAATCAAGATTGCCTTGAAAAATTTTTTTCACGAATTCGGGGATTAGGCGTCTTTTATAATAATCCCACTCCCTTTGAAGTGCGCAACAGAATTCGGCTCTTGCTTTTAACGGGTAGCACGGACGATGTACCGTTATCTGGAAGTGCGTCTGTGGCTGAGGATGGTAGCATTCATTCCACCGAAGTTATGGAATCAAATGACTCTGACGAGGATTTCATCCAGTTTGTTACCAATGAACTATGCATAGACATAGTTGAACATACGTTAATACCAAGTGTTCCGAATAATGACACCGACGAAGCAGAATTGTTAAAAACAGAGGACTTGGCCCCGTCTGCAAGTGACAACGATGTTCCTCAAGATGCCTTAAAATATCTGGCCGGGTACATCGCATTCAAGTGCCACTTCATTGATGAAAGTCTAGGTGTGAGAGGCGAAACATTGCGTCTTTCCGGGGAACATAGTCATGACTGGATATCGATTATATCAAAGGGGGGGCTTACCCATCCGTCAGACGAGTGGTTACAAAAACTGATTCAGTTTGAGATAGTTTTTACATCTTTCCACGGACGTACAGTATCAAAACAAGTGAAAGTTTTCTCTTATTTGGTCACCTTACTCAAATCTAAATTTCCAGAGGTGGACGAGAAAGTCATTTGTCTGTACGTCAGGACAAGAACATTCATCAGAATCCGCCATCTGAACAAACAGCTCAAACTCAAGTCACTTGAAAAGTATGCAGCAACAAAGAGTCGGCTCTGGGTAGCTTCGTCTTCAAAAATTTAAGTCACCTATGAAGGTATGTATCAACTAAATAACCATTTTCATTTCGTTGATAAAAGTATTTATGTTTACAACTAAACGTACTAGCTTCAGTTTTTAACGTTATAACAATGAAAATGTAGATAAAGAAAATGATTATGATATTGATTATAATTATAATAATTGGAAGCTTGTTTCAAATATATTATACTACATAGAAATGTTTATACACGCACTCATGCGCGCACGCGTGTGCACGTACGCGCACCCACCCACGCAGGCATATTATATATATATATATATATATATAAAATTTTTGATGTTTTCGATTTGTTTCTTCTGCAAGTAGTATAATTTCGTATATTCTTTTTAACACCTGACGCACGGTTCACTGAAAAATATCAGTATCATCAGAGGTTTCTAAGTAAATTAATAACAATCGAAATAATTCTATTAATATAAAATTAACGAATAATAAAAATTATATATATATATACATATATATATATATAATATCGCCTCCTTTCCGACTTAACTTTACATCTTGTGGCATTTTGTCAATGTTATATGTGGACAGACATCCTTACTTTTCTATTAAATGTAGAAATAGATTTTACCATTATTTTTTGCCGCAAACCATTTAATCTTGTTGTTTAATCCTTTTTGTATATGAATAGCTCATTACAATTATTGTTAATACTTCGTGTAAACAGCAGAGAGATGCTAAATAGGACATTGTCTCAGGTAAGATTGCATGGTAAATCAAGACTCGCGCGTATTTCTTCCAACAGTCGACGTAAGAGCGAAGCAACCAATGGGAGCGTAATTGGCCGGAGTGGCCTACCTTATTATTCTAGTTACATTGCTATACTTAGACAATAGACACAGTACACGCGTGTATATGAGATGATTGTGAGGTTAACGCATGATCTGTGTTTTAAAGTGGTTTTAGAAAAACAAATTGTGTTATAAATATTAACATTGACTAGCCTGCAGAGAGTATGGCCGGAGAAGTAGTTGTTGACGCTCTTCCATACATCGATCAAGGTTATGATGAACCTGGAGTTAGAGAAGCGGTTTGTATCTTGTTAAATACATGAAAAACAGTAAATATTAAGTTGATGCCTCAGACATGTCCATAAATTATAAAATAAAGCATAGCCTGTCATTATGATTTCCAAATCTTGATCATAAGTGACAGGTAAATCTTGAAAATGTTTGTAGTAATAATGTATTGCAGTGGTTAGACAAGTGACAACAGAAAGCCAATCAATAAATCAAACCCAGTTTCCTTTGTCAGTCGCAACAACGGAAGTTTTCTTGCAGTATACGGAAGAATTCATATACCATTTATGCAACTTTGTGAATATGTATTTCAATTGAGTAGAAGGTGCAAATAGAACTAACCTCACCAAATGTAATTACTAAACAATGGTTACGTTTGGTGGTTTATATTTTATGTTTACTTCACTTGGATCATTCCGTTTTAAATCAACATAGTAAAATTTAGTTTTCAACCTAACATTTTTATATATTTTTGAAACTTTGTGAATTTGATAAAGAGAATTAAATAAAGTTTTTCCAAATTTTTAGAATTATACACCTTATAGTTTCCGATGTGTGGTCCAAAAAATTCATAATTTCCACAGTTTGCAGATCACTGAAATAGGATTACTCAGCTGCTAATTAAGATTAACACATAAAATTGGTGCCAGATTAATTCAAATTAGTTCAAATTGAATCTGATGAACTCAGCTTTAATGTAATATGCAACACAAGTAGTTTTGTGAATTTTTATTTTTTGAAAACTCAGAATAATTTTTAATTGAATTTTTAAAAGCTACCCTTTGAAATTTTGAAAAAATTATACGTTCATTGTTATGTTACTAAATGAACTAAAAATGTTCATTTCTTCATTCAGAATACTTCAAGAGTTATCAATTAAAAATGTGTGTCGTATGTAGTTGATTTTTTAATCTATAGAGGCAGTACTAAAAGGTTTTACATAAAGTATTGTTTATTAAAAGAACGTATTTTCATTTTCATAAAACTGATAAAGTTAAAACAGTGAAATAATTCATGCCATAGACATGTGTATCTTTTAATTTCTCTGTAGTCGTCTTGATTTTGATAGTTGCTGTAACACATTTAACCAGTTACACAAGTATGTCCAATAGCCTAAGGTATACTTTTGCTAACATGTCACATCTTGGCACTAACAGTATATCACACCTCCATGGAAAAGTAAAGGACAGAAAAGGTCCATGACATTACAAAAACAAAACTTATCTCAACTTCATTTGTATCTTCATAAGTGTTAGAAAACTCTCAGTATAGCATTTTTATTTTTACTTTTTTTGAATAGTTATATTTGTAATATTGTAAATTTTTTAATAGGCCCTAATCCAAAAGACCTAAAATAACGTTATTTATAATGCATGGCAGTATTTTGTCATTGTTTTGAAGTTAATGCCTCGATTACAAAATTTTTCAGTTAGCTAGTATAGGCAAGCAGTTTCTTAATAAGAACAATGTATTTCGCTTCCGTTACTTCATAGACTCAAGTGACTGTCGGACAAGTTGTAGTACATATTCATTTGTAACTCTTTGAGTATTTAGATTACAAGTGAAAATTTGTAGTTAATAGTATAGCAATGAACAACATGTAATTTCTTCAAAATTTTAAAAGGTAGCTGTTTATTTTTGAATTCTGAATTTTTGATATTTGAGTTTTCAAACAAAAAAATTGTTGTAAAGGTAGGCCTACTTGTTTGCATATCAAATTAAAGGTGATATAATCCAGTTACAGATATAGAAACGACAAATGCAAAAAAGGATGATACACGTATGACTAACCAACTAACTAACTCTTAAGCATGGAGACGTTGAGTTTCCTAAAATTTTAAACTATTAATGTGTTTTATGTGTATTCATAATAACTTACATATCAGTTGTAAATAACATAGAAATTGCACTTTAAAAGTATGGTGTATGTAAATCATGCTAAGGTTTAAGTATAGAAAATATATTAAACCTAAGTAATTAAATGTATAATTTCTTTCTGTCAAATGCAAAGGTATTTCTTTGTAATTTCAAGTAGTTGCCATGCCCTCACAATAAATTAAGCTACATGCGAATGGCTTAGTGAAGATGACAACTTTCCAAAGAGAAGTGTAGTGTGTTTTGGAATTCAGTTATTTTAAATCTGTAGCTCTTGTGCAACGTGAGATTTTCAAATGCTTAATGAGGATCCACTCCACATGATTAATATTTTAATGTTGGTATAAATAGTTCAAGAAGACAGAAATTTTGCAAATTGTTACATAAGATACGCCCATGTGATAACCTCAAAAGATACAGTTTTCCTGTTTAACATCATGAATTAAAAACTGCCAATCATAAGCATGGTAGCCATAAAGTTAACTTGTGGTGTGACCTGTCTTAAAGATTGTAAATGGTCTGATTTTTTTTTCAGAATGCACAGTAATATCCAGCAACTATCTGGACATGCTTAGATTATTTGCCTTACCATAAATTAATAGTTACAATATGATCCAACAAAACGGTGTTCCTGGACATTATACAATCTTGAAAGGGGCTTTCTTGATGATACATTTTTACAGCACTGGTTTGCGAGGTGTAGATGAAACCATGGCCTGCATCCCCTCTGGCCTTAACACCTATGCATTTTCGTATTTTGTGGTGCAAAGGGTGTACTGAACCAATTTTGAGCATTTAGCATTAAAACTATGAATAAGAAAAGTGGTAAAGGCCATCACTCTGGTGTTCTTTTTGTGTACGGAAGGAAATTGAATATTGATTAGATGTATGCAGATCATCTAAACCCTAAACCTATAGCAAAAACTTTTGTAAATCATTCTTTACACTTTGTATATTTAATTTCTGTCATTTAATAAATGTTCCAAATTAAAAATGTAGTATGACTTTAACGCCATACCATACATTTCAGAAATTTAGAATATGGGTAAAAGCTTTTCTGTTTTTGTTTTTTTAGGCTGTTTCAATGTAATATAAAAAATGAAGTTATTTTGTGAATATGAAATTATTGATTTCTGTATGTTTCAGGCTCTGGCAATGGTTGATGAAGAAACAAGACGTTATCGGCCAACAAAGAATTATTTGGAACATTTGCCTGCACTAAACCTTACTGCTTTTGAGGTACATAAAATTAGTACCAGTAATATGTTTGTAAAAATTGTAGCAGATACTAACCTTTTAAATATTTGCAAGAGAGAAATCTGTACAACACAGTTGCTTCTTATATACAGTGGTAATGTGGCATAAAACTAATAGAATTTCCAACAGTATGTATGTTTCCTTTCATACTTAATTAAGTTCATACTTTTGATTTATTTTTATTGTTTTATTCTGTACTTATATATTGTCATCTAATGGCTATCACATAACTGTTACTCTACTTACAAATTAAAAGTGCTGTGTACTTAAAAGAGCTCAAACATATTCTCTAAATTATGTTTATGGAAAGTATGGTCAACAAGTTCACCGAGGCAGTTGTGACTTATTAATTGAATAACTTAACTTGTAAATCTATTAAACTTATTAAGTCAAATTAACACATTACAATTTTTTCTTACATTTGAGTAGAACAATAGTGCAGACAGTTTTTCTTCCAGCGAGAAAAGTTGGAAAACCTGTTGTTACTTCTCACCAATTTTTTATATTCATACATTTCCCTTTCTGTTTGCTTAATATTTCAATTGCTTTCATGAATCCCATTTATATTTTGTCTGTGTAAGACATTTTTTTCTTTTTTGAGTACAGTCATAGTCATATCAACATTTAGTTCCCTTATGATCTTATTCGGAGTACGTTTAGTCAGCTAAGTCCAAGCCTGAACTATATGTTATATTTGTTTTGTGGTATTACAGTGAATCCTCACTTTATCCTGATTAAGTTGTTCTGTTATTAAGTTGTGCATCTACACCAGTCCCTATTATATTATAAAGTTGTAGTACTTTCACTAGAATGTCACTGATGCTCCATCACTTCAATAAATATTCAGTGGTAAGTTTCCAGGAAGTGGAACAGAGACATAAAAGAAGTGCTTGACTCTCGTAGAAGAACTTACTAATGAATTCCTACTAGAATTTTCACAAAATTCTGATGATCAACAAGAAATGAGTAAAGAAGAATAACCAAAGCTACATTTAACATTAAATGCGTCTGCATATGTATTCAGCTTATTGAGGAAGGGCTCCAGATTTGGGCGATGCAGACATAGACCATTACCTGAAAGTGCAATGCAGTCTAGTGGACAGGTTGAGACAACTTAAGGAAAAGAAAAAGAATGCAACTGAACAGTGGCACCTATGTTCCTTCTTTAAAGCAGGTGAATGTGTAACCCATGTGACTCCAATGTAAAGAATCATACACATTGTATTGCCTAATGAAGTATGTACATATTGTTCTAGGCTACACAATTTGCCTATACATTTTGTGTGTGTGAGTGTGTGAAACTATGAGGGATATCCAAAAAATAAGTTTCCCTAATTTTATATCCAAATACGAGCAATGCAGCAGGTCTCACACACAGGGAATTGTAGTTTGGGTGTAGTGGCAGTGCTCGCAGCCAGTTTGGTGGCTGTGAACTGCTCAAGCTTCAATAGCAAGCCGAGTTCCATGGAGACTGTTTTGCTGCCAGTTGTAAAATACATAGTGTTATTCATTTTTTGACTGCAAAAAATGAATAGACTGTGGAAATTCATCATCAGTTATCCAGTGTTTATGGTAAAGATATCTTGTCTGTCCAAGTGGTTTGTCATTGGCGAACAGTGTTTATTGAAGGCAGAGAAATGTTCACGATGATGAGCGTAGTGGCCGACGAGTGCCTTCCTGCCAACCCAACATCATTGCTGCTCTGCGTGAGGCCATTGACTCCGACAAGCAGCTCACGCTCAACAAAATCATGACTCTGCTGCCACCAAATATTGAAATTAGCCAGTCCTCTCTTCATAACATCATGGTTACACCTTCAACTCTCAAAATGTGTGCAAGATGGGTGCCGTACTTATTGTCTGACCCCCGTAAGCAGTGTCGCTTGGTAGCTGCATAATAATTTTTGAAATTGTTTGAAGATGAGGGTGATGCCCTATTTTCAAGAATAATCACTGGTCATGAAACATGGATTCACCATTCACCTCTCAAAACCAAACGCCAGAGTATGGTGTGGCAACAAAAATGGTAAGAAAGCTCCCCAAAAAGCCAAAGTGATTTAGTCGGTAGGAAACATGATGGCTGCAGTTTTTGGGGACTGCCGTGGAGTATTTTTGATTGACTATCTGCCTCGTGGAATGACAATAAACACAGCATGGTACTGTGAAGTGCTGACCAGACTTGGTCGTGCTGTTCACAACAAACAGCAGGGGCTTTCATAATGCAGAGTTTTGCTCCTTCACGACAACGTCCAACCACACGCTGATCATGCAACGGGTGAGCTGCCCAAATTCCAATGAGAGATTTTTTAGCATTCTCCGTATTCTCCAGACCTTGTTCCAAGTGACTTCCATCTGTTTCCGGAACTCAAAAATCATCTCGGCGGTCATGATGAGACTGCAGGGTCTTTTGAATTAGCTTTGCGGGGTCATGATGAGACTGAATCCTCATCAAATCCTGGTGTATTTCGGGGATTAATTGATTTCAGTTCTGAGCTTGACACAGCGATGAAAAATCATTTAGAGGAAGCAACTGTATTTAAGGGCACCTCAAAAACAATTCAAAATGAACTTTTAAATGTAATGTTAGAAATATGCCATGAAAAAATAATGAGTGAGATAAAAGAAGCGGATTATTTGGCTGTAATTGCGGATGAGACCAGTGATGTTGCTAATGTTTTTCAAATGGTCATAGTGTATCGGTACATAATAAAAGGTAAACCGGTTGAAAGATTCTGGGGTTTCGTTGCTCCACCTAAACATGATGCTCAGTCACTTGCATCATGCTTGTTAGATGAACTGTCTCAACACAACTTACTTGGAACTTCCCACAAATTAATTGCACACGATATAGCATCAGTAATGTCTGGGTTCTCTGGTGGTGTACAAGCTATTGTAAAACATACCTATCCAAATGCAGTATATGTGCATTGCCATGCTCATCGTTTGAACTTAATTATGCTGAATGCCGCTTCAGCAAACAGAAGTGTTCGTGTTTTTTTTTTTCAACTTTACAAGGGATTTGTTCATTTTTCTCTACCAGTCCTCAGCGTACAAAAATGTTGGATGAAATAGTAAAAAGAAGATTACCTCGATCAGTTCCCACCAGGTGGAACTTTCAGTCACGTAGTGTTGATAATGTATTTCTATACAGAAAACAAATAATAGAATGTATGGAACTGATTCTTAAAGGAGAGGAAGTGAAAAATGCAAACACAATTGCTCAAGCAAACGGCTATTTAAAAACATTAACAAGTAAGGATTTTGTATTCTGGCTTTCTCTTTTTCATGAAATCATGCCTCATGTTGACATTTTGTTTGGCCATTTTCAACAAAAAGATATTGACCATATTAGTGCTGTAAAGTATGTCACAAATTTTGAAGAAACAGTAACTAATATCAGGAGCAAGATTGATGAAAATATTTATGGAATTGTTGGATCATCAAGTACTGTCACCAATAAAAGGAAAAGATCTGATACTACAGAGCTGAAGACAGAAGCAAAGGAAGTGTGTGATACAATAATATGTCAGGCTAAAGAGAGGTTTGCTTTCACTGGGCACCTTGAAGTATCTTCTTTGTTTTTAAGTGAATGGTTTTCCCATTATCAAAAATATTTTCCTGATGAAATTCTGAAAAGGGTTTGCAACATTTACACTTTTTTAAACGCAAAGCAACTTCGCTACGAACTAACAACAATCCACAGTACTAACGAATTTGCATCAGTTAATGGTGCTGTTACATTACTAGAGTTTTTTATAGAAAACAACGTGGAGAACACTTTTAGTGAAACTATGAAACTTTTAAAAATAATCATTACAATTCCAATGACAACTTCAGAGGCCGAGCGATGTTTTTCTACTATCAAAAGAATTAAGACATTCCTCAGAAACATCATGACAGAAGACAGATTATCAGCACTAGCAATGTTGTCAATTGAGAGACAATTAATAATGGATATTCCGGACTTCAATCAAAGAGTAATAGTGTTTTGCTACAAAAAAAGAAAGGAGGATGGATTTCCTTTTTAAATAAGGTAGGAGACATTTATGTTATAAAGTTATTCTTTTAAAAATTGAAAGATTTGTGAAATTTTTAATATTGTGTACGGATTTATTTTTTCTTATTGTTCATAAATCAAAGCAGGTAAACTCCACTCACTTCTCTTTTAGAGTAGAGTTTTCAAGTAATATTTTATGTAGTTAAATTTATGTGCCTTGGAGTTTATATACAGGGAAAATCTGTTCTTATAGCTCAAAGAAGTCATTTAAAAATAATTAACCTGTATTATAAATTTGCTGTTTTTATTTTTTATTTCTCGTAAACACAAGGATCGCTTTCAAATCAGTGAATTATTTTATAGGTATAAAAAGCACGATTCTGTTTACCTTTTTCTTTTCTCTGCATATTTAGTATTTGATTACTGCACAGTTGGTGCAGTAGTCATTCATGAGTACATGGGAACATGGAATCTGGCATAGGTAGACATACTGATAGAATCATTCCATTTTCATTAGCAGCTCTCTTTTGGGGGAAAACAGTAACTTTCTATTTTTTTCCATATGTCCCTTTTAAATAAAAGTATGACGTCTTTCAAGTAACTGAATAGAGTTTTGCAAGCACTGCACTTAATATTGATTTGGGAAAGCTATTCCTTAAAATTTGTATTCCATTTACAAATGCCTCAAATTTACAAAGGAACCCAAACCGTTTTCTAACTCTTTAGAAACTCTTTCTGATGTTAAAGAAACGGCTTGAAATTTCAACTGACAGTTTGTACAAAATTTCTATTAGAGAACGTCGCATTTCTTGCTGAACGGTTAATGCAGAATCGTCTGCATACTTCCCTGGCATCGTGCAATTCCTTCTTATCGTTTTTGTTATACTGACACTCCATTCATTACATACCTGCTCTGCCTTAGTAACGACATTGTCACACAGCTAATTCCTCCAAACTTTTAATTTGTCTGTTAGCGTCTCCAGAAGTGTCAATGCTTTCTTTATCGAAAGCATAACAAAGTATTTTAACAAAGCCAGAAAGATTTCAGGATTTGGATCGTTAGTAATTGACTCTCGATGGCCTATCAGTGCAGGATTTTGTTGTGCAAACGTTTGTACTATGGCAATGACCTGTTTGAGGATTTCTTTCCATGTCTTAGCTGCTTTACTCATTTGTTCCTGAAGTAGATCATCAATAAATCCCCATTTGTTTAAAGAACATTACAATTCCTTCCATTAAAAAAACGCAGAGCGATGAGCAGGTCTGTTTTCATGATCCTGAATACGGAGATTTAACTTTCGCCATGACGAAAACCTGTTTTTACTATTGAAATGGCTTCTTTGATAGAGTTTTGTGGAAATAAAGTGCAACAAAAGCAAAATAGAGATTTTTTAGTTGGAGAAAAACACATCCAAGTGCGATTTACGTTTTCGCCATTTTGCAAGGTTTTATAAAACCAATACTTGTTTAAGGATCGTCCAGCTTCATCTTCAGGAAAATGGCTGTCCTTGTTGTGTAACTGACTTGTTCCTCTATTCACCATTACATCTCGGAAGGATTGAGATTTCTTGCTTGGCCAAGCTTCCATATCTTGTAGAGCAGCACCGGGAACACGGTCTACATTGTTCTGTCCTTCCTTGCCTGTAACTTCAAGACTGTACGGTGCAACATCATCCATACTACTAGAACCAACTGAATCTTGTAACTGTACTTTGACACTTTCACAGTTTGAAGTATTCACGTCGTTAACTTTACTGTATTTATCAACAGCCTCGTCGCTAATAACATCAGTTTTATGAACGCAAGTTGATTACTTGTTAATTGTAATCTTTTGACACTCAGGGTTCGACTTTCCTTGAATAAAAGACTTCATAAACTCTTTGAAACTTAATTTAAGAATTTTACCTTATATAATCCACTAGGCGATCTCAGTTTTTCAAATACGACATGTTTCAGGGACTAACTCCCCATCCTCAGGTACAGTAAAATGCTATTCCCCTAATACATAGGGGTCGTCGAAAAGATTTAAACACCACATGCACAAAACTCGCTATGAACAAATTAACATATATACATAAACATATGAAAACGTTATAAGTGACTCGGTGCACCGGTCGACCTCTGATTGTCAACTAATATGTATTCGCGCTTCACTGCTTATCTTCCACGCAGTATCATATAATTTATTGGATTTAAACATCTGCTGATCGTTGAGTAACTGTTCTTCATTTATTTTGGAGGCCCTGTATATATAAATGCCTAGTGGATTATATAAGGTAAAATTCTTAAATTAATCATAATAGCGATCTGGAGACTGCTTAAAATGTATCTTTGAAACTTGTTGTAGTTCTTAATCTTATATTAAGGAAATCTTATATTCCTGTATTTCTTAAGGAATAGTCATATCAAGAAACAAGTTGTTTGTAGTTTTATAAACTGAAAACATTTGTTTTCAAATCTATGCTCACTTTACCACCCTCCTGGATATGCCGCCTGGGGCGGCTGCCCCCTTGGCCCCTCCCTAGCTACGCCTCTGGGCTGGAGAGGAGTATGTACTTAGAGAATGGAATAGAGGAAGATCATTGAGAAGAATAAAACCGGTCCTGGGTTATGAAGCCAATACAGTAACTGTTCAACACTTACAACAATTTTTCTAGTTTACCGTTGCCCATCACACAACATCACAAATCACCAGTTGTATCTGTCCTACACAATTATATGACAATTAGCACTTTATATTAAATACTGCTGTCAAATAACATGCACCAAATCACATTGCCAGCCGACTGGCTGCTTTCAAAACACTGCTATTAATACTTTGCCTATGAGTTGTAATTATGTTACAAGATTGTTATAGATGATAGTACAATAATTGACCATCATCTGGAAGGCAAAGCCATAGAAATAACGAGAATTTCTATATCAATGCATCATCCTGCCTCTTTTGCAATGCATATAAAGCATTGCATAGCTCCTCATGTTCTCTTCAGCATTATGGTACCAATAAAATATCAGCCCAAAAAATGTTATTAAAGATTTGAAATTTTAAAACTCCGATTAAAAGCAAATAATAATTGACTCACATTCTCCTCTTTCACATTGACGGTACTTGGTATATCTAATGATAGATTTACTTAATCAATACATAAATTTGTGTATAATAAGAAATATATTTCTAATACCGGTAAATATTATTTATTATACTAAGTGATACTGCTAGGTAAGAATAAGTATTTCAACACCCATTAACCAAATATTTAGTGAATTTAATTATATCATTGTTATTAATTCAGTATTCTAAGTTATATGTTATTAGACTGTATAATATTTATTTTTATTTTTGCGATTTGTCATTTAATTATTTCCATTTAAGTTTCAATAGTTCACTTATTACTAACTTAGTCAGCGGCGGATTATCCATAGGCCCGGTAGGCCCAGGCCGAGGGGCTGCAGGCTTAAGGGGGCCGCAGGCCTTTATTTTTGCTTAAATTATTTTTATAGATTCTTTATTTTTCATAATGTTTAACAAAAGTGTTTTACAGTTGCAAATCACAATTTTGATCTTATGTTAATTTATAAATTATATAAAACTAAATTAAATGTCTCAAATTCTTCCCATCATTTAAACAGCATTCTCTATTGCGTCACCAGGTGCCACTAGCTGCTAACAGTCATCGAGTATGACACATGGCATCATTCTCCAACCCTGGTCCCGACCTGTATGTACGACCGTGTGCCTGAACAACAAAGCAGCTGTTTGTTTTGAGGTTATTGTTACTGGTTAGCCTAGAAAGTTGGGAAAGTTTTAGTTCTACAAGTGACAAGTGCGTCGTATTAACTAGTGTTGAATGTTTTTGTGTGCGAAGTGTGACTCTGTGTGAGGCTAAACGCTTACAGTAGGCATCTTAATCAAACTCAAACATGAGTATAGGCCCGCCAGTGATTCCTGAACAGTCATCGGCGCAGACCCAATGTATGAATTACCCCCACTCGAAAAGTACTCGACAGAGGAGAGTATGCGATAACAGCGTCTCTCTAACACGTACAGTCCCTTCAAAACAAAACTTGCACGCTTATGATGTTCTTGCCAGAAATATATTTACATTTTAACTTTACCTGTTTTGTTACTTAACATCACTGATGTTACTTAGTATGTGTAACATAGTACTACATGTACTCATTACTTTGAAAACAGTCATTTACAGTTTTTGATATATTTGTTATTTGCATTGTTTTTACTGTACGTAACTTAAATTTATTTTAAAATTATAAATTCAAAAACATTTTGAGTTATTCATATTCCATTATTTTTTTAATATTATTAAAAATAAATACAACAACTTTTCTTACAAGAATATATTTTTTTGTATTTTTTTAATAAGGCACTGTTTCGATAGTATAAACTATCATCATCATAGTTTTGATGATGATAATTTATACTATCGAAATAGTGTTATATATTCAAAAAATAAAAAAAAAATGTTGTAAGAAAAGTTTTATTTATTAATAATAATATAAAATATAAACAAGAATAACTGAGCAAATATTAATTATTATATTTAATTAAATATAAAAATTTATACTACATATAAAAAATAATATTGGAGTTATTTAACTACAAAAACTATTTTACAATACTTACGTTTGAAGGAAGTTTTCAGTCGCTGTCAGGCAATACCTGTATTCCAGAGATAGTACCATCTTCCTCTTCAGCAAAGTCGTCGGAACTGTCTGAACTACTCTCTCCTCCAAGATTAATTATGAAGCAGTCTACTGTTTCATCAACAATAGCTTCCTTTTCCAGATATTCTTTTTCAATGCTTTCTACATGTTTGCATCTTTTTTCCCAATCGTCAGCATTCACAGTTGAAATATTTTCTTCGCATAAGTTTTTCACATCATTTAAATTAAAAGTTACATTTTTTTCAGCAACACCTCGCTTAATTTCTGACCACATCATCTGTATAGGATTTAGTTCAGGGTGGTAAGGGGGAAGCCTTAAAACTAAATGTCCTCTGCTTTGCAGAATTTGATCTATTAAGTATGTTTTAAAGTTTGATTTATACATTTTAACAACGTCATAAAGTTCTGCTTTAACCATATCAGGACGGAACGGTATTGCGTGTCGTGTTAGCCAGTCTTGCATATCACGTTTCGTAGAATTAGACGTAGGTGTTTTTTCTAGCTGTACATTATGATAGCTGGCATTGTCAATTACCAACACACTGTTGGCGGGCAAATTCGGGACCAATTTGTCTTCAATCCAACGTCTGTAGTTGTAAAGTCATTGTACTGGTATCCGCGTCACAATTATTATAATTAAAATTTTTTTACCTTAATCCGTCACTGTGACCGCTTGGTTTCTGTCTTCTAACGCGTTTCGGATTAGATTTAATCCATCATCAGAGTAAAAGTTTGTCAGTTGACTTCGTTAAAACATTAAAAAGACACTAAAATACATCTATGTATATGTCGTACAAACACAGCGACGTACACGGATGTGAGTGCGCACTCGACACTGGTTGACGACGTACTGCCAATGGCAACCGGTGTCGAGTGCGCACTCACATCCGCGTACGTCGCTGTGTTTGTACGACATATACATAGATGTATTTTAGTGTCTTTTTAATGTTTTAACGAAGTCAACTGACGAATTTTTACTCTGATGATGGATTAAATCTAATCCGAAACGCGTTAGAAGACAGAAACCAAGCGGTCACAGTGACGGAAAAAAAAAAAAATTTTTTAATTATAGCCTGTAGTTGTCAGCGTCCATGTTATCGTGGTAATCTCCTGTCTTTTGGTTAGATTTAAAAATCAGCAGTGCGTTTGGAACAAACCCGTATTGACTGCCGGTGTGAACAATAATTAATCTTTGTCCTTTCGCAACTGGAACAGCGTAGCCACCAGGCTGAATCTGATCGTTCCAGGTGTACGGAAGTGTGTGGCTGCTATGAATATATGTGTCGTCCTGATAAACTACGGTTCTGCCTTCTTCTCTAAATTTTTTTATGTTTTGTAAATAATGTATTCTCATAGCTCTTATCTCGTGAATTTCTGTTAACACAGGTCGATTATTTTTAGTTTTTACCCACCTAAAGCCTATTTCCTTCAAGATAATTTTTAGGCTGCTACTGCTGCCTTTAAAGTTGGTAGATTCTTTTAATTTTTCTAACAGATTTTTTACCGTTGGGAGACACTTTTCTTCAATGTAAAAATTCCGAACTGTTCTCCTAATTACACCTTTATCAAAATCGTCAAGCCCGGTTTACGAACGCGATGTTTCTTTCCCGGTGTGCTAAATGGCGTTCCCCCTTCTGCATCTGGACTGTGTAGCTGCTGACCTTCCTTTATTATTCTCCTTACGGAGCTATGAGAAATACCCGTTGCTTTTGCAACATGCTCTTGTACTTTATGGAAATCTAAGAGAGGTTTCTCACTTTCAGCCTCACTCTTCATGAAATTATACACATTCCACACTACCTCACGAGTCTGGCTATGCAGAGTTTTTGAACTCAATTTGGAACTTTTGGGGGACATATTAATGTACGTTTCACACTAATATTTAAAACATATATGCGCAATTATGAAATAGTTTATTAACACTTTTCTAAAATATAATAATACGTTCTCTAATAAAATGTAAATAGGTAGCCTACAACTAATTTCACTGATTAACACAAATAGTTTTGTCGTCACAGTATTATTTGTAAATGACTATACACCACATTTGCAAAGCCCGATGTGCACATTCCGAAACACTGCACAAAACTGTTCTGCGCATGTGCGAACTGAAAGAAAATTTTGTTAGCCTCGCAGCGAGGCGTTTGTCTACTGCGCATCGAGACCTTAGCGTTCAATTTTCACTGTCCGGCCTCTAAAAATTTACACACCGCAAGTGGAGCTTACAAACGTAAGTTAAAAAAAGCTAAGGACGATGCTCATTTGAAATCTTTGCAAAAAACAGTTAAGTTAGATAAGTTTTTTACAACTTCAACGATTTTGCAAAGTATTGATTCTGAAAATACTGTTTTAAACAATATTCCGTTAGATTCAGAAGCACGAGCACAGTCTAACTGTAATGTGCAAGGACAAATTCTTGAATTTGATTTAACGGACCCAAATTTTTGGGAACCATTAACAAATGAGCTAAAAGATAAAATTGTTAAAAGCCTACCACAGGACTTGTCAAAACTAACTGACTGTGATTTTTCGAAATCTAAACGCGTTTATCCAGACAAGACAAGATATGCCAACAAAACTATGTTATTTACTCGTTTGCAAAATGGACAATTACAAAAAAGAGAGTGGTTAATGTATTCGAACTCTAAAGGCTGTTTTTATTATTGTGTACCGTGCAAGCTTTTCCATACAAATGAAAATGATACTGAAAACGCATTTATTCATGGTTTTAACGATTGGAAAAATAGTTCTAGACTTTTACAACATGAAAAAAGTTGTGAACACAGAGTTAACACACAATCTTACGTTATGAGATGCAATGTACTTGGAAAAATTGATTCTGCTCTTCATCAAAAGTATTTAATAGAAGTGAACTATTGGCACAAGGTTTTAACTCATGTTGTTCATGTAATTCAATTTCTTGGTGCTCGTGGACTAGCTTTTCGGGGTTCTGAAAATGAAGTTTTTGGATCTCTATCAAATGGCAACTTTCTAGGAATTCTTGAGGTAATAGCTGAATACGATAATTTTTTAAAGCTCCACATACAAAACCATGGCAATCCTGGGCAAGGAAAGATAAGTTATTTGCCAAAAACAATCTGTAATGAATTTATTGAAACAATGTACAATAAAATTGTTTCAACAATTGTCGAGGAGTTAAAATCAAGCAAATACTACTCTATAAGTGTTGATTCAACACCTGATATAACTCATCATGACCAATTAACTTTTATTGTTCGCTATGTTTTAAATAATGGATGTCCAACAGAGAGATTTCTTAAGTTTATTAGAACAGAAAACCACACTGCTGCTGAAATGGAAGCATTAATTTTGATCATGCTTTCGTCACTAGACATTTCTATTGATGATATGAGAGGTCAATCACATGACAATGCCGCAAACATGTCTGGGCAATATTCAGGACTTCAAGCTCTAATTAAAAGTCGCAACCCTCTTGCAGAATTCATTCCATGTTCAGCATATTCACTGAATTTGGTGGGCACGCACGCAGCTAACTGCTGCCTTCAAGCAACCAAACTATTTATGTTTATGCAAGAGTTATATGTGTTTTTCAGCGCATCAACTTCAAGATGGGCAATAATTGAAAACATGATAAAAGACAGTAACATCAAGAAAAAATCCCATAATCGACAACATTTCCAGTGAGCTAAAAAACAGATCGAAAATTTATTTCGATCAGAATGAAGTTTTTGGTTTCATATACAAACTTTTTACCTTAGAAAATGAAGAAATTCGGGAAAAAGCTTCCGTTTTGGCCCAGAAATATCCTGCTGACCTTACCTCAGATCTTGGTGGAGAATTTGTTCATTTTAAGGTGTTTATCGAGGCTCTTAACTTAAATGTAAAGTATCACCATTTGCCTGCTGAGTTCTTGAAGTTTATACGTGAAAAACAGTTGACAACTCTTTTCCCCAACATTGACACAGCTTTGAGAATTGTTTTGTGTATGATGTCAACAAATATATCTGGTTAAAGATCTTTGAGTATTTTGAAACGAGTAAAAAATTATCTTCGTAACTCAACCACAGATTCCAGACTTTCAAGCTTAACCAGTTTCACAGCAAATGCAGAAATATTGTCAGAAATGAACTTTGATCATATTATTAAGGACTTTTCTTTAATGGAAGCATGGAAAGTTGATTTGTAGTTTATTATTATTTTTTAATAAAACTGTTTTTAGCACATTAACTTCAGCTATTGCTATGTACTTTTGATTTCCTTATTGATCTTATAATGAATTATTAATTAACTGTCTTTACATTTCAGTAAAAATATCTTTTATTTAGCAATGATTAGGCTATTACTTCCATGTTCCTTAAGGAAATGGAAGTATGGTGATGGCAAAAAAATCGTGTTCGAGATTATTGCAGATTCTGATTGTACTACACTCAAAACATGAAAAAAATTCATTTTTCGAAAAGTGTCTGTGTGTGTGTGTCTGTCTGTCTTAGATTTTTTTCTATGGCAAACGATAACAGCCACAAAATCAAACAGAATCAAATAATGTTTTGCATACAGCCCTGATTTGTAGAGTACTCAAGACCTATTGTTTTTGGTGAAGATCGGTTAAGGGAAAGAGGTAGTTTACCTGCAACTGTTTTTTTTTAACCAAGGGTAATTTTTTTCTATGGCAAACGATACCAGCCGCAAATTCAAACAGAATCAACTACTCTTTTGCATACAGCCCTGAATTATAGAGTTCTCAAGACCTATTGGTTTTGGTGAAGATCGGTTAAGGGAAAGGGGTAGTTTACCTGCAACATTTTATATTTTAACAAGGGTATTTTTTATGCCAAACGATAAAAGCCGCAAATGTAAACAGAATCAAATAATTTTTTGCATACAGCGCTGAATGGTAGAGTTCTCATGACCTTTTGTTTTTGGTAAAGATCGGTTATAAGAAAGGGGTAGTTTACCTGCAACGTTTTATGTTTTAAAAGGGTATTTTCTATGGCAAACGATAAGAGCCGCAAATTCAAACAGAATCAAATAATTTTTTGCATACAGCCCTGATTTGTAGAGTACTCAAGACCTATTGTTTTTGGTGAAGATCGGTTAAGGGAAAGAGGTAGTTTACCTGCAACTGTTTTTTTTTAACCAAGGGTAATTTTTACTTCCATATTCCTTAAGGAATGGAAGTATGGTGATGGCAAAAACAATCGTGTTCGAGATTATTGCAGATTCTGATTCTACTACACTCAAAACATGAAAAAAAGTCGTTTTCCGAAAAGTGTCTGTGTGTGTGTCTGTCTGTCTGTCTGTCTGTCTGTGTGTCTGTCTGTCTGTCTGTAGATTTTTTTTCTATGGCAAACGATAACTGCCGCAAATTCAAACAGAATCAAATAATTTTTTGCATGCAGCCCTGATTTGCAGAGTACTCGCGACCTATTGTTTTTGGTGAAGATCGGTTAAGGGAAAGGGGTAGTTTACCTGCAACGGTTTTTTTTTAGCAAGGGTAATTTTGTTTGTTTGGCAAACGATAACAGCCGCAAATTCAAACAGAATCAAAAAATGTTTCGCATACAGCCCTGAATTGTAGAGTTCTCAAGATCTGTTGATTTTGGTGAAGATCGGTTAAGGGAAAGGGGTAGTTTACCTGTAACGTTTTATGTTTTAACAAGGGTATTTCTTATGGCAAACGATAACAGCCGCAAATTCAAACAGAATCAAAAGATTATTTGCATACAGCCCTAAATTGTAGAGTTCTCAAGACCTATTGTTTTTGGTGAAGTTCGGTTGAGGGAAAGGGGTAGTTTACCAGTAACGTTTTATGTTTTAACAAGGGTATTTCCTATGGCAAACGATAACAGCCGCAAATTCAAACAGAATCAAAAGATTATTTGCATACAGCCCTAAATTGTAGTGTTCTCAAGACCTATTGTTTTTGGTGAAGATCGGTTGAGGGAAAGGGGTAGTTTACCTGCAACGTTTTTTTAACGAGGGTATTTTATATGGCAAACGATAACAGCCGCAAATTCAAACAGAATCAAATAATGTTTTGCATACAGCCCTGATTTGTAGAGTACTCAAGACCTATTGTTTTTGGTGAAGATCGGTTAAGGGAAAGGGGTAGTTTACCTGTAACGTTTTATGTTTTAACAAGGGTATTTCCTATGGCAAACGATAACAGCCGCAAATTCAAACAGAATCAAAAGATTATTTGCATACAGCCCTAAATTATAGAGTTCTCAAGACCTATTGTTTTTGGTGAAGATCGGTTGAGGGAAAGGGGTAGTTTACCTGCAACGTTTTTTTAACAAGGGTATTTTCTATGGCAAACGATAACAGCCGCAAATTCAAACAGAATCAAATAATGTTTTGCATACAGCCCTGATTTGTAGAGTACTCAAGACCTATTGTTTTTGGTGAAGATCGGTTAAGGGGAAGGGGTAGTTTACCTGCAACGTTTTTTTATCAAGCGTATTTTTTATGGCAAACGATAACAGCCGCAAATTCAAACAGAATCAAATCATTTTTTGCATACGTCCCTGAATTGTAGAGGTCTCAATGACTTTCGATTTTGGTGAAGATCGGTTAAGGGGAAGGGGTAGTTTACCTGCAACCTTTTACGTTTTAACAAGAGTAAAGTACTTGAAAATTTATTTAAACTTTTTGAAACAAACGATAACAGCCGCAAATTCAAACAGAATCAAAAGATTATTTGCATACAGCCCTAAATTGTAGAGTTCTCAAGACCTATTGTTTTTGGTGAAGATCGGTTGAGGGAAAGGGGTAGTTTACCTGCAACGTTTTTTTAACAAGGGTATTTTCTATGGCAAACGATAACAGCCGCAAATTCAAACAGAATCAAATAATGTTTTGCATACAGCCCTGATTTGTAGTGTACTCAAGACCTATTGTTTTTGGTGAAGATCGGTTAAGGGGAAGGGGTAGTTTACCAGCAACGATTTTTTTATCAAGCGTATTTTATATGGCAAACGATAACAGCCGCAAATTCAAACAGAATCAAATAAATTTTTGCATACGTCCCTGAATTGTTGAGGTCTCAATGACTTTCGATTTTGGTGAAGATCGGTTAAGGGGAAGGGGTAGTTTACCTGCAACCTTTTACGTTTTAACAAGAGTAAAGTACTTGAAAATTTATTTAAACTTTTTGAAACAATGGTAATTGTTAAAAATAAAATAATTTTGTTGCCAGGCAATAAAATTATAATTTTTTCATTTTAATGTAATATAATATTTTTCATTTAATACAGCAATAAAAAGGCAGGTAAGACACAGCCTGTCTGTTTGGCTGAAAATGATTTTAAATATAAATCTTAGAATATGGAAGTCATGTATGGTTCTCCATACCGATATTTTTTTCTATGGCAAACGATACCAGCCGCAAATTCAAACAGAATCAACTACTGTTTTGCATACAGCCCTGAATTATAGAGTTCTCAAGACCTATTGGTTTTGGTGAAGATCGGTTAAGGGAAAGGGGTAGGTTACCTGCAACATTTTATATTTTAACAAGGGTATTTTTTATGGCAAACGATAAAAGCCGCAAATGCAAACAGAATCAAATAATTTTTTGCGTGCAGTGCTGAATGGTAGAGTTCTCATGACCTTTTGTTTTTGGTAAAGATCGGTTATAAGAAAGGGGTAGTTTAACTGCAACGTTTTATGTTTTAAAAGGGTATTTTCTATGGCAAACGATAAGAGCCGCAAATTCAAACAGAATCAAATAATTTTTTGCATACAGCCCTGAATTGTAGAGTTCTCAAGACCTAATGTTTTTGGTGAAAATCGGTTAAGGGGAAGGGTTAGTTTACCTGCAACGTTTTTTTATCGGGGGTAATTTTAATTCCTTGTTCCTTAAGGAAATGGAAGTATGGTGATGGCAAAAAAATCGTGTTCGAGATTATTGCAGATTCTGATTGTACTACACTCAAAACATGAAAAAAGTCATTTTTCGAAAAGTGTCTGTGTGTGTGTCTGTCTGTCTGTGTCTGTAGATTTTTTTTCTATGGCAAACTATAACAGCCGCAAATTAAAACAGAATCAAATAATTTTTTGCATGCAGCCCTGATTTGTAGAGTACTCAAGACCTATTGTTTTTGGTGAAGATCGGTTAAGGGAAAGGGGTAGTTTACCTGCAACGTTTTTTTTTAATCAAGGGTAATTTTTTTCTATGTCAAACGATAACAGCCGCAAATTTAAACAGAATCTACTACTCTTCTGCATACAGCCCTGAATTGTAGAGTTCTCAAGACCTGTTGTTTTTGGTGAAGATCGATTAAGGGAAAGGGGTAGTTTACCTGCAACATTTTATGTTTTAAAAAGGGTATTTTCTATGGCAAACGATAACAGCCGCAAATTCAAACAGAATCAAATAATTTTTTGCATACAGCCCTGATTTGTAGAGTACTCAAGACCTATTGTTTTTGGTGAAGATCTGTTAAGGGAAAGGGGTAGTTTACCTGCAACTTTTTTTTAACCAAGGGTAATTTTTTCTATGTCAAACGATAACAGCCGCAAATTTAAACAGAATCTACTACTCTTTTGCATACAGCCCTGAATTGTAGAGTTCTCAAGACCTGTTGTTTTTGGTGAAGATCGATTAAGGGAAAGGGGTAGTTTATCTGCAACATTATATGTTTTAAAAAGGGTATTTTCTATGGCAAACAATAACAGCCGCAAATTCAAACAGAATCAAATAAGTTTTTGCATACAGCCCTGATTTGTAGAGTACTCAAGACCTATTGTTTTCGGTGAAGATCGGTTAAGGGAAAGGGGTATTTTGTATTGATGTTACAAATTTATTCGACCGAAAACTTATAAATTTCAATAAAATATTAACAATTGATATCATTCTATCATGCTATGTCACCACGTATAAGTAAACAAAATAATTTTTTATTTTCAAAAATTCACAGATAACAAACGTTGGTATTCGCTTCTTTCGCATTGTTTAAATAAAAGATAATTTAATCAAACTAATTCTTTATTTTTAAAATATTAACAACTAGGGACAATTCGTATTTTGTTTATCTTCCTCAGCGATTTTATCAAAAACTGGCTGATATATTTGGTTTCGTACTGAGTGTAGGCCTACATATTAAAAATAATTTTATAATTAATTAGAACATGGAGTCACGTATGGTTCTCCACCGATTTTACTTCCATGTTCCTTAAGGAAATGGAAGTATGGTGATGGCAAAAAAATCGTGTTCGAGATTATTGCAGATTCTGATTGTACTACACTCAAAACATAAAAAAAAGTCATTTTTCGAAAAGTGTCTGTGTGTGTGTCTGTGTGTCTTCTGTAGATTTTTTCTATGGCAAACGATAACAGCCACAAATTCAAACAGAATCAAATAATGTTTTGCATACAGCCCTGATTTGTTGAGTACTCAAGACCTATTGTTTTTGGTGAAGATCGGTTAAGGGAAAGGGGTAGTTTACTGGCAACATTTTATGTTTTAAGAACGGTAATTTTTTCTATGACTAACGATAACTGCCGCACATTCAAACAGAATCAAATACTTTTTTGCATACGTTCCTCAGTTGTAAAAGACTGAAGGCCTGTTGGATTTGGTGAAGATCGGTTAAGGGAAAGGGGTAGTTTACCTGCAACGTTTTATATTTCAACAAGGGTATTTTCTATGGCAAAAGATAAGTGCCACAAATTCAAACAGAATCAAATAATTTTTTTAATACAGCCCTGAATTGTAGAGTACGCAAGATCTATTTTTTTTGTGAAGATCGGTTAAGGGAAAGGAGTAGTTTACCAGCAACGTTTTTTTATCAAGGGTAATTTTTTTTTTTTGCAAACGATAACAGCTGCATATTCAAACAGAATCAAATAATATTTTGCATGCATCCCTAAATTGTAGAGGACTCAAGACATATTGATTTTGGTGAACATCAGTTAAGAGAAAGGGGCAGTTTACCTGGAACGTTTTATGTGATAACAAGGTTAATTTTTTATTTGACGATCGATAACTGCCGTAAATTCCAACATAATGAAATATGTTTGTGCATACATCCTTAAATTTGTAAGATCTCAAGGCTTGTTGATTTTCGTGAAGATCGGTTAAGGAAAAGGGGTAGTTTACCAGCAACATTTTATGTTTGAACAAGGGTAATTTTTTATATGACGAACGTTAACTGCCGTAAATTCAAGCATAATCAACTACATTTTTGCATACTTTTTGAATTAAAGAGAACTCAAGGTCTGTTGATTTTGTTGAAGATCGGTTATGGGAAAGGGGTAGTTTACCATCAACATTTTATGTTTTAAGAAGGGTAATTTTTTTTTAACGAATGATAACTGCTGTAAATTCAAAGAGAATCAAATAAGTTGTTGCATACGTTCCTGAATTGTAGAGATCTCAAGGCCTGTTGATTTTGGTGAAGATCGGTTAAGGGAAAGAGGTAGTTTACCGGCAACATTTTATGTTGTAACAAGAGAAATATTTCCATGACGAACGATAACTGCCGCACAATCAAACAGAATCAAATATTTTTTTGCATGCTTCCCTGCATTGTAGAGGACTGAAGGAAATTGATTTTGGTGAAGATCGGTTTAGAGAAAGGGGTAGTTTACCTGCAACGTTTTATGTTTTAACAAGAGTAAAGTACTTAATTTTGATAAATAAACTATTCTGATAAGTAGCTCATAGTAATCCACTGTAGAAACGTAGATGAAATATCTATAAATGAAGAGGTTAGGTGAATGAGGTGGGGGTAATTTTCTATTAATGAAAATTATAGTTGAAGGGGGAGGGGAGAATTTTTTATATGTGTACTACGTTATCGGCAACAAAGAAGTAGTTCTTTGTTAAAATTCCTTCCCGGGCTGTTTAGCCGTAGTCCAATGTTTTCTGCAAAACCAGACTTTTCGGCAGTGCCATCGACTGCCATCATCAGTGAAAATCGAGTGCGAAAACGTGAGGCGGTATACGTTAGTGACCACAGTACTGTGGTTAAGGCTGAAGCAATAAGTAGAAAGAAGTAGTTTCTATAGAAATATGTCATTTCGAATATGATTTTAAATATAAATCTTAGAACATGGAAGTCATGTATGGTTCTCCATACCGATATTTTTTTATATCCAATCCAAAAACTATGCTTCAAAGGAAAGTTTCACGATTTGTATAGCTTAAATTAATAAATAATTGATTTGTTTACATAATTTCATAATACTGATCAAATTTTATTCAGTTAACATGTAAACTATTTCCTTGAAACTTAATCTGGTGTTGTAATTTTTTAAAATATTTTTTTATTTTTGTTTTCATTTCAAATTTCTATTTTTAAAGGTCAATGTGAAAACCCTTGTTGTACATGAGGTAGGTTGTTGGGGGGGGGGGCAGAGCAAATCGGGCCTAGGGGCCCAAGGGCGTCTAATCCGCCACTGAACTTAGTAAAGGAAATTTAAAAAATAAAAAATTAAAGATATTTAAAAATTCATTAAGGAATCATTTTCATCGTATATGAGACTGAGTGCCAACAGTCATTTTTGAGTTGCATTTTAAATCTAACAAAATACAACTGATAGAATGAAACAGAAAATCTATGTAGTTCAGATGCCAACGGAACCGTTAATATTAGGGATGGACAGGGAAAAAATTTTTAATGGTGTGTTAGATTACAAACACAAGTAACTGATAATGAAATTGGATTGGTATTGGCCTTGTATTGTATGATAATCTTGTATTTATCTGATATATATTATAATATACAGTGTAATCTTTTGCAAATCTTATTAATTGCATAAGTTAAATTACTTTACATTTAATATAATCAATTGTGTTTGTTGGTCAATTAATTAATTGAGATTCGTACCACGCGTTGGTCGCCATTTACTACAGTGGTGTTGGTAGCACCATTTTAATACAATGATAATTATGTGTAATTATCTAATTTGTGAATTATATCCTTCTTAGGCTCCACATGGAAGTGCCATTAACTATACTGTTAATTACTGATATTGTAATTATCATTTGCTTTACGTTGGTTGCAATTTACCACAGTGATAATAAAGTAATCTTTTGTTGTTTACTAAAGAAAAAGTGTATACTGAAATTTGTCTTTTACTTTAATTATCTGTGTCCCTTGATTGGAACGTCATTAACTACAATGTAACTGTGCTAATGTGAGAGTCAAGAATTCTCAAGTGTGTTCACTCGATGCACAATAATTTATGCAATTATAATAGTTAATTGATTTGTAGCTTATACATTAGGGTTTCTGATAATGATGAACGCATTATTTGGTCTGCTTATGTACTAATTTATTATACGTTTAAACAATTGTATTCGATAACACAAATATATATACTCCTGGTACCTGTAAATACATCAAACATATACATATCAAAATATAAGTTCCTTCTTAATCGCTACCTGAAAAAACATATCATGTATATGAAATATACATACAATAAAATCTAATAATATTTACTTTATTTAATGCGTTCATTCACCCAGATGGATTAGCTTTAATTGACCATGATTATATCTTAAATGCAACCTTCCTTTAATAACTTTTACTATAATTACTCAGGGATAGATTCTTTGAAAGAGACAGGACAGTAGTTTAATTATGCTACTAAAATCATAAAGTATTACTTGACAAGTGTTTATCCATTATACTCCATCGGTGCTAGATTCCAGGTGGTGATGATTTTTTGAAGACCGTGCTCCATTGGATGATGATGATGAGATCACTTTCACTGGCTATTCACTTATGCACACGCGTCGTCAACAGAATAGTGTAGGTGTGTTATGTTTATTCATGGCTTGTCTGCACAATTCAGCTCGTTCCCGCGTACAACCATCATTAATCAGTTGTGTGGACTTTGTGTTTGTGTTGTAAATGCTTACAGAAATGTTCAACGTCGTTCTTTGTGTGTGCCCACTAGGTAATAATATGTGGTAATAGAATAGTTCTTTTAGATAAATGTGCCTCGATTATTGAAGATTATGAACATTACTGTGTCATTCATGCACATCGTAAATAGTTGTTCGTTATATTGTTTCACTAGGTCGCGAAACGATTCTAAAATTTCTAAGTTCAACAAAGTTCACTTCTAAACATACTGTGTACGTTATCGTTCTCCATTCCGCGTACTTCAAGATTTCGAAACTGATCGCTTTACTGATTCACTGTTAGAAAATTACGTGTCTGTTCTCGATACTGTTATTGCACTTAATAAAATTATGAAACTGTCCGCAACATTGTAAGACTGATCGCGAGAGTTATGTGTCTCTCTAAACTTTGTATAAGACTGATCGAAAATACGAAAATATTATAAGACTGAGCGAAAATTTCTACGTGATTGAGATGAATTTTCTATATGACTGCTCCTTTTCCGAGGTGGACAATTAGTTTTTATCAACCTCTCCCTACTAGAATTTGGTCTCCAGCTTGTCCACGCCTAAGATCACCATGATAGGCTGAACAACTACCCTCTCTCGAAATCTTTTCCCACTATTTCGAAGTCTTATAGTCTTCTACCCTCTGATTTGTTCTTCTTCTGGTTACTATGGAAACAGGCTTCTCTTTCGCTCTCTCCGTAAAATACTCTATTCTGATAAGTGGTTAGATATGTCTTTTGAATCGGCTGTTCAGGCATTACTCTCGTTCGGAGAAATGCAAGACATTGCGCGCCTGTCAGTCAACTTATTGTCTAGAGTTTTAAGCAAGGGTTGCCCTAACATCCTGGAGTATTGTTCATGTTTGTAACCCCGCTTTCTGGCAGTTAACCATTTTACGTCAAGTGTCAGCTGCTGCAGCCACCACGCTTTCTCGTTGTAAATCTCAGCATGTCACTTAAACGTTACATCCCGCTGTGCAACCTCGTTGCTCCTATTCACAATTTGTTGCTCGCATCGTTTCTATAGAGTGCTTCGCTTCTTCAATCCTTTGTGACCTTTCCTTGTTTTTGTCGTGATCTCGTTTCTTAACTAAACCCTTGAATGAATCCTCGCTTCGATTCTGTGTAAACGTGTGAATGAGCCCAAGTACATTGTTCGGTTTGTTTTGGTGTCATAATTCTCAGTTGATCCTCGCCTGTCAACTTGAGTCGTCGTTCCTTTTGCTGAACACACTTCCATTGTCTGATATTGGCGTTGGTTGTCGCCTTTCCCAATTAACTTTTGTTTATAGCCTTTTCTTGGAGTCGTTGCCACAGCTGCGTGTGAACAGACTGGTCGAGAAGGAAAATTAAAATTTTTAAATTTTCGATCGCTATTGCGTCCCCAATGTGGATTTAATGACGTGACCTCAGGGAACAATTGAATCCATATTCTGCGCCCTGTGTTCGCCGTGCCCATCTTCGTTTGTGAGAAGTATAGCTTGATGACCTACTCTCCGTGATGTGTGTTGCATTTGGTATACCCCCCTTTTGGTTTAGATCAAGTATTTGAATTTATTGCCATCCATCTGGATTGTTTGAATGTATCTAACATTAACGCATGTATGTGTTAATTATGTAAATGTGTTTTACATCTTATTATAAACAAATTATAGATATTCAATAAATGTTTCAACTAACTATAAAACAATTTGACATTACTTCTTAAAGAATAGATATGTAATGCACCAATAAATGGACTAACATAAAACTTAATTATCTGAAGATTACGCTTCACGTACAGTAATAAAGTAAATCCTTGACTAAGTAGTCTTAAGTGTTCCTCTAGTTACATTCATTGCATAAAATACATTGATAATTTGGTTAATAACCGTCATGATCGTTGTGTTGTCATCTTTAATCCATACCACAATCGACCCTATTAACTAGACATCTACACATATTCTTAGAGTAATCATTAAGTTATTTTAACCTAACATCAGTTCAAATTTTAACCTAGTTATTATACATAATTCTTTCAATTTCGTTTACTTTACACTAGAATTACTGATCTACACTGATCATTCACATCCTTTCTTTTATTTATTTCATCTGTGACAATTTATTGCCATTCATTTAATTAGAGTTTTATAATTAAAATGTCTTTTCATTCACTTCACTCTCTATAAACAACATTAATCAAAGTGTTCACTTACGTGTATCACTTAACGTATCGTTAGTCTTTTATTCACATGTGTTATTCTTAAAGAATTACATAAATCTTTAAATTTAATTTTACAATACATATCGTGTTTTAATGGTTGGCTAGCCTGAATGAGATTCACACGTCAACAACCCTAACGTATGTGACTCACCTCAAACAGCTAACACAACAAGATATCCTTTTATCTTCTCCCTGTAGATTACACACCATCCTTCCGTTCGTGGTACTTCTTAATTTGCCTTACATTAAACTTTCCTCTGACCTTGTTTTCATCTTCGCAGTCGACGAGCTGGTAAGTAGCGTCTCCAAAGATCCGGTGTATTTTATACGGTCCACTATATAATTCATAGAATTTGTCAATTCTCTTTTGAATTGCGTCGGATTGATAATATGTTCTTATTAAAACTTTCTCCCCGATCTCAAATTTAGTAATTACTTTATTTTCATTAATTAACTTCGCTTGTTTTTCTCTTTTCTCCTTTATTTTTACGAATATTTTGCTGTGATCCATTTCTTCAACTCCCACAATATCTTGGTCCAAGTATTTCTTCCATGCTCTTGTTGGTTTCCTGCCGAGGTGCGCTTCATAAGGTGTTACCTCAATGGTTTCATGATAAACCTCGATGATGCAGCTTTCAATTATTTTTACATATCGTGACCATTTGGTATGCTGGTCATGCACAAAGATTTGAAATAAATTACCAAGTTGTCTGTTGACTCTCTCAGCTAAATTGGCACACGGGTTTCTTATAGCTGTATATTTTGGTTGAATGTTCAATTCCTTCAGCCCATTTACCCATTTCTTGGAAGTAAACAGTTCCATTGTCGGTAAGTACCGCTTTTGGAGACCCAAATTCTTCGCAGTATTGTTTCATTCTCCTCAATGTTGTTGTCGTCGTCGCCCTTCGGAGTGTAAACAATCTTACGTATTTTGTGAAATTGTCGATGACTACAAACAGGTATTTAACTCCGGCCGTTGCCGTGGGTAAGGGTCCGTAATAATCAGCACTTACTAGCTCACCCCTCCCTAACGGTACAAACGCCTTTGTTCCACCGAACAAAATCCTGTTACTGGTGTCCTTACATTTTTGACATATATCATGTTTTTATATGAACTTTCACTTTCTTTAACATCTTGTCAATTGTGAAATGTTCTTGTAACATTTTCATGCATTTTTTGATCCCAAGTGTCCGTACATATTGTGTATTTCGGCAATTAATTTTCCAGATACACTATCAGGTATATACAGCTTCCACTCGTTCTTGCGTCGTCTATACAATTTACCATTAACGTATTTATAAAATTCACTTAATTCCTTACCTAAGCTTCCTTCAGTTACCTTATCAATAATAGATCTAAGTTTATTATCATTGAGTTGGTATTTTCCGATGTCTTTGATGATTCTCCTCACCTCCTTGTCCATTTTAATCGTTATATGGTTGACCAAGTATTCATATACGTCATCGTTGACTTCTTCTGGTGTGGCGTCTGTTGGATTTATACTTAGAATATCGGCAACAACGTTGTCCTTACCTTTGCAATGTACAATGTCTCAATTCAATATACTGTATGGCGCTGACCTGGCCGCGCCAATCGAATCTCCCATATTCGAGGTGGTCTCTAATGTCGTCTTGACGTTCTTGCCCCCAGTATTTTTGTTTAAAGGCTTCTCTGAACTCTTCAAAAGTAGCTATTTGATTCCTGATGACCCGCCACAAAATACCGGCGTCAATCTCCAGGTGCCTACCAATCCATTTAATATTGTCGTTAGGGTAATACGTCTTTTGCAGTTCCGATAGTTCCTTCAGGAATTCTATAGGATACCTATCGGTCCCATTATACTTAAGGTCGTGGTGGTTCGGTCCATTGATTCTGCTTCCGGTCCCACCCTCACCTTCAATTAATTGCCTTTGCAGTCGCTTTTGTGTTTCTTTCATTTTTGCTAGGTGGCACTTTAGTTCTTCTATGCGTGTAGTTTTTTCTTTAAACATTTCGTCCAACTTCTGTTCTGTCGAACGTTGTCTGTTGTCAACTTCTTCAAGTCTTTGTTTCATGACGTCGTTTGTGTGGCCCTGTTCCTGCTGCTTCTGTCGTATAGTTTCATGTAGTTCGGCTGCCAGCTCTTCCTGTTTCTTGTTACTGTCGTTGATGTGCACTTCTATTTTGTTGTTAATCCTTTTAATGCTTGTCTGATTGCTCTGGATGGCCCCTTTCCATTCTTGGCGGTCTGTTTCACGTGCCTCCCGCATTTCTTCATACTTCTTATTTGCGTCTTCTTTCAACTCTTTTACTGAGTCATCTTGTTTCTTTTGCATCTCGTTAAACTTCTCCTCCCAGGTATGTTGGTATTCGCGTAATTCCGAACGCATCTGCGCTATTTGCTCAGATACCTGTTGCTTCACTTCTTCTTTGTGTTGTTCGAGTTTCTCGCTTATTAATCTATTATTTTCGCCTATTTGTGTCCTTATTTCTTCACTTTGTTTATCAAATTATTCGTTGATTATTCTATTATTTTCGTTTTGTTTATCAATATGTTCGCTACTTAATGCCATTAGTGTTTGTAGGCTCACTTCTTGGGGTCTAGGCGTCGGTACCCGCGCCCTGTCGTCTTGAGTCTGTACAACGCTGTTTGGATCGCTAGGTGTGTTGTCCTCCTCGGTATTAGGCATACCTAGCTGATTATTAATCTCGAATTCTACATTGTCCGAATTGCTAGCCATCTTAGCCCTACTACGAGTGATCATTCAAACTAGCCTTATTACACTACTAATTATCTCTATCTTACTTTAAATTAATCTATACTACTGCCTGCTCTTTACCCGAACTTGTACGTGATAACTCTATCACGTATTAAGCCGTGTGGTTGGGCGCCATTTACTACAGTGTAATCTTTTGCAAATCTTATTAATTGCATAAGTTAAATTACTTTACATTTAATATAATCAATTGTGTTTGTTGGTCAATTAATTAATTGAGATTCGTACCACGCGTTGGTCGCCATTTACTACAGTGGTGTTGGTAGCACCATTTTAATACAATGATAATTATATGTAATTATCTAATTTGTGAATTATATCCTTCTTAGGCTCCACATGGAAGTGCCATTAACTATACTGTTAATTACTGATATTGTAATTATCATTTGCTTTACGTTGGTTGCAATTTACCACAGTGATAATAAAGTAATCTTTTGTTGTTTACTAAAGAAAAAGTGTATACTGAAATTTGTCTTTTACTTTAATTATCTGTGTCCCTTGATTGGAACGTCATTAACTACAATGTAACTGTACTAATGTGAGAGTCAAGAATTCTCAAGTGTGTTCACTCAATGCACAATAATTTATGCAATTATAATAGTTAATTGATTTGTAGCTTATACATTAGGGTTTCTGATAATAATGAACGCATTTGATCTGCTTATGTACTAACTTATTATACGTTTAAACAATTGTATTCGATAACACAAATATATTGTGACAGGACGAATAGTCACAATATGACAACCGTCACATATGCGTGTAGCAAAATAGAAAATACAGTGCATAAAGCAATGATCTGCTTAGTATAATAAGAAACAATGTATAAGATTAAGTAAATATAGTTAAGAAAGTATAATAATAAGAATTGTGTAATTGTGTATCAATATTTCAAATGTAAAAACAGTTTAAAAAGAACCTATCAGAGCGTGAACAACAACCCGTGACAGTGATAAACCAATAAGGGTAGAGTGTCATTAAACTAGCGGGAAAATACAGGGCGACGTCGCTAACGCGCTCAAAGCACATCAGTCTGGATTAAACCACCGGTTCGAGTAGTCCGCTTTAAAACACTAGTTCGGAAAGTCTATGTTAAACAAACCAGTTCGAATAGTTTGCAGTAAAACTCTAATACGGAACATCGGTTGTGAATTACTAGCCCGAGCAGTGCGTAGTGAGAAAAATCACTCGACAAGTTGAACGTAAAAACACTCGAATTTAACGTGGAAGCGACTCCGTTCATAGAAATCAACCATAGTGTAAAAAATTAGCATCTGAACGTAAAAATTCCACATCAGGGAGGCAGTACAATTCCACATCAGGGAAGCTGAGAACACTCCACATCAGGGAAGCTGTACACATATCCACACCACGGATACGGGATAAACAAGAAGAGGAACCATTGGAACATTCAAACCCAGAGACGCCCATGAGATAGACGCCGGAACTACAGTAACAAGTAGAGTATTAAATATTTAAGTTTGAATTCAAAAGACAGTAGACAAGAAAGAGAACAATTTCATAGACTATAAAAAAGAAATTTATGTAATTAGTAAAGTAAGATAACGGAGCAAATTGAAGTAGAGTCATTTAAAGAGTTAAAGTAAAGTAAAATAAAAAGACAAACATTAAACAAAATTTTTATAATAACTAAAGAGTTAGAAGTAATTATTTCAAAAATAACACCCATCCATCACATTCTCACACACAGGTCCTACAGAATATAAGTATAGCAGAGAAGTAAAAGTAAATTCAGTTAAGGTAAGTCTAATTCAAATTGCATGGGTCTTTGTGTGTGTAAACTGAACAGTATTAATACTCGCTGTTGCCCAAAATTGGCGATACCAGGAAAACACACCAACAAAGTCCAGTTGCAAAATGGCGGCCCAAAGCGTGGGGCCCGATTAATTAAATGTACATAAAATAAATAAAATTAAAAATCTAATAATTGTCATAAAATAAATAGTTGTATGAAAATATTATATTTGTTTATGACTGGTACCCAGATAAATAACAAACCTATATAAAGAACAAACCAAGAAAATATAAAATTAAAATAAATTGTAATAATTATTTGAAGTAAAAAAATATAAAAACCTTTAGAAGCCTTAACTGAATTATAAGAGTCAGACCATTGTGAGAACGGATGAGAAGTGAAGTTTAAACCGGAAACAACATCCGGAGTAGTAATAATTTTAAAGGATACAAGTTAAGTATCAGTAGAACAATACAGGGAATTAGATCTAAGAAAGTTTCGGTCTGAACAAAGACCTATTGTTAATATTGTATAACCATTGTTAGTTATAAGGGGAGGAAATTGTCAACGCTAAGAAAATATTTTACAGACTATTAGATGTGTAATTTTGAAATACTAGGTCAATAATTAAACCGCGAAAATGGCAGAACCGCAAACACCTACCGACATAATGGCAGCAATACAGCAAATGCTACAACAACAACGAGAAGAAGAGAAAGCAGAAAAATAAAAACGAAGAAAAGAAAAAGAAGAGCGTGAAGAAAGACTACGAAAAGAAAAACCAGAATGGTGGGAAGAGGCAAGGATACAATTACGAGAGGAATTCGGAGCACTACATGGAGAAAATAGGCAGGAACTAAAGAAACTAAGCGAAAATATGCGAACATGGACAAATGCTATAAACAAGAAGCAAAATTGTTTATAAGCAAAAAATTGTCCTTGTGAGTAACCACAACGGTACAGGCCCAAGAAGGGAAACTAACTAAATTTACTCAGGAGACAAGGAAATACACACGAGGTGAAAGAAAATATAAAAATATTGGACCAAGTCGTCGCTAGGCACGAAACAACAATAAAGACAAATAAGGAATAAGGTGAGGAGAACGACAAACACCTACGAGAACAGATAGCACAGCTGCAGAAACAGATGAAGAAAACGAAAGCAGAACAGATCACGTACATCTACAGGAGTGCTGAAGATATGCCGAAAATGCAGAAATTTAGTGGATGGGAAAGTGAAAACCCAATAGAATTTTTAATAGAGTGTGAAAGAAATATGGAGATGGTAGGAAATAACCTAAACGATAACGAACGCGTGGAATTGATAGCACGTCTATTAGAACACACAGCTGCAAAGTGGTATTCGATAATAACAGAAAACGTTACATCCTATGAGGATTTGAAAAATAAATTTGAACAAAGATACTGGAGCGACCATATCCAAAGAAGAATTCGAAACCAGTTAGAGTTCGATAAATACGAATACATGCCAAAAGGTAAGTCCAGAGAAGCATATGTAATTGATATTGTAGCTAGAGCGAAACATTTAAAACCTAAGTTGACGGAGAGTGAACTCGTAAATAAACTGTCTTATCACTTTGACTGCGATATCAATGTTGCAGTAATGACGAGGGGAACTAAAACGATTGAAGAACTCCTACTCATGCTGGCACAGTGGGGAGAGATAAGATATTCGTTAAAACAACAACCAAGGTCAGACGCGCAACCTAGATCAGGTCCAAGTCGCGAAAACAATTAAGGAAATAGACAACAACAAAACACCTATACAAAGAAACCGTATTTAGGTCCACGAAATAAATATAGTAATAATAATGAACGAAGTTTTACAAATAAGGATTGGAATAAGTCAGCTCAAATACAAACAATAACACCGACCCAGACAGACGCATATACGAGTGGACTGCATACAACAATACGGATGGAAACGACACCGCTACAGGAAGAAATAAGTCAGGTGGTACAGTCAACTTCAAAAAACGTACCGTTGCAGTTCACAAGACGTCCAGTAATAATAATTATAAATGTAAAAATAAAATTAAGACTAATGAAATGTGTGTGCAAATAAACAATGTGTATCCACCAGAAATTAGGGATGAACTAATGCGAATAGATGACAAACCTAGCGATACAGTGAAACGTAAGTGCCATGTATAATAGCATATATAAATAATGTGTTAGCCAATATACTAATTGATACCGGAGCCGAACTGTCAGCTATAAGTCAGACATTTATAAACGCAAATAAAAAAACAATTTAATCAGGCACCAGTGCTACCATTAAATAATATGTGTGTACAAACGGCCGTAAACCAGAAAGAGAAAGTCGATCAGCAAATGTTTATAAACATAAATAAAGACGAGATGAATTTAGAAATACCAGCTATTATTATAAAGAATTTAATTTATGATGCAATTATTGGGATGGATCAACTTAAACAAATAAATGCAATAATAAACACACAACAAGACACCATGCAGTGCGAGATAAAAAAGACAACATATATAATCAAACTAAATGAAAATTTAAATAAATATGAGAATTTATTATACTTTAAAGATTTAAGTATTAAATCTTATTATTAAATTAGAATTTAAGTACTTTGAAGATTCAGAGGCCGGAAATAAAAGTAGCAACATCAACTCGTAAAACAGCAACAAAACATGACACACTCAACACACACGAGAGTAGTGAATTAAAACGACTAATACAACAAAAATCAAGATGTATTCAGTGAAAGACCAAGAATAACAAATGTGTACGAACACCAGATAAAAACGACCGATGAAGATAAATTTGTGCGTCGAACATATCCAGTACCGATAAAATATCAAAATCAGGTAGACATCGAAATAAACAATATGTTAAAACACCAAATTATTGAACGTGCAAACAGTAACTTTATAAACCCAATGGTTATAGTTAAAAAGAAGAACGATGAAATTAGATTATGTCTTGACATGCGAAATTTAAACAGTATTACGCAGAAAAATTTGATTGTGCACCAAACGCCGATGAATTGTTTATAAAGTGTCAAGGGATTAAGTATATGAGTAAATTAGACCTCACAGCAAGTTTCTGGCAAATTCCACTAGAACAACACAGTAGAAAATACACCGCTTTCATGTACAGAAACAAGTGCTATCAATTCAAAGTAGTACCATTTGGATTGGTAACAAGCCTAGCAGCTATGGTAAGATGTTTAGAACTAGCATTAGGACCGGAAGTAGAACAGTCTGTAGTAATATTTGTAGACGACATTCTGGTTATTTCAAAATCATTGAAGGAACATATTGAACACTTAAACATAATCTTTGATAAGTTTAGAAAAGCAAATTTAGTATTAAAGCAAGATAAGTGCGAATTTATGAAATCGTCAATGAAATTTTTAGGACATATTATATCAGCTGAAGGAGTGAGTACCGACCCGGACAAGATAAAGAGCATCACCGAATTTCCAGTCCCTACAAATATAAAAGGAGTACGAGCATTTTTAGGTCTTACGGGGTACAGGAAATTCGGGTAACTTTGCCCCCAGGGGGCAACTTTGACCCCCTATCATGATTCTTTTTTACTGAATATGCCATGCCTTCAGAATTGGAGATTTTGTTTTAACTTTTGTAGCAGTTGGCAGCCGTGTTAATCAGCTGTGAAAAAAACAACAACAAGAGTTTCTGGCCAGATGGTCAGCCATTGCAGTTTTAGCAGCACATGGTTTTTAGCCTATTTTGGATAGGTGTTTTCCTTTTTGTTTAATAAGATGATATTACAATTCCACTAAAAGTGTGAAATATTGAACTGAAAGAAGATTAATTGAAAAAAGAAGAACACAATGAGTCAGGTAAGTCTTTTAAATAATTATTTTAAAATTACATTCCATAATAACCAGTAACCAAAGTCACCCAGTGTCAGGGGAACTTTGACCCCAGGGTCAAAGTTAGACCAAGTAATTTAACGCATGGCACACCTAGATTTACCATTGTAAATAACCTATTTCAATGTACAGTATTTTAAAATCATGCAATGTAAACCTATTTCAAGACAAAATTTTTTAAAAATTTACTTTTAAAACTTAATAATAAGTTTTACTATTATTAAAATGTCAACAAGGATGTAAACAATAAACACATGATTATATTAATCAACAGGTGAGCATGTCGCGTGACGCGTGACTTCACGATCTACGGAATGATGGGCAGCCAAAAGACATTATTAGCATGTCAAAATGAACTATAAATTGTTATTACTCTTACAATGGCCAAAACCATATAATGACATACACTATATAACCATATAGTAGTGACATAGGCCTAATTTTTTTTCTTTTTTAGGATCGCAAAAAAAGCTCATCCTCACTGGCGAGTCCTCAGGTAGGGATTCGGCGATATGGATGTAACAGCCGCTACACTCAAGATCAACTCAATGAAGCTCTGAGTAAAATAAAAGATGGATCTTTGGCCATCAAGAGGGCTGCAGCGATCTATGGTATACCCAGAAATACATTAAAGAACAAATTAAGAGGTAACCACTCCAATGATGTAGGGCGTCCAAAAGTTTTTTCACATGACGAAGAAGTAACTTTCAAAGAGCATGTCATGAAGTTGAGTGACATAGGTTTGCCAGTTACAATGACTGATCTTAGATTTATAGTAAAACAGTATTGGACACCCAAAAGAGAAAAGTGCCTTGCTTCAAAAACAACCTACCTGGATGGGAATGGGGAGACAATTTCCTTAAAAGACACAAAGACCTGAAGGCAGTTTTCAGACAGAACATTTCTCGGGCTAGAGCCAAAGTTGACTCTGAAACTGTAAATAAATTCTTGGATAATCTTGAGAAGGAGTTAGCAGACGTCCCTCCTCAATGTATTTATAACTTTGATGAAACCGGATTTCATGATGACCCAGAGAAAAAAAAACTTTTATTCAGAAGAAAAATTAAACATCCTGAGATAATTAGGAACTCAACCAAAGCTTGTTTCACTGTTATGATGTGTGGTAGTGCAGATTGAGAAGTTATGCCTTCTTATTTTGTGTTTAAAGCTAAAAACAAAATGTCTGACTGGCTACTCAACGGTCCTAAAGGGTCCAGATTGAATGTGTCTGACAGTGGCTGGGTGGATCTGGTTGTTTTTGAAGATTGGTTTGCTCAACATTTTCTACCAAAAGTTAGACATATCCCTGGAAGAAAAGTTATAATTGGGGACAATTTGGCTGCCCACTTAAGCTTAAACGTTCTTAAGTTATGCCAAGAAAACAACATTGCATTCATTTTTCTACCACCAAACTCAACACATTTCCTCCAGCCACTTGATATGAGTTTTTTTGTCCCCTTGAAATCCCACTGGCATCAAGTTTTAAATGAGTGGAGGAATTCTGCACTAGGTAGAAAGTTCATTTCAATGCCCAGAAGTGTTTTTACCTACCTTATCAAGAAAACTTTGGACTTGTGTAAATCTAACGAGTCGGCAAATCTCATTGCTGGGTTTGAATCAACAGGGATTTTCCCTACAAATAGAGACAAAGCTCTAAGCAAAATAAGAAGTGTTGCTGAACCTCAAGAAAACCAGAATCAAGTTTCCAAAGTAGTTGGAGATCAGTTTATAAACTATATAGAAACCATGCGAGCTCAGATAGTTGCCCCAAGTACTAGAGGTAAAAGATTGCAGTTGCAGTAGAACCTGGCAAAAGTGTGTCCTTCGAGGAGTTGCAGGTAATGGTAGAAAACAGAACAAAGGCTGCAGAAGAAAGAAAGATGAAGAAAGATAACAAAAAATGTTCACAGAAAGGAGAATTGGAGAATGTTGCAACAAGTAGTGGAAAGCAAAGGGGCAGGCCAAAGAAGAAAGAAGAAGATAACCAAAAAGGTTTAACTAAAAATCAAGGTAGGAAGAGAGTTCGATACATTGAAAGTGATGAAGATGAAGATGACCGAGATGAGAGTAGTTCTAGTGAATTAGAGTATCCAACAGACCTTGAACATCAGCCTGACGTACCAGGCATAAACTCATCACTAACTAACATAGAAGAATTCAGAGCAGATGATTTTGTCGTGATGAATTACGAAGGTTCCTTTTTCCCCGGTAAAATCAATGGCTTCCAAATAATTGATGAAGAAGTGAAGGTTTTGATTAGTGCCATGGCTATCAATGGAAAGAACTGGAAATGGCCAGACAACAAAGATGAAATCTACTACCATGAAAAAGAAACTAAACCCATCAGTCATTGTGCCTGTGAATACTAGGGGTGACTTCAAAATTAATGACAGTTTTTTGAACGAGAAATCGTTTTTAAATTAAAAGACTTGAGACTGAGTGTTATAGTAGTTTATTTTTAAAGTATTTTACAATGTTTTTATTATAAATAATACACTTTTTAAATGCAATTTATCAATTTTTTCCCTTTGTTAATGCTTCCCCGTGGCATGGTCATTGGGAAACAGCAGGCCACTGTTTATTTAGTGATTGTAAAAAACTGTAGTATAGTCATATTTTTTGTAAAACAAGACTATTTACAACTACTGAAGGGGTCAGAGTTGGCCTACAAAATTAAATTTGAGCTAAAACATTAGTTTAAATGGGAAATTCGATTGGGGGGTCAAAATTACCCTAATAGTCAGGGTAACTTTGACCCCATGTTTTTTTTAAGGTACTTTGGTACTTTTAACAGGCTTTTTTATGCTTTCTACTAATTTTTCATCCTAACTCTCACTAAATAATACACTGCCAATGTTTCATACCAAATTGTTGACAAAATATTCTAGAAAAAACATGTGGAAAGGGGTCAAAGTTACCCGAATTTACTGTATTACAGACGATTTTCAGAAAAATATTCTAATTATATAAACCTGTTATTAACATTATTACGGCAAGGAGTAAAATGGAAATGGAAACCAGAACACCAGCAAGCGTTCCAGGATGTCAAGAATTTATTCAACGACAATATGCAGCTATATCATCTGGAAGCAGAGGGGACGTATTGTACACGGATGCGAGCGACCTAGCCATAGGAGGTGTATTGTATCAACGCAGAAAGAATGGAGAACATTACATCATTGCCTATACAAATAGAACACTGAAGGAGGCAGAGAAAAATTATTTCACTTCAGAGAAAGAAATATTAGCTATTGTAAATGCGTTAACAAAATTTAGGTACTATTTGTATGGAAACCATTTTGAAATTCACACAGACAACCAGGCATTGTCTTTCATTCTAAAATGTCGACTCGTAAACGCCCGACTGACCAGATGGATCTTAGCAATAGAGGAATATTCATTTACTGTAAAATACTGCAAAGCATCGGAAAATAAAATAGCCGACATCCTCAGCAGATACACACCTAATGAAGAAGAAGAAGAACATAAATGCCACACCAGTGAAGTGAAAATATTAGCAATGAAATATGAAATGACAAATGAGTTAAAGATACGACTACAAAACATATACCAAGAACAGAAAGATGATGACAGAGTTATGGAGCTACGAAGAAAGTACATTCAAAAAGAAGATCCAAGGTATAAGCTAGAAAACGAGATACTGTATAAACTCTGGGAGGGTGAATGGAAAGTAGTAATGCCAAACGACCTATTAAGTGAAGTAACGTGGGCATGCCATGAAAGTCTAGGGCATGCGGGACCATACCGCTGTTATTTAGCGTTAAGAGAAGATTTTATTTGTAATAATATGTATAGAAAAGTAAGAAGTATTTTAAAAGTGTGTCATAACTGTCAAACGGCAAAATCTCCGAACCTACATACGTACGTGGAAATGCAGAATATTATTATCAATGGTAAGAACGAAATGTTATGTGTGGATTTCTTAGGACCACTCCCTCGAGGTAGTCGAAGGCTTAGGCACCTACTAGTTTGCACAGACGCACTCACCAAGGTAGTAAGACTATACCCTGTCACCAGACCAACCACCAAGGCAGTGTTAAACATAATATTCAAAAAAGTATATCCCACAGTATGGACAAATAAAACGTATTGAAACGATACTGTATAACCGTATCATAATTTAATATGTATGTAAATAACTATAATAAATAAGCAAATTTTAATGATAAATTAAAGTATTGAAATGTACGTAGTTTTTAAGTAAAGTTATAATTGAATAGTAAATCTAAAGAGGCTCGGCTGTGCGACAGTCCGGCGCCGACAAAAATATATATAATAGACCTAAGACACCCTACATGTCGTAAACACATAAATTGTATTGTAGTGTAAAACTAGCAAAAAACGCCTAGATACCGTTAGACTAACGGTACAGTGTCCTTCAACAGACAAAAGAGGCCACGCCAGTAAATATGACGATTTTAGAAAGTCGCGTCACTTTTTAGGGAGTATAACGAACACCCGCGTAAAATTATCGCCCGCACTTTGGGAACCAATCACCTATAGCGTCAGTAATGAGCGCAAAAAAGAGACGACACCAGACTGGATACATTCAAAAATACCGGCAAAATTTTGAATGTGAGACCAATAAGGAACGATCAACAGAAGATGTAGTGAGGGTAGAATTGAAGAAACTATAAAAATAACACGCGGAGCCCACAACGGGGAAGTCTAAGTTAAAAATTCACGCAAAACACGTGAAACCTGCGTCACTCGATGTGAGCAAATTAAATTAAAGTAATCCAAGTTCAAATCAATATTCGCTCGGTTTAATAGTGACAGTCAGCAAGAAGTTTATTTAGATATGTGCGCGAAAGTACGTGTGGACAAGAAGCTATTTAAATTGTGCGCGTAATTTGTAACAAAAGTATATTATTTAATTGTGCGTGACGTACAGTAATAACGCGAGCGTGTGATGTGTTTAAAGAAAGTAATAAAGCGTGATTAGTGAAAGTGTCGTGTGATAGTTAACGCAAGTATACAATTCGTCATTCGCCTATAAGGAATCCTGCAACAAGTAACAATGTTTCATTTATAAATTACACTATAATTGATTAACATAAATTTCATATCTCAATAAACTCATCTCATTTTCAAAGACCCACGATGTTCAGATACTAAACATTCAATTTATGCTAAACGACATGTTTGGGTGACTTATGATATAGCACAGTAAGAAACCAATGCTAATAATTATTGAAACGATAAATGCATTAAATAATTAAATATAGATTGAATAGTATAGAAGCCGTAGCAATTAAGGATTGATGATAGATATACTTATATACACATATATGTTTGTTTGATGAATAGCGGTAATTTAAGTTTAGTAATGGAGTAAATTGAATCTACTAAGTACTCCTTTGAATATACTTGATTAATCTGATTTCGAAGAAGCTGTAAACTAGAAATATTAATAAATTCTTTTGTTGTTATTAACTATAAAGATGATAGTAATGATTAAGTCTATGATGTATTCAGTAACAAGAATCTAACAATACAAATATTAGTATCTGAACAGTTTGTTATTATTTCATAAACAAACCTGAGATCTCCTGCTCTGGCGCCCAAGTAATAATTAATAATATAAATTTGAGTGGTGCAGTTCTCACAAAATCTTATTAGTTATTAAAATAAGTTATATTTGGCGCATTCAAATGTGGAGTAAAAGCTCAATAAGTAATATTTGTCGCCCATAACGTGGTGCAGTTGTTCCAACAAGTAGTTTCTCCGCAAAGTAATATTTGCCGCCCAACTGGTGGAGCTTAATTATAAAATTAAGTAAGCTCGGTAAAATGAGATGAGTAGAGAATAAGAAATAGAATATAAAAATTTAAAATTAATGTTAACTAGAAGTAAAACTAGAGAATTAAGGAATTTTAATAGACATATAAATAGTGAAGTAAAAATGGCAAGTAACGATAATACCAATAATACCAATAATAGTGATGAAGGGGAGGTCGAAGTTAATAACCAGATGGGAGAGACGGGAATACTTGACGAATTAACTGATAACGAAACCGCACCGGTTCCTTCAGAGGCAAGGGGACGGGCAGAAGAAAACGTAACCAGCGCAACACAACATACAATAACAAACATAGACATAGTCACAATGCTACAACAAATAACGGAAACCAATAAACAGACAATGGAAAAAGTAACACAACAAATGACAGAAAAACTAACAAAACAAATGACAGAAATCACTAAACAAACAACGGAAAACAATAAACGGACGGAAAAATTGGAAGAAAAATTAACGCAACACATGGCAGAAAATACCAAGCAGCTAGAAAAGAGAATTGAAGATGTTAAAGAGAGCATGCATGAAAACAATATACAATTAAGGGCGGATATTGAACAGTACATGACACAACAGTTAAACGAGCACAGATTGCAAGTAGAACAACAACTTAGTGCGATTAGGCGCGAGAACCAAGAATTATCAATAAAAGTGAGATCGGAAGCAAAGGAAGTGGTAAATGAAGAGATGAAAACATTTCAAACGCACGTGAACGAACAACTGGAGAGAAAAGAACAGATCATCCGGCACACGCGAGAAGAAGTCGCACTAGAAATTAACAAGCTAACTAAAAAGGTAGATCGAAATAATAAGAAACAAGAAGACCAAGTTCAGCAACACAGACAAGAAGTTACCCGTGAAATAAATGAGGTAAGAGATGTAACTACAGAGCAGATACAAAGACTCACAGAACGATACGAAAATAATTGTGTAGAAGTGGATGGACGATTAACCCAGGTAAAGGAAGACGTGAGAGCGAGATTGGCGCAGTTGGGAGCGGTACCAGTGCAACGCAGTATCACGGTGGAGCATCTGAAGAGTGTGTCATTCAACGGGGAAGGGGAATACCCCATGGAATTCATAAAGGAGTTGGAGGAGATCCGGAAGGAGTATTACGCGAACGAGGGGGTAAACTGGGTCGCAAGACATCTAGAAGGTGAAGCAGCGATATGGTGGCGGTTGATACGAAGTGATATTAATACATTCCAAGAGTTCCAGAACGCATTCATTGCGAAGTATTGGAACCAAATGGTACAAGAAGAGGTGCGTGACCGGCTGGAATTCGGGAAATACAGGTATGAGAGTGGATTGAGCATGGTTCAATACATGGAGAGATGTATATTACAAAATCGCCAACTGATTCCACCCATATCTGATCAACACTTGATAAGGAAGTTAGCACGCCATTACCACCACGATATAGCTGTCGCTACTATCACTAGAGGAGTCAGTAACATTGCCGAATTCCAAATGTTATTGATGGAGTTTACAGCAATGCGAAGTATGAATACAGTACAACGACACCAGGTAAAGCGAGAAGAAGAAAGTACAAATCGCCCGTGGCAGAATAGGAGGGCAGAAAGGCCGGCGGATAATGGTAATAACTCCTGGCGGAACCGGGTGCAGAATAATAATGAGCACGGTCGACGGGACGTAAACAAGGGTCCACAAAAGCACGTGTACGAGGCGCAGGTCAACGCCATCGCAAGTACAAGTCAAGCTCAAGGACAAACAACCAGCCCAAATACACAATATCATAATTCAAAAAACTGAGTAGGGTTTCACGTAGTGATAAGGTAGATTTAGTAAGTAGTTATAAGGAAATTAGCACAACATTTGTAGATGTAAGGGATGACTTATTAGAAGACGATAAAGAGACGATAAGAACACGAAGATTGAAATGTCCGGAAGTGGAGTTGTATCTAAATGGGGTACCGGTTATTTCTTTACTTGATACTGGATCGCAGATTAATGCAATTTCCAGAGAATGGTTTAATAAAAACAGAAATAAAATGGGAAAATTGAATATACTAAGACTAACAAATACAATAGTGAAAGGAGCGGTTGGTAAAAAATCTAAGCAAATTACCCAACAAATATTGGTAGAAGTAAAATTCGGTGCGTGCGTGATCGATAGTGTGTTTATTATCGTACCCGATCTTATAAGAGATTGTATAATGGGGATTGAGCTGTTACAAGAAGGTGGCTGTATCATCAATTTCAATAACAACCAAATAACATTTAAGAATCACGTCACAGAAATAGGTGTACCGGAAAGTTTAGAAATGCTAACACTGGAAATGAACCAGGGAGAGGAACATACCACTACAATGATCCGGGAAAAGCTGGAGGAAGTGAATGGGATTAGCAAGCAAACGAAGAAGGAGCTGGAAGAGGTATTATTAAATAACCATAGAATATTTCGGGAGCAACCAGGTAGAGTAAATGGATATGAGCACAAGTTCGTCGTAACGGATAACACGCCATATTGCATAAAGGGTTGGGCTATACCCATAAAATATCAAAGTGCCGTCGACCAAGAAATAAGAAAAATGGAGGAATGCGGAGTGATAGAGCGAGCTGCCAGCCCATATATAAACCCTATCGTGACTGTCATCAAGAAGGACCAGTCGGTACGGTTATGTCTGGACGCCCGGCGAATTAATTCGGTGACTATACCAGATTATGAAGGGGCGGTACCAATTAATGAGGTATTAGCGAACTGCGGTGACATAAGGGTAATGAGCAGTATTGATCTGACTAGTAGTTTCTGGCAGATGCCATTGGCCAAAGAATGTCGTGACTACACAGGGTTTTTATATAAGGGACGATGTTACCGCTACACTGTTACTCCGTTTGGACTAAAAACCAGCTTGGCGAGCCTGACCCGTGGATTGGATCATGTGCTGACTGACGAAGTGAAGCGATTCACAATTATATATGTGGATGACTGCTTATGCGTATCCCGGAGCATTGAAGAACACATAGTCCACCTGCGATTGCTACTCGAAAATTTGAAACAAGCTAACCTCACCGTGAATCTACGGAAATCAAAGTTCTTCAGACAGAAGATAGATTATCTAGGGTACGAGCTATCTACTAAAGGCATCAGTGCGTCACCAGAAAAGGTAGCTGCAATAATGAACTTCCCTAGACCAAGGAATCCAAAACAGCTAAAAGGATTCCTAGGATTAACAAACTTTTATAATAAATTTACGAGTCGTTATGCCGAAGAGACTCAGCCACTGCTACAACTGCTGAAGAAAGGAGTAAAGTTTAAATGGACGAAAGAGCAGGACGAACAGTTCGAGAAGGTGAAAAAATTGTTCGTAAACACGGTGATGCTCAGACATCCAAATCCTAACAAAAGATTCTACCTACAAACAGATGCAAGTAAATATGCGTTAGGAGGGCAGTTGTATCAAATTGACAATGATAATCAGATAGGAGTCGTTGCATTTACTAGCCGCGTTTTCAGGGGAGCAGAACTCAATTATTTTACCACAGAGTTAGAATTATTAAGTGTAGTACACTGTTTAAAGAAATTCCGAACATATGTGTTAGGGCGTCCACTAACAATAATAACGGACAACAAGGCCCTAACTTTCATGCAAAAATGTCAGTTAACGAATTCAAGAATTACGCAATGGATACTCGCTATCCAGGAGTACGACTTCAAGATCCTACACTGTAAGGGTAGTGAGAACATCGTAGCGGACATACTTAGTAGATATCCCGAAGATTCACAGATGGACAGACCCATGGATTATGATGAGGAATTAGAAATAAATGCGATAGAAATAAAGATCAACCCAAAGCTAAGGACACAATTACAAAACATATCACAATTACAGAAAAACGATGAGAAACTGAAGAAAATCATAAATCAATTACCGAGTGATCCGTGCAGTAAACTACACAAGATATATATATATACGTGGCTCAACCAAAAATTATACCGTCAGGAGAAGCGGAAATGGAGACTGGTACTGACGAAAGAGCTGGGTGAAGATCTAATTAAGGAGATCCACACAATATATGGTCATATTGGTATAAAAAGGACATATGAACTAGCCAAAGAATACTTCACGGGGGACCACTTGTCTAAATTTACAAAACGATTGATCCGAAACTGCGAAAGATGCCAAAAATGTAAGGATCACCACAGAAAGGGTATTGGTGAGACCAAACCAATATTACCAAAGGCCCAAGGAGAGTTGGTCAGCATGGATTTCTATGGACCATTACCGACATCAACGGGCGGTGTAAAATATTTATTAATAATTATCGACAACTTTACTAAATATGTAAGATTATATCCCATGAAAAGAGCAACGACTGCCACAACAATTAATAAGTTAAAGGTATATATACAGGAGGTAGGTAAACCGACTGCTATATTAACTGATAATGGAGCACAATTCACCAGTAAATCGTGGGTGAAGAACTTAATCCACCTTGGGATTAAACCGAAGTACACGGCTATTCGGAACCCATGTACGAACCTAGCGGAAAGGGTAAACAGACAGCTAGGGAATATGTTTCGAATACTGGTGGGTGGACACCACACAAGGTGGGCTAAATATATTCGATTGGTAGAAAAGTGTATCAACGAAACATATCACGATACCATCGAGATGACACCACATCAGGCTCAGTGGGGTCAGAAACCAAAAAGAGTGTGGGAGATGTACGTTGATAAAGAACTGATGAAGGACGAAAGGAAGGTAAACCCAGATGAACTCTACCAAAATTTGAAAAGAAAGGGTGAGAAGAGAGCGGGGAAACATAATGAAGGGAAAATGCAGCTGAAGTTCAATATTGGAGACCTGGTGCTGATCAGAACTAACCCGATCTCTGAGTTAACAAATAAAATCACTGCGAAATTTTGTGAGCTCTACGAAGGCCCATACAAGGTCAAGGAGGTCAAAGGGGGTGCAACATACGTGGTAGCTGAGATCGACGACCTTGAATCGGTGCGGGGAATCTTCAACGTCAGACAGATGAAGCCATATTACCACGAATGATTCGCTATGCAAAGGGGAATTTAAAGATAAATAATATTAAAATTCCTTAACATAAACAAATTTTATGTAATCAATTTAACCTGAGATGGATAAAGTGTATTAATATTTATATGTAATTAACATAACGTAAATATTATGTAACATAACTTAAATATTATGTATGTAAAGAAGATACAAAGAAATTTGATGTTAGAACTAAATGGACAAAAAAAAAAAAAAAAAAAAAAAAAAAAAAAAAAAAAAAAAAAAAAAAAAAATAGTAATCGAATGTTATACGTTAAGGAGAGAAAGTAACTTAAGTCTTAGAAAGGGATAGTGATTGTTTAAAATGTGTGTTAAAGTAGCGAGTAAGCGGGGGTAGGAGAAAGTAATGTCATGTAAATTAGAAGTAAGGGTGGTAAGATAAGTAGCACCGCGTATACCCTTCGTGCGAAAGCGACAGTGACTAGCTAAGGGGACCAGTTTTGACCGTATTGTTAAAGTGTGTCACACCAAAAGTGTAACTTTCATTGAATGGTTGTGTTGTTAGAGGCATACGAAATGATTCCACAAATTATATAAAACAATTACTGGAATCAGTTCGGGGGACAGATGAAACGATACTGTATAACCGTATCATAATTTAATATGTATGTAAATAACTATAATAAATAAGCAAATTTTAATGATAAATTAAAGTATTGAAATGTACGTAGTTTTTAAGTAAAGTTATAATTGAATAGTAAATCTAAAGAGGCTCGGCTGTGCGACAGTCCGGCGCCGACAAAAATATATATAATAGACCTAAGACACCCTACATGTCGTAAACACATAAATTGTATTGTAGTGTAAAACTAGCAAAAAACGCCTAGATACCGTTAGACTAACGGTACAGTGTCCTTCAACAGACAAAAGAGGCCACGCCAGTAAATATGACGATTTTAGAAAGTCGCGTCACTTTTTAGGGAGTATAACGAACACCCGCGTAAAATTATCGCCCGCACTTTGGGAACCAATCACCTATAGCGTCAGTAATGAGCGCGAAAAAGAGACGACACCAGACTGGATACATTCAAAAATACCGGCAAAATTTTGAATGTGAGACCAATAAGGAACGATCAACAGAAGATGTAGTGAGGGTAGAATTGAAGAAACTATAAAAATAACACGCGGAGCCCACAACGGGGAAGTCTAAGTTAAAAATTCACGCAAAACACGTGAAACCTGCGTCACTCGATGTGAGCAAATTAAATTACAGTAATCCAAGTTCAAATCAATATTCGCTCGGTTTAATAGTGACAGTCAGCAAGAAGTTTATTTAGATATGTGCGCGAAAGTACGTGTGGACAAGAAGCTATTTAAATTGTGCGCGTAATTTGTAACAAAAGTATATTATTTAATTGTGCGTGACGTACAGTAATAACGCGAGCGTGTGATGTGTTTAAAGAAAGTAATAAAGCGTGATTAGTGAAAGTGTCGTGTGATAGTTAACGCAAGTATACAATTCGTCATTCGCCTATAAGGAATCCTGCAACAAGTAACAATGTTTCATTTATAAATTACACTATAATTGATTAACATAAATTTCATATCTCAATAAACTCATCTCATTTTCAAAGACCCACAATGTTCAGATACTAAACATTCAATTTATGCTAAACGACATGTTTGGGTGACTTATGATATAGCACAGTAAGAAACCAATACTAATAATTATTGAAACGATAAATGCATTAAATAATTAAATATAGATTGAATAGTATAGAAGCCGTAGCAATTAAGGATTGATGATAGATATACTTATATACACATATATGTTTGTTTGATGAATAGCGGTAATTTAAGTTTAGTAATGGAGTAAATTGAATCTACTAAGTACTCCTTTGAATATACTTGATTAATCTGATTTCGAAGAAGCTGTAAACTAGAAATATTAATAAATTCTTTTGTTGTTATTAACTATAAAGATGATAGTAATGATTAAGTCTATGATGTATTCAGTAACAAGAATCTAACAATACAAATATTAGTATCTGAACAGTTTGTTATTATTTCATAAACAAACCTGAGATCTCCTGCTCTGGCGCCCAAGTAATAATTAATAATATAAATTTGAGTGGTGCAGTTCTCACAAAATCTTATTAGTTATTAAAATAAGTTATATTTGGCGCATCCAAATGTGGAGTAAAAGCTCAATAAGTAATATTTGTCGCTCATAACGTGGTGCAGTTGTTCCAACAAGTAGTTTCTCCGCAAAGTAATAGTATACTGTCAGACCAAGGTAAACAATTCCAGAATCAAGTGTGGACAAACACCTTAGAGCAAAATGGAGTCCAGCCGATACTCACAGCAATACGGAGACCACAGGGAAACCTGGCCGAAAGAATAAATAAAGAGCTAGGAAAATTATTTAGGTTATATTGCTACGACAAACATAGCACCTGGCCACAATACGTAGAATTCTTTGAAAAAACATTAAATGAAAATTACAATCACACAACTGAATATACACCCAAGGAGTTGGAAACAGGCGAACGACCGACCAGAGTGTGGTCTAAATATGTAAAGAAAATACCAACTGCCAATATGCTTAAACCTTGGCATATGAAGATCGAGGATGCAAAAGTTAACATCAAAAACAAAGCAGCAAAGCGAACACAGAAATTCAACGCAGCTCACAAATTGCAACAATTCCAAATAGGAGAAACCGTATTATTAAAAATGAACCCTGTTGGTAAAAGTGAGGACAATACTGCGACCAAATTCTTTAAATTATACGATGGACCTTACACAATAACTGAGAGAGCGGGTAGGAACACGTTTATGGTGACCGACACTAGAAAAAATAAATCTCTAGGAAAATACCACGTGTCGTCACTACGAAAATACTTTAATAAAACATAAAAGTCAGTAAATAAATAGTCATATGATTTGTATGTATAAACAACATGAGAAAATTTAAACAAAGAATTATGGTACGAAGTAAATGCATACAAAACGAAACAGCTGACGAGAGAAGACGGTTGACTCGCGCACACAGCTGACCGCAGACAACGAGGAGAGAGCGAGGGGGGGACACGCTACGTCACTTAGTGACCCTCAAACGCAACAAAGAAATGTTTACAGCGGAAATGAAGGAATGGAATGCAGGAACTTGATAACAAGCCATTCTCCCACCAGCTGGTAGTGTTTTCAACACAGGAGGGGATTAGTAAATGTCAACAACACAGTTTAAGCTTGACAACATACCCGACTGACCTACTAACCTATAGAAAATGTGGGGTGGAATGGGAAAGCATTTATGTAAATAATAATTAGTAAAGTAAGGATAGGATTATAATAACAATATTACAATATATGTAAAAGAGTATTAATAACAAATAAATATGTAAAATGTATACCATAACAAAAAGAAAATGTAGTTAAGAAAGTATAATAATAAGAATTGTGTAATTGTGTATCAATATTTCAAATGTAAAAACAGTTTAAAAAGAACCTATCAGAGCGTGAACAACAACCCGTGACAGTGATAAACCAATAAGGGTAGAGTGTCATTAAACTAGCGGGAAAATACAGGGCGACGTCGCTAACGCGCTCAAAGCACGTCAGTCTGCATTAAACCACCGGTTCGAGTAGTCCGCTTTAAAACACTAGTTCAGAAAGTCTATGTTAAACAAACCAGTTCAAATAGTTTACAGTAAAACTCTAATACGGAACATCGGTTGTGAATTACTAGCCCGAGCAGTGCGTAGTGAGAAAAATAACGTGACAAGTTAAACATAAAAACACTCGAATTTAACGTGGAAGCGACTCCGTTCATAGAAATCAACCATAGTGTAAAAAATTAGCATCTGAACGTAAAAATTCCACATCAGGGAGGCAGTACAATTCCACATCAGGGAGGCAGTAAAATTCCACATCAGGGAGGCAGTACAATTCCACATCAGGGAAGCTGAGAACACTCCACATCAGGGAAGCTGTACACATATCCACACCACGGAGACGGGATAAACAGAAGAGGAACCATTGGAACATTCAAACCCAGAGACGCCCATGAGATAGACGCCGGAACTACAGTAACAAGTAGAGTATTAAATATTTAAGTTTGAATTCAAAAGACAGTAGACAAGAAAGAGAACAATTTCAGAGACCATAAAAAAGAAATTTATGTAATTAGTAAAGTAAGGTAACGGAGCAAATTGAAGTAGAGTCATTTAAAGAGTTAAAGTAAAGTAAAATAAAAAGACAAACATTAAACAAAATTTTTATAATAACTAAAGAGTTAGAAGTAATTATTTCAAAAATAACACCCATCCATCACATTCTCACACACAGGTCCTACAGAATATAAGTATAGCAGAGAAGTAAAAGTAAATTCAGTTAAGGTAAGTCTAATTCAAATTGCATGGGTCTTTGTGTGTGTAAACTGAACAGTATTAATACTCGCTGTTGCCCAAAATTGGCGATACCAGTAAAACACACCAACAAAGTCCAGTTGCAATATATACTCCTGGTACCTGTAAATACATCAAAACATCAAACATATATCAAAATATAAGTTCCTTCTTAATCGCTACCTGAAAAAACATATCACGTATATGAAATATACATACAATAAAATCAAATAATATTTACTTTATTTAATGCGTTCATTCACCCAGATGGATTAGCTTTAATTGGCCATGATTATATCTTAAATGCAACCTTCCTTTAATAACTTTTACTATAATTACTCAGGGATAGATTCTTTGAAAGAGACAGGACAGTAGTTTAATTATGCTACTAAAATCATAAAGTATTACTTGACAAGTGTTTATCCATTATACTCCATCGGTGCTAGATTCCAGGTGGTGATGATTTTTTGAAGACGGTGCTCCATTGGATGATGATGATGAGATCACTTTCACTGGGTATTCACTTATGCACACGCGTCGTCAACAGAATAGTGTAGGTGTGTTATGTTTATTCACGGCTTGTCTGCACAATTCGGCTCATCCCGCGTACAACCATCATTAATCAGTTGTGTGGACTTTGTGTTTGTGTTGTAAATGTTTACTCAAGTGTTCAATGCGGTTCTTTGTGTGTGCCCACTAGGTAATAATATGTGGTAATAGAATAGTTCTTTTAGATAAATGTGCCTCGATTATTGAAGATTATGAACATTACTGTGTCATTCATGCACATCGTAAATAGTTGTTCGTTATATTGTTTCACTAGGTCGCGAAACGATTCTAAAATTTCTAAGTTCAACAAAGTTCACTTCTAAACATACTGTGTACGTTATCGTTCTCCATTCCGCGTACTTCAATATTTCGCGACTGATCGCTTTACTGATTCACTGTTAGAAAATTACGTGTCTGTTCTCGATACTGTTATTGCACTTAATAAAATTATGAAACTCTCCGCAACATTGTAAGACTGATCGCGAGAGTTATGTGTCTCTCTAAACTTTGTATAAGACTGATCGAAAATACGAAAATATTATAAGACTGAGCGAAAATTTCTACGTGATTGAGACGAATTTTCTATATGACTGCTCCTTTTCCGAGGTGGACAATTAGTTTTTATCAACCTCTCCCTACTAGAATTTGGTCTCCAGCTTGTCCACGCCTAAGATCACCATGATAGGCTGAACAACTACCCTCTCTCGAAATCTTTTCCCACTATTTCGAAGTCTTATAGTCTTCTACCCTCTGATTTGTTCTTCTTCTGGTTACTATGGAAACAGGCTTCTCCTTCGCTCTCTTCGTAAAATACTTATTCTGATAGGTGGTTGGATATGTCTTTTGAATCGGCTGTTCAGGTGTTACTCTCATTCGGAGAAATCCAAGACATTGCGTGCCTGTCAGTCAACTTATTGTCTAGAGTTTTAAGCAAGGGTTGCCCTAACATCCTGGAGTATTGTTCATGTTTGTAACACCGCTTTCTGGCAATTAACCATTTTACGTCAAGTGTCAGCTGCTGCAGCCACCACGCTTTCTCGTTGTAAATCTCAGCATGTCACTTAAACGTTACATCCCGCTGTGCAACCTCGTTGCTCCTATTCACAATTTGTTGCTCGCATCGTTTCTATAGAGTGCTTCGCTTCTTCAATCCTTTGTGACCTTTCCTCGTTTTTGTCGTGATCTCGTTTCTTAACTAAACCCTTAAATGAATCCTCGCTTCGATTCTGTGTAAACGTGTGAATGAGCCCAAGTACATTGTTCGGTTTGTTTTGGTGTCGTAATTCTCAGTTGATCCTCGCCTGTCAACTTGAGTCGTCGTTCCTTTTGCTAAACACACTTCCATTGTCTGATATTGGCGTTGGTTGTCGCCTTTCCCAATTAACTTTGTTTATAGCCTTTTCTTGGAGTCGTTGCCACAGCTGGTCGAGAAGGAAAATTAAAATTTTTAAATTTTCGTTCGCTATAAATATTTTCTGGACATCTTGAATTTTTTTACTATTTTTTTGAATTTTTGGTTTTACAGAATCCCAAAGAATTTGGAAAAATGACCAAACTCACATTTAAATGAATGTTTCACTGACTTGACTGTATAGGGAGACTGACATTTGAAACACCACATCTCCATGAAGTGCAGTTTTTCAGGAGCAAGAAAAAATGTTTATCTCTGAAAATAATATAATTTTTTTCATTAATGGTGAAATTTTACACTTACTAAAACAAAAATAACAGGGGTTTGCTGTGTTAGTAAGGTATAAAAGAATAAATAAATTTGGGATATGTGCCATTTCAATAATAAACGATAATTTCTGTACCTCATAATGACAAAATAAAAGAATATAGCTTAGAAATTAGACATTTTCATTCATGAAAAAGGTAAATTTTATTATGATAATAATTATTAATAACCAAAAATCATTAAGCAAGCTTTAAAAAAAAAAAACAAAGTAAGGCACTCGATGTAAATGTTTTGTTTAGATTATATCCACTATTGGTCAACTTCTCACCATTAGTTGATGGCCACCACTACAATATGTTATACAGTTTCTTGTATTGGTCTGAAATATATTTTCTGGACATCTTGAATTTTTTACTATTTTTTGAATTTTTGGTTTTATGTAACCCCAAAGAATTTGGAAAAATAACAACTCACATTTAAATGTCTCGCTTAATCATCAATGTAACTTGTGGTAACTTCAAATATTCTTATCATATTCAAACATAAAAAACTGGAAACTGTACATTCTGATCTTTTTGTATGGCTCAAGTGCCAGTATATTTTTAATAAAATTTTTGTCACCAACCTTTAAAATTTAAAATAAACTTGCTATTGTTAGACTGACAGTGTATTTACCTTTTGCACTTGACTGTACAACATGTTTTGTGTACTCTTCTAGAGTGTACACACGATCTATATGACATAAGAATTGTTTAATTACTCCAAAATTGCAGTCACAAGGTAGAAAACAGACCACAAACAGGAAAACACTGGAATCCCTTATCAAATCTTCCTGTAGTAGGTAATGTTAAAAGAAACTGTATTACAACATCACCAGGTGATTCAGATTTTCATCCGATCATCCATCAGGAAATATGTGAACCTGTGTTAACAATTGCAGGAATATTTCTGTAAACGTTTCACAAAACTACATATTTCATTGGGCTCTTTCTTGCCATCCCCTTCATGATACATGAACATCTCACTCACCAGTTTTTAAGCTGTGTATTTAAAATAAATTAACCCAGATTTGCGTGAAAGAAAATATTTCTTGAATTGGTATATGAGGGAGAGTCAAATTCTGCATGTAGTTGAATACAATGCCACAGGTGTCATTACACTGCTGGCATAGTCTCAGTTCCGGATACTGTTGTATAAACCTATTTTGACTTTCTTTATGAGTTAATACTTCTGCAACTGGCAGCCTCTTTCACATGATCATTAAGTGTCAAACTTTTTATTTTATTGGCAAGTTCTTCACATTTAGAACAGACATCTTTCTGAGGTTGTCCAAATCTCAAATAAAACGTTTCGTTAAAGTAAGAATAAAATCGGTATGGAGAACCATACATGACTTCCATGTTGTAAGATTTATATTTAAAATCATTTACTTGAATTCGGTTTGATAATTTCTAAACAAGAAAAATATCCCCCACCTTGTAAATAGAGTTTTATGTTTACATATTGAATTGCAATATTGTTTACAAAATTGAATGCAATATTTCCATAGCAGCTACTTCTTCGTTGCCTATAATGTAGTACACCTATAAATAAAAAAATTATCTCCCCCTTCAACTATCATTTTCATTTATAGAAAATTACCCCATCCCCCTTCAACTATGCTTTTCATTTATAGTGGAAGTGTTATTTATATTTATATTTCGTATTAATATTATGATTTATTGAAAAACGTTTATGCTTTTCATATTTTGTCTACCTTTTTTCAGTGGATTATTATGACCTTCTTTTCAGGATACTTTATTTATCAAAATTAAGTACTTTGCTCTTGTTAAAATGTAAAACGTTGCAGGTAAACTATCCCTTTCCCTTAACCAATCTACACCAAAATCAATAGGCCTCGAGTCCTCTACAACTTGGGTACATATTGTACTGATCTTTTTTCAGATCTGGGTCCGGTATTATTAAATTTTATTTTGTTTCTTATTCTTATCTACTCAGGGCTGCGGTACATAAAATAAAAATATATATAGAGTTTAGAACCAAGTTATTTATTAATTAATATATTGTTTTTCTTTTTATACAATTTATAAAAAGAAAAAAAATTCTTTCTATATAAATGATTACAGTTCCAAATTTTTCTACCAGAGCACAGCACTGGCTGTAGATTTACGAGTATAATTCTTTACTCACTCGCCTGTGGCGCTAGATATTGAGTATATTTACTGAAATAATAAATACATTAAGTTTAACTTGCTGTTAGTTAATTTTTACAAATAAATAATATTTTATAAGTTACAAGTCTGTATTTGTTTGTTTCTTATTCGTTAAAATAGTTTGTCTATTGCACACAAGACATGGTTACCCTGTGAGTTTTATGTGCTTAATTCCACTTTCGTTTAAACTGTGACTGTTCATAGGTTATGGTGTCTTCAGTATTATTGATTATTAATATATAATATTACCTGATCAGTGAGTACCACTTTCATTCACTATTAATTTAATTTTTGTTTCTTATTTTTCTTTCCCGTTATTATATTACTTTTCTTGAGTTAATTAGTTTATTTTGATTTGGCTCTTGCACTCTCTATTTACATGTATGTTACTGAACACTTGAATTATTATTTCACTTCTTCACGCTACGTCTGCGCTGGATGATTGTCAAAACAAAAGTGACGCTTTCTCCACAAACACGTCTAATTCCGTGTCCCGAAAACAGAAAGCTTTGCGTTTTTCGTACCAACAATCACTTTTATAATTTCACACATTTAGCCTTATTATGGTCCTGGACTCACTAAATATACTTAATGTTACTGAATTTTACATAGTTACAGTCTTTTTACTTTTAATTTTCACATATTGAGTGATTTATCAATTTGTTATAATATACAATTTGTTCATAAACTGTAGGTAAACGTGATTAGTTATTCATAATTAGGTTCCATTTGTTATATGACATTCTATCAAAACACAATTTGTAACTAAACTAATTCCATATTATTTAAAACAATTTCTGATTAATTTCAAATTAATAATGAGTTTCATAAATGATTACATAATTTTTGGGTTTTAATTATAGTTTTTTACACATCAAACGTTTATACCCAGCCAAAGCTTGGTACGAGGCCTTACACCTATATTGAATATGGCTGACAATATTACCTTGTAAATTATAAATTTTTCAATTTTATTCAGATTTAGGCCTTAGTATGTACTGGTGTATTTTACAGCAGTACAATATACAAAAATTTATTTGATTCTGTTTGAATTTGCAGTAGTTATTGTTCGCCACAGAAAACATTCTACACATAGACACTTTTCGGAAAATGACTTTTCTTCATGCTTTGAGGGTAGTACAATCAAATCAGCACTTATCTCGAACACTATTTTTTTGCTATCACCATACTTCCATTTCCTTACTGAACATGGAAGTAATAAAAACTGTACTTCACATTAAAGTTGTGATGCTTTTTGTTAAAAAAAAACTATGCATTATTTTATTGTTGAGTCTAGCATCTAAATATTTTACATCAGTACTAGTACAGTGTGATTCATTAACCGGGAAAGCCTCTATATTGCCATGTATTAGATTACATATTTCTCTACTGATCACATGTGATTTTAGGCTGTAGCCTTTTTTGTCAACTGAGGTTTCTCCAGTTACAAGAATCTTACAAATCCTATTAAAATATAACCTTATATCAAACATTAAATCCCAACAACAGCAACAATGAATGTTTAGGTTAGCAAGGAAAAATCCCAGTACATGACATTATGAACAGCTGATTTGAAACAGTTTGTTATTGAAAGGGAACATCTCCTGAATATGTTCACTTTCAACATTATATCTAGAAAACGAATTCATGTAAATACTAATACATACTAATTACACATGTGCCCTTTCTTCAATATATTATGCAGTAATGAGTGATGAAGACACTGTGAAGTCTTTCGTCTGACTTCACACAAAGTGTTTAGTGAATCAGAAATAATTTTATTGGTACCTACTAAATATAAAAAGAACATATTTTAATGGCAGTATTATAAGAAAACACTATGAAGTTCGTGAATAAAAGAAAAACACATAGTCAACAATAAAACTTGATTTCTGAAAAATAGGGGGATGTGACTGTCCAATAATAAGTGATTCATTTACATAAGACGGTTTTTGGAATGGGAACCTAGACAAAACTGTCTATAAAAAGTATAAGTAGGCTTTCAGCATTTCTTATTAAGAAAAGCCCAATGGTTTGAATTCAGGCTGTGTAAAGTATGAGTAGATGTAAAGAATTAATATAAACCTATAGCTCACAACAAATGGTCGAGGCTGGGGAAGAAAATATGAAAAATGACATTTTTTCTTGCAAAAGGGTAGAAAATGAAACCATATTAACTGGTTTTTATAGTTGTGTCTCACTTATGCTTGGTCTATCAGTAGACCATATGTGGCACCATTTATTTACCTCTGTACCATCAACAAGAAGTCAGGAACTCTCCTCAGGTAATTAAAATAGTCACTTGTAATAGTTACAAATAGAACAATTAAATAAATTGGTCCTATTTATTTTTTTTTCTTTTGTTATACATGGAAATTGTGTATTAATTTTTGCTTTTTATTACTGCACCTTAATAGTAACAAACAGATGAAACATTATTATTTTGTTGTTAGACAGAGATAATGCGTAACGAATTTGAACGTATGCAGCAACGCTTACCCATGGATGTATTAAGTATGAAACGATATGAATTACCACCACCACCTGCTGGCAAAATGACTGATATTGCAGCATGGAGTGAGTGCGTTGAGAACTCAATGGCACAGTTGGAACATCAAGCAACCAGGTAAAAAAAAAAACAATATAATATGCTTACTAAATTGTGTTTATTTTTCTTTAAAACTGGACTGTGAATTTTGCAGGATTCGTAGAAAAATCAACATAATCTCTAGACTTTGATGTAACATAATTCTGTTACGTTCTTGTTGTAGTTCTTGAGGTTAACTTTGTTTTCTACATTTTCAGTCTACAAAATGGGAGTCAAAAAATATTTACGATTTGTTATTGCTCTTTGCCCCTATAAAATGACAAGCTTTACTAAAACACATTTTCACTGTAAAAGTCACAGATTTTAACAATATTTCATGCAGTGTGCTTCAGTTTCAGTTGTGGATAGGTACCATGCAGATTTTACATCATGTAATTAATGTAGTATGCATAAGATGTGTATAATAGTATACAAAGTTGATAGTAATTATATAAATGTATTTGTTCTTTCTTATCTTCATAATACCCAGATAGGTAAATGGATACACATCGCTGAGAATGAGTTGGCTGAACATAAAAAATTGTTCAGTTTTTTCACACATAACAAATTCTTTCGCCTGACTTCACACAAAGTGTTTAGTGAATTAATTTTATTTGTACTAAATATAAAAAGAACCTATTATAATGGCAGTATTATAAGAAAACACTGTGAAGTTCGTGAATAAAAGAAAACACATAAAGTTCAAGAAAAGTAAAACTACAACATACATGTGTACACAGTAATGTGTGTGTGTGTGTGTGTGTGTGCGCGCGCGCTCACAAAAGATATTCCTTTCTATATTCATCTTTTTAGCAGATTACCTTGTATTGTTCACAATGGTTTTGTGATTTCTTTCAGGCTTGTATGACCTTCATGATTATAAACACTTATTTCAAAACCAATATGTTACTCCTGATCTACTCTGTATGTCCAGTGTACCATCTCTTATATTCCTGTACTTTACTGTATATGCTAAAAATTAACATGTCATCTCTTAAGCATATATCACCATTGCCATTGTGCAAAGGTGTCTCATCTCCACAGCCTCTATTATGTGAAACTTAACACATTTCAGTGCATTTGTCATGTATATAAACAATATATTCTGCAATCATTATCATTTTGTCAGTATTCTTCCAAAAATTCTGATTTTAAATTAATATTATTCAGTATCAAAAACCACAAAGCCATATATAATCAATTTCACTGATGAAAGAAACAGTGTTAGGTGCAGGTTTGAACACAAATCTGTGTGACTGTATTATTTTGTCAAATCTTTCTCCTGTCTGGATTAACATGAATTGTGTAAGTTACTCCCAAGTACTTATCCAAAAGTAAATTTATCAATATACACAGAAAATTGTAATAACTAAATTGATAAATAATGCACTTTATTTCAGCAACAGTGCAATAATTTATTATAGTATTCAGTTTGCTAATTTATGTTCATATTGTTTATAGGGTTTGTAATTTGGAACTGATGTTGGAGTATGGATGTGAAGCATGGAAATCGTACCTAGATTTACTGGTTAAATGTGTATCATCAGCACAGAAACAACTTCAAGCTCTCAGGTTTGTTGTACTATATAAACTTTCCACTGACATAGGTAATGTAATGGCTTTAATAATGAAAGTGGGTGATAAAATAAAGCTGTAAGCAACAGTTTAAAACTTTGGGAACAATCATAATCATAAGATCTAGCCATACTCTGTGACAGACTCTATGAGAGGATTTGGTAGGTATACAAAAGTTTACAGTCAGTTTGTGTACAGTGCCCAACAAAGGTCAGTAAGGCTCATAAACACAATCATCCTCCTCAACATCAGCTAATAACTGTATGAGATTACTAATAATTATACTGACTCAAAATCGTGTATGTTTTCACAGACTTTCAATATTTGTCTCGTTCTGGACATGTTCGTCTTGTGTTAGTCATATTTCCAATCACAGAGCTGCTACTTTTTTGGGTACTTATAGACTTCTCCATAGACCATAAATCTGTAGTTTGAGAACTAGTTCTCATTATATGTATGGAACTACCTAAATTGTTCTCTACATTGGGCTGTCCAGTACATGCCCCCTCCCAATTCTTATGCTTCATTTGATAAGAATAGTATCATTAATGATTGACAGTAACACAACATTTCTGTATGCTTGTATAAACTGGAATGTAGATTACTTTTTCAGTAACTTCTTTTTTATTAGTCAATGTTAAGGCCAAGTACTTTTTATTTTTTTATTTTAGGAAACTATGACCATTTAGAATTCTACTTGAAGTCAGTTTTTGTGGTTTTAATTGTGCCATGTTATGCTAGGTAAGCCATTTTTTTATTTTATTTTGAAAGGTTCATGGTGATAGATAATATTTAATTTTTGGATAGCAGAGAAGCCTAATATTAATTATCTTATAATATTAACATTTTTATATTAGTTTTATAAAATTATGCCTGTGACGACCTGTTTTTTAACAGTTATAAATATTTATTAAATATTACTAAAAAATAATTTCATATTTTTTCCATTCAGTGTTCTTTTGAATAAACTGTAGTTACCATTTTTTATTTTGCACTTAAAGCCAAAGAAACTTCAGATTTAGGTTTATCAGTAATTAGGAGGGAAAAAATTCTTCAACTAAATAGCAAGAAACCTGCATGCTTCCTGTGGTGTATTATTAAGATACCAAGCATTTGAACAAGTGGAAAGTAGGTGGTATAATCTTGCACCATTGACACCTCAGTGTGTTAATAAGTTAAAGAAGAAATTTTCTGTCTTCCATTAATATACACTATTCTATACTTATATACAATTGAATAATTTACTATTTTTAATAAATAAGATTTCTGTGTTTCTCAATACAGTGCAATTATTTTATTTAATCTGTATTAAATGTATTTTAGTCTGTACAAGGGTAGGGTGAAAAGTTCCAGGACTGAATAAGAAAACTTTTTTTATGGATTAATTTGTATGTATTTTTCAACATATTCTCTATGTAGCTCAATACACTTTTCCCAGTGATGTTCTAAAGTGGTTATGCCAAACTGGTAAACTGATTTGTCAGAGTCCTCAAAGTAGCCATTTACAACATCGATGACTTCCATCGGCAAATTTTTTTCCACCAAGCCATTTTTTGAGGTTATGAAGTAGGTAGTAGTCACTGGGGGCTAAATCGAAGAGTATGGTGGGTGAGGAAGCAATTCAAACTTCAGTTCTTTGATTTCAGCCATTGCAACAATTGACATGTGAGCCGGTGGATTGTTTTGATGAAACAGCACTTTCTTTTTCACTAAGTGTGGCTGTTTTTTCTTGATTTTGGTGTTTAAAAGATGCAGTAGTTTGCATAGTATTCACCATTAATTGTGTTCCCCTTTTCAAGGATCAATGAAGTTTAACTTCATGTGCATCCCAGAAAACAGTTGCCATAACCTTACCAGCAGATGGAATTGCCTTTGGCTTCTTTGGAGTTGGTTCGCCTTTTGCGGTTCATTGTTTTGACTGTTGTTTGGTCTCATGAATGTTGTGGTGGACCCAAGTCTCATCAACGGTTATAAATCAACCCAAAAATTCGGTTGGATTGCACTTATACAGTGGCAAACAATCAGTTGAAACATCCTTTCAACATTTTTTTTTTGATCAGGTGTGAGAAAACGTGGCACTCTTCTAGCACACAGCTTTCTCATATACAAATTTCCGTGTAAGATATTGCGTACACATTCCATTTATATGCCAACAGTTTGCCATCTCGCTCACTTTCGTTCTGCAGTCTGCCAAAATGATTTTGTGGATTTTTTCTGGTGTAGTCACTTCAATGGGATGTCCACTGTGTGGTTCGTCAGTTGTGCTTGTCCAACCCATTTTAAATTCAGCAACCCAGCCCTTTACTGTTGTATTCAATGGAGAAGAGATCCCCAACATTGAATCCAGTTCCTTTTTAATAGCAATACCAGTTGAGCCTTTCAAAAAAAAAAAAAAAAAATCAGCAAAAATTTCCAATTTGTCCAATGTCCAAAAATCCGTGAGGTGCTTAGTGTGATGAACTGTGAAACTAATACTAAACAGACGTTTAATGAAGAAATTTGTGTTAGTGGTTGAAATCACAATCAGAATGATCACTGTTGCACACCACTAATTTTTACATAGTGGTGTGCAACAGTGATCATTCTGATTGTAATACTAAACAGCTCATTTGCTTGTAAGCATCGAAATTAAGCCTACGAAAAATTAAATCATACCCCACAATCAAAATAACGAGTATAGTGGCAGTATCTCTGTGTCAGGCCCAGAACTTTTCAACGTGCTACCCTCATATTGTATGAAAGACATGAATTATTAAGGTAGGTGATTTTACATACAGTGTTGAATAATGCTACCATACATAAATGTATGCTCAGAGACATGCATATTTGTTTACTCCATATTGTGTGGATAAAGGAACATGATAAAAATTCCCAACTTCCATTCCCATTCGTGATAATTACATATAAGTAAAGTATATAACAGTGAAAAGGTGAAATACGAGGTGTGGCTATTAAATAACTGGACTACGTTTGTTTCCTCTGTATGCTGTATGGAGCACATGTCAGTGATTAGAGAAGATAGGTCATTAACCTTTAGCTGTTCTGAATCAGATGAGTCTGTTTGTAACTTCCGCGGGAGGATCAGTAATGTTATAGCCACTGTTAGAAAAACATCATTTGTCACTGTTTTACAAAATAATGGTTAGCCTGAAAATTGAACAATGTGTTAACCACATGTTTCTAGTGAAGAGTGCAACATGTTTAAAAAAGAGTGCAACAAAGTGTTTTTCTTTGTGAAAAGGAATGTTTAAGAATTAAACTATGTCATGTACCCAAGTCTTAAGATTTAGTGAACATAGGGAAGAGGTGGAAGACAATGAGCATCCAGTTTGGCCAATCACGTGTCAAGAACTGATGAAAATGTACAAAAAGGAAGTGAAATTGTATGGAATGTCCATCACCTGAGTATTAGGATATCCCTGAAATGGTGAATATGGACAAAGAAACAGTCAGGCAAGTATAAATGAAAATTTAAACATGAGTAAAGTCTATGCTAAAATTGTTCCAAAAATGCTAACATTTGAACAGAAGTAGTTCTGAAGGAATGTTTTTCTGGCACTTTAAAATGAGTTCAAAAGCAGCCAAACTTTCTTGAAACAGTTATAACATTTGACAAAACTGGATATTTAAATATGATCCTGAGACAAAATATCAGTTCATGCACTGGAAAACACCTAGTCCCCAAGAGTAAAAAAAGGGGGCATATCGTGGTGGAATGGGTTCCCAAGGGGCAAACAGTCAACCAGACTTATTATTTAGACGTGCTGACTAAGCTATGTGAGTGAATAAGGAAAAAGAAATTGGGTTCTTCATGAAGACAGTGCTCTTGCTCACAACACCACTCTGTAAAGGAATTTTTAGCAAAAAGGCTTATTCCAACTAGCTGGAACTCCAACTATATTCACCTGATTTGACACCTTGTGACTTTTTTCTATTCCTGATGAAGAGCAGCCTAAAAGGGCTTCAATCCATGGACGAAGTTAAAGCAAAAGTGGCAAACTTACTATAGGAGTGTACAAATAATCTAACACTGATTACAGCACTGATTCCAACAGTAGAAAATTTGAATGGTACATAATGTGAAAAGGGAAGGGAATACATATTAAAATATAATATTTTATAAACAAACCACGTTTATAAAGCCAGCTAAATTATTTAATACCCACACCTCATATTATACTTATGTTGCAGATTTTTATGAAGTTTCTATGACTTCAGATAAATTTTGTCCAAATAAATGGATTTATTATTAACTAAGTAGAAAATAATATTACTCATAAGTTTGAAATATAATAATTGCAGAGTTGACTATGTAAACATGTGTCAGATTCTGGAGACAGGTGCTTGGTTTTTTGCTTCCTGCTTTTCGTATTAAAGTCTTCCTTATTAATTCATTGAATTTCAGAATATGGTCTAGAAATTTAACATTTTCCTACCCTCCATTGTTTTTAGTAATAGCTCCTAACCGTTGACCTGCTGCTGCTCCCTAAACATAATCTTATTTTTTTTATGTAACTTTTTTTTATGTAAACTTTTCTTGTCTGTGTCTTGTATTTGTGTTGTGTCTAGGCAAAATATCTCATGCTTTTTAAACTTTCATGTGGCAGCATTCATATGTAAAAACATTTTTGCAAATTCCGTTCTATTTGCATTGTTTGTGTGCTTCATTTATCAATTGATTGTCGTTATTTTTTAAATCTTCTTTACTTCAGCAGATGTATCTTTCCTTACTATCATTACTAATTAACACTTTAAACATCGTGCTTGTATGCAATACGGGCAGTGCTAAATGGCACAGCAGACCATGCCTTGGGTTTTCGTGTGTTTAAACGCATTTACCTGTACGCTGTCCAATCAATATATATTGATAGCATGAGGCTAATTCATTCATTACATAGCTTTTGCTATAATTTTGTTCAATATTTTACCAGAAGATGTGTGGTAATCAGTGTTCAGGTTCAACTAATGCGTGTTCTGGGCGTATTGTGTTTCTAATGTAAACAGAAGTCAAATACAACACATGTCACGTGATTTTGTACTTGATGAATCAATGTTTTTCTGGCACTTTAAAAAGAGTTCAAAAGCAGCCGAACTTTCTTGAAATAGTCATAATATTTGACAAAACTGTATATTTAAATATGATCCTAAGACAAAATATCAGTTCATGCACTGGAAAACAACTAGTCCCCAAGAATGAAAGAAAAAAGGGGGCATGATAATGGTGGAATGGGTTCCCGAGGGGTAACCCATATGATGAAATTTTTATCAAATCATACAGGCATGGTCTGCTGTGCCATTTAGCGCTGCCCATATTGCATACAATATATGATGAAATTATTGACCCATATGATGAAAATTCTGATCAGTTTAATTCTGAAATTGATTATACGTATGTATAAGAACGTACTTATGAACGTGATGATAAAACAATATTATTCATACAGATAACCTAAATGACATACGTGTATTTTCATACACATTTTATTTGTTTTATTCATCCTGTAGTAGTTATATTGGCTTTCCTTGTGTGCAGATGCATTGAAAAAAAAATGCTGCAAAAAGAGTAGGAAATCGTGTCAGTGACATTGATACTGATTAGACTGATAATGATGTCCAGCCAGCTCTTCCTGTGTTTGAACAAGAATCTGCTGTAATAGTGCCAATTGATGAATTTCACTTTTTTTATTGTTTTTGATATAGCTATTATAGTGTAAATATAATCTCCAAAAGTTTAAATAATAAAGATTTTAAAAAAAATTGTTTGGTTATGAAATAGTAAATTTAAGACTAACTTGATATAACTTGTATTCATGAGGTCAGAATATTCAGAATATAGCCTATGTCAAATCTGCTTAGAAGGAGCTTAAAAATTATATATTGAAAGTATTATTTTGTTAAAAGATAAATTTGCTACAATTTTTTGAAACAACACTAAAAACAGTAGAGTTGAAAGCATTAATAGTGGTAATATTACAATGCCAAGGTTTCATGTTATTTCAATTCAATTCAATCTATTATTGAATCCAATATGAACAAATCGGTTCACTTACTCTTTGACGTTGTTTATTAATTTTGTTTAGATTGTTTATAATGTTTTTTGTTCAATATCTTGAGTTCATATCTGAATAAGTTGCACTGACTTTTCTGCCATTACCTGCGATGAGTCGATCGGTACATTCCTGTATAGACATTAACATAAACACAACATGTATATGATACTTACTATCAGTTGTAGTATGCTAAAGATATTAGATAATATGGTTGGTGATAATCATTCAATTTGAATGTTCGCTCTGGCTCCTGGTGCCAACCATCTCTTGTTGCTCACCTAAGCTGTAATTCTATTCTTTTCAATAAACGTCAACACTTTAATTTGTTCGTAAAACAATAGTTGTCTATTTAACTCAAATAGAATGATTATTGTTATAATGTTATTATTTATCTTCCTTTTAAAAATAATTCAAGTTGAACATGGACTCTTAATATCATTAATTTCTCAAGGTGGTATGACTGCATTTGGCAAGTCGATTATTTTCTGTTTGTAAATAATTAGGTTATTATGCTTTATAACATTAGTAGGTTCTTTGAGTCTGCAAGATACACTTCTACAATAAAATGCACTACTGTAATAATGAGTAGGCGGGGAATAAAAATATTAATTGTTGCTTTAACATAACATAAAATATGAATGACTGTTCAATGTTTATAATTGAGGTTAGTAGCGGTTCGTTGTAACCGCTTATTTAAAATTGATTAATTGATGCTTCTTTGAGGCATTACTTATTTAGTATATCATTATAATGTATTACATTCAGTGTTAAGTTCCTGAATAATCTGCAAGATTGGATATAAATAAAACAGGTAATTCACATTAATTCGCTACGACTAGGGTACACTCATGTGTGGCTTTGAGTTCAAGTACTACAATTAAATACAGTAACATCTTAAAATTATTAATTGTTAGGGTTCATTTTCCCCTCATTGATCATTCAACGTCTCTTCTTAAACTAATACAATTGATCTCAATCAAAGAATTAAAATTGTCATTATTAAAATCTTTCATTTGATTATTGTGTATTTTATTTTTTCCAAGTCCCCTTCCATGTGGAATTTGGGTTATTTATTAATTCATTCAAACAAATTAAATCCGCTATGAGCGTTCCTTAATTAATTAATGATTTGTTATATAATATAATGATCATTTGCACTGATACTTGCGTATTCTGTTGATTCGAAGAACTAACACTTTTTTAACTTTTTTATAATTAATTAATATTTTAATTAATTTTTATAAATGCACATCACACACTCCCTATACGCATGAACTCCGTTATAGAACACTTAAAAATAGACTGCACTGTCTTCTTGGTTCGACCTAACCTCAACTCGAAGTTTCGAGGTTAGCCTGTGTATTAACAGCTGTCGGCTGTCAAACCCACGTTGTGATGGCAGTTCCGCTAACGTGGAGTATCTCTTGAAGGTTGATTATAAACTGGCTATGGTTACCTGGTCGGGATTCGACACTTCGTATTTTTTAATGAGCTCTGATTGGCTAATTGTCTTTATGTCGTGTACTCTCGGTGAGGTTCGTCAAAATAGGCGCTTAATATAGCGTCAGTAGCTGGGTTCAAGATTATGATTTATTGGTCACATACCCAAGCGCAAGGGCTTCTCACTTTCTAATTATTTCTTATAAGTCAAATATCTTATCTATAATTACACTGACAATATTTTATTCACTCCCATCGTTTCTATCTTTTGATTACGAGTAATTTGCATACCCTCATCATATAGTTCTGATTTGGGGTCATAAAACCGTACTTGGTATAAATTCATAATACTTCTTAAGTTATTTAATACTTTTAATACATTGTTTTTATCCCATGTTTTCATGGTGATAACATATTGTTACAGTATTATTCACTTTTCACTTCTAGTCATGTACAAATAATTATAAAATATCTATTTTCATAGGTTCAGATCCTAGGCTTATTGTTACATATTTTGTTTATCAATAATATTATAATAATAGTAGTTGATAATAACATTTTATTATGGCGTATGCATAATGCATTGGTCATTATCACTTCTGATAGTGTCCCTTTTCTTTATCATTTGGTTTTATTACCTTAACTATAGTCTGTTAGGTGAGTTTACCATACTCTTGAAAGTTACATTTTTACATGAGTTGTAATTCTTTCAAATTATTCTCATTATGGTTTTAATGTCTCTTATCAGTGCTCTGATAACACTGTTAGTATTGTGCAGTAGTTAATTCTGCATTTCCAATGATAATTGTTTTGGTTTGCATTTACCATGATTACTTGCATCTAGCTGTCACTATAGTTTCCTTATTATTTGTGTTATTATTAGTATTCAGGTGGCTATAATCCTTGAGTTTACTTATTTGAATGTTATTCTGCCTCATTCAATGTTAGTAGTTGAGTTCCCACTCTTTTATAACAAGTTTACAAGATAATCTGGTTGCATCATGCACCCATTCTATGTCAGGCATATAGTTATATTAAATTACATCAATTCAGCTTTTATATTTCCTTATTACATTATCTGTTGTACAATAAATGTTCCTTATATTATCTATTTATGTCACACTATAACACATTTTAGTTTAACATTGCTTTAGCCTTATTTTTCTATAGTTTTATTGAAAACTAGTTGGCCAGATTAGGTTATGTTATATTGTAAATATGCAACAATGGATTACTGTCAGTTTTGTATCTCTACATTACATCTGATTTATTTAACTTTATGTAGTACTGGTATATTTATTGTTTATTATTAGATTTCATTTTGTTTATTTTTACAGTCTTTATTATTGGTAATTAGTGGTTATTTACAATTTCAGTTCCACTTTACAATCTGTTATTAGTGTTTTGGACATAGTCCTTTTTTTATGTCTACACATCATTTAGCTAAGAAATTATCATATTGTTATTCATTCTCTTTATTAATTTCTGTGTTCAATAATTGACTCTTACTGAGTACTGTTTGTATTACATTGTCAAGGAAGGTATTTACTTAATAAGCTTAGGTCAGTGTCAATTTTACAGCTTAGGGATTTAAATCATGTTGTTTATTCCACTTATACTTTCTTCTTTTATAATAATTCTTTTATTGGCATATGTTGATTCATTATAATTCATATTATCTCCCTTTTTTGTGTTTGACCTGGATATTTTTCTTCTCCTCTGCACTGATTCCTTCCTCACTCTTAATAAGTTTCTTCATGATGTTGTTGTCACTGGTTTCCTTCTCACTGTTTGATCTATTGGGTAATTATGTATGTCGTCTCGTCATTAGTCTTGCTTTATTTTCTTTAGTAGTACATTTACTGGTAATTCTTTCTTCATTTTATTCACTTGTTTTGGCTTATAATACTTTCTTTTTCCATGGTTGTATTGTAACTGCTTTTTGCCGCGTTACAAATCCAGGGAACCCCTCGCAATTAAACTCCGTTAATTAGATGGGCTGCCTACGTTGTAACAGAATTGATCACAAATAATTAATGTAACAAATTACTTACTAACTGTGTAAGGAAACAATGGCAAGGTATACAATTGATTTAAGCACTCCTCATATGTGTGTAACAAGAAGACTTCTCTTTTATTTAACATTTAAAAAACATATACTGACAGATCCCATGACATTACTAATTCAATTATTAAGTTATTTGAAAGGTTTCTTTAAACTTTGAGATCAAACTTGATTTTATATAGCTATACCTCGGATCCGGGTCAACTTTCTGTTTTTCTGTAATTAAGACTTTTAATTATACTCATTTCATGATATTAGCTTGCAAGACTTTCTTTTATTCAACCATTGGAAGAATGGTATTATTGCTTGAATTATATTACTCTACATTAGCATATAAACTGTTACAACGTATGAAGTTAGAATAGTTACATGAAATTCTTAGATTTAATTTATAAGTCTTTACAAAGTTAATAGTTTCTGAAAAGTCTCTTTCAAGATGTGTTGTGTAACAAATATTAGTAACCCTCGATAGACAGGCTATCGAGTCACCTTTTAATTGGTATGCAGAAGACTCGTCCTGGGGCATCCGTCTTGGGAAACAGGAACAGCTACGTTGTCATCTCGGTCTGGCCTTCCTCTGTAAAGGGCTCCAAAAGTTCGCAGGTTGAACAATATGTCGTGTAGATATTTACGATGATCTTGTAGATTCTCTGATGTCCTGATCTGCATATTCTGTCACGTGCAGTAGAGTTTGTGGCTTCTGGTAGTTCACATCTCCGGGTATGACTTTGGAATTGTTGTTATTTGTTCAAGCACGAAGTCATCTTGTGTTACACTCCTTTTTTTACATTTCGATTTTCTTTACTTTAACTTTCTTGTCTATTTACATGACTATATTAATTAACACATCCAGATGCTTTAAACAGCTACATCTGGTAGACCATCTTAAGGTGAAACAAAATATAATTCACATATTTGAAGAGCTCAGCTCTTACGTCTACACTGTACGACGTCACCATTGCAAGAGAGAGAAATTCCGCTCCCTTCGCCTGGTACTGGGCAAAAGTTAGTGGGACAATTTCCGCGCGAGAATATAGTTCCTAACTATATTTAAGTTAACATTTTTATTTATACAAACTATCCCTAAACAAATATACATCATTTAAATCAGTTGTTTTAGCGACTATTTATGTCTTCAGATTTTTTTATTATTAACATTAATTTTTTTATCTTATTCTCACTCACACAAGACACGGAAAGCATGTCGAGTCTGGAATCAACAGGACAGCGCCTGCTTACAAGCAAAGGGTTAAATACGATATTAATAACAATTTACAATTTATCTTTTTATTAGAGCATCTTATAACTAATTAATTACTGCTTCCTCTCATACTGAGTACATACAGGTATTTTATATTAATACAGTGAGATTTAAATGGCTTAAGAGCTCGCAACCTTAATTTTTAAAAATTTTTATTTTCTTGATTATTTCTTTTATTTAAATCGTCACATACTCCACCGCTTAAATTGCACGCTACGGTTAAGCTTTTTGAGTCTAACTCACTATTGGGCACTGGGATATTGAATGGGGTTAGTGTGTGTAATTTCTTCCACATAGTTGTTGTACACTTTACAACGTTGTCCACATAGTTATTACCTATAGTAACAACACAGTACACTTTATATTCTTATGTACTACCTTTTTTTTTTTTACATACTATTTACACTAAATATTTACACAATTAAAACACAAAACTCTTTCTTATCTCTATCACTTAATTTTACTACCGGTTTTTTGTTTGTCTTACTCTCTCTTCTATAGAGTAACTTTCTAAATCTTTACTATTTAGAATTCTATCTTTTCTTCTGTGTGTCCTATATAACTCATGTAGTTAATGAGTGTTAGTACCCATCTAGTTAATGATTATTCATTAATGCATGCTTCGCAGAACTGGAACTCAGGTTGATCAGGCCTCGTTTCCAAACTCTACGTTTTACATTTTTTTACGTGGATTCAGAAATATAATTTTCTTTACTGCCTAGTATCCCTTTTCTTTTTTGGTTATACTATACCGTCACTTCTTCTTATACAACTTTAGTTGCGAAATATGCGTTCTCCGCACATATTTCTGAGTTGCAGGTTCGCACAGGGCTACTGTAACTGGAGTTAGGTACTTTTGGATTTGGTAAGGGCCACACCATCTGAATGATAGTTTCGAGGTGGTCTTATCAATCACACTACTAATGGGGTGAGTCTTGTACATTACTAAGTCACCTACTTGGTACCTGACTGAGTTGCTATGATTACCTTTCTCGTGGTATCTTCTGGATTTTTCCAAGCTTGCTCTCAAGTTAGAGCGGGCTTTGTTCCATATTCGCTTTATCTGCTTATCCGTTATTTGCGGAGGCAGCAGATCGTGTATATTCCATCTTGTGGACAAAGGGTGGTTTGGTCGATACTTGTATAGTAACTCGAACGGGGTCGACTTGTGACCTTCGTGGTAAGCTGAATTAAAAGCGTATTGAATCCAGGATAGATTTTGGTCCCACGACGTGTGATCGTTCGCATGATAGGCTATTAGCGCAGATTTGAGGTTTCGTAGATACCTTTCAGCAATATTGCCTTGCGGTCGATACTCTGTAGTGGTTATACGGTCTATCCCTAACTTGAAACACATATTCCTAAATTCTTTTGCTTTAAACTGCGGGCCGTTATCAGATACTATACGTACTGGAGTACCGTAATCTTTAAATAATCTTTCCTGTAGTATTTTAACTGTTGTCGACGCTAATGCTCGTCGCATGGGATACATCCAAACAAATTTGGTGAACGAATCTACACATATCAGTAACATGGTATTTCCTGATTTGGATCGTGGATACGGACCTGAGAAATCTAGATAAAGTTTCGAAAAAGGGGTCTTTGGGATTTCTGATATCAATTGGCTTACTTGAGTATTTCTGGCGGGTTTGCTAAGGGCGCATAATGAACATTTCTTTACGAAGGTAGCTATTTCGCAGTTCATATTGTTCCAATGATATTCCTTTCGAATACGATGTATCGTCTTATTGATTCCCATATGGGCTCCTATGGTAGATGAATGGAAGTATTCCATTAGCATGGGCTTAATTACATCCGGGGCTATTATTCTTAATTCCTTTCCGTCTCTTATTTTGAGACACAGTACATTCTTACTCAATACGTACTTCTCGGATTTAATACCTTGGGTAAGTTGTTCTATAATAGGCTTCAGTAAGGGGTCTTGTTGTTGATATAGGGCAATGTTTGCAAAGGCAAGGGGGAATTCAGTAATTACGGCGTTCGCACTTGCTATTTCCGGCTTCACTATGTTTTCGGAAGTTTTAGTGGGTGACTGGAACATACGGGACAGGGTATCGGCGACTACATTTTGAGTACCTTTAATATGCTGCACTTTTCTAGATCCGCAATAGTATTGGGTCTATTCATCAATGATAGTCGAGATCTTTCTTCGGGTGACACTCCTATTAAAATGGTGTCCACCAGTTGTGTTTCATTCCAGCTTACACGTAGTAGTCGAGAGGACTCCCTAATATCGGAGATGTAGTGAGCTAATCTCTCCTGATGTCCTTGTACTCGAAGTACTGTCTTCCTTTTTATTTCCTCATAGATGCCGGTGGGAATAAAGTATTTTATTAAAGAGCTATGTAGCTCTTCTACTGGGAAAGTAGAGGTTAGGGCTTCTAGCACACGATTTTTTAACGGGGGTTTACACTTTGGTAACAGAACTTGTAAAATTTGCCAGTCATTCAGCTGCTGTAGATCCTTTATCTGAAGAAGATAACTAATAAATGTTAGTAACTTGGAAACATTTAAACCATCTGTATAAGGGATTTCGGATAAAATCTTCTCCACAGGGTGAGTCATTTTTCCGTATAGATCTGTGTTATAGTTCATAGGGGTAATTCCTCGATGAGGGTGATTAGATTCATCGGGGGTGTTGGTCAATTCATTATTTCCGGGACGAAACTGAAAATGCTCGGGAGGAGGGACATTTACATCTGTATCAGTATTTTGTTCTGGGTTCGCTTGCACTTGCGATACGATAGGTGAGTTCCGATCCGAGTTAGGCGGAGGTAAACCAGTGGTGGGGGATTGTACTGGGGAGATGTGTAATTTCATTAATGATTTCTCTATTTCGTCCATCCTGAATGAGTCGGATTTTCGTCTTAAATCGTTGATAATTGAAGGTAAGCGGCGTAGAGCTTCGTCTGCTAGCTTTTGTACATCAACGGGTATTTCTGTGAGATTCGGCCAGATCGACAAATTTTTTATTCGCCTGGTTAAATGCTCTATTCTCTGGGTAGTCCGCAAAATTTTTGCCGGAGATTTCTCGTCTTGGAGTGTTTGAGACTATAAGTATAGTTCACTATACTTGGCATTACAAATTTCTTTCTCGCTTTCATAATCGAGTTGGCTTAGATTGTTTAATTGCACGGCCGCATCAAATCCACATTCGCGAATTGAACTTCGTAATTCCGCGACTGTTACATCAGCATGGGGTAGTCCACGCAAAAGGGCTTCGTTAGACAGCTCGTCTTTTAATAACAAATCCGGGTTAAATTGGGCCATTTTGTTCTAACACATTAGCACGTACTTAAAATTAATACTAGTATATTACATATACATATAATAAATTCATAAGTAATAAATTTACACAAATTAGAAAAGAACAATTTCTCTTCTAAGGGAGAGACAGAAATCACACACACATATCTTTCAATGTTAAATAGCCGATCAGCTGTTTACTGGAATGTAGGTCAGAGGGTGGCCTACATATTTAGTTAACAAAGGAGGGTTGAGCGTGTGTGACAATGGGGTGTTTGCTTTTACATATTATTGTCTACACAATGCGAGTGAATAACACCAACGACCGGTATAAACACGAGAGAAGGGGAGCGCAGACACTAGATTCTATTATTATTATTCCGCTTAGACAACACTTTGGCTCCGTCCATTCATAAACTTTTCTCAATTAAATAATTACTCATTTTGTTCACAAGTTTTAAATCACGAACTTCTACTTAATTACTTTATTATTATTAACAAAGTTATTTTTAATCAAATTTTTTTTTATAACACATACTAGTGTATGTAAGCTAGATAGTTGGACATACACTGTGCAGAATGATTCAGGAAACAACAGGTCATAGATTGTCGTAAACAAACCTGTTACAGATTGTTCGGTTGACCAAAATTGTTATGCTTGGTCACAATTCATGTATGCAAGTACTTACATCGAATTATGCAGGTTCCTACTGGCCTATAGAATGCAAAAGCTACATGCATTGTATGACGCTAAGGATATTTTACTTATACATACTACCATCTACGTAACTTAATACATATTACGTTATTTAATAGTGTATTAAATATGTTTTGAACATTACATTTATTAAAGTAACTTTCTGAGTGCATATATCAATATTATATATTTAGTTATTGACCTTACAATTTATCCACGCATAGTGAATGCAATTTTGTTTGTGACACTATATACACAATTAAAACTCTTTCCTTTGTTTCCTTTATTTTTTTTTGAATGACGCAATTTTGTTTGCTTAAAACACCTTTATAAAATTTAGCAGAGTGGCGCACTTTTGTAACTGCTTTTTGCCGCGTTACAAATCCAGGGAACCCCTCGCAATTAAACTCCGTTAATTAGATGGGCTGCCTACGTTGTAACAGAATTGATCACAAATAATTAATGTAACAAATTACTTACTAACTGTGTAAGGAAACAATGGCAAGGTATACAATTGATTTAAGCACTCCTCATATGTGTGTAACAAGAAGACTTCTCTTTTATTTAACATTTAAAAAACATATACTGACAGATCCCATGACATTACTAATTCAATTATTAAGTTATTTGAAAGGTTTCTTTAAACTTTGAGATCAAACTTGATTTTATATAGCTATACCTCGGATCCGGGTCAACTTTCTGTTTTTCTGTAATTAAGACTTTTAATTATACTCATTTCATGATATTAGCTTGCAAGACTTTCTTTTATTCAACCATTGGAAGAATGGTATTATTGCTTGAATTATATTACTCTACATTAGCATATAAACTGTTACAACGTATGAAGTTAGAATAGTTACATGAAATTCTTAGATTTAATTTATAAGTCTTTACAAAGTTAATAGTTTCTGAAAAGTCTCTTTCAAGATGTGTTGTGTAACAAATATTAGTAACCCTCGATAGACAGGCTATCGAGTCACCTTTTAATTGGTATGCAGAAGACTCGTCCTGGGGCATCCGTCTTGGGAAACAGGAACAGCTACGTCATCATCTCGGTCTGGCCTTCCTCTGTAAAGGGCTCCAAAAGTTCGCAGGTTGAACAATATGTCGTGTAGATATTTACGATGATCTTGTAGATTCTCTGATGTCCTGATCTGCATATTCTGTCACGTGCAGTAGAGTTTGTGGCTTCTGGTAGTTCACATCTCCGGGTATGACTTTGGAATTGTTGTTATTTGTTCAAGCACGAAGTCATCTTGTGTTACACTCCTTTTTTTACATTTCGATTTTCTTTACTTTAACTTTCTTGTCTATTTACATGACTATATTAATTAACACATCCAGATGCTTTAAACAGCTACATCTGGTACACCATCTTAAGGTGAAACAAAATATAATTCACATATTTGAAGAGCTCAGCTCTTACGTCTACACTGTACGACGTCACCATTGCAAGAGAGAGAAATTCCGCTCCCTTCGCCTGGTACTGGGCAAAAGTTAGTGGGACAATTTCCGCGCGAGAATATAGTTCCTAACTATATTTAAGTTAACATTTTTATTTATACAAACTATCCCTAAACAAATATACATCATTTAAATCAGTTGTTTTAGCGACTATTTATGTCTTCAGATTTTTTTTATTATTAACATTAATTTTTTTATCTTATTCTCACTCACACAAGACACGGAAAGCATGTCGAGTCTGGAATCAACAGGACAGCGCCTGCTTACAAGCAAAGGGTTAAATACGATATTAATAACAATTTACAATTTATCTTTTTATTAGAGCATCTTATAACTAATTAATTACTGCTTCCTCTCATACTGAGTACATACAGGTATTTTATATTAATACAGTGAGATTTAAATGGCTTAAGAGCTCGCAACCTTAATTTTTAAAAATTTTTATTTTCTTGATTATTTCTTTTATTTAAATCGTCACATACTCCACCGCTTAAATTGCACGCTACGGTTAAGCTTTTTGAGTCTAACTCACTATTGGGCACTGGGATATTGAATGGGGTTAGTGTGTGTAATTTCTTCCACATAGTTGTTGTACACTTTACAACGTTGTCCACATAGTTATTACCTATAGTTACAACACAGTACACTTTATATTCTTATGTACTACCTTTTTTTTTTTACATACTATTTACACTAAATATTTACACAATTAAAACACAAAACTCTTTCTTATCTCTATCACTTAATTTTACTACCGGTTTTTTGTTTGTCTTACTCTCTCTTCTATAGAGTAACTTTCTAAATCTTTACTATTTAGAATTCTATCTTTTCTTCTGTGAGTCCTATATAACTCATGTAGTTAATGAGTGTTAGTACCCATCTAGTTAATGATTATTCATTAATGCATGCTTCGCAGAACTGGAACTCAGGTTGATCAGGCCTCGTTTCCAAACTCTACGTTTTACATTTTTTTACGTGGATTCAGAAATATAATTTTCTTTACTGCCTAGTATCCCTTTTCTTTTTTGGTTATACTATACCGTCACTTCTTCTTATACAACTTTAGTTGCGAAATATGCGTTCTCCGCACATATTTCTGAGTTGCAGGTTCGCACAGGGCTACTGTAACTGGAGTTAGGTACTTTTGGATTTGGTAAGGGCCACACCATCTGAATGATAGTTTCGAGGTGGTCTTATCAATCACACTACTAATGGGGTGAGTCTTGTACATTACTAAGTCACCTACTTGGTACCTGACTGAGTTGCTATGATTACCTTTCTCGTGGTATCTTCTGGATTTTTCCAAGCTTGCTCTCAAGTTAGAGCGGGCTTTGTTCCATATTCGCTTTATCTGCTTATCCGTTATTTGCGGAGGCAGCAGATCGTGTATATTCCATCTTGTGGACAAAGGGTGGTTTGGTCGATACTTGTATAGTAACTCGAACGGGGTCGACTTGTGACCTTCGTGGTAAGCTGAATTAAAAGCGTATTGAATCCAGGATAGATTTTGGTCCCACGACGTGTGATCGTTCGCATGATAGGCTATTAGCGCAGATTTGAGGTTTCGTAGATACCTTTCAGCAATATTGCCTTGCGGTCGATACTCTGTAGTGGTTATACGGTCTATCCCTAACTTGAAACACATATTCCTAAATTCTTTTGCTTTAAACTGCGGGCCGTTATCAGATACTATACGTACTGGAGTACCGTAATCTTTAAATAATCTTTCCTGTAGTATTTTAACTGTTGTCGACGCTAATGCTCGTCGCATGGGATACATCCAAACAAATTTGGTGAACGAATCTACACATATCAGTAACATGGTATTTCCTGATTTGGATCGTGGATACGGACCTGAGAAATCTAGATAAAGTTTCGAAAAAGGGGTCTTTGGGATTTCTGATATCAATTGGCTTACTTGAGTATTTCTGGCGGGTTTGCTAAGGGCGCATAATGAACATTTCTTTACGAAGGTAGCTATTTCGCAGTTCATATTGTTCCAATGATATTCCTTTCGAATACGATGTATCGTCTTATTGATTCCCATATGGGCTCCTATGGTAGATGAATGGAAGTATTCCATTAGCATGGGCTTAATTACATCCGGGGCTATTATTCTTAATTCCTTTCCGTCTCTTATTTTGAGACACAGTACATTCTTACTCAATACGTACTTCTCGGATTTAATACCTTGGGTAAGTTGTTCTATAATAGGCTTCAGTAAGGGGTCTTGTTGTTGATATAGGGCAATGTTTGCAAAGGCAAGGGGGAATTCAGTAATTACGGCGTTCGCACTTGCTATTTCCGGCTTCACTATGTTTTCGGAAGTTTTAGTGGGTGACTGGAACATACGGGACAGGGTATCGGCGACTACATTTTGAGTACCTTTAATATGCTGCACTTTTCTAGATCCGCAATAGTATTGGGTCTATTCATCAATGATAGTCGAGATCTTTCTTCGGGTGACACTCCTATTAAAATGGTGTCCACCAGTTGTGTTTCATTCCAGCTTACACGTAGTAGTCGAGAGGACTCCCTAATATCGGAGATGTAGTGAGCTAATCTCTCCTGATGTCCTTGTACTCGAAGTACTGTCTTCCTTTTTATTTCCTCATAGATGCCGGTGGGAATAAAGTATTTTATTAAAGAGCTATGTAGCTCTTCTACTGGGAAAGTAGAGGTTAGGGCTTCTAGCACACGATTTTTTAACGGGGGTTTACACTTTGGTAACAGAACTTGTAAAATTTGCCAGTCATTCAGCTGCTGTAGATCCTTTATCTGAAGAAGATAACTAATAAATGTTAGTAACTTGGAAACATTTAAACCATCTGTATAAGGGATTTCGGATAAAATCTTCTCCACAGGGTGAGTCATTTTTCCGTATAGATCTGCGTTATAGTTCATAGGGGTAATTCCTCGATGAGGGTGATTAGATTCATCGGGGGTGTTGGTCAATTCATTATTTCCGGGACGAAACTGAAAATGCTCGGGAGGAGGGACATTTACATCTGTATCAGTATTTTGTTCTGGGTTCGCTTGCACTTGCGATACGATAGGTGAGTTCCGATCCGAGTTAGGCGGAGGTAAACCAGTGGTGGGGGATTGTACTGGGGAGATGTGTAATTTCATTAATGATTTCTCTATTTCGTCCATCCTGAATGAGTCGGATTTTCGTCTTAAATCGTTGATAATTGAAGGTAAGCGGCGTAGAGCTTCGTCTGCTAGCTTTTGTACATCAACGGGTATTTCTGTGAGATTCGGCCAGATCGACAAATTTTTTATTCGCCTGGTTAAATGCTCTATTCTCTGGGTAGTCCGCAAAATTTTTGCCGGAGATTTCTCGTCTTGGAGTGTTTGAGACTATAAGTATAGTTCACTATACTTGGCATTACAAATTTCTTTCTCGCTTTCATAATCGAGTTGGCTTAGATTGTTTAATTGCACGGCCGCATCAAATCCACATTCGCGAATTGAACTTCGTAATTCCGCGACTGTTACATCAGCATGGGGTAGTCCACGCAAAAGGGCTTCGTTAGACAGCTCGTCTTTTAATAACAAATCCGGGTTAAATTGGGCCATTTTGTTCTAACACATTAGCACGTACTTAAAATTAATACTAGTATATTACATATACATATAATAAATTCATAAGTAATAAATTTACACAAATTAGAAAAGAACAATTTCTCTTCTAAGGGAGAGACAGAAATCACACACACATATCTTTCAATGTTAAATAGCCGATCAGCTGTTTACTGGAATGTAGGTCAGAGGGTGGCCTACATATTTAGTTAACAAAGGAGGGTTGAGCGTGTGTGACAATGGGGTGTTTGCTTTTACATATTATTGTCTACACAATGCGAGTGAATAACACCAACGACCGGTATAAACACGAGAGAAGGGGAGCGCAGACACTAGATTCTATTATTATTATTCCGCTTAGACAACACTTTGGCTCCGTCCATTCATAAACTTTTCTCAATTAAATAATTACTCATTTTGTTCACAAGTTTTAAATCACGAACTTCTACTTAATTACTTTATTATTATTAACAAAGTTATTTTTAATCAAATTTTTTTTTATAACACATACTAGTGTATGTAAGCTAGATAGTTGGACATACACTGTGCAGAATGATTCAGGAAACAACAGGTCATAGATTGTCGTAAACAAACCTGTTACAGATTGTTCGGTTGACCAAAATTGTTATGCTTGGTCACAATTCATGTATGCAAGTACTTACATCGAATTATGCAGGTTCCTACTGGCCTATAGAATGCAAAAGCTACATGCATTGTATGACGCTAAGGATATTTTACTTATACATACTACCATCTACGTAACTTAATACATATTACGTTATTTAATAGTGTATTAAATATGTTTTGAACATTACATTTATTAAAGTAACTTTCTGAGTGCATATATCAATATTATATATTTAGTTATTGATCTTACAATTTATCCACGCATAGTGAATGCAATTTTGTTTGTGACACTATATACACAATTAAAACTCTTTCCTTTGTTTCCTTTATTTTTTTTTGAATGACGCAATTTTGTTTGCTTAAAACACCTTTATAAAATTTAGCAGAGTGGCGCACTTTTGTAACTGCTTTTTGCCGCGTTACAAATCCAGGGAACCCCTCGCAATTAAACTCCGTTAATTAGATGGGCTGCCTACGTTGTAACAGAATTGATCACAAATAATTAATGTAACAAATTACTTACTAACTGTGTAAGGAAACAATGGCAAGGTATACAATTGATTTAAGCACTCCTCATATGTGTGTAACAAGAAGACTTCTCTTTTATTTAACATTTAAAAAATATATACTGACAGATCCCATGACATTACTAATTCAATTATTAAGTTATTTGAAAGGTTTCTTTAAACTTTGAGATCAAACTTGATTTTATATAGCTATACCTCGGATCCGGGTCAACTTTCTGTTTTTCTGTAATTAAGACTTTTAATTATACTCATTTCATGATATTAGCTTGCAAGACTTTCTTTTATTCAACCATTGGAAGAATGGTATTATTGCTTGAATTATATTACTCTACATTAGCATATAAACTGTTACAACGTATGAAGTTAGAATAGTTACATGAAATTCTTAGATTTAATTTATAAGTCTTTACAAAGTTAATAGTTTCTGAAAAGTCTCTTTCAAGATGTGTTGTGTAACAAATATTAGTAACCCTCGATAGACAGGCTATCGAGTCACCTTTTAATTGGTATGCAGAAGACTCGTCCTGGGGCATCCGTCTTGGGAAACAGGAACAGCTACGTCATCATCTCGGTCTGGCCTTCCTCTGTAAAGGGCTCCAAAAGTTCGCAGGTTGAACAATATGTCGTGTAGATATTTACGATGATCTTGTAGATTCTCTGATGTCCTGATCTGCATATTCTGTCACGTGCAGTAGAGTTTGTGGCTTCTGGTAGTTCACATCTCCGGGTATGACTTTGGAATTGTTGTTATTTGTTCAAGCACGAAGTCATCTTGTGTTACACTCCTTTTTTTACATTTCGATTTTCTTTACTTTAACTTTCTTGTCTATTTACATGACTATATTAATTAACACATCCAGATGCTTTAAACAGCTACATCTGGTACACCATCTTAAGGTGAAACAAAATATAATTCACATATTTGAAGAGCTCAGCTCTTACGTCTACACTGTACGACGTCACCATTGCAAGAGAGAGAAATTCCGCTCCCTTCGCCTGGTACTGGGCAAAAGTTAGTGGGACAATTTCCGCGCGAGAATATAGTTCCTAACTATATTTAAGTTAACATTTTTATTTATACAAACTATCCCTAAACAAATATACATCATTTAAATCAGTTGTTTTAGCGACTATTTATGTCTTCAGATTTTTTTATTATTAACATTAATTTTTTTATCTTATTCTCACTCACACAAGACACGGAAAGCATGTCGAGTCTGGAATCAACAGGACAGCGCCTGCTTACAAGCAAAGGGTTAAATACGATATTAATAACAATTTACAATTTATCTTTTTATTAGAGCATCTTATAACTAATTAATTACTGCTTCCTCTCATACTGAGTACATACAGGTATTTTATATTAATACAGTGAGATTTAAATGGCTTAAGAGCTCGCAACCTTAATTTTTAAAAATTTTTATTTTCTTGATTATTTCTTTTATTTAAATCGTCACATACTCCACCGCTTAAATTGCACGCTACGGTTAAGCTTTTTGAGTCTAACTCACTATTGGGCACTGGGATATTGAATGGGGTTAGTGTGTGTAATTTCTTCCACATAGTTGTTGTACACTTTACAACGTTGTCCACATAGTTATTACCTATAGTTACAACACAGTACACTTTATATTCTTATGTACTACCTTTTTTTTTTTTACATACTATTTACACTAAATATTTACACAATTAAAACACAAAACTCTTTCTTATCTCTATCACTTAATTTTACTACTGGTTTTTTGTTTGTCTTACTCTCTCTTCTATAGAGTAACTTTCTAAATCTTTACTATTTAGAATTCTATCTTTTCTTCTGTGAGTCCTATATAACTCATGTAGTTAATGAGTGTTAGTACCCATCTAGTTAATGATTATTCATTAATGCATGCTTCGCAGAACTGGAACTCAGGTTGATCAGGCCTCGTTTCCAAACTCTACGTTTTACATTTTTTTACGTGGATTCAGAAATATAATTTTCTTTACTGCCTAGTATCCCTTTTCTTTTTTGGTTATACTATACCGTCACTTCTTCTTATACAACTTTAGTTGCGAAATATGCGTTCTCCGCACATATTTCTGAGTTGCAGGTTCGCACAGGGCTACTGTAACTGGAGTTAGGTACTTTTGGATTTGGTAAGGGCCACACCATCTGAATGATAGTTTCGAGGTGGTCTTATCAATCACACTACTAATGGGGTGAGTCTTGTACATTACTAAGTCACCTACTTGGTACCTGACTGAGTTGCTATGATTACCTTTCTCGTGGTATCTTCTGGATTTTTCCAAGCTTGCTCTCAAGTTAGAGCGGGCTTTGTTCCATATTCGCTTTATCTGCTTATCCGTTATTTGCGGAGGCAGCAGATCGTGTATATTCCATCTTGTGGACAAAGGGTGGTTTGGTCGATACTTGTATAGTAACTCGAACGGGGTCGACTTGTGACCTTCGTGGTAAGCTGAATTAAAAGCGTATTGAATCCAGGATAGATTTTGGTCCCACGACGTGTGATCGTTCGCATGATAGGCTATTAGCGCAGATTTGAGGTTTCGTAGATACCTTTCAGCAATATTGCCTTGCGGTCGATACTCTGTAGTGGTTATACGGTCTATCCCTAACTTGAAACACATATTCCTAAATTCTTTTGCTTTAAACTGCGGGCCGTTATCAGATACTATACGTACTGGAGTACCGTAATCTTTAAATAATCTTTCCTGTAGTATTTTAACTGTTGTCGACGCTAATGCTCGTCGCATGGGATACATCCAAACAAATTTGGTGAACGAATCTACACATATCAGTAACATGGTATTTCCTGATTTGGATCGTGGATACGGACCTGAGAAATCTAGATAAAGTTTCGAAAAAGGGGTCTTTGGGATTTCTGATATCAATTGGCTTACTTGAGTATTTCTGGCGGGTTTGCTAAGGGCGCATAATGAACATTTCTTTACGAAGGTAGCTATTTCGCAGTTCATATTGTTCCAATGATATTCCTTTCGAATACGATGTATCGTCTTATTGATTCCCATATGGGCTCCTATGGTAGATGAATGGAAGTATTCCATTAGCATGGGCTTAATTACATCCGGGGCTATTATTCTTAATTCCTTTCCGTCTCTTATTTTGAGACACAGTACATTCTTACTCAATACGTACTTCTCGGATTTAATACCTTGGGTAAGTTGTTCTATAATAGGCTTCAGTAAGGGGTCTTGTTGTTGATATAGGGCAATGTTTGCAAAGGCAAGGGGGAATTCAGTAATTACGGCGTTCGCACTTGCTATTTCCGGCTTCACTATGTTTTCGGAAGTTTTAGTGGGTGACTGGAACATACGGGACAGGGTATCGGCGACTACATTTTGAGTACCTTTAATATGCTGCACTTTTCTAGATCCGCAATAGTATTGGGTCTATTCATCAATGATAGTCGAGATCTTTCTTCGGGTGACACTCCTATTAAAATGGTGTCCACCAGTTGTGTTTCATTCCAGCTTACACGTAGTAGTCGAGAGGACTCCCTAATATCGGAGATGTAGTGAGCTAATCTCTCCTGATGTCCTTGTACTCGAAGTACTGTCTTCCTTTTTATTTCCTCATAGATGCCGGTGGGAATAAAGTATTTTATTAAAGAGCTATGTAGCTCTTCTACTGGGAAAGTAGAGGTTAGGGCTTCTAGCACACGATTTTTTAACGGGGGTTTACACTTTGGTAACAGAACTTGTAAAATTTGCCAGTCATTCAGCTGCTGTAGATCCTTTATCTGAAGAAGATAACTAATAAATGTTAGTAACTTGGAAACATTTAAACCATCTGTATAAGGGATTTCGGATAAAATCTTCTCCACAGGGTGAGTCATTTTTCCGTATAGATCTGCGTTATAGTTCATAGGGGTAATTCCTCGATGAGGGTGATTAGATTCATCGGGGGTGTTGGTCAATTCATTATTTCCGGGACGAAACTGAAAATGCTCGGGAGGAGGGACATTTACATCTGTATCAGTATTTTGTTCTGGGTTCGCTTGCACTTGCGATACGATAGGTGAGTTCCGATCCGAGTTAGGCGGAGGTAAACCAGTGGTGGGGGATTGTACTGGGGAGATGTGTAATTTCATTAATGATTTCTCTATTTCGTCCATCCTGAATGAGTCGGATTTTCGTCTTAAATCGTTGATAATTGAAGGTAAGCGGCGTAGAGCTTCGTCTGCTAGCTTTTGTACATCAACGGGTATTTCTGTGAGATTCGGCCAGATCGACAAATTTTTTATTCGCCTGGTTAAATGCTCTATTCTCTGGGTAGTCCGCAAAATTTTTGCCGGAGATTTCTCGTCTTGGAGTGTTTGAGACTATAAGTATAGTTCACTATACTTGGCATTACAAATTTCTTTCTCGCTTTCATAATCGAGTTGGCTTAGATTGTTTAATTGCACGGCCGCATCAAATCCACATTCGCGAATTGAACTTCGTAATTCCGCGACTGTTACATCAGCATGGGGTAGTCCACGCAAAAGGGCTTCGTTAGACAGCTCGTCTTTTAATAACAAATCCGGGTTAAATTGGGCCATTTTGTTCTAACACATTAGCACGTACTTAAAATTAATACTAGTATATTACATATACATATAATAAATTCATAAGTAATAAATTTACACAAATTAGAAAAGAACAATTTCTCTTCTAAGGGAGAGACAGAAATCACACACACATATCTTTCAATGTTAAATAGCCGATCAGCTGTTTACTGGAATGTAGGTCAGAGGGTGGCCTACATATTTAGTTAACAAAGGAGGGTTGAGCGTGTGTGACAATGGGGTGTTTGCTTTTACATATTATTGTCTACACAATGCGAGTGAATAACACCAACGACCGGTATAAACACGAGAGAAGGGGAGCGCAGACACTAGATTCTATTATTATTATTCCGCTTAGACAACACTTTGGCTCCGTCCATTCATAAACTTTTCTCAATTAAATAATTACTCATTTTGTTCACAAGTTTTAAATCACGAACTTCTACTTAATTACTTTATTATTATTAACAAAGTTATTTTTAATCAAATTTTTTTTTATAACACATACTAGTGTATGTAAGCTAGATAGTTGGACATACACTGTGCAGAATGATTCAGGAAACAACAGGTCATAGATTGTCGTAAACAAACCTGTTACAGATTGTTCGGTTGACCAAAATTGTTATGCTTGGTCACAATTCATGTATGCAAGTACTTACATCGAATTATGCAGGTTCCTACTGGCCTATAGAATGCAAAAGCTACATGCATTGTATGACGCTAAGGATATTTTACTTATACATACTACCATCTACGTAACTTAATACATATTACGTTATTTAATAGTGTATTAAATATGTTTTGAACATTACATTTATTAAAGTAACTTTCTGAGTGCATATATCAATATTATATATTTAGTTATTGATCTTACAATTTATCCACGCATAGTGAATGCAATTTTGTTTGTGACACTATATACACAATTAAAACTCTTTCCTTTGTTTCCTTTATTTTTTTTTGAATGACGCAATTTTGTTTGCTTAAAACACCTTTATAAAATTTAGCAGAGTGGCGCACTTTTGTAACTGCTTTTTGCCGCGTTACAAATCCAGGGAACCCCTCGCAATTAAACTCCGTTAATTAGATGGGCTGCCTACGTTGTAACAGAATTGATCACAAATAATTAATGTAACAAATTACTTACTAACTGTGTAAGGAAACAATGGCAAGGTATACAATTGATTTAAGCACTCCTCATATGTGTGTAACAAGAAGACTTCTCTTTTATTTAACATTTAAAAAACATATACTGACAGATCCCATGACATTACTAATTCAATTATTAAGTTATTTGAAAGGTTTCTTTAAACTTTGAGATCAAACTTGATTTTATATAGCTATACCTCGGATCCGGGTCAACTTTCTGTTTTTCTGTAATTAAGACTTTTAATTATACTCATTTCATGATATTAGCTTGCAAGACTTTCTTTTATTCAACCATTGGAAGAATGGTATTATTGCTTGAATTATATTACTCTACATTAGCATATAAACTGTTACAACGTATGAAGTTAGAATAGTTACATGAAATTCTTAGATTTAATTTATAAGTCTTTACAAAGTTAATAGTTTCTGAAAAGTCTCTTTCAAGATGTGTTGTGTAACAAATATTAGTAACCCTCGATAGACAGGCTATCGAGTCACCTTTTAATTGGTATGCAGAAGACTCGTCCTGGGGCATCCGTCTTGGGAAACAGGAACAGCTACGTCATCATCTCGGTCTGGCCTTCCTCTGTAAAGGGCTCCAAAAGTTCGCAGGTTGAACAATATGTCGTGTAGATATTTACGATGATCTTGTAGATTCTCTGATGTCCTGATCTGCATATTCTGTCACGTGCAGTAGAGTTTGTGGCTTCTGGTAGTTCACATCTCCGGGTATGACTTTGGAATTGTTGTTATTTGTTCAAGCACGAAGTCATCTTGTGTTACACTCCTTTTTTTACATTTCGATTTTCTTTACTTTAACTTTCTTGTCTATTTACATGACTATATTAATTAACACATCCAGATGCTTTAAACAGCTACATCTGGTACACCATCTTAAGGTGAAACAAAATATAATTCACATATTTGAAGAGCTCAGCTCTTACGTCTACACTGTACGACGTCACCATTGCAAGAGAGAGAAATTCCGCTCCCTTCGCCTGGTACTGGGCAAAAGTTAGTGGGACAATTTCCGCGCGAGAATATAGTTCCTAACTATATTTAAGTTAACATTTTTATTTATACAAACTATCCCTAAACAAATATACATCATTTAAATCAGTTGTTTTAGCGACTATTTATGTCTTCAGATTTTTTTATTATTAACATTAATTTTTTTATCTTATTCTCACTCACACAAGACACGGAAAGCATGTCGAGTCTGGAATCAACAGGACAGCGCCTGCTTACAAGCAAAGGGTTAAATACGATATTAATAACAATTTACAATTTATCTTTTTATTAGAGCATCTTATAACTAATTAATTACTGCTTCCTCTCATACTGAGTACATACAGGTATTTTATATTAATACAGTGAGATTTAAATGGCTTAAGAGCTCGCAACCTTAATTTTTAAAAATTTTTATTTTCTTGATTATTTCTTTTATTTAAATCGTCACATACTCCACCGCTTAAATTGCACGCTACGGTTAAGCTTTTTGAGTCTAACTCACTATTGGGCACTGGGATATTGAATGGGGTTAGTGTGTGTAATTTCTTCCACATAGTTGTTGTACACTTTACAACGTTGTCCACATAGTTATTACCTATAGTTACAACACAGTACACTTTATATTCTTATGTACTACCTTTTTTTTTTTTACATACTATTTACACTAAATATTTACACAATTAAAACACAAAACTCTTTCTTATCTCTATCACTTAATTTTACTACCGGTTTTTTGTTTGTCTTACTCTCTCTTCTATAGAGTAACTTTCTAAATCTTTACTATTTAGAATTCTATCTTTTCTTCTGTGAGTCCTATATAACTCATGTAGTTAATGAGTGTTAGTACCCATCTAGTTAATGATTATTCATTAATGCATGCTTCGCAGAACTGGAACTCAGGTTGATCAGGCCTCGTTTCCAACTCTACGTTTACATTTTTTTACGTGGATTCAGAAATTAATTTTCTTTACTGCCTAGTATCCCTTTTCTTTTTTGGTTACACTATACCATCACTTCTTCTTATACAACTTTAGTTGCGAAATATGCGTTCTCCGCACATATTTCTGAGTTGCAGGTTCGCACAGGGCTACTGTAACTGGAGTTAGGTACTTTTGGATTGGTAAGGGCCACACCATCTGAATGATAGTTTCGAGGTGGTCTTATCAATCACACTACTAATGGGTGAGTCTTGTACATTACTAAGTCACCTACTTGGTACCTGACTGAGTTGCTATGATTACCTTTCTCGTGGTATCTTCTGGATTTTTCCAAGCTTGCTCTCAAGTTAGAGCGGGCTTTGTTCCATATTCGCTTTATCTGCTTATCCGTTATTTGCGGAGGCAGCAGATCGTGTATATTCCATCTTGTGGACAAAGGGTGGTTTGGTCGATACTTGTATAGTAACTCGAACGGGGTCGACTTGTGACCTTCGTGGTAAGCTGAATTAAAAGCGTATTGAATCCAGGATAGATTTTGGTCCCACGACGTGTGATCGTTCGCATGATAGGCCTATTAGCGCAGATTTGAGGTTTCGTAGATACCTTTCAGCAATATTGCCTTGCGGTCGATACTCTGTAGTGGTTATACGGTCCTATCCCTAACTTGAAACACATATTCCTAAATTCTTTTGCTTTAAACTGCGGGCCGTTATCAGATACTATACGTACTGGAGTACCGTAATCTTTAAATAATCTTTCCTGTAGTATTTTAACTGTTGTCGACGCTAATGCTCGTCGCATTGGATACATCAAACAAATTTGGTGAACGAATCTACACATATCAGTAACATGGTATTTCTGATTTGGATCGTGGATACGGACCTGAGAAATCTAGATAAAGTTTCGAAGAAAAGGGGTCTTTGGGATTTCTGATATCAATTGGCTTACTTGAGTATTTCTGGCGGGTTTGCTAAGGGCGCATAATGAACATTTCTTTACGAAGGTAGCTATTTCGCAGTTCATATTGTTCCAATGATATTCCTTTCGAATACGATGATCGTCTTATTGATTCCCATATGGGCTCCTATGGTAGATGAATGGAAGTATTCCATTAGCATGGGCTTAATTACATCCGGGGCTATTATTCTTAATTCCTTTCCGTCTCTTATTTTGAGACACAGTACATTCTTACTCAATACGTACTTCTCGGATTTAATACCTTGGGTAAGTTGTTCTATAATAGGCTTCAGTAAGGGGTCTTGTTGTTGATATAGGGCAATGTTTGCAAAGGCAAGGGGGAATTCAGTAATTACGGCGTTCGCACTTGCTATTTCCGGCTTCACTATGTTTTCGGAAGTTTTAGTGGGTGACTGGAACATACGGGACAGGGTATCGGCGACTACATTTTGAGTACCTTTAATATGCTGCACTTTTCTAGATCCGCAATAGTATTGGGTCTATTCATCAATGATAGTCGAGATCTTTCTTCGGGTGACACTCCTATTAAAATGGTGTCCACCAGTTGTGTTTCATTCCAGCTTACACGTAGTAGTCGAGAGGACTCCCTAATATCGGAGATGTAGTGAGCTAATCTCTCCTGATGTCCTTGTACTCGAAGTACTGTCTTCCTTTTTATTTCCTCATAGATGCCGGTGGGAATAAAGTATTTTATTAAAGAGCTATGTAGCTCTTCTACTGGGAAAGTAGAGGTTAGGGCTTCTAGCACACGATTTTTTAACGGGGGTTTACACTTTGGTAACAGAACTTGTAAAATTTGCCAGTCATTCAGCTGCTGTAGATCCTTTATCTGAAGAAGATAACTAATAAATGTTAGTAACTTGGAAACATTTAAACCATCTGTATAAGGGATTTCGGATAAAATCTTCTCCACAGGGTGAGTCATTTTTCCGTATAGATCTGCGTTATAGTTCATAGGGGTAATTCCTCGATGAGGGTGATTAGATTCATCGGGGGTGTTGGTCAATTCATTATTTCCGGGACGAAACTGAAAATGCTCGGGAGGAGGGACATTTACATCTGTATCAGTATTTTGTTCTGGGTTCGCTTGCACTTGCGATACGATAGGTGAGTTCCGATCCGAGTTAGGCGGAGGTAAACCAGTGGTGGGGGATTGTACTGGGGAGATGTGTAATTTCATTAATGATTTCTCTATTTCGTCCATCCTGAATGAGTCGGATTTTCGTCTTAAATCGTTGATAATTGAAGGTAAGCGGCGTAGAGCTTCGTCTGCTAGCTTTTGTACATCAACGGGTATTTCTGTGAGATTCGGCCAGATCGACAAATTTTTTATTCGCCTGGTTAAATGCTCTATTCTCTGGGTAGTCCGCAAAATTTTTGCCGGAGATTTCTCGTCTTGGAGTGTTTGAGACTATAAGTATAGTTCACTATACTTGGCATTACAAATTTCTTTCTCGCTTTCATAATCGAGTTGGCTTAGATTGTTTAATTGCACGGCCGCATCAAATCCACATTCGCGAATTGAACTTCGTAATTCCGCGACTGTTACATCAGCATGGGGTAGTCCACGCAAAAGGGCTTCGTTAGACAGCTCGTCTTTTAATAACAAATCCGGGTTAAATTGGGCCATTTTGTTCTAACACATTAGCACGTACTTAAAATTAATACTAGTATATTACATATACATATAATAAATTCATAAGTAATAAATTTACACAAATTAGAAAAGAACAATTTCTCTTCTAAGGGAGAGACAGAAATCACACACACATATCTTTCAATGTTAAATAGCCGATCAGCTGTTTACTGGAATGTAGGTCAGAGGGTGGCCTACATATTTAGTTAACAAAGGAGGGTTGAGCGTGTGTGACAATGGGGTGTTTGCTTTTACATATTATTGTCTACACAATGCGAGTGAATAACACCAACGACCGGTATAAACACGAGAGAAGGGGAGCGCAGACACTAGATTCTATTATTATTATTCCGCTTAGACAACACTTTGGCTCCGTCCATTCATAAACTTTTCTCAATTAAATAATTACTCATTTTGTTCACAAGTTTTAAATCACGAACTTCTACTTAATTACTTTATTATTATTAACAAAGTTATTTTTAATCAAATTTTTTTTTATAACACATACTAGTGTATGTAAGCTAGATAGTTGGACATACACTGTGCAGAATGATTCAGGAAACAACAGGTCATAGATTGTCGTAAACAAACCTGTTACAGATTGTTCGGTTGACCAAAATTGTTATGCTTGGTCACAATTCATGTATGCAAGTACTTACATCGAATTATGCAGGTTCCTACTGGCCTATAGAATGCAAAAGCTACATGCATTGTATGACGCTAAGGATATTTTACTTATACATACTACCATCTACGTAACTTAATACATATTACGTTATTTAATAGTGTATTAAATATGTTTTGAACATTACATTTATTAAAGTAACTTTCTGAGTGCATATATCAATATTATATATTTAGTTATTGATCTTACAATTTATCCACGCATAGTGAATGCAATTTTGTTTGTGACACTATATACACAATTAAAACTCTTTCCTTTGTTTCCTTTATTTTTTTTTGAATGACGCAATTTTGTTTGCTTAAAACACCTTTATAAAATTTAGCAGAGTGGCGCACTTTTGTAACTGCTTTTTGCCGCGTTACAAATCCAGGGAACCCCTCGCAATTAAACTCCGTTAATTAGATGGGCTGCCTACGTTGTAACAGAATTGATCACAAATAATTAATGTAACAAATTACTTACTAACTGTGTAAGGAAACAATGGCAAGGTATACAATTGATTTAAGCACTCCTCATATGTGTGTAACAAGAAGACTTCTCTTTTATTTAACATTTAAAAAACATATACTGACAGATCCCATGACATTACTAATTCAATTATTAAGTTATTTGAAAGGTTTCTTTAAACTTTGAGATCAAACTTGATTTTATATAGCTATACCTCGGATCCGGGTCAACTTTCTGTTTTTCTGTAATTAAGACTTTTAATTATACTCATTTCATGATATTAGCTTGCAAGACTTTCTTTTATTCAACCATTGGAAGAATGGTATTATTGCTTGAATTATATTACTCTACATTAGCATATAAACTGTTACAACGTATGAAGTTAGAATAGTTACATGAAATTCTTAGATTTAATTTATAAGTCTTTACAAAGTTAATAGTTTCTGAAAAGTCTCTTTCAAGATGTGTTGTGTAACAAATATTAGTAACCCTCGATAGACAGGCTATCGAGTCACCTTTTAATTGGTATCCAGAAGACTCGTCCTGGGGCATCCGTCTTGGGAAACAGGAACAGCTACGTCATCATCTCGGTCTGGCCTTCCTCTGTAAAGGGCTCCAAAAGTTCGCAGGTTGAACAATATGTCGTGTAGATATTTACGATGATCTTGTAGATTCTCTGATGTCCTGATCTGCATATTCTGTCACGTGCAGTAGAGTTTGTGGCTTCTGGTAGTTCACATCTCCGGGTATGACTTTGGAATTGTTGTTATTTGTTCAAGCACGAAGTCATCTTGTGTTACACTCCTTTTTTTACATTTCGATTTTCTTTACTTTAACTTTCTTGTCTATTTACATGACTATATTAATTAACACATCCAGATGCTTTAAACAGCTACATCTGGTACACCATCTTAAGGTGAAACAAAATATAATTCACATATTTGAAGAGCTCAGCTCTTACGTCTACACTGTACGACGTCACCATTGCAAGAGAGAGAAATTCCGCTCCCTTCGCCTGGTACTGGGCAAAAGTTAGTGGGACAATTTCCGCGCGAGAATATAGTTCCTAACTATATTTAAGTTAACATTTTTATTTATACAAACTATCCCTAAACAAATATACATCATTTAAATCAGTTGTTTTAGCGACTATTTATGTCTTCAGATTTTTTTATTATTAACATTAATTTTTTTATCTTATTCTCACTCACACAAGACACGGAAAGCATGTCGAGTCTGGAATCAACAGGACAGCGCCTGCTTACAAGCAAAGGGTTAAATACGATATTAATAACAATTTACAATTTATCTTTTTATTAGAGCATCTTATAACTAATTAATTACTGCTTCCTCTCATACTGAGTACATACAGGTATTTTATATTAATACAGTGAGATTTAAATGGCTTAAGAGCTCGCAACCTTAATTTTTAAAAATTTTTATTTTCTTGATTATTTCTTTTATTTAAATCGTCACATACTCCACCGCTTAAATTGCACGCTACGGTTAAGCTTTTTGAGTCTAACTCACTATTGGGCACTGGGATATTGAATGGGGTTAGTGTGTGTAATTTCTTCCACATAGTTGTTGTACACTTTACAACGTTGTCCACATAGTTATTACCTATAGTTACAACACAGTACACTTTATATTCTTATGTACTACCTTTTTTTTTTTACATACTATTTACACTAAATATTTACACAATTAAAACACAAAACTCTTTCTTATCTCTATCACTTAATTTTACTACCGGTTTTTTGTTTGTCTTACTCTCTTCTATAGAGTAACTTTCTAAATCTTTACTATTTAGAATTCTATCTTTTCTTCTGTGAGTCCTATATAACTCATGTAGTTAATGAGTGTTAGTACCCATCTAGTTAATGATTATTCATTAATGCATGCTTCGCAGAACTGGAACTCAGGTTGATCAGGCCTCGTTTCCAAACTCTACGTTTTACATTTTTTTACGTGGATTCAGAAATATAATTTTCTTTACTGCCTAGTATCCCTTTTCTTTTTTGGTTATACTATACCGTCACTTCTTCTTATACAACTTTAGTTGCGAAATATGCGTTCTCCGCACATATTTCTGAGTTGCAGGTTCGCACAGGGCTACTGTAACTGGAGTTAGGTACTTTTGGATTTGGTAAGGGCCACACCATCTGAATGATAGTTTCGAGGTGGTCTTATCAATCACACTACTAATGGGGTGAGTCTTGTACATTACTAAGTCACCTACTTGGTACCTGACTGAGTTGCTATGATTACCTTTCTCGTGGTATCTTCTGGATTTTTCCAAGCTTGCTCTCAAGTTAGAGCGGGCTTTGTTCCATATTCGCTTTATCTGCTTATCCGTTATTTGCGGAGGCAGCAGATCGTGTATATTCCATCTTGTGGACAAAGGGTGGTTTGGTCGATACTTGTATAGTAACTCGAACGGGGTCGACTTGTGACCTTCGTGGTAAGCTGAATTAAAAGCGTATTGAATCCAGGATAGATTTTGGTCCCACGACGTGTGATCGTTCGCATGATAGGCTATTAGCGCAGATTTGAGGTTTCGTAGATACCTTTCAGCAATATTGCCTTGCGGTCGATACTCTGTAGTGGTTATACGGTCTATCCCTAACTTGAAACACATATTCCTAAATTCTTTTGCTTTAAACTGCGGGCCGTTATCAGATACTATACGTACTGGAGTACCGTAATCTTTAAATAATCTTTCCTGTAGTATTTTAACTGTTGTCGACGCTAATGCTCGTCGCATGGGATACATCCAAACAAATTTGGTGAACGAATCTACACATATCAGTAACATGGTATTTCCTGATTTGGATCGTGGATACGGACCTGAGAAATCTAGATAAAGTTTCGAAAAAGGGGTCTTTGGGATTTCTGATATCAATTGGCTTACTTGAGTATTTCTGGCGGGTTTGCTAAGGGCGCATAATGAACATTTCTTTACGAAGGTAGCTATTTCGCAGTTCATATTGTTCCAATGATATTCCTTTCGAATACGATGTATCGTCTTATTGATTCCCATATGGGCTCCTATGGTAGATGAATGGAAGTATTCCATTAGCATGGGCTTAATTACATCCGGGGCTATTATTCTTAATTCCTTTCCGTCTCTTATTTTGAGACACAGTACATTCTTACTCAATACGTACTTCTCGGATTTAATACCTTGGGTAAGTTGTTCTATAATAGGCTTCAGTAAGGGGTCTTGTTGTTGATATAGGGCAATGTTTGCAAAGGCAAGGGGGAATTCAGTAATTACGGCGTTCGCACTTGCTATTTCCGGCTTCACTATGTTTTCGGAAGTTTTAGTGGGTGACTGGAACATACGGGACAGGGTATCGGCGACTACATTTTGAGTACCTTTAATATGCTGCACTTTTCTAGATCCGCAATAGTATTGGGTCTATTCATCAATGATAGTCGAGATCTTTCTTCGGGTGACACTCCTATTAAAATGGTGTCCACCAGTTGTGTTTCATTCCAGCTTACACGTAGTAGTCGAGAGGACTCCCTAATATCGGAGATGTAGTGAGCTAATCTCTCCTGATGTCCTTGTACTCGAAGTACTGTCTTCCTTTTTATTTCCTCATAGATGCCGGTGGGAATAAAGTATTTTATTAAAGAGCTATGTAGCTCTTCTACTGGGAAAGTAGAGGTTAGGGCTTCTAGCACACGATTTTTTAACGGGGGTTTACACTTTGGTAACAGAACTTGTAAAATTTGCCAGTCATTCAGCTGCTGTAGATCCTTTATCTGAAGAAGATAACTAATAAATGTTAGTAACTTGGAAACATTTAAACCATCTGTATAAGGGATTTCGGATAAAATCTTCTCCACAGGGTGAGTCATTTTTCCGTATAGATCTGCGTTATAGTTCATAGGGGTAATTCCTCGATGAGGGTGATTAGATTCATCGGGGGTGTTGGTCAATTCATTATTTCCGGGACGAAACTGAAAATGCTCGGGAGGAGGGACATTTACATCTGTATCAGTATTTTGTTCTGGGTTCGCTTGCACTTGCGATACGATAGGTGAGTTCCGATCCGAGTTAGGCGGAGGTAAACCAGTGGTGGGGGATTGTACTGGGGAGATGTGTAATTTCATTAATGATTTCTCTATTTCGTCCATCCTGAATGAGTCGGATTTTCGTCTTAAATCGTTGATAATTGAAGGTAAGCGGCGTAGAGCTTCGTCTGCTAGCTTTTGTACATCAACGGGTATTTCTGTGAGATTCGGCCAGATCGACAAATTTTTTATTCGCCTGGTTAAATGCTCTATTCTCTGGGTAGTCCGCAAAATTTTTGCCGGAGATTTCTCGTCTTGGAGTGTTTGAGACTATAAGTATAGTTCACTATACTTGGCATTACAAATTTCTTTCTCGCTTTCATAATCAAGTTGGCTTAGATTGTTTAATTGCACGGCCGCATCAAATCCACATTCGCGAATTGAACTTCGTAATTCCGCGACTGTTACATCAGCATGGGGTAGTCCACGCAAAAGGGCTTCGTTAGACAGCTCGTCTTTTAATAACAAATCCGGGTTAAATTGGGCCATTTTGTTCTAACACATTAGCACGTACTTAAAATTAATACTAGTATATTACATATACATATAATAAATTCATAAGTAATAAATTTACACAAATTAGAAAAGAACAATTTCTCTTCTAAGGGAGAGACAGAAATCACACACACATATCTTTCAATGTTAAATAGCCGATCAGCTGTTTACTGGAATGTAGGTCAGAGGGTGGCCTACATATTTAGTTAACAAAGGAGGGTTGAGCGTGTGTGACAATGGGGTGTTTGCTTTTACATATTATTGTCTACACAATGCGAGTGAATAACACCAACGACCGGTATAAACACGAGAGAAGGGGAGCGCAGACACTAGATTCTATTATTATTATTCCGCTTAGACAACACTTTGGCTCCGTCCATTCATAAACTTTTCTCAATTAAATAATTACTCATTTTGTTCACAAGTTTTAAATCACGAACTTCTACTTAATTACTTTATTATTATTAACAAAGTTATTTTTAATCAAATTTTTTTTTATAACACATACTAGTGTATGTAAGCTAGATAGTTGGACATACACTGTGCAGAATGATTCAGGAAACAACAGGTCATAGATTGTCGTAAACAAACCTGTTACAGATTGTTCGGTTGACCAAAATTGTTATGCTTGGTCACAATTCATGTATGCAAGTACTTACATCGAATTATGCAGGTTCCTACTGGCCTATAGAATGCAAAAGCTACATGCATTGTATGACGCTAAGGATATTTTACTTATACATACTACCATCTACGTAACTTAATACATATTACGTTATTTAATAGTGTATTAAATATGTTTTGAACATTACATTTATTAAAGTAACTTTCTGAGTGCATATATCAATATTATATATTTAGTTATTGATCTTACAATTTATCCACGCATAGTGAATGCAATTTTGTTTGTGACACTATATACACAATTAAAACTCTTTCCTTTGTTTCCTTTATTTTTTTTTGAATGACGCAATTTTGTTTGCTTAAAACACCTTTATAAAATTTAGCAGAGTGGCGCACTTTTGTAACTGCTTTTTGCCGCGTTACAAATCCAGGGAACCCCTCGCAATTAAACTCCGTTAATTAGATGGGCTGCCTACGTTGTAACAGAATTGATCACAAATAATTAATGTAACAAATTACTTACTAACTGTGTAAGGAAACAATGGCAAGGTATACAATTGATTTAAGCACTCCTCATATGTGTGTAACAAGAAGACTTCTCTTTTATTTAACATTTAAAAAACATATACTGACAGATCCCATGACATTACTAATTCAATTATTAAGTTATTTGAAAGGTTTCTTTAAACTTTGAGATCAAACTTGATTTTATATAGCTATACCTCGGATCCGGGTCAACTTTCTGTTTTTCTGTAATTAAGACTTTTAATTATACTCATTTCATGATATTAGCTTGCAAGACTTTCTTTTATTCAACCATTGGAAGAATGGTATTATTGCTTGAATTATATTACTCTACATTAGCATATAAACTGTTACAACGTATGAAGTTAGAATAGTTACATGAAATTCTTAGATTTAATTTATAAGTCTTTACAAAGTTAATAGTTTCTGAAAAGTCTCTTTCAAGATGTGTTGTGTAACAAATATTAGTAACCCTCGATAGACAGGCTATCGAGTCACCTTTTAATTGGTATGCAGAAGACTCGTCCTGGGGCATCCGTCTTGGGAAACAGGAACAGCTACGTCATCATCTCGGTCTGGCCTTCCTCTGTAAAGGGCTCCAAAAGTTCGCAGGTTGAACAATATGTCGTGTAGATATTTACAATGATCTTGTAGATTCTCTGATGTCCTGATCTGCATATTCTGTCACGTGCAGTAGAGTTTGTGGCTTCTGGTAGTTCACATCTCCGGGTATGACTTTGGAATTGTTGTTATTTGTTCAAGCACGAAGTCATCTTGTGTTACACTCCTTTTTTTACATTTCGATTTTCTTTACTTTAACTTTCTTGTCTATTTACATGACTATATTAATTAACACATCCAGATGCTTTAAACAGCTACATCTGGTACACCATCTTAAGGTGAAACAAAATATAATTCACATATTTGAAGAGCTCAGCTCTTACGTCTACACTGTACGACGTCACCATTGCAAGAGAGAGAAATTCCGCTCCCTTCGCCTGGTACTGGGCAAAAGTTAGTGGGACAATTTCCGCGCGAGAATATAGTTCCTAACTATATTTAAGTTAACATTTTTATTTATACAAACTATCCCTAAACAAATATACATCATTTAAATCAGTTGTTTTAGCGACTATTTATGTCTTCAGATTTTTTTATTATTAACATTAATTTTTTTATCTTATTCTCACTCACACAAGACACGGAAAGCATGTCGAGTCTGGAATCAACAGGACAGCGCCTGCTTACAAGCAAAGGGTTAAATACGATATTAATAACAATTTACAATTTATCTTTTTATTAGAGCATCTTATAACTAATTAATTACTGCTTCCTCTCATACTGAGTACATACAGGTATTTTATATTAATACAGTGAGATTTAAATGGCTTAAGAGCTCGCAACCTTAATTTTTAAAAATTTTTATTTTCTTGATTATTTCTTTTATTTAAATCGTCACATACTCCACCGCTTAAATTGCACGCTACGGTTAAGCTTTTTGAGTCTAACTCACTATTGGGCACTGGGATATTGAATGGGGTTAGTGTGTGTAATTTCTTCCACATAGTTGTTGTACACTTTACAACGTTGTCCACATAGTTATTACCTATAGTTACAACACAGTACACTTTATATTCTTATGTACTACCTTTTTTTTTTTTACATACTATTTACACTAAATATTTACACAATTAAAACACAAAACTCTTTCTTATCTCTATCACTTAATTTTACTACCGGTTTTTTGTTTGTCTTACTCTCTCTTCTATAGAGTAACTTTCTAAATCTTTACTATTTAGAATTCTATCTTTTCTTCTGTGAGTCCTATATAACTCATGTAGTTAATGAGTGTTAGTACCCATCTAGTTAATGATTATTCATTAATGCATGCTTCGCAGAACTGGAACTCAGGTTGATCAGGCCTCGTTTCCAAACTCTACGTTTTACATTTTTTTACGTGGATTCAGAAATATAATTTTCTTTACTGCCTAGTATCCCTTTTCTTTTTTGGTTATACTATACCGTCACTTCTTCTTATACAACTTTAGTTGCGAAATATGCGTTCTCCGCACATATTTCTGAGTTGCAGGTTCGCACAGGGCTACTGTAACTGGAGTTAGGTACTTTTGGATTTGGTAAGGGCCACACCATCTGAATGATAGTTTCGAGGTGGTCTTATCAATCACACTACTAATGGGGTGAGTCTTGTACATTACTAAGTCACCTACTTGGTACCTGACTGAGTTGCTATGATTACCTTTCTCGTGGTATCTTCTGGATTTTTCCAAGCTTGCTCTCAAGTTAGAGCGGGCTTTGTTCCATATTCGCTTTATCTGCTTATCCGTTATTTGCGGAGGCAGCAGATCGTGTATATTCCATCTTGTGGACAAAGGGTGGTTTGGTCGATACTTGTATAGTAACTCGAACGGGGTCGACTTGTGACCTTCGTGGTAAGCTGAATTAAAAGCGTATTGAATCCAGGATAGATTTTGGTCCCACGACGTGTGATCGTTCGCATGATAGGCTATTAGCGCAGATTTGAGGTTTCGTAGATACCTTTCAGCAATATTGCCTTGCGGTCGATACTCTGTAGTGGTTATACGGTCTATCCCTAACTTGAAACACATATTCCTAAATTCTTTTGCTTTAAACTGCGGGCCGTTATCAGATACTATACGTACTGGAGTACCGTAATCTTTAAATAATCTTTCCTGTAGTATTTTAACTGTTGTCGACGCTAATGCTCGTCGCATGGGATACATCCAAACAAATTTGGTGAACGAATCTACACATATCAGTAACATGGTATTTCCTGATTTGGATCGTGGATACGGACCTGAGAAATCTAGATAAAGTTTCGAAAAAGGGGTCTTTGGGATTTCTGATATCAATTGGCTTACTTGAGTATTTCTGGCGGGTTTGCTAAGGGCGCATAATGAACATTTCTTTACGAAGGTAGCTATTTCGCAGTTCATATTGTTCCAATGATATTCCTTTCGAATACGATGTATCGTCTTATTGATTCCCATATGGGCTCCTATGGTAGATGAATGGAAGTATTCCATTAGCATGGGCTTAATTACATCCGGGGCTATTATTCTTAATTCCTTTCCGTCTCTTATTTTGAGACACAGTACATTCTTACTCAATACGTACTTCTCGGATTTAATACCTTGGGTAAGTTGTTCTATAATAGGCTTCAGTAAGGGGTCTTGTTGTTGATATAGGGCAATGTTTGCAAAGGCAAGGGGGAATTCAGTAATTACGGCGTTCGCACTTGCTATTTCCGGCTTCACTATGTTTTCGGAAGTTTTAGTGGGTGACTGGAACATACGGGACAGGGTATCGGCGACTACATTTTGAGTACCTTTAATATGCTGCACTTTTCTAGATCCGCAATAGTATTGGGTCTATTCATCAATGATAGTCGAGATCTTTCTTCGGGTGACACTCCTATTAAAATGGTGTCCACCAGTTGTGTTTCATTCCAGCTTACACGTAGTAGTCGAGAGGACTCCCTAATATCGGAGATGTAGTGAGCTAATCTCTCCTGATGTCCTTGTACTCGAAGTACTGTCTTCCTTTTTATTTCCTCATAGATGCCGGTGGGAATAAAGTATTTTATTAAAGAGCTATGTAGCTCTTCTACTGGGAAAGTAGAGGTTAGGGCTTCTAGCACACGATTTTTTAACGGGGGTTTACACTTTGGTAACAGAACTTGTAAAATTTGCCAGTCATTCAGCTGCTGTAGATCCTTTATCTGAAGAAGATAACTAATAAATGTTAGTAACTTGGAAACATTTAAACCATCTGTATAAGGGATTTCGGATAAAATCTTCTCCACAGGGTGAGTCATTTTTCCGTATAGATCTGCGTTATAGTTCATAGGGGTAATTCCTCGATGAGGGTGATTAGATTCATCGGGGGTGTTGGTCAATTCATTATTTCCGGGACGAAACTGAAAATGCTCGGGAGGAGGGACATTTACATCTGTATCAGTATTTTGTTCTGGGTTCGCTTGCACTTGCGATACGATAGGTGAGTTCCGATCCGAGTTAGGCGGAGGTAAACCAGTGGTGGGGGATTGTACTGGGGAGATGTGTAATTTCATTAATGATTTCTCTATTTCGTCCATCCTGAATGAGTCGGATTTTCGTCTTAAATCGTTGATAATTGAAGGTAAGCGGCGTAGAGCTTCGTCTGCTAGCTTTTGTACATCAACGGGTATTTCTGTGAGATTCGGCCAGATCGACAAATTTTTTATTCGCCTGGTTAAATGCTCTATTCTCTGGGTAGTCCGCAAAATTTTTGCCGGAGATTTCTCGTCTTGGAGTGTTTGAGACTATAAGTATAGTTCACTATACTTGGCATTACAAATTTCTTTCTCGCTTTCATAATCGAGTTGGCTTAGATTGTTTAATTGCACGGCCGCATCAAATCCACATTCGTGAATTGAACTTCGTAATTCCGCGACTGTTACATCAGCATGGGGTAGTCCACGCAAAAGGGCTTCGTTAGACAGCTCGTCTTTTAATAACAAATCCGGGTTAAATTGGGCCATTTTGTTCTAACACATTAGCACGTACTTAAAATTAATACTAGTATATTACATATACATATAATAAATTCATAAGTAATAAATTTACACAAATTAGAAAAGAACAATTTCTCTTCTAAGGGAGAGACAGAAATCACACACACATATCTTTCAATGTTAAATAGCCGATCAGCTGTTTACTGGAATGTAGGTCAGAGGGTGGCCTACATATTTAGTTAACAAAGGAGGGTTGAGCGTGTGTGACAATGGGGTGTTTGCTTTTACATATTATTGTCTACACAATGCGAGTGAATAACACCAACGACCGGTATAAACACGAGAGAAGGGGAGCGCAGACACTAGATTCTATTATTATTATTCCGCTTAGACAACACTTTGGCTCCGTCCATTCATAAACTTTTCTCAATTAAATAATTACTCATTTTGTTCACAAGTTTTAAATCACGAACTTCTACTTAATTACTTTATTATTATTAACAAAGTTATTTTTAATCAAATTTTTTTTTATAACACATACTAGTGTATGTAAGCTAGATAGTTGGACATACACTGTGCAGAATGATTCAGGAAACAACAGGTCATAGATTGTCGTAAACAAACCTGTTACAGATTGTTCGGTTGACCAAAATTGTTATGCTTGGTCACAATTCATGTATGCAAGTACTTACATCGAATTATGCAGGTTCCTACTGGCCTATAGAATGCAAAAGCTACATGCATTGTATGACGCTAAGGATATTTTACTTATACATACTACCATCTACGTAACTTAATACATATTACGTTATTTAATAGTGTATTAAATATGTTTTGAACATTACATTTATTAAAGTAACTTTCTGAGTGCATATATCAATATTATATATTTAGTTATTGATCTTACAATTTATCCACGCATAGTGAATGCAATTTTGTTTGTGACACTATATACACAATTAAAACTCTTTCCTTTGTTTCCTTTATTTTTTTTTGAATGACGCAATTTTGTTTGCTTAAAACACCTTTATAAAATTTAGCAGAGTGGCGCACTTTTGTAACTGCTTTTTGCCGCGTTACAAATCCAGGGAACCCCTCGCAATTAAACTCCGTTAATTAGATGGGCTGCCTACGTTGTAACAGAATTGATCACAAATAATTAATGTAACAAATTACTTACTAACTGTGTAAGGAAACAATGGCAAGGTATACAATTGATTTAAGCACTCCTCATATGTGTGTAACAAGAAGACTTCTCTTTTATTTAACATTTAAAAAACATATACTGACAGATCCCATGACATTACTAATTCAATTATTAAGTTATTTGAAAGGTTTCTTTAAACTTTGAGATCAAACTTGATTTTATATAGCTATACCTCGGATCCGGGTCAACTTTCTGTTTTTCTGTAATTAAGACTTTTAATTATACTCATTTCATGATATTAGCTTGCAAGACTTTCTTTTATTCAACCATTGGAAGAATGGTATTATTGCTTGAATTATATTACTCTACATTAGCATATAAACTGTTACAACGTATGAAGTTAGAATAGTTACATGAAATTCTTAGATTTAATTTATAAGTCTTTACAAAGTTAATAGTTTCTGAAAAGTCTCTTTCAAGATGTGTTGTGTAACAAATATTAGTAACCCTCGATAGACAGGCTATCGAGTCACCTTTTAATTGGTATGCAGAAGACTCGTCCTGGGGCATCCGTCTTGGGAAACAGGAACAGCTACGTTGTCATCTCGGTCTGGCCTTCCTCTGTAAAGGGCTCCAAAAGTTCGCAGGTTGAACAATATGTCGTGTAGATATTTACGATGATCTTGTAGATTCTCTGATGTCCTGATCTGCATATTCTGTCACGTGCAGTAGAGTTTGTGGCTTCTGGTAGTTCACATCTCCGGGTATGACTTTGGAATTGTTGTTATTTGTTCAAGCACGAAGTCATCTTGTGTTACACTCCTTTTTTTACATTTCGATTTTCTTTACTTTAACTTTCTTGTCTATTTACATGACTATATTAATTAACACATCCAGATGCTTTAAACAGCTACATCTGGTACACCATCTTAAGGTGAAACAAAATATAATTCACATATTTGAAGAGCTCAGCTCTTACGTCTACACTGTACGACGTCACCATTGCAAGAGAGAGAAATTCCGCTCCCTTCGCCTGGTACTGGGCAAAAGTTAGTGGGACAATTTCCGCGCGAGAATATAGTTCCTAACTATATTTAAGTTAACATTTTTATTTATACAAACTATCCCTAAACAAATATACATCATTTAAATCAGTTGTTTTAGCGACTATTTATGTCTTCAGATTTTTTTATTATTAACATTAATTTTTTTATCTTATTCTCACTCACACAAGACACGGAAAGCATGTCGAGTCTGGAATCAACAGGACAGCGCCTGCTTACAAGCAAAGGGTTAAATACGATATTAATAACAATTTACAATTTATCTTTTTATTAGAGCATCTTATAACTAATTAATTACTGCTTCCTCTCATACTGAGTACATACAGGTATTTTATATTAATACAGTGAGGTTTAAATGGCTTAAGAGCTCGCAACCTTAATTTTTAAAAATTTTTATTTTCTTGATTATTTCTTTTATTTAAATCGTCACAGTATGTTCGACCTTGTAGGTATTCTTATTTGTAGTGGCCTTCAACTCATTTGTGGTACGTTGGTGTTGGTTGTGTTATATGTACCATTACATATTGCCTCCCTACTAGAATTGATTATTTCTGAGATTCTTCTTTAGTATTGAAGAAATTATCAATCATTTATTTTTTCATTTCACTTTTTGGTCACATATAATGCTTTCATTTCTCTATCTACTTTTATACTTGTCTTCATTTCATTAAATTTCTACCTTTTATCTTCCTTCATAATTCTGGAATCTGGTTAAATATCTTCTTGGCTGTCGTGTTATCCCTTAAATATTTAGTTTCCCTAACATTTTTTCCCTATCATGTGAGCTGGGGCAGCCCAGAGCGGCACTTGTGGCTACAGTACTCTGCTGGCCATACTACACTTTTTTGAGATCAGAGGAACATCATCTCTGCTCATGAAAATGATTGCTGGAACATTTCTTCAGTCAATTCATTATATAAACACTTATAAGTAGTCGATTGGCGACTATTAAAAAACACTCTTCGGGTTATTCACTCTTTTCCCGTCTATATTCGATTATACTCTTTCTTCTGGAATCCTTCTTATTTTCTGTAGATCTTTATTAGTTAACTTTGTTGACAAGTAGCATGTGTAAATACTTTTTATTTTTCTCTTCTTCTTATGACAAATGTTCTTCATATTGATTTTTTTTCTCTCTTCTTCTTGATCAATTCTCTTTCTTACAATCTCCTTTACATAATACTTTCTTTGATGGACTTCTTTTCTTCTCTTTCAAATGTCAGATTTTTTTAACATTTTATTCTGGATAATATTTCTTCTTATTGTGGTTGAAATCATTTTTAAAGTATCTTAAGTTTACTCAATAGTCGTTTGTTTCATCTTTGTTTATTTATTATATTATCGTTTTTTCTTCTTTTCCTTTCATTATAGCCTTCTCTTATATAATACTCTCTTTGGTGTTTTTCTCCTCTACTCCTTCAAATGTTGGATAGTTAACTTTTATTCTGGAATATATTTCTTCTTATTGTGGTTGTAATCATTTTTAAAGTATCTTAAGTTAACTCAATAGTCGTTTGTTTCATCTTTGTTTATTTATTATATTATCGTTTTTTCTTCTTTTCCTTTCATTATAGCCTTCTCTCATATAATACTCTCTTTGGTGTTTTTCTCCTCTACTCCTTCAAATGTTGGATATTTAAACATTTATTCTGGAATATATTTCTTTAATAATGCTTGGTTATAGACCCCCTTGGTTCTATTGGTAATGGGGTCCATAATTTCATAGTGTTTGTTTTGATTATCTTTAATAATGGTATATGGTCCAGTGTATAGTAGTAGGAACTTTTTTGCAATTCCTTCGATGGTACTGGGGAGTTCTCGATTTTTTAATAGTACTTGTTCTCCTATTTTATACTTGATGACCTTAGGTTGTAGCTTCTTATACATTTCTCGTATCTTTTCTGCTCGTTCAACTGTCTTGTTGTAAAATTTTATTTGATCAAATTGGTATTCATCACTTGGGGGAAAGTCTATCAGTTCAGTAATTTCTCTAGGCGGTCTCCTCTCAAACATGGCTGTAAATGGGGTTGTGTCTATCGCTTGGTGGTATGCCAAGTTAATAAAATCTTCTGTAGCTGGCAAATACTCTTCCCATTTTCTCTGTTGTTGGTGACAGTAGGTTCTTAGGATTCTCCCTACCTCTCGGAGAACTCGTTCAGCTGAGTTGCTACTAGGGTGGTATACTAATGTCTTGAATGTTTTCACTCCATTGTTTAACAGTGTTTCTCTCCATCTCCTCCCCTTAAATTGGGTCCCATGATCAGTGATTATTGATCTTGGTGTTCCTACTTCTGGCATGTATTTGTGGAGAATTATTTCTAATAGCTTCTGGGTTGTGGCTCTGTTGATTGGGTAGAGCTTAGTAAATTTGGTATAGTGGTCGAAGATTATTACAATGAATTTATATTGTTGTCTTCCCCCACTTCTAGGTAATGGACCGCAGATGTCCACAAACACTTTCTCCAGTTTTTTAGATGAGGTGATCAGTATCATTAACCCCTCTTTCCTTTCATTGTTGCACTTCACCAATTGGCATAGGTGGCAGTGTCTAATGTATTTGCGTACCCTCCAGTTAATGTCTTTGAAGTACAGTACACATGTTCCTCTAATGCTTTAATTACCTTTACGGCTCCCATGTGCCCATATCTAATGTGGTAATCCATGGTGATCTCCTTCTCAATGGTTCTTGGTATTACTAACTTCCATTGGTTACATCGGTGCCTGTCCTTTATAAATAAGATGTCTTTGTGTATGCAGTAGTATGGGGTGATCCTATCATCTTGTTCATTTAACCTCTTGCAAATGTTTCTCAATTTATTGTCACTTTCTTGCTAGTGTTTTATTTTATTTATTATTTCGGCTAGTTCCGTTTTGTCTTTAATAATATGTCTTTAATAATACCGTCTCCCTTTCTCCCTCGAAAGTTTGATCTTGTATATTAACTCTAGATAGCACATCTGCTGCTATGTTGCACTTTCCTGGTACGTACTCCCAATTGATGTTATATTCCTGCAACGCTAGTGTCCACCTGGTCAGTCTCCCATGACTCAGTCTGCAGTTCTTCAGAAAGGATATTGATTTGTGGTCTGTCCTGACCGTTAGTGTGTAACCCATAATGTAGGTTCTGAATTTGTTACATGCAAATACAATGCTGAGTAATTCCTTTTCTGTGGTGTGATAGTTGCGCTCACTTTTATTTAGTACTCGGCTTGCGAAACTAATCACAAGGTGATTCCCCTGGTCGCCTTCTTGGTATAGAACTGATCCTAGACTCATGTCGCTGGCGTCGCAATTCATGTAAAATGCTTTTTTAAAGTCTGGGTGGTGTAACATTACTGATTCTAAAAAGTTGTCCTTGATTAGTTGGAAGGTGGTGTCCTGTTCTGCTCCCCACTTCCACTTGTCTTTAGAGGATAGCTGGTGCGAAAATTCTGCTGTTAATTTCGAGTAATTGCTCTGGAATTTTCTATAATAGTTGCAGATGCCTAAAAATGATTGTAACTGCTTTTTGTTCTTGGGTGTTGGGAATAACTGTATTGACTCTTATCTTTTCATGTGATGGGGTGATGCCATTTTCTGACAGGTTGAATCCCAAGAATTGTACTTCATCGGTGATGAACTTCGATTTTTCTAGCTTCAGCATCACATTATTTTCTGCTAACTTCAATAATACTTGATCAATCCTACTACAATGGTCTTCCCAGTTGTCTGAAGTTAATTAGCAGGTCGTCTACATATACCGTAGTAAATTGTAAGGCCTCTTGTCCTAGAATTTTGTCCATACATTTTACGAATACTGCCACTGAATTTACAAGTCCAAAGGGTAGCCTTTTAAATTGATAATTGCGCCCTTCAAATATAAATGCCATATATTTTTGGCTATTGGAGTGCAATTCCACTTACCAATACCCGCAAACAGTGTCCCAGGTACTGATGAAACGGGTACCGTAAAACTTCTTTAATATTTCTTCAATGTCCCCTGGTGATGTTCGATCATTTATTATAATTTTGTTTATTTCTCTGGCATCCAAACATATTCTCACTTTGCCATTTTTCTTCAGTACTGCCACTATAGGATTAGTGTATGGGGAATAACTATAATCGATAATGTCTTCTTCAATAAGTCGGTTAATCTCTGTTCTGACTGCTTCTTTCTGAGAATAGGCGATAGAGTATGGTTTCCTTTTAAAATCAGCTGTTTCCTTAAATTTAATTTCGCATTGGAAGTTTTGTATTTTTCCGGGTGTATCGGAAAATACATGTCGATATCACTTATAAATTGTAATTAATTCTTCTACTTGATCGTTGGTTATTCGTCTATCACTTTTAGCTGTTTGGAACTTTCGGATCTCTTCTAATTTTTCTTCCCACAGGTCATCTCTTTCATTTTCATAATTTATTTCTTCTCGGGGTATCGTATTCCTACAATCATTATTTTCCTTAACATAACAAATGATCCGGTCGTGAGGGGCTTCTTTGCTTCCAATTAACTCCGCCGTCAATTCCACACAATTTGAGCTCAGAGATACTTTCGCTCTGCTCATATCAATTACAGCTGTGTATTTTCTTAATACGTCACAGCCTATTAACAAATTAAACGGTAACCCACTGGCTACTAAAAAGATTAAAGTAATGGTTTTACCTTGACTGGTGACCTCTAATTGGACCTGTTTCCTTATGGTTTTATTTTGTCATCCTGTAGCTCCTATTAATGTGATATTATTTATTGGTAAGGTTGGTATTGTCTCCTTATTTCCACTTTGTATTCTATTTAATTCCAATTGATCGATTAGTGATACATTAGCTCCTGTGTCGATCATGATTTTCGTAGTTATGCCATTCACCTCGGCAGATATATAAGCGATCTCGCTGTTATTGTTATTATTTTTCGTGATTTCTTCTTCCATTAGATCTCCCCTAATATGCTTTAGATAATGGTTACGTATTATAGTAAATGTTTCGTGGTTCATCGTTTGTTGTCGTAGTCCATCATACCCAATAGATCGGATCAGTGAGGGTTTCGTGTAAGTTTTCACTGCCGCTGTCCATTTAAAGAGATAGCCCTCTCTTCACTGCTCCTCTCTGTTGTGCTAGGCGTGCGATTCTCTCTTCCTTCGGGTCTATCTGTGTTGCTATACCGTGGTTCGCTGTTATGATTTCGGCGGACATCTTCACTACTGTGACTCCTTTGCGAGTCATAACCAGACTCTCTACTTCTTACGACCTGGCTGTATTGATTGTGGTGTTCGTTAAAGCTACGACGTCCCTGGTAGAAGCGCCTCCCTCCGTTTTCTTCTTCTGCTCGAACGTAGTTTGTTCTTCTAAAATTTCCAGGGTTCTGGTTATTGCTATTATTCAACCTGTACTGGTTATTATTGTTATTTGGCCGATATTGATTGTTATTAATAGTTGGCCGGTACTGGTTTCCGCCGTTGTAATTTGGGCGATAATTGTTGTTGAAATGGTTATTATTATTATTATTATTATTCGGCCTGTAATTCGGGTTATTTCTGTTTTGCTGATAATTATTCCCATTGTTAGCCGGTCTTGAATTCTGGTCGGCACTATCCCGGTTTGGGTTATTGTATATTAGTAATTAACCACATACTAAAATACCAAACAAAATTTATAAACTTCCACTTACCGTCAATCGGTGTTCTCAGGTCCAAGGTTGCGTCATACGAACGTTAGGATACAAGCGTAATTTTTAAGGTTGTGTGAATGATTTACACAATACATTTTTTATGAAGAGAAATTATTTTACTTTATTTTTTAAGTCATTATACTTTGTATCAAATCAGTTGTTATTCATTTTTTGTATGCTTGCAAAACATCTATTATTCTTAACTTGACCTTTAAATGAAATTTTCTTGAAACGTGTTCTTATATCATTTCTACTTATACACTAATGCTTACCTTATTCTAAGTCACACATATACACAAACATAAACAGCCCAGCTTTGCTCACTCGCTCATCCACACCTGCATTATTTAAAACCCCTTAACACATTTTTAAAAGATACCCTTCCCGACCCGCGCACGTGGTGATCACTCGAGCGCTTATTTCTCACTTTTTGTATTTAAGGATGTGTCCGAAAATTAGACAGACATGTTCTCCACTGTTTAATCTACCGCGGTCACATGGTTTTAACCGTTATTTCACTTTTTTCTGGTACAATATGAAATTTTGTAAAGAGCCTACTTGGCTCGGTCCGGCGCCGGAACAATCAGTTAACAAACTGGGAGAACGAATGTAGCAGGTACCGCTAACGTGATCTCATACTTTTGGTGGAAACCACGGCCTTGTAGTTGTTCGTCGTAATTTCGTCCCATGCAATCCATGTAGTTGTTGGGGTGACGACAGTATACGATATTAGTGAGGCACTGGCTAACGTCACGAGATGGGCGGACCTTAATTTGCATATCCGTCGTTTCACTCGATGAAGGTGGATAAAATTTGTTTCCTGACCATGTTGGTTTTTTGAAGTAGCGTCACCCCGAGCGTATACCTGTGTCGCGCATACGAGCGCATGGTCACACTCAAACAAAGTTCTCGGAAATGAGGCTTGGTAAATTCTTCGCTTGCTGATTGCACAACGTAATATTGCGTTGCCGCTTCATTACAACACTGTTCTATTCACCACGTGTTCTGGTCACCGTTGAGAAATAAAATTTACAAATCTTTTTTTTTATAAAACCCCGGAAATGAAATAAAATAAAAATACCCACATTTTTTGGACCGTTACAATACCCCCTCAATGAGAGGTCTTCTGTCCAAACAGAAGAAGTCTCATTGATAAACCGCTAAGAGGACCGGTGAGGAACTGGTGCCAACAACCCCCTTCTGTTCTTACTCTGCATGGGTAAACGACCCCCCTGGCTCGGCGACTATGGACGCATCTGAACGAGATCACTGGCCTTCTCTGTGCGAGATCCCAACACCGAAAAATCGAACAGACACGCACCACAGCGCACCTCGCCTTCTATCATGCTACCCCAAAAATCCTCAATCCCTGGCTTAGATTATGCCAGATCCTCAGCCGATATGTTTCCCCTTATATGCAAGCTGGGCTGCCTTTAGCAGATACTGGGCTCACACACACAACTATTCTACATATTGTAAAGTTAACATATTCCTCAAAATTTAATATTTCATCTAAGTGAAAAATCCAAAATTCAAACTAAAATATTTTATCAAAAAACTCTCTTCCTTAATTTTTTTTTTCTCTTGTTATCAAAAAAATTAAATCAATTGAACATATCTTAAAATAAGTAACATCCTTAAACTAACATGGATTACACCTAGAATCTAACAATACAATAGTTCTATAATAACAAACACGCTTAGTACACAGACAATACAATAATCAAAGTTTAAAATATCCATTAGCTGGCAGGCGCAAAAATCAAGAAAATTTTTTTTTTCTTTCAAAGAAAATTTTAAATTTAAAATTTCCAAAAAAAAATCTTAAATTCCAAAAAATTTAACTTTCTTAAAATATTTTTCTTTTCATATTGAAATTATTTAAATCAGTTAAAAACAAAAGTTGGATTAACTCCCTTGCTAAACATGCCTAGTATATGACCTCACTATCAGCTGATCAAAACTAGGTCAAGTCCAGAACCTTGACCTACCTACGTTATGTACAAGTTACATCTGTGAACACATTAAACTTCTGTAAAATTCTGTCTTGAAACACAAAATATAATAAAATAAAACTTTTAAAAGAACAAAATATTATTATAAATAACAATCAAATTGCTATTTAAATTATTCAAATAAACACTTTATAGCTTTACATTTACAAATCTATCAAAATTTGTCACTGGTTTCAATTAAAAAATTTTATATTCTTGTTATAAATCTCTTTCTTTATTTGGCAATCTTATTCTCCATTACTGTGGGTGATTTAAATACTTATAACAATTTAATTTACCCCTTGGTAGGCCTACATTTATAATCTCTACCCCTCTGACTCTAATACTCATCAACTTTAGCATGACACCCATCTCTATCAAAATATCTATCAAAACACTCTCTAACCCCAACTTACCATGAAACTCAATTCACCACCTTCTCTTCGCATATATATGTAAAAAAAATACTCTCTAACCCTTTGTACCTAGGATAAGTGTTTCCCCCCCCAAAAAAAGCTCATTTCCTTAATCTGGTCCCTGGATTCTACCTAAGGTGACCCCTTCCCACCAAATCGGTCCCATCCCGTCCCAACCATTTTGTTGCGGACTCCCACATTACACTACCCCCTATTACAAAATTGCCATCCCCAAAATCTCAATCTTATTACCTCACTTCAACTACCACAAAATAACATCATTTAATAATATCAATATATCGCTCAAAACTCTACATATATTCCCCATAACTACTGTGTCAACATCAATACTTCTCAAAGTCTAATACATTATCTCACAGCAATATTACATTAACTCAAAACAATATTTTTCTCTCTACTACCCCTTTAACTTTGACTTGGACCGATCTATATGTCCCACAAAGTATTCATCACCCAAAAACTATCTTTTATTCTTTCTGACAATTCATTTTAACATCTCAACTTTATTAACTTACTTTTCTCATTATTTAAAACAATATCTTTAACAAATTAAAACATTACATATGGCATTAATTACCTTGCACATCTATAAACAATTTTACAGTGACCCTTTACTACCGATCAGCTGATATCCTTAATAAAGTGAAGACACCTTTCAAAAATTGTGCAGATTACATTAAATACATATGCTTATCAATACTTACATCTACCATCAATGTTTCCCCTTTCTCTGATTCTGGTAATTTTATGTTAACCGCCTGCCAGTCGGTTTAGGTATCTACTCAGTTTCAAAAATACACAAATTATATAAAACATATACCTTTTATCAATTCTTATATCTACCCTATTACAATAAAATACTACATTTAAAAAATATAGAATGGACACGTTATACTGAATGTATGAGCATCTAGTTATTTAAACGGAACACAAGCATTTTTATTATCAAAATTCGAGTTAGCAATTTTTATGTTATAAATTTAAATTCGTGGCTCATCTGAGCCACCTCCCATCCACACACGCTATTGCAATTTATGTAAGACTGTAGCGCCTTTTCGCTTCCACAAAGACTGCATATTTGGAGGAATTTGACATCTCCGTGTCTTGTTTTGGCAGTTACATTTTAATGTTTTGGATATCAACATATCCTTGGTATTTATTGAAACGCCCTTAAAACGGGTCTACCACCTGGCTATGCTGTCCCCACGCGGACAGAGTGGCAGCCGCTGTTCCATAGTTCCTGGATTTCCCCTAATATCACCCCCCATTTAATTTCTATTATAAACCAATTTCAAGTCAGCTATGGTCATGGGACTTGATATGACCATAGCTGGCCGCTAGCCAAATCCACGATTAGTGCTGGTAAGGCAGTAATCGCCCGAAAAGTCGGGGAAATCTAACTTTCATTTCAACGCCTGTTCTACATTATCATTGTTATATGCGGCACGATCGTCTATCAGGGTACAAATTAAATTTGTACAAAAAGGTGTACCGCACATTTTTGCCATGTTGGCCTCCGATGGAGGTAACACTCTCTGTTACCCCTAACCCATTTCACTATCTACTAGGGCACAGGCCACCCCAGCAATAGCACCTTACTAGCTAAATAATTAAAAGTAATGAACTAAAACTTTCTACTATTGCAGTTCCACACTCCACTATTCTATCACTTCTTTGAGCACCATTCTACCCCCCAAAATTATCCCCACATCTTGCATTGACAACAAGTTTTTATTTTATTTCACATTCTTCAAAACGTTCCCGTGCTCACTGATACTAAAACTTAACAATTATGTTTGGTCAATTACTTCTAAAATTTATTTAAATTTAACATTATAAACATCCAAAATATTTTGGGTTTTTTTTTTTCAAAATTCTATTTACATTGGAGGCTGACTCTATCTATCCTTAACCATGAATAGTAAGATCGTGACCGCCTGAAATGGGGGTGTTCTTGCCATGAGGCAAGTTTGGTGACAGCTCAGATCTGCTTTGTGAAATTACTTCCCCTTTATTCCCAACTCCACTCCCTTACCGCTCTCATTTCTCCAGACCCGCCGTCTGACCTATCGCCAAATCTGCCTCTCAGCAAAACTCTTCATTTCAGCTTAAACAAAACTACTGTCAATGGCTCAACTTTAATGTTGCCATTGACACTAAAATTTTTAAATTTGCACGCACTGCCTTTTATTTAGGTGCAGCCTCCATTATGTACAAACATTCTAAGGCAGTGCAGGCACGTGACAGGTACACCAAGACCGCTGCACCTTGAGTGTATAAAAAAAAATTAATGCGTGTCACGTACCTTTTGGGGTCCCCCTCCCCGTTCAAATATGTTGCAAGTTTTCTAATTTCAACGAATTTTGGTGGAGCCGGACCATCGTTGTTTTCGCCACCCGAAGGAAGATTCTCCAACCATGGCCCGTCTCCGAGTTCCGAATACCACGGCCAGGACTGGTAAGATCGTGACCGCCCGAAAATGGGGGTGGATCCCTTTTGAAAACATATGGAAAACAATTAACTTTCATTGATACAATTAATCAGTGATAAAATCCTTATGTTGACCAATATAATTTCAAATTTGTAGCGTTGTGCGTTCCCACTATCTCCCTAGTTTCTCTATTCTGTAACACATATGAATTCTTCATTTTAACCTCTATTACCTCGTACGGCCCTTCGTAGAGCAAGAAAAATTTCTTGATCTTCTCTTGAGCACTCGACAAATCATGGCGTCGTACCAATACCAGCTGTCCAACCTCGTACTGCGTCCACTTACCTTTCATATCATGTCTCTGTTTTCTCTTCTCCCCCTTCGTCAATAAACTTTCATTCGCTAGCCTAAGTTTTACATCGCGACCAATAGTGTTGGTTTCCGGTGGATACTCAATTAATTGTTCCAAAATTCTCTGTGGACGCTTCCCTCTTATTAACTCATAAGGTGTGAACCCCGTCGACTCGTGGGTGGTGCAGTTAAGCCAATTTTCAATTTTCTGAACATATAAGGGCCACTCGCTGTGTTTGGCATGGCAGTATGTTCGGAAAATTCTTCCCAACTCCCTCATGACTCGCTCCGCCTGATTGGACTGCGGTGTGCTTTGGGATGATACCTTCCCGTCCGAGAGTCTGGCGCCATCTTCCACTGATGAACTGTGGTCCATGGTCGGATAATATCACCTTCGGCTTTCCCACGTTGATCATGTAGTCGCGTGTGATCTTTTCACTCAGCACCTTACTTGTTGCTCGCTTCACGCTATATAACCTTACATATTTGGAAAATGTGTCAAGTACAACAAAAATATGCATCACTCCACCCCTACCCTTCGGCAATGGGCCGTACAAATCTACAGCTACTAAATCAAATTGTTTTTCTACCTTAATGTAATTTAATTCTCCTTCTAACCTATAATTTACAACTTTAGATTTCTGACATAGTTCGCAAACTCTAAGTATCTTTCGGACGCGTTTTTCCATATTTTTAAATAGACAAGATTCCCTTAATACATTCACACACTTCCGTGCCCCAAAATGCCCGTATCTAAAGTGACAGTCCCACACTATTTTCTCTACTAGCCCTTCAGGTATAACTAACCTCCAATCCCTTTCTCTCCCCTCTACTTTTTTAAATAAACTCCCCTGAAATACTTGAAAATATTGTTTATACCCAAATTCATCTACATCTGATTCTACACTAGTGATTATCTTATTTAATTTACTATCAGCTCTTTTCATTACATTTATATTCTTCAATTCTTCCCCAAAAAGTTTATCTTCCCTGGACAGCCTATAAATCTCTATTTCTTTAATATCTCTCCCCGTTCTATTTCTATCTGTGTCTATTCGTGATAGCGTGTCTGGCACCCTATTCTCTACACCCTTAATGTATTCCCAAGAAAAATTATACTCTTGAAGAGCTAACACCCACCTGGTTATCCGGCTGTGTGTGAGTTTACAAGTATTCAGGAACGACAGCACTTTATGGTCCGTCCTGATGATGGTTTTATTACCCAGCAGATACGTACGGAACTTCTTCACAGCGAAAACTATACTGAGAAGCTCCTTCTCGGTGGTCGTGTAATTACGCTCTGCGGCTAGCAATGTCCGGCTGGCGAAGGCAATGGTTTTGTGTTCTTTCGCCTCGTCCTCTTGGTACAGTTCCGCTCCAAGTGCTATATTGCTGGCATCTGTCTGTAAGTAGAAATTATCATTAAAATTTGGATGGTTCATTAAAATCATATCAGCGAACTTATTCTTGATTTCGTTAAACGCTGCTCTTTCGTTATCTCCCCACCTCCATTGTTTGTTCTTTTGCAGCACTGCGCTGAGTCGGGCCGTCGCCTGGGCATAGTTTCGCTGGAACTTCCTGTAAAAATTACAGAGACCAAGAAAACTTTGTAACTGTTTTATATTCTTAGGCTCCGGAAACGCAGGATGGATTCTACTTTGTCCGGATTAGCCCGTATTCCTGTAGGGGTTATGATGAAACCTAAAAAATGTATTTCTGTCTGTAAAAATTTTGATTTGTCCCAATTCACTGTCAAACCTCCCTGGTATAATTTCTCCAATACATATTCTAAATGTTCTACATGCTCCTCAAATGTTCTAGAAGCTATTAGAATATCATCAACATATATGGTTAAAAAATCTAAGTTATGAGGTTGCAAAATCTCATCAAGACACTTGATAAAGCTGGCTACACTGGTGTTCAATCCAAACGGTAACCGTTTGAATTGATAATTTTTTCCGTTGAACAAGAACGCGGTATATTTCCTACTATTTGCTGCCAACGGAACTTGCCAATACCCGGCGGTTAGGTCTAAAGAGGTCATATATTTCACACCGCTGAACTTCTGAAAAATTTCCTCAATGGCTTCGGGTGACTCCCGGTCTGGAATAATTATTTGATTAATTTTGCGGGCATCTAGACGTAACCTAACTCTCCCATCTTTTTTGATCACTACTACTAAAGGGTTGGAATAAGTTGACACCGACCTCTCTATAATACCCCCCCGCTAACATCCTATCCAATTCTAACTGTACGGCCCCCCTTTTAGAATATGGTACTGGATAACTACGTTGGACATATGGCGCATGCTCCCCTCACCTTTAGTTCGCATTCATAACCTTTTGCCCTTCCTGGTTCCCCGGCAAACACTCCCCTATACTCCTCGACTACCCGCCACAGTGCTTTACGCTGAGAACTCCCTATTACGCCACCCTCCCCACAAAATTTAACCGCTCTATCCGCCCATATTCTCTCCTCACTCTCTTCACTCACTCTCTCTCTACACATATTCATACTAAATTCCATGTCCCTATTTATGGTCTTATCTGGTATAAACCTTATACCCGAAATCTTTACTGTGTCTAAAACCCGTTCAAAATTAACCGTTACTCGTTTATTCTCATTGTTCAATTCCAAAATTCTTTTTCTAAAATTGATGACCGCATTATTCCTGATTAGAAATTCATTACCCAAAATTACTTCTAAATTTAAACCTCTTACAACTAAAAACGTATTCTCATAACTTTCCCCATTTATTAACATATTCAACTGGACTTGTGTTGTAACCCGTTTACTTCTAACACCCGTAATGCCTACAATTGTTACTCCCGCCACTGGCAAAGACGGAATATTTTTGTTAGTCTCTTTTAATTTATTTAGTACATGTTCCGCTATTACGGATATTTCACTACCGGTGTCTATAAGTGTCAAGACTGACTTACCTTCTATTTCCAGTTTTACCTCAGTCAACCACGCCTCTTGTCTCCTCGTCTCCGCCTCCTCTTCTTCCATCAATTCCGTAGCCAAGTCCGTGTGAATAGTGTTATTCCTGTATTTACTTTCATGGACCCCGCGGTTATTCCTTGACAATGGCCGGGCCTCCTCATCCATTGTCCTCCTTAGTTTCCCGTCCTCTTGTCTGCATTTCAGGGCGTATACACTCTGCCCGTATGCTGATTTCCTCCTTCGTTTCTTGTATTCTCTGCTTGTCTGTCCCCGTTCCTCTGCTGTGGATTGTTGAATCTTTGTTGTGTCCTCAGCTGATGTCCGGGCCTCGCCCTTCTACATCTATAACAAAAATTACGGTCAGCATAATTTTCCACCAGACACCCGTCACATTTCCACCTCGGATATCGTCTGTCTGGTTCTCGACCATTGTGTGGTTCCCCCGTTTGGTCCTCCTCTTGGTGCATAGTTCCCTCCATTGTGCATATTAGGTTGTTGTATGCGTCTGCTGTCTTCCTGGTCCTTAATATTCTGAAAAACATCCAATATTTTTTCTAATTCATTGATATCACTTACCTCTCTGGTCATCAACCTGATCTGTACTTCCCTCGGTAGATGTTTGCTGATGTGGCGTACAAACGACTGGAATGGCAACGGTGGCTCTAAGTAATTAGCTTCATTGTATAGATGGTAATATTACGGTTGTTTCTCCCAAAGCTCCCTGTTCCCATTATTTGACTTCGTAGTATCTCCTGCTCCTCCTCCGACCAGTATTTATTCCGAAAGGCTTTTTCAAAATTTGCATACCTCCCATTCGTTTCGATGTGTTTCCGCCCATATCTCCGAATTACCCTTAAAACATTTCAAAATTTTTATAAGTTTAACTTCCCAACTACTACCATTAAATCTGTCAAATCAAAAATTGCATTGGATGCACTCTACGATTCTCACTACAAAAGGTCTCGAGTTCAACTTCATTATTAGCGTCTCTTGTAATTAATATACGTTCAGTGACATTGTTTAAATTTTGGTTTCTTACTAAACTTAATTCGTCTCTCACACTACTAATGTTCTGTTCGAGTGAATATAATTTTTGTCATTATTACACTCAGACTGTATGCTATTTTTTGATATTGCATGAATTGATTCGTTTAGTGCGTGTATTTCTGTCTTACAGGTATTTTCAATTTCAGTGACCTTAAAGTCTACATTATTTTTGTGTTCATCAATGTTCTGACTCATTTTTTCGATTGTCACTACTACGCTACTCAGTTTACATTCAGTTTCGGTATGACATTTATTTATTTTATACTCTATTTCAGTGTTATACTCATTCAGTGAATTTATTAACGTCTCATTATTCTCATTTATTTGCTTCTCAACTCTATCTATCTGACTATCTATTTCATTAAATTTAACATCTATCTTCTGTATTGAATTATCTAACTTGGTATCTACTTGGTTAATTTTATTAGTAAATTCTACTTTGGTACTTTCACAACGTCTATTAATCTCTTGAATCTCATTTTTTAATTCGTCAAATTTGTTATTCTGGATATTAAATTTAGCGTCAGAATCACTCTTCTGTTCACTGAATTTCATATCTAACATTGTTTGTATCATTTTAAACATATCGTAACTATCGTCAGACTTTTTGCCTTGGACCGGCGTCGACTGACTTTCTGTTTTATCGTCAGTGAAGCTGACTTCGTTATTACTTTTACTTTCTCTACTCAATTTTGGGGTTACTTGAATCCCCGAATCATCTGTACTATTTGGTTCATTCGTGTTACTTACATTTGTGGTTTTGTCGTCTTGACCTACATTCGGTGTTGAATGTACTTCAAAACTACTTATAACAGCTGATTCATCAAATTCAGAGTATTTCATTCATAACAGTTAAGTCGGACAAAACGACTTCATTCTCTGTATTTTCCATTTTTATAAATTTACTTAGTCTCTTTTTTATAACTTTATTATTGGTTGTTATGTACTTATTTATTATCTGAACCAAATCTCATATCTTAACTCTTTGGCTATGTTTTACGTTACGTATTTTCACTTAACCTCTAAATCACGCTTGTATCTTATTTGTAGGTATGGAATTTCATTAATTTATTAAATTCATTCCTGTCGAGGCGCCATTGTGATATTAGTAATTAACCACATACTAAAATACCAAACAAAATTTATAAACTTCCACTTACCGTCAATCGGTGTTCTCGGGTCCAAGGTTGCGTCATACGAACGTTAGGATACAAGTGTAATTTTTAAGGTTGTGTGAATGATTTACACAATACATTTTTTATGAAGAGAAATTATTTTACTTTATCTTTTAAGTCATTATACTTTGTATCAAATCAGTTGTTATTCATTTTTTGTATGCTTGCAAAACATTTATTATTCTTAACTTGACCTTTAAATGAAATTTTCTTGAAACATGTTCTTATATCATTTCTACTTATACACTAATGCTTACCTTATTCTAAGTCACACATATACACAAACATAAACAGCCCAGCTTTGCTCACTCGCTCATCCACACCTGCATTATTTAAAACCCCTTAACACATTTTTAAAAGATACCCTTCCCGACCCGCGCACGTGGTGATCACTCGAGCGCTTATTTCTCACTTTTTGTATTTAAGGATGTGTCCGAAAATTAGACAGACATGTTCTCCACTGTTTAATCTACCGCGGTCACATGGTTTTAACCGTTATTTCACTTTTTTCTGGTACAATATGAAATTTTGTAAAGAGCCTACTTGGCTCGGTCCGGCGCCGGAACAATCAGTTAACAAACTGGGAGAACGAATGTAGCAGGTACCGCTAACGTGATCTCATACTTTTGGTGGAAACCACGGCCTTGTAGTTGTTCGTCGTAATTTCGTCCCATGCAATCCATGTAGTTGTTGGGGTGACGACAGTATACGATATTAGTGAGGCACTGGCTAACATCATGAGATGGGCGGACCTTAATTTGCATATCCGTCGTTTCACTCGATGAAGGTGGATAAAATTTGTTTCCTGACCATGTTGGTTTTTTGAAGTAGCGTCACCCCGAGCGTATACCTGTGTCACGCATACGAGCGCATGGTCACACTCAAAGTTCTCGGAAATGAGGCTTGGTAAATTCTTCGCTTGCTGATTGCACAACGTAATATTGCGTTGACGCTTCGTTACAACACTGTTCTATTCACCACGTGTTCTGGTCACCGTTGAGAAATAAAATTTACAAATCTTTTTTTTTTATAAAACCCCGGAAATGAAATAAAATAAAAATACCCACATTTTTTGGACCGTTACAATTGCCCCGATAATTATTTCTGTAGCCGGTCTGGCCGTTTCGTTCAAAGTACGTGTCCGGTCTCTGTCGACTCCTTCGATAATATTTTTCATGTTCATAATTCTCCAATAATGCGGACATAGTTTGTATCGTACGTATTTGTCCGTTGAGTCTCGCTCTGGCCACGCCCTCTTCAAAATGGTATGCAATTTAGTAACAAGGCATTCCTCAGGTATCTTGGGTTCAAGGTTCCTGGCCATGCACACTTTGCCCAGGAAGTATGCCGTGAGTGTGGTTCCCTTGTTGCGATCGTATTTCCCTTTACAGATGTCGTCACGCACGATATTTTGCGTCGACTCGGACCAATATTTCGCTTTGAAAAGTGCTTTAAAGTCGGCATAATAATGTATCTCATGTCTGGTGGCAGTCCACCAGTTGTCGTACACGTCCTTAAAGTATTCGTCCAACATACTCCGTATTGTTGTCCACCTGGTTTCACGGTTACATGCGATATTTTCTTCGACCCTTTCAATGAATTCCATAGGATTTTTCTTATAAGTTCTGAAATTTATCGTCTCCCGGTTGTCCATATTTGGTATTCCCGTCATCTTGATCGGTTGACTCCGGAATAAGTTAATCTCCTCTCTGAAATTGTTGAACTCTCGCCGCTGCACCTCGGCCATTTTTTCTTTATCGCTGTGGACCTGGTCTCGAACATCGTTTACTGTTGTGGTGATTTCCTCACATTTCATTCCTAAGTTCGTTTGTGCTTGCGTCAGGTCTTCTTGTTTTTTCGCAATTAATTCAAATTTATTTAATTGTTTTTCTTCAGTGTTATCGATTCGGGCATGAAGGTTCTCTTTCGTTTGCTGTAGTTCTTGTTGGTTCAGCTCGCATCTCCCGTTAACTTCGGAAATTTGTCGCCTGACTCCGGTTATTTCCTCTTCTATTTTTGTATTTAATTTCTCTTTATTTTCCTCAATTCTCGGACTGATAATTTCCATCTTCTTGTTACTATCTTCGATGCTGTCATTTATCTTCTTACTCAATTCTTGGGTATCTTCCTTCAATGATGCTATGTTTTTATTCGTCTCTTCCGTTTTTTTGTTTAATTCCCCTTTGAAATCTTCCTTTAACGATTCGATATTTTTCTGGCCGTCTTCCTTCAATGACTCGATGTTTTTGTTTAATGCTTCTACATTCTTATTGGTTTCCATTATCGCCCTTATTATTTCCTGGAAATTGATGTCCCCTGTCTGTGTAGGTTTCTCGGGTTGTTTGGGTTGCTCGGGTTCTGCAGGAGGTAATATTTCTTGTATATCTTCGACCGGCGTCGCCTCCTTATCATCCATGTTAATCTCCTTCTCTACTTCCGCCGCACGTTTCTTCGAAGTTACTCTCCGTTGCATTTTCAGTTTGTGTGTATTGCAGCTGCCTCGAAAATTAGGTCGATTATTTATTTTTATTTGATTAGGTTAAATATGTTTCACCTAATTCACGCCTCGAACGTTGGTCGCAAATTTGTAACTAGACGAGATAGGTCCTATTGTAGAATCTTTGTTCTCAGTTTTATTATTTATTATTAAAGTTTTGTTTTTTATTATTAATTTTTGTATTATTGATCTATTCCATTCAATTCAATCTATTATTGAATCCAATGTGAACAAATCGGTTCACTTACTCTTTGACGTTGTTTATTAATTTTGTTTAGATTCTTTATAATGTTTTTTGTTCAATATCTTGAGTTCGTATTTGAATAAGTTGCATTGACTTTTCTGCCATTAGCTGCGGTGAGTTGATCGGTACATTCCTGTATAGACATTAACATAAACACAACATGTATATGATAATTACTATCAGTTGTAGTATGCTAAAGATATTAGATAATATGGTTGGTGATAATCGTTCAATCTGAATGTTTGCTCTGGCTCCTGGTGCCAACCATCTCTTGTTGCTCACCTAAGCTGTAATTCTATTCTTTTCAATAAACGTCAACACTTTAATTTGTTCGTAAAACAATAGTTGTTTATTTAACTCAAATAGAATGATTATTGTTACAATGTTATTATTTATCTTCTTTTTAAAAATAATTCAAGTTGAACATGGACTCTTAATATCATTAATTTCTCAGGGTGGTATGACTGCATTTGGCAAGTCGATTATTTTCTGTTTGTAAATAATTAGGTTATTATGCTTTATAACATTAGTAGGTTCTTTGAGTCTGCAAGATACACTTCTACAATAAAATGCACTACTGTGATAATGAGTAGGCGGAGAATAAAAATATTAATTGTTGCTTTAACATAACATACAATATGAATGACTGTTCAGTGTTTATAATTGAGGTTAGTAGCAGTTCGTTGTAACCTTGCTTATTTAAAATTGATTAATTGATGCTTCTTTGAGGCATTACTTATTTAGTATATCATTATAATGTATTACATTCAGTGTTAAGTTCCTGAATAATCTGCAAGATTGGATATAAATAAAACAGGTAATTCACATTAATTCGCTACGACTAGGGTACACTCATGTGTGGCTTTGAGTTCAAGTACTACAATTAAATACAATAACATCTTAAAATTATTAATTGTTAGGGTTCATTTTCCCCTCATTGATCATTCAACGTCTCCTTCTTAAACTAATACAATTGATCTCAATCAAAGAATTAAAATTGTCATTATTAAAATCTTTCATTTGATTATTGTTTATTTTATTTTTTCCAAGTCCCCTTCCATGTGGAATTTGGGTTATTTATTAATTAATTCAAACAAATTAAATCCGCTATGAGCGTTCCTTAATTAATTAATGATTTGTTATATAACATAATGATCATTTGCACTGATACTTGCGTATTCTGTTGATTCGAAGAATTAACACTTTTTTATAATTAATTAATTTTCATAAATGCACATCACACACTGCCTATACGCATGAACTCCGTTATAGAACACTTAAAAATAGACTTCACTGTCTTCTTGGTTCGACCTAACCTCAACTCAAAGTTTCGAGGTTAGCCTGTGTATTAACAGCTGTCGGCTGTCAAACCCACGTTGTGATGGCCGTTCTGCTAACGTGGAGTATCTCTTGAAGGTTGATTATAAACTGGCTATGGTTACCTGGTCGGGATTCGACACTTCGTATTTTTTAATGAGCTCTGATTGACTAATTGTCTTTATGTCGTGTACTCTCGGTGAGGTTCGTCAAAATAGATGCTTAACATAGCGTCAGTAGTAGCTGGGTTCAAGATTATGATTTATTGGTCACATACCCAAGCGCAAGGGCTTGTCACTTTCTAATTATTTCTTCTAAGTCAAATATCTTATCTATAATTACACTGACAATATTTTTATCACTCCCATCATTTCTATCTTTTGATTACGAGTAATTTGCATACCCTCATCATATAGTTCTGATTTGGGGTCATAAAACCGTACTTGGTATAAATTCATAATACTTCTTAAGTTATTTAATACTTTTAATACATTGTTTTTATCCCATGTTTTCATGGTGATAACATATTGTTACAGTATTATTCACTTTTCACTTCTAGTCATGTACAAATAATTATAAAATATCTATTTTCATAGGTTCAGATCCTAGGCTTATTGTTACATATTTTGTTTATCAATAATATTATAATAATAGTAGTTGATAATAACACAATGCATAATGCATTGGTCATTATCACTTCTGATAGTGTCCCTTTTCTTTATCATTTGGTTTTATTACCTTAACCCTTAATTGCCCGGGTAGGCGTATAGAGTACGCCAGCCACGCAAGTTTTGCTGTAAATGAAAACCTACCAATCATCAAGGCACGGCCCCCTCAGTACCCTCCTACCAACTCCCTCCGAGCACAATGATCCGTTTGAATTTCACCAGTCTGTTATCGCAAGCCGAAGTAGTGACGTCTTTTACTTGCCGGTCGGTTTGGCGTACTCCGTACGCCGCCCCTCCAACTATGTCGCGGAATGAAATTGTGCGGCCCGAAGATTTCGAACGTGTTTTACGTGAACTGTCGGATGAAGAGAAGCAAAATTCAGGCGTTGACACTGACATTCAATCATCTGATATTGACGAACGTGAGATTATCGAACAGAGTGACCACAATAGTGATTCCGAAATAGATGGTGATCTTCCTCAACCACTTCCAAGGACTTCTGACGACGAGGTGAGTGATACCGATGACGATTTTTTTACTAAAACTATTTACAAAAAGAAGAAAGTAAGAGGAAGGGTCGTAAAGGAAATCAGTGGAATTTATAAATGGAAGAAGGGCCCTATAAAAAGTAAATTTTCGCGTACGCCTAGTAAAAATATTGTGAAACAAGTACTTCCGGCTTCCAAAGACTGTGCCGACGTGAAAGACGAAATTTCCGCTTTCTTGAAGATTATAAACTTAGACATGATTGATTCTCTAGTGAAATACACTAACATGTACATACAGCGTAACAGAACAATGGAGGACCCTAAGAAAATCTCAAAAAATAGTGCAAAGGACACAAGCAGATCAGAAATAATGGCTGTCATTGGGATTTTATTCTTATTAGGATACAAAAAATGTCTAAAATACATCTCGACGAAGCATGGGCTCGGGATGGCACTGGCATTGAAATATTGCAAGGGGTGATGGGGCTGAAACGATTCAGATACCTTCTAGCTTCCGTAAGATTCGATGACACATCCACAAGACTTACTCGAAAAACAGCCGATAAGTTAGCCGCAATACGGGAGTTTTACGACTCTTTCAGTGACAACTGTGATAAATTTTATTCGCCTGGGGATCAACTGACGGTTGATGAAAAGTTAGAGCCATTTCGTGGCAGGTACTCTTTCATTCAATACATTCCTAATAAGCCGGCCAAGTATGGCCTAAAAATATTTGCAGTTGTTGATTCGCGAACTTTTTATTGCTTGAAATTGGAAATGTACTGTGGCACTCAACCTCCTGGACCGTATGAAGCTTCGAATGCGAGCTTGGATATCGTCAATAGGCTGATTAGCCGCTATAAAGGTTCTAACAGAAACCTGACTACCGATAACTGGTACACTAGTTATCCTTTAGCCAAATCTCTCCTCACCAGTGGTATTACCCTCGTGGGTACACTAAAAAAGAACAAAAAAGAAATCCCTTTTCAATTACAGCCAACGAAAACAAGAGAAGTTGGAACTTCAATTTTTTGTTTTCAAAAAGGTGTCACGATGGTTTCTTACACGACCAAAAAAAATAAATGTGTAATTCTTCTCAGCACCGCACACGACGATGATAAAATTGATTCAGAGACACAAAAACCAACAATAATCATGGACTATAATAAGTTCAAAGGTGGAGTGGATGTAGTAGACCAACTCGGTGGCAATTACACCGTAGCCCGTAAAACAAAGAGATGGACGATGGCAACTTTTTTTGCGCTTCAAAACGTGGCAGGCATAAATGCACAAATCCTTTTGAATTTCTCTGAATCCAGTGCTTCTCCCAAGTTTAGAAGAATATTTTTGAAAAACTTAGCGACGTCTCTTATGAAGCCACACCTTCAAGATCGTGCAAACTTACGAAGTCTACCTCTGCATTCAAAAGCAATAATTCGTAGAGTGCTTTCTTCGGACGGAATAAACGAGGAGCAGGAAATACAACCACCCGCAAAAAAGGGAAAAGGACGATGCACTTCATGCGGAAGAGCAAAAAACAACTACACTACGATTAGTTGCTCAGAATGTTCTGCTTTTACATGCAAAACTCATTTGGCGAAAACAGTTTATCTCTGCGGAATATGTGCCAATAAAAATGAACTGGATGACGAAGATTAAGTTTTTGACAATAATTACTGAAAACGTTGTTTGTGCTCTTGTTTTTATGTTTGAAATGTTGTTTGAAACTTTTTGTAAGAAAAAAAATATATATACGTATATATGTAGGACAGCCATTTCCTCTTTCATATTTCGTTTCAATAAACACATATAATTACCCGCATGTTTTTTTTTATTATTTCGCTTTTACAATGTTATCACGTTCACTTCGTTGTGCAAAAAATAAAACATGTTCTCTTGGTAGTGTTCTGTTTGTTGCGGCTTATCTCAACGGCTTAGCTCGTTTGTTTACAAACGATAATTACAATTTTGTTTATAACCAAGATAATTACATTGAAGGACAAAGAAATAATATTATGAAACGAAAAACGTTCTAGAGCAGAGAAAAATAAATTGTTTTATTTTCTGGAGCTGAATTACTTGGAATTGTTATCAAAATGACACACGGTGTGTCATTCACAGTCAACGTGTTAAAAAATTACAAGCAGTTGATGATAATTTGGTGGGACAGACCAACAAATGGACTGGCGTACTCAGTACGCCGCCCGGGCAAAATTGTATCACCAAACCGCCCGGGCAATTAAGGGTTAACTATAGTCTGTTAGGTGAGTTTACCATACTCTTGAAAGTTACATTTTTACATGAGTTGTAATTCTTTCAAATTCTCATTATGGTTTTAATGTCTCTTATCAGTGCTCTGATAACACTGTTAGTATTGTGCAGTAGTTAATTCTGCATTTACAATCATAATTGTTTTGGTTTGCATTTACCATGATTACTTGCATCTAGCTGTCACTATAGTTTCCTTATTATTTGTGTTATTATTAGTATTCAGGTGGCTATAATCCTTGAGTTTACTTATTTGAATGTTATTCTGCCTCATTCAATGTTATTAGTTGAGTTCCCACTCTTTTATAACAAGTTTACATGTTAATTTTGTTGCATCATGCACCCATTCTGTCAGGCATATAGTTATATTAAATTACATCAATTCAGCTTTTATATTTCCTTATTACATTATCTGGTATACAATAAATGTTCCTTATATTATCTGTTTATGTCACACTATAACACATTTTAGTTTAACATTGCTTTAGCCTTATTTTTCTATAGTTTTATTGAAAACTAGTTGGCCAGATTAGGTTATATTATATTCTAAATATGCAACAATGGATTACTGTCAGTTTCGTATCTCTACATTACATCTGATTTATTTAACTTTATGTAGTACTGGTATATTTATTGTTTATTATTAGATTTCATTTTGTTTATTGTTACAGTCTTTATTATTGGTAATTAGTGGTTATTTACAATTTCGATTCCACTTTACAATCTGTCATTAGTGTTTTGGACATAGTCCTTTTTTCATGTCTACACATCATTTAGCTAAGAAATTATCATATTGTTATTCATTCTCTTTATTAATTTCTGTGTTCAATAATTGACTCTTACTGAGTACTGTTTGTATTACATCGTCAAGGAAGGTATTTACTTAATAAGTTTAGGTCAGTGTCAATTTTACAGCTTAGGGATTTAAATCATGTTGTTTATTCCACTTATACTTTCTTCTTTTATAATAATTCTTTTATTGGCATATGTTGATTCATTATAATTCATATTATCTCCCTTTTTTGTGTTTGACGTGGATATTTTTCTTCTCCTCTGCACTGATTCCTTCCTCACTCTTAATAAGTTTCTTCATGATGTTGTTGTCACTGGTTTCCTTCTCACTGTTTGATCTATTGGGTAATTATGTACGTCGTCTCGTCGTTAGTCTTGCTTTATTTTCTTTAGTAGTACATTTACTGGTAATTCTTTCATCATTTTATTCACTTGTTTTGGCTTAATGATACTTCCTTTATCCATGGTTGTATGTTCGACCTTGTAGGTATTCTTATTTGTAGTGGCCTTCAACTCATTTGTGGTACGTTGGTGTTGGTTGTGTTATATGTACCATTACAATTTGTGAAATTGATGTAACACATAGTAGCATTTCAGTATCATTTTGTAGCACCAAAGATGGCTCAGTTAAATGCATCATTTCAACTGTAACGTTTTAGGGATTCATGAAGTTTAGAGGCAAATTATGCATGTATGAATGACTTGAAAATGCTACACGATAGACTAAAATTTTTGTAAAACATTTTTAAATTAATGTAAATTGAACTTGTGTGTGTGTGTGTGTGTGTGTGTGTGTGTGTGTGTGTGTGTGTGTGTGTGTGTGTGTGTGTGTGTGTGTGTGTGTGTGTGTGTGTGTGTGTGTGTGTGTGTGTGTGTGTGTGTGTGTGTGTGTGTGTGTGTGTGTGTGAAATTGCATATTGTTTACTGTATAATTTTTAATTGAATTGTTATAGGAAAGAGATTCAAGAAATAAACTGGCAAAGAAAAAATATGCAAATGCAAGGTGGAGAAAAGCTGCGGAGCCTGGAAGCAATGTGGGTTGGTCTTGTCAGTAAAAACTATGAAATTGAACAGGCGTGTGTACAGCTAGAAAAAGAAATAGATGAAATGCAAAATAATGAATAATCTGAGAAGTGTATATAAAAGTGATTAAATAAAAATAATATTGTGGTACATCTGTGTTCAGTTTCTTTTTTAGTTGACGTTTGATTGTAATGTTTTTTCAGTATCCCTGTCTAGCATGATGCTGTGTTAGAAACTATTTATGTTCACTTCTTTTTATTTTATTTAAAATGGATTAAATAATTTTCAAAAAGTTTTAGAGTCATTTAAAATAAAACTGAGGTTAAAAGCTTTGCATTAGAAAAAATTAGAATAGCCACTGATATAGAAAGCATTAAGGTACGTCAGCTCCACATGACTCTTGAATTTCTCAAAATTGTGATCAAGGTTGGTCGTTGATAAATCAGTGACATTTAGTGTTCACATACAACACAGGTGTGTGTGTGTGTGTGTGTGTGTGTGTGTGTGTGTGTGTGTGTGTGTGTGTGTGTGTGTGTGTGTGTGTGTGTGTGTGTGTGTGTGTGTGTGTGTGTGTGTGTGTGTGTGTGTGTGATAAAAATAATGACTTTACTTTGCTGAACTTGTATTTTCTACAACAGTATGCATAATATAATGTCTATTTTCTACACATTATATTCTACATATGTTGTAGAAAATAAACAGTCATGTTTGGTGTCCAATTATTTCAGCAAATTAGGCCATTTAAGTGTATTGGTCAATACAGTTTTATTGTACAGTAGAACTCCATTTATCCGAACTAATGATTGCCAGACGTAATTCGGATATGCAGAAATTCGGATAATTGGGACAAACATAAGAAAAAGGTTATGTTATGAAAGAAAACGCGAAAATTGCTCAAAAATCACTTCTGTTTATTTTTATTACGCGAGTCCATTATCTTAATAAAAACCGGATCACACATGTTTTGCAAAAAGTTCACTTTTACTACAAAATAATTAAAAATAATACTCGCACATAATTATACTTTTTCAACTGAACATGTCAAACAAAGTTAATTGTTTTGACATAAAAACTCGTTTGCGTGCAGCCAGGTCCCGCAAACGCTTGACGACAAGAAGCTGCATATGATCACATTCAGACTGGCGATCCATCCACTTTAAAGCAGTGTCAAAACAAGCAAATGCCTCACTCGCCGTAAGTTCCTTTTCCAGTTCAACTGAAGCAACATTGTCATCTTCTTTGTCCACCTGCTGAGATTCATCGTTTACACTTTGGATAATTTCATCATCGTCCAAAATTTGATATCCAGGGTCTGGTGATCGCACTGCAACCACTCGTTTATGTCGTCCACATCACACTCGAACAGCCAGGAATTTGTACAATGATTTTCTGGATGTCTTCAGTTGATACAGCTTCATTTTCTTCGACACTTTCTTTTGCTCTTTTTTAGTCTTCCTTCTTGTTCATTGTCTCTTCTTTTTCTTCCTGGATTTGTTGTTTTGTCGGAATTCAATTAATTTTATTCCATGCCCTCTTTAATTTTACGGTTTTTATCAAATTCCACGAATCGGCTATAATGTAACAACAGTCCTTTTGTTGCAATCATTCGTCTCCTGCCGAATGCAACAATCCGCGAATTGTACCTTGCCCGACGCACTGACGTCACGCCCTAGCTTTTACTAACCCTGTCGCGGCTTTGTTAAATCTCGTCAGTCTCCCATCAAACGCTGTGAGCTGAGCGGCCCGTGGCCGGACTGTCGTCAAGTATGGGAGCCTCATAAACCAAGGTAACTATGATTGTTTTTGAGCTATCGTAAATCAATGCTAGTGGCTAATAATTTTGTGTATTACGTTTGTAACAAAAAAGAAAACTTGTAATAGATGTAAAAAGATTGTTATCCGTAACCAACCAAGATGTATCTTGTCTGTAATGGTCAGCCTCGCCTAAATTTAAATTTCAGTCAGTCAACTTGATGAAAAACCTAAGATATGTAAGGTTGAGTGTCAGTACTCATTATATATGTAATTTAAAGTCATAACCTTGTAATGCTATTTTGTAATATTGTAAATTGTAACACGCACTGTATGAATGCATGCGTGCGTGTTAATCGAACGATGTGGGTATAAAAGCGTACTAAAACATGTGAAAATTTTCAGTTCGAAACTTGGTTCAACGTTCCAGACAGAAGACACGAGAACACAAACTTCGCACAGTTTTACACGATCTTCCAGCACAGACATAGCAGTGGTTCAGACCAGGTACGGAGGAACACGCGGCCGTAGCGACCAGATACAGCAGGTCGCAAACAAGGATTTATTTGCCAAGTAACTTTTTTACCTAATAACTTACGGTGCTAGTTGCTGCATAATCACGAAGCAAAAGCGAGACAAACTAGTTACTCGTCATAAGTGTCAGAAACAATTTTATAAACTTTTGCGATAGATAACAGTGTTAGAAATTTATAAATGGATCACAGTGTGTATGCTGTACACCATTTTGTAAACTAGCATCGATTTATGCGACACCCCCATATTTAGCATTTAACATTTTCTATATTCAGGTTTTCAAAAAAAATTAGCTCAGTACTGACCGTTGCTGACTGGCACATAATTTAAGTAAATTTTAGAGGCTCGTAACGTTTTTGAAATAAACGTGTCGCATCCGACTCTGCTCACAGATTGATGCTTTCAACAAGTTCCTTTACTCGCACCTCCTCCTTTTATATAATTATGTTAATTATAGAAACACTTGAGAAATAAGTTGTAACACAGGAAAGGTGTCTTAAGCATTTTGATGTACTTAGATATTATATTATGTTATTTGTGTGTATGCTGAGCACTTCCGGGGCCCAGCAATGGGAAGTGCTGCCGCAGCAGAAGTGGTAGCAGAGCGTGGTTATTTTGGGTTTTCCTTGGTCCATGGGTTACTAGGCGTTTAATACAATTTAATGGGTTATAAGCCATAGTTATCAAGAGTAATTTTGTTGATGTTTTGTTTGTTGAAATTTTGTATTGTTTGTATTGCACGGTATTGGTCGCGTGAAGTTTTGTATAGAATTTTGTATTGTATAGGATTATGTATTTTAAATGTTTTTATGCGTAGTTAACAATTTTGTCACGAGTAGATCTTTGCTGTAAGTTGTCGTAAAATCAGATCGTTCAAATTATTCGCTCGCGAGTAGAAAACCGCTAGGTGAACTTTGTCTGGCAGATAAGGCTAACCTGTGCACGTCTTATCTACATTCCACCGAACAGCTGCTCCTTATCATTGCGCTTTGAATGTTTTGGTTTTCTCCACATACTCGGCTTAATAACCCCGTACCTTGCTCACCGTGCTGTATGTCTGATTGTCCAGTTCGCTAATCGCCTCCCAATCTGCTGTTATTCAAAATATGTTAAATGCATTTGTTGTTTGTATAAAAGTGATGTACTCTATTAATTCGGTAAATTTTATTTAGAAACGCGCGCATCCCAGTAAATACGATTTTGTTTCGTGGAAGGCGTTACAAGAAAAATCAAAATTAAAATTTTCATAAAATAGCAGCCTTTTACTAATAGAAAATGTTTGTTGTCAGGTGTCACACACACGTTATCACCTGTTTCATGTTAATTGGTTTGCGTTAACTACGAATTAATATACACGGCATTCAGAAAAACAGAACCCGACGGTCATGTCGTGTCAACTAGCATTTCCTTGTCACGGTAAACTATTTTATAATGAATCGATGACTTCGTAATAAGCGACAGCGCAAAACTTTCGCGCTGAGAGAGAGAGGTCAGGAAAGAAACTCGTAAAAGAAAAAGGCTCGTAAAGAATGTGACCCCCCTTTTTGCCAGTGAATGTAGTCTGGCGTACCCCCCTTTTGCCAGTGTATGTAGTCTGGCGTGCCCCCCTTGTCCCAGTTTAGCTATGTACCTGCGTATAGGTAATAGTGCGTAGTGCCCCCTTATCTCACGTCGCACGATCGGACGAGGGAGAGATGTGCTCTCCAACTTGTCGTCCGTGTGCCGTAGAGAGAAGTTACTGTGGTTATAAAGTGCTTTTAGGGTGAGTGACCCCCCCTTTGCCAGTGAATGCAGTCTGGCGTCCCCCCCTTTGCCAGTGTATGTAGTCTGGCGTGCCCCCTTGTCGCAGTTTAACCATGTACCCGGGTAGAGATAATGGTGCATCCTACCCCCTTTATCTCACCTTGCACGATCGGACGAGGGAGAGATGTGCTCTCCAACTTGTCGTCCGTGTGCCGTAAAGAGAAGTTGCTGTGGTCGTAAAGCGCTTTTAAGGTGAGTGACCCCTCCAGTTTGAGCTCTCGCTCTCAGTTGCGCGGTTGGTTGTCGATGCTCTTGACCAATCTTCCTTCTCAGCTCTTGTTGTAACTCAAGTCTGTTGTACCCTCACATACCGAGTCGCAGTCCTCATGTTCGGGTGTGAACATGTTCCATGCTCATTAAAATATTAATTTGTAACCCCGCTTTCGGTCACCTTGCCTGGTGAGCGGCGCGGGGACTGATCACCCCCTCGTCGTTCACTTTCAGTGAGTAAGCGTTGCTGCGCGCAGGCAGCGTTTCCAAGGTGATGGAAGGTTGCCCTTTGAGTTGTTTCCAGATGGCGGCTAGTGCCACACTAGTATCTGAATTTTCCCATGTACATACATAAGCTACGGGTTTCCCCTGACTCGACTCTGTTTGGTTACACTGACCGTACTGATTAATTTTGACGAATTAAACCGTGGACAACCGTCGCTCCTGCTCCCGATGCTTGTCTTTCGGGGGGGGGGGGAGTCTGTTGCAATCATTCGTCTCCTGCCGAATGCAACAATCCGCGAATTGTACCTTGCCCGACGCACTGACGTCACGCCCTCGCTTTCACTAACCCTGTCGCGGCTTTGTTAAATCTCGTCAGTCTCCCATCAAACGCTGTGAGCTGAGCGGCCCGTCGCCGGACTCTCGTCAAGTATGGGAGCCTCATAAACCAAGGTAACTATGATTGTTTTTGAGCTATCGTAAATCAATGCTAGTGGCTAATAATTTTGTGTATTACGTTTGTAACAAAAAAGAAAACTTGTAATAGATGTAAAAAGATTGTTATCCGTAACCAACCAAGATGTATCTTGTCTGTAATGGTCAGCCTCGCCTAAATTTAAATTTCAGTCAGTCAACTTGATGAAAAGACCTAAGATATGTAAGGTTGAGTGTCAGTACTCGTTATATATGTAATTTAAAGTCATAACCTTGTAATGCTATTTTGTAATATTGTAAATTGTAACACGCACTGTATGAATGCATGCATGCGTGTTAATCGAATGATGTGGGTATAAAAGCGTACTAAAACATTCAGTTAGAAACTTGGTTCAACGTTCCGGACAGAAGACACGAGAACACGAACTTCGCACAGTTTTACACGATCTTCCAGCACAGACATAGCAGTGGTTCAGACCAGGTACGGAGGAACACGCGGCCGTAGCGACCAGATACAGCAGGTCGCAAACAAGGACTTATCTGGATTGCCAAGTAACTTTTTTACCTAATAACTTACGGTGCTAGCTGCTGCATAATCACGAAGCAAAAGCGAGACAAACTAGTTACGCGTCATAAGTGTCAGAAACAATTTTATAAACTTTTGCGATAGATAACAATGTTAGAAATTTATAAATAGATCACAGCGTGTACGCTGTACACCATTTTGTAAACTAGCATCGATTTATGCGACACCCCCATATTTAGCATTTAACATTTTCTATATTGTTTTTCAAAAAAAAATTAGCTCAGTACTGACCGTTGCTGACTGGCACATAATTAAGTAAATTTTAGAGGCTCATAACGTTTTTGAAATAAACGGGTCGCATCCGACTCTGCTCACAGATGATGCTTTCAACAATTTCTTTTACTCGCACCTCCTCCTTTTATATAATTATGTTAATTATAGAAACACTTGAGAAATAAGTTGTAACACAGGAAAGGTGTTTAAGCATTTTGATGTACTTAGATATTATATTATGTTATTTGTGTGTATGCTGAGCACTTCCGAGGCCCAGCAGTGGGAAGTGCTGCCGCAGCACTTTAAATCAATTTTCTTATGGTATGCTACTGTACCTTCTTCATCTTCATCTGCTAACAGCAGCTTACGTTAAAGTTGCCTTCTGTAATGTCGTTTCATACACTCTATTACGCCTTGATCCATCGGTTGCAACAAACTCGTTATATTTGCTGGCAGGAAGAGCACTTTAAAACGTCCATTTCCTCTTTCCAACAGATCCACTGAAGGATACGTTGGTGCGTTATCAATAAGAAGCAACACATTTCCCTTTTTTCCCACTTCCTTTTGATATTTTTTTACCTCCGGAATAAATGTTTCCTCGAACCACTCTGAGAACAACGCTGCTGTCATTCACGCTTTTGGTTGACTTTTGTATATGATCGGGAGTTTTCTAACGTTTTTGAAAGCTCTAGGATTTTTTGATTTTCCTATTAAAACCAATGGGAGTCGATGACTGCCCATTGAATTGGCACAAGTAAGCACTGTCACATGTTCTTTACTAATTTTGTGACCAGGAGCAGTAGCTTCTCTCTTTGAAGCCAAAGTTTTACGGGGCAATGCTTTCCAATTAAGTCCCATTTCATCGGCATTGTACACGAATTCAGGATTGTAGTTTTTAGTTATGATTTTAAATTCAACAATGAACTTATCAGTTGCATTGTTATCTGCAGAAAGTTTTTCTCCACTCAAATCTAACTCCCGAATACCATGCCTAGCCTTAAAATTGCATATCCAACCGTTACTAGCTTTAAATTCGGATAAACCACCCATCTTTTCAGCAAACATTTTTGCTTTTTCACAAACACAGGGGCCAGAGAGGGGATTTCCAAGTGACCGTTGCTGCAAAAACCATTTAAAAACTGCATCTTCTAGGTGTTTATTTTCAGCCGTTCTCATCACTTTTCTGGACGACATTCCATCCTCACTTCCCAAATTAGAAACAAAGTTCAAAATCGAAGAACTATTTCTTTTTATATCAGAAATTGTGGCTGTACCTACATTATAAGTTTCGGTTAATTTTTTGCCAGAAACTCCTTTTTTTAATTGTTCAATTATTTTCACTTTGTCCGTCATCGACAATACAACACGCTTCCTTTTAGAAGACATTTTATATACACACTACGCGAACACAAAGTGTAAACAACTTGGCAAAATACTGAGCTGTATAAACAGAATGCACGACATACACCACATGATAGACAGTAAGACCTGGTTAACTGTAAATGTGAGAGAGGTGAGTGACCTGGGGGGGGATGGGTGCGTCCTTGACATTCTATTTTAAGAATGCGAACAGTAGGCGACGAACATTGTACTGATCAGTACGTAAACTATGACGCATGGCCAACACAGACTTATACGAATTTCATTTACTTACAATGATTTTTGTTAGTACGGCAACTGGAGTTTGAATAAACTTTTTTTTTTAGAAATTGCATTTGTCTTAATTTCCTAATATCGATTCGGATAATTGGCGATTCGGATAAATGGAGTTCTACTGTATTACTATTTTTTTATGTATGGAATCTTCAGAAAGTTGGTACTGTATGGTTACTAAAAAGTACAGACGGTATTTGTTTATTTTACAAGAAGCACCATACCTCTTAAACTGATTTCTAACATTGGTTTTATTGACGTTCAGACATATTTTATCAGTGGCATGCAATAACATAAATTAAAACCACCTTAGAATACAACCAATGCTGTACAGTTATTGATAACATCGTCAGAACAGCACCAAGTTTGGGTTGTGGAGATCTTGATCCATTTTGTCCCAGTCAAATGACATGATGTGCACTTGAGTTTGAACAGCAGTATGATAGGGTGACCAGATATGAAATTTGGAAATATGGGAGATGGCCTCTTTCCCTTGCTCTCTCCTGAACCTCCTCACCTATCCCTTCCCGCCATCACATTACTCCCTTTTCAACTGCTCCAATAACGACTACGAACAAATAGTTTTTATTTTTAAGTTGAAACTAACAATTGACACTGGTTAACAAAGTAACTGATACTGGAAAGAAAGAAGTTAACATTATTTGAATGGGTCACCCAAACAACGTTGTAACTTACAAAAATATAATTTTATATAAACTGGAAAAAAAACTCGTAGATGCATAATATTAATTAATTTATATTGAATGGATAACTTGCCTACTGTAAAACATCACATAAAACTGCGCTGTAAAGTTTTCTTATTTTTAAATATCTTTCTATAGAGATAAATTTGCATTTGTAATTTTTTGTATTAAATAGCAACAACGTTGTTCAGTTGTAACAAAATAATGTGATGCGTTTCATTTATATCTAATAATCATTAACGTACATTAGTAAGAACAGGAATGGAATAAGGTATTAATAAAATAAAGTACAGTACAAATAAATGTAATAAATCTATGACTTTTAAAGAATACTGCATTATTAATATACTACTAATACAAAAGTTATAAGAATATAGTATTTTTTTTAGTGTTAATATTAGAACATGTCATTTATAATAATATTAGTGACAAAGAAATTGTAAAGAAGTAATTTATTTAATTTACCATAATATAAGTAACTTAATAAACACATACAAAATCATAGAAGGAAAAGAAAATAATTAATAATCAAAATTATGAAGAAAAACTCTGGTTCTGTCCTCTGTTTAACAATCTTATAAAAAAATGTTAAACCGAGCACAAAAATTTCTTTAGCAGGTATTTACTTTAGGTTCACTCAGAAGATTTTCATAAAAAGGTCTGCTTTATACTGGAATATACTGGCACATGTCAATAAGGTATTTTTTCTTTGTCAGTTTTATTGCAAGTGGTCCTGCATAAACACTGGGAAAATTATTTGCATTTACAGGTAATATGTTGCACTGCCCAGCACCCTGCACTTTTTTGCCATTCTATGGGTCAACTAAGGGTGGAGTCTCTTTCTTTTCAACATTGGTGTTTCTAATGTTGTGGCTCTTTCTTCCACGAAGGGTTCATGGATCATCACTTGTAATTTGCACCCAAACATAATCTGTTATTTTAAATTTGGTTTTATTTAACAATGTTTCAATAACACATATGTCCTTAAAATCGTTACTGTCCATGATCATACAAGAAAATTAGAACTAGTAATTCAATCCTAGTAAAGTACCTTTGCACTATCAGTTGCTGCAGAAGAGCAATCAAATGCCAAATTTCTTCTTCTTTTGTAATGGTTGGAAATTGCAGTTAATATATTTAAGAATGAATGAAGTAATCTCAGCAGAGCCTCTTTTTGCTAAGCTTTCAATTTTTGCTCACGTCAATTGACGTGGTGATGAAACTTTCATAGAGTGCCGATCACGTCATTCGATGTGGTGACGAAACTTCTATAGAAAGTCGATCACGTCATTTGACGTGACATAGTTTTATGTTTCTTTAAATACAGGATCACTTCCAATGATGTTTTAGCTGTGTGTAATGTTTGTTAGTGTTCTTAGTTCCTGAAATCGCCAGCAGATGGCAGCTCAACTGAACCAAACTGATACTACGAAGAAATTTCCAATTGCTATGTGTAAAGACCCATGCTTCAAAGTTTTGCATTCAAACAAAAAATTATACAAACTAATATTAGTGATACATTTTTCTTGTTTTGTCTTTCAACCGTGAAGTGTACTACTTCTATGTAATTTAATGTGATTTTATAATATTTTAGTGTGCAATAACAGGTTTGATATTTTTTTTTAATAAAAATTGTGTATAAAAAAGTAAAGTGTCATTGAAAGTATTTAAATAAAACAATAAATTTTTATATTTAATTATGAAGTAGAAGGTTCAGCATTTAAAACAAAATAAGTACCATTTTTCTAGGTTATGTTATAGTTTCACAAGAATTTTTTGAAAAACATTAAAAACGGCCGGCACTCTATAGAAGTTTTGTGCTGAAATGTCCGACACCCAAAATAATAATATTTAAGTCAGGATTTAGACACGCTTTCTCATTTTCATGTCTACAATAATGGCTCTCCTGTTTTGGATATGATTTTTATCATAGTTTTAATTTCATCAGAAATTTTATTTGGTCTATTGGAGTGCCTCCCCCATTTACCTTTTAGAGGTTTATTGAATTTCATTTTCTCTTGTAAAATTTGCGCTAGCAGTTATTTTAAAATTAATATATAATGTCATTTGATAAAGACATGTCAAAGAATCTGTATGCAAAACATAATATAGTGTACACCGTCACCGTGAAATAGCTTCATCTGTTGATCACCATTTTACTTCTGCAATTTCTAAACATCACTGCAATAAAATCATTGTTTGGTTATCATAATTTAAACAATAGAATTCATCAAATACCTTTTTCTTAATTTCTTTGCACAAGTCTCCACAATTTAATGTGCAGTGGCAAATCCTGTCCTGCAAAAAAATATTTTTATTTAATATTTATAAATTATATGTGCATCAAGAAATAGACTGTAGCAAAAAGTGTTTAAACATAGTAGCAGGTTTTTGGGTACATCCGTGTATGTGATGCTTATTTTGCCGACGTTTTGTTCCGTAATCCCGGAACATTTTCAAGGCGTACTGATGTTGATTTAACTACGCTGCACATTTTGTTGATGTGACTACGCTCCATATGCCTTGAAAATGTTCTGGGATTACGGAACAAAAAATCGGCAATATAAGCATCACATACACGGATGTATCCAAAAACCTGCTACAAAAGATATTCACCATGAAAGCCTTCGCACGATAATGTATATATATATATATATATTTTGTTGTTCCATGTTATTAATATCATGTCTAATATAACTTTATTTTGTGATTCAAGGGTATATACTGTTTTAGTAACCAAAAACAGAGAAATCTTTCCTTGTTAACAATAACGGTATTTTAAAGTCATTGTACTGGTATCCGCATCACAATTATTATAATTAAATTTTTTTAAATTTTACCTTAATCCGTCTACGTGACCGCTTGGTTTCTGTCTTCTAACGGGTTTCAGATTAATTTAATCCATCATCAGAGTAAAAATTCGTCGGTTATGACTTCTTTAAAACATTAAAAAGACACTAAAATACATTTATGTATATGTTCTACAAACACAGCGACGTACGTGGATGTGAGTGCACACTCGACACCGGTTGACGACGTACTGCACAGTTTATTTAAGTTATCATGTTATCTATTGTTGTGTTGGGGCGTGTACTCTATGGTTATGTTATCTATAATCTTATCATATAGTGTATGTGATTTAAATGCCAATTGTTCATTTAGTATATTATTAGGATTATTTCTGAAAGCCCGGTAAATTTCGAACTCTTCTACTGCATCCATATATCTTCCCTTTTTGCAAATGTGTAAGAGTTTGCAGTTTGCCTCAAAATTTGTGTAATTATGATTTAATGAAACAAGATGTTTAGCGTAATTTGATTTATTTATATTTGAAATGCTCGTGGGTAAATGTTCTTTATATCTTTCGAAAAAACCCCTGCCACTCTGACCAATGTAATGCATGTCGCAGTCATCACATATCATCTTGTATACGCCCGTTCTTTTTTCAATTGATGTTCGTGTGGCGTTATGTAACATTTTTTGGATATTGTTATTTGTTCTAAATGTGATGTGGATGTTATGTTTTTTAAATGTATTTCTAATGAGCATTGAGAAGTTGTTAGTATAATCAACCGCCCTATATATTGCGTCCATCGTGACACGGTGAGGGTTGTCAGTTCTGCGTCTGTGTCTAAGCATCAAGTGTTCAACTAATGAGCTGCGGTAACCATTCGCAATTGCAATGTGTTTAATTATATCTATTTCTTCCTTGTGGTTTGTTGGATCTAAAGGTACACTGTATAGTCTGTGTATCAGACTGTTGAACGCGGCCATTTTTTGTGAGTGAGACAGAAACCAAGCGGTCACATAGACGGATTAAGGTAAAATTTTTAAAAATTTAATTATAATAACGGTATTTCTAATAACATCGCTGCTCCATTTGTTCATTGTGTCAAAACAGACTTAGAAAGATCAACTACAAAAATAAACACACATTTTACCCTTGAACTATCAACCTAAGCAACACAGAAAAGAAACAGACATACAAAAGAAACAGAATATTTAAACAATATGACAAAAACCAACCTAACACAAAATATCAATAAAAACATAGAAAATTTAATAGTAGAAACAGAGTATGCCATTAACCTGTTACAAGACAATATACAAGAAGAAAAACGAACAGAAGCAACACATATAATTAAAAAATTGATTACCAGTGAAATAAAAAACATCTAAACAGAAACAAGATACTGAAACAAAAAAAAGAAATTATGCGTAAAATAAATACCAACAGCATAACTAAAGCCAACAAAAGTCAAGCAACAGTAATTATAGACAAAACAGATTATATTAAAAAAAAACTGAGACTTCATCAACAATAATAAATGTATACAACTAAATACCCAACAGAAAAATATCTTAAACAGTAAAATGACAGTAAAACTAGTAAAAACAGCTAAAAACTTTGTCGACAATAAAAATACAGACTTGTATATAAATAGTAATCCAGAACCACCTAAGATGAATAGCCTAATAAAAATACACAAATTAGACAACCCAATACACATTAATCAACTTCAAAAAAGCACCTACATACAAAATAGCAAAAATAATAGCACAAAAACTAAAAAGTAACAATCTAACAAATAATTATCATAACATAAAAAATACATACGAATTAATAGACAAACTAAAAGTAATAAATATAGATAAAAACCCTTTTTTCACATCATATGATATCACAAATATGTACCGTAAAACGGGGTAAAGAGGATCATGTGTGGTAAAGTGGATCACTACTTCATTGGTGTATAAAAGTACAGCAGATGTCCATATGATATACCAAAACACAAAACTAAAAATGATATCATGAAGGCTATTGTATCAACTGTGACATGCATAATGTAAAATAGATGAATGAGTGATCAGTTTATTAGTAAAAATTAATTTTCAAAAATACAGTTTTTATTGTTTTATGAAAAGTTTAAGCTGCAGGAGGAGAACCATTTATACTAAGTGAAAGGTAGTTATTTATTTTTGGCTGTAAATGGGTTAATAATGTTATTTCAGAGTAACAGTAATATAGGTTATAGCTGTGCTTTATTATTACTTGAAATATATATTTTTTGTAGTTTTATGGGGTAAAGAGGATCACTTATGGTTTCACTGTGAGAAACTACTAATTAATAGCAAAGTAATTAATTAAATTATCATACACCATCTTTACTATTCTTACCTTCAATCGGGTCCAAAGTTCTTCGCACGAGCTCGTTGAAGAATAAGCGTGACTTAGGTTAACACTCTTCAATAAATCATACTCTCAATTGTATTTAGAAATAATTGTATTTATTTATTTATTCTCTGACATTGAATTTTATTGTTGTATTCTTTCGTTTAATCTCAAAAAACTAACATTGATCTTTTTTACCGTTTTCAAAAAATGAACATATGTCAACCAAACATAGTAGTTTGTCTATCCTGATATATTGTGAATATTCATTATTTTGGATTGTCTTTCTCCCGGAGTTATTCTCCAAACAATAGAAACAAATTATACATATTCTCTAAGATTATTCTTTACAAAAAAAATATAATGTTCTTAAAGTATTAACTTAAACTCTAATTTTAAGACGACCCAGCAATGCTCACACTCAACACTCATTCCATCTTAACCCCCATTTATTTATTTAGGCACTCATTAAAATAATTTTGATTGACTACTGTTACTTGTAGTGGTGTCTCCCCCGACCTCGTGGCGCGTCACACACAAAGTTCTCTTTTCGGTGTCCAAAGTTTACGATTTCACATTCTTTTCTTCCTAATTAAACCCTGCCCGCACTGTTCATTTTGAGACATCGTTTCACCACTTCTATTCTTTTCTAATTTATAATTAAAAAATTTACTGATGGGCCACGTTTGGGGATTTGCCTGGCCAGGCGAAGCGTGGATGGTGACTGCCGGGAGCGTTAACCAAAAGCCCCCCTTCAAAATTTGGACAAGACGGAAATTACCAATGCCTTCTGGTGTTGAAATGTTCGTCACTGTACACCATGTACGCTGTTGTTCACGTGCATTTGGGTTGACGATATTTTGAGGCCACTAGTCACGTCACTCAAGTGGGTGTGGTTTCTTTTATATTTCCGCCAACCTGAAGCCACGTGGTAATATAAGTTTTCAGCTTCGACATTTTCCTTGGCGTCCCTTCCGCGCGCCTGCTGGTGTTGCGCGCATAAGTGCGTAACACATCACCCGTTTTCTTGGAATTATTGCGTCTCAACACACCTGCTTGCAAAATTATAACACTGTTCTTTGTCTCATGGAAACCGTATTATGTCGGGGACTTGCTGCCTTAGTCACATAAATTTAATAATAATAAAATAAAATACCCCATTTTGTCCCATTACAATACCCCCCCCCCCAATGAGAGGTCTTTTGTCGAAACAGAAGAACTCTCATTGCTACCCCTAAGAGGATTGGTGAGGATATGGTGCCAACAACCCCCCATTAATTTCTTAACACATCATGGGTAAACTACCCCCCTAGTTCGGCAACTATGGCTGCAACTGAACGAGATTACTGGACTTCTCTACTCGAGATCCCAACACCATAACATCGAACAGATACTCACCACAGCACACCTAACCTTCTATAATTCCACCCCAAAATCCAAACCCTCACCTTACACCATACCAGATCCTCAACCGATATGTTCCCCCTTCCATGCATACTGGGTTGCCTTTAGCAAGTACTGGGCGCGTACACATACTCATTCCTATATTCTAAACAAATTCAATTTCCTACTAATAAATATACAAATTTTCTACTTCAACCCACTCCTAAAAGATTTCATTTTTCCAAAATTCAACTACTTTTCACAAATTAACTTTACGTTTTCAACTCAAAACACAGCAGTTAATTAAATTCAAATCATTTTAAGTTTCGTTCAACAATCCACTTAAGTTCAAAATCAACCTGTTATATCATTACTTTCATAAAAAAAAAATCTTTTACATGAATCTATCAAACCTATCAATTTTCGTCATTGATACGACAGGCATAAAAAAAAAATTTTTTTCTTTTTCTTTTCAAAAATTTTAATTTACCAAAATATCTCTTTTATCAATCTCAAAAATAAAATCATTTAATTCAATTAAGCAACACCATTGAGTGAATTAATTATTAGAAAATGGTTCTGTATCTAACATCAGTCATCAGCTGATCTCTCTGGGTCAAGTGAACGACCTTGACATATATACACTACACAGAGCTACACTGTAAAATACATGAAACATCTTTAAAATTTTTTACCTTCAAAGATAATACAACATAATAAAATAGAACATTCAAAATTAACATGGTTATTATTATCTTATAATAAACAATAAAATTTACATTTAAATTTACCAAAAATTACACATTTTATAGCTTTATATTATTTTCAAATTCTAGTACAATCTGTCCCTTGTTTCAATTATTTTCACATTTTAACTATGACTTTCTTTCTTTAATATTTTCATTCTCAGTTAGTTTGGGTCACTCAATTATTCATAACGTTTCGATTTACAACTTGGCATTTATATATATAATCTTCCCCCCTTCTGACTCTAACAATCACTAACAGATTTTACCTAGTATGACACCCATCTATCAAAACATCTACCAACCATTCTCTACCTCTAACTTACTACTCAACTCATTTCGAATCATTCTACCCTTATAACAAAATACTCTCTACCCCCTTATACTCAGGATGTGTGTTCCCTCCCTCTGCAATTCCATTCATAACCGTTCGCCTCTCCACCAAATATCGGCAAAGCACTCTACCAAAACCCTCTACTACCCGCCACAACGCCTGTCGTTGAGGACTCCTTATCACACCACCCCCTTACAAAATTCCCGTATCAACTAATTACTCTCCCATTACATTACTTTCATCTACAAAATATCTCCATTTATTTATTACCTCAAAATATCACTCATTACTGTACATTTTTCCCCATAGCTACTGTGTTACCCTTAATATTCAAATTCTACCTTACTTTTACTCCCAAGACTCTTATTCTCTATAACACCACTAAACTTGGCCTTGATTGACTTAAATGCCCTACTTAAACAATTACTATCACCCAAATTCTAACCTTTACTACATTTCACATTTTAACTCTTGAAAATTCAAAACTATCTCAAATCATTTTACCATTTAAATTTAAATTTCCTAACCGCATTGACAGTTTATTATTCAAACATTTAATTATATTGAAAAATCTGCAATTCAATGAAGTATTACATATATAACACCCGTAATCAGCTGATGTTCCTGGTCAGGTGAATGACCTTTCTATAGATACATTTCAACAATTACATAAAGTATACATTTTTATAATCCTTATACCTAACATACTGCATATAATTAGTACAAATACACAAAATTACATAGTTATCATCATAAAATATTGTTGGATTTAAAATCCTTACCATGAAATCTAGTGCTTAAAATGGTTTTTCTCTCATAGGGACATACATCGCTACTCATTGAGTCATAGTCATAGCAACAGTTACTGAACAGCTCTTTGGATTGTCAACCCCCAACTCTCTCTATAGAGTCGTGTTATAAGCTGACTGACCGCTGTTTACAGAGGTCATCACCCTCTCACTGAATTTACAGCTACACTCCTACTTCATCAATTACTTAAAATCCCCTTTATACCCCTGGCTTGTAACTGCCAGCTCCTTTTCCACACACACTATTATTTCCTGATGGTGGACTGTGGCGTCCATTTGCATTCCCAAGAACTGAAGTTACATATATAAGGTATAGACGCTGCCTATACCGTTCTTGGTTCAGCGTTATATAAAATTCGGTATTACTGATGTCCGAGGACACCAGTAATCCTACTAAAATGATTCACGCACCCTTATTACGGCACTATCGTCACCTTCGACGATAGCCGCTGTTCCTTAGTTATGTAGTTTCCCCGAGTTACCCCCCTGTCAATTTCAAAGTTCACCAATTTTGTATCTACTTACATAATTCCACGGCCAGGGTCTGGTGAAACCGTGACCGCCCGAAATGTGGGGAAACTACCAAAAGACATATAAGGCTCACACTGACACTGTTACTACAATTCACGGAAGGTCAACTCTTATATGTTTGGTTATATATTACTTAATTAATTTTCATTTTAACATCTTTTAGATTCATATCATTTTTGACTTTTAAACATCAAACATTTCATTTAAAATTTGCCATTTAAACATTGAACATTTTACTTTATTTACATTGCATTATAAAATTCATACTTACAGTACATCACTCAACACACCTGCTTCCTATTACTGACAAAATTATAAACACTTCATCACCAATATCACGTACACCTCCATGTACCTTCTGCAACATTATAACATTCATAAGATTCCATAACTAAAAACCTTTTTGTATTTATTTATTTCTTATTTATTATCAAGTTTAAATCTCCTAAAATCATGTAAATTCATTAGCAAAATTCAATTCTACAACATTAATTAATTAATTAACCAATTAGTACATCTCAAATTATTATAATTCCATCAAGTATTGAAAACACAACATTTTTAATTACTTTCTTCCAGAACAATTACAAGTCATTTATTATCACCTTCATAATTATTCTTGTTATTTATTTAGTCTACCAAAATTTTATTATTATTATCAAATTGATTTCTCCTACATGCATACATTGTTTTACCTAAAACACATGTTACAATACAAACACCATTAATTTCACTATCAATTTATTTACAATTCTTTGTCATATCATTTCTGTTTACCACACTTCATTTTGTAAGTTAGCAAGTTCATAACCACAAATTAAAATATTTAAAATGTCCATTTATTGAGTTTATAATTACTCTCCATCATCGTGTATTAGTCTTACTTTTATATAATAATTATTGTCCTTACTCACACTCGTTACATTATTGTTATTGTAATGACCATTATCAATATAGCATTTGACACTATTATTATCTATTAATTCATAAAACCCGTCTACATTGGTAAATTCAGTTCTGTCTCCGTAAGTATTTTTGTTCAACATAAGGTAAGTTATTATCATTTATAAAGGTATTATCAAAATATTCATCTATCTCTATTTCACAATGTAAGTTACTTTTTTCACCTCTCTCAATATCTAAAACCTGCACTAACATTTCATAACCTCTATTTATCTTAAAAATCTCTATCTCTCTCTTTCTCTCTCTCTCATCACAATACCTCTCATAACCCCCCTGAACTATCTCATTCCATGCAAAGGGCCACACAAACTTACTACACGTCTTGGCACTTCCAAGACCATCACAAAAAATAAAGGGACCATCTGAAGACACCTCGTCTTCCATACAACTACAGGAGGAAACTCTGTCCTCATACAACATTTGTGAAAAAACTTCAAATTTGTGTTTCACCAGAAACTTGGGGAAAACTTGCCCTCTGCCCCTCTAAATTTTCATCACACTCTCTCACACTTTCATCAGCACTCGCTAACAATCCTTCGTTACTAAATTCTACTTCAACAAAATCTTCCTTATCACTCTCAACCTTGAATACCACGTTTTTACACATATCATTATAATTCTCACTTGTTTTACAGTCATCACTTACCTTGTTATTAATTATTTGATTTGCTTTACTTTTAATTTGTTCCTCTACCGACTCTACCACTTTCTCAATACTCTGTTCTAATCTGTTAAAGTTGGTTTTTAATATTTCATTGTTTCTTTCTAAATGCTTATTAATTTCATTAATATGATTTTTCAACTCGTCAAATTTATTATTTTGTACATCAAATTTTCTATCAAAGTCATTGCTTAATTTGTCAAATTTATTGTCAAACTTTTCCTCATTACTATCAAAATGACTATTTATGTTTATAGTATGCTTTTCTAACATTACTTGTATCATTTTGAACATTTCATAACTATCATCAGACCTTTTACTTTGGACCGGTATCGACTGACTTTCTGTTTTATTGTCAGTGAAGCTGACTTCTTCATCATTAATTTTATTTTCCCTACTCAATTTTGGGGTTATTTGAATCCCCGAATCATCTGTAATATTCGTTTCACTTGCAACATTTAGTTTTATTTTATTGTCCTGACCCACATTTGGAGTCGAGTGGACTCAAAATTATTCATAATAACTGATTCATCGAAATTGTCAACATTAGTTATTTCACTTACATCGTTTTCATTATTTCCTGCCATTTTTAAGTTGTAAATTTACTGATTTTTGTTTAACTAATTCTTAATTTACATATACAACATCTTATACTTAATCTAACCTTAATTTATTCTTTTGTGTACTTTACGTAATTTTTACGTACTGTTACTCAACCTCCAAATCACGTTATTCACTGTAGGTGCGGAATTTTAATTTCCAAAAAATTAGAACTCGTTCCAAGTTCGTGGCGCCATCTGTGAAGTTATTTATTTATAAATAATAAAGTCCCTGTTCGGGCGCCATTGAGAAACTACTAATTAATAGCAAACTAATTAATTAAATTATCATACACCATCTTTACTATTCTTACCTTCAATCGGGTCCAAAGTTCTTCGCACGACCTCGTGAAGAATAAGCGTGACTTAGGTTAACACTCTTCAATCATACTCTCAATTAATTGTATTTAGAAATAGTTGTATTTATTTATTTATTCTCTGACATTGAATTTTATTGTTGTATTCTTTCGTTTAATCTCAAAAAACTAACATTGATCTTTTTTACCATTTTCAAAAAATGAACATAAATCAACCAAACATAGTAGTTTGTCTATCTGATATATTGTGAATATTCATTATTTTGGATTGTCTTTCTCCCGGAGTTATTCTTCAAACAATAGAAACAAATTATACATATTCTCTAAGATTATTCTTTACAAAAAAAATATAATGTTCTTAAAGTATTAACTTAAACTCTAATTTTAAGACGACCCAGCAATGCTCACGCTCAACACTCATTCCATCTTACCCCCCATTTATTTATTTAGGCACTCATTAAAATAATTTTGATTGACTACTGTTACTTGTAGTGGCGTCTCCCCCGACCTCGTGGCGCGTCACACACAAAGTTCTCTTTTTGGTGTCCAAAAGTTTACGATTTCACATTCTTTTCTTCCTAATTAAACCCTGCCCGCACTGTTCATTTTAAGACATCGTTTCACCACTTCTATTCTTTTCTAATTTATAATTAAAAACTTTACTGATGAGCCACGTTTGGTGATTTGCCTGGCCAGGCGAAGCGTGGATGGTGACTGCTGGGAGCGTTAACCAAAAGCCCCCCTCCAAAATTCGGACAAGACGGAAATTACCAATGCCTTCTGGTGTTGAAATATTCGTCACTGGACACCAAGTACGCTGTTGTTCACGTGTATTTGGGTTGATGATATTTTGAGGCCACTAGTCACGTCACTCAAGTGGGTGTGGTTTCTTTCATATTTCCGCCAGCCTGAAGCCACGTGGTAATATAAGTTTTCAGCTTCGACATTTTCCTTGGCGTCCCTTCCGCGCGCCCGCTGGTGTTGCATGCACGAGTGCGTAACACATCACCCGTTTTCTTGGAATTATTGCGTCTCAACACACCTGCTTGCAAAATTATAACACTGTTCTTTGTCTCATGGAAACCGTATTATGTCGGGGACTTGCTGCCTTAGTCACATAAATTTAATAAAAATAAAATAAAATACCCCATTTTGTCTCATTACAATACCCCCCCCCAATGAGAGGTCTTTTGTCGAAACAGAAGAACTCTCATTGCTACCCCTAAGAGGATCGGTGAGGATATGGTGCCAACAACCCCCCTGTTAATTTCTTAACACATCATGGGTAAACTACCCCCCTAGTTCGGCGACTATGGCTGCAACTGAACGAGATTACTGGACTTCTCTACTCGAGATCCCAACACCATAACATCGAACAGATACTCACCACAGCACACCTAACCTTCTATCATTCCACCCCAAAATCCAAACCCTGGCCTTACACCATACCAGATCCTCAACCGATATGTTCCCCCTTCCATGCATACTGGGTTGCCTTTAGCAAGTACTGGGCGCGTACACATACTCATTCCTATATTCTGAACAAATTCAATTTCATACTAATAAATATACAAATTTTCTACTTCAACCCACTCCTAAAAGATTTCATTTTTCCAAAATTCAACTCCTTTTCGCAAATTAACTTTACATTTTCAACTCAAAACACAGCAGTTAATTAAATTCAAATCATTTTAAGTTTCGTTCAACAATCCACTTAAGTTCAAAATCAACCTGTTATATCATTACTTTCATAAAAAAAAAATCTTTTACATGAATCTATCAAACCTATCAATTTTCGTCATTGATACGACAGGCATAAAAAAAATTTTTTTTTCTTTTTCTTTTCAAAAATTTTAATTTACCAAAATATCTCTTTTATCAATCTCAAAAATAAAATCATTTAATTCAATTAAGCAACACCATTGAGTGAATTAATTATTAGAAAATGGTTCTGTATCTAACATCAGTCATCAGCTGATCTCTCTGGGTCAAGTGAACGACCTTGACATATATACACTACACAGAGCTACACTGTAAAATACATGAAACATCTTTAAAAATTTTTACCTTCAAAGATAATACAACATAATAAAATAGAACATTCAAAATTAACATGGTTATTATTATCTTATAATAAACAATAAAATTTACATTTAAATTTACCAAAAATTACACATTTTATAGCTTTATATTATTTTCAAATTCTAGTACAATCTGTCCCTTGTTTCAATTATTTTCACATTTTAACTATGACTTTCTTTCTTTAATATTTTCATTCTCAGTTAGTTTGGGTCACTCAATTATTCATAACGTTTCGATTTACAACTTGGCATTTATATATATAATCTTCCCCCCTTCTGACTCTAACAATCACTAACAGATTTTACCTAGTATGACACCCATCTATCAAAACATCTACCAACCATTCTCTACCTCTAACTTACTACTCAACTCATTTCGAATCATTCTACCCTTATAACAAAATACTCTCTACCCCCTTATACTCAGGATGTGTGTTCCCTCCCTCTGCAATTCCATTCATAACCGTTCGCCTCTCCACCAAATATCGGCAAAGCACTCTACCAAAACCCTCTACTACCCGCCACAACGCCTGTCGTTGAGGACTCCTTATCACACCACCCCCTTACAAAATTCCCGTATCAACTAATTACTCTCCCATTACATTACTTTCATCTACAAAATATCTCCATTTATTTATTACCTCAAAATATCACTCATTACTGTACATTTTTCCCCATAGCTACTGTGTTACCCTTAATATTCAAATTCTACCTTACTTTTACTCCCAAGACTCTTATTCTCTATAACACCACTAAACTTGGCCTTGATTGACTTAAATGCCCTACTTAAACAATTACTATCACCCAAATTCTAACCTTTACTACATTTCACATTTTAACTCTTGAAAATTCAAAACTATCTCAAATCATTTTACCATTTAAATTTAAATTTCCTAACCGCATTGACAGTTTATTATTCAAACATTTAATTATATTGAAAAATCTGCAATTCAATGAAGTATTACATATATAACACCCGTAATCAGCTGATGTTCCTGGTCAGGTGAATGACCTTTCTATAGATACATTTCAACAATTACATAAAGTATACATTTTTATAATCCTTATACCTAACATACTGCATATAATTAGTACAAATACACAAAATTACATAGTTATCATCATAAAATATTGTTGGATTTAAAATCCTTACCATGAAATCTAGTGCTTAAAATGGTTTTTCTCTCATAGGGACATACATCGCTACTCATTGAGTCATAGTCATAGCAACAGTTACTGAACAGCTCTTTGGATTGTCAACCCCCAACTCTCTCTATAGAGTCGTGTTATAAGCTGACTGACCGCTGTTTACAGAGGTCATCACCCTCTCACTGAATTTACAGCTACACTCCTACTTCATCAATTACTTAAAATCCCCTTTATACCCCTGGCTTGTAACTGCCAGCTCCTTTTCCACACACACTATTATTTCCTGATGGTGGACTGTGGCGTCCATTTGCATTCCCAAGAACTGAAGTTACATATATAAGGTATAGACGCTGCCTATACCGTTCTTGGTTCAGCGTTATATAAAATTCGGTATTACTGATGTCCGAGGACACCAGTAATCCTACTAAAATGATTCACGCACCCTTATTACGGCACTATCGTCACCTTCGACGATAGCCGCTGTTCCATAGTTATGTAGTTTCCCCGAGTTACCCCCCTGTCAATTTCAAAGTTCACCAATTTTGTATCTACTTACATAATTCCACGGCCAGGGTCTGGTGAAACCGTGACCGCCCGAAATGTGGGGAAACTACCAAAAGACATATAAGGCTCACACTGACACTGTTACTACAATTCACGGAAGGTCAACTCTTATATGTTTGGTTATATATTACTTAATTAATTTTCATTTTAACATCTTTTAGATTCATATCATTTTTGACTTTTAAACATCAAACATTTCATTTAAAATTTGCCATTTAAACATTGAACATTTTACTTTATTTACATTGCATTATAAAATTCATACTTACAGTACATCACTCAACACACCTGCTTCCTATTACTGACAAAATTATAAACAATTCATCACCAATATCACGTACACCTCCATGTACCTTCTGCAACATTATAACATTCATAAGATTCCATAACTAAAAACCTTTTTGTATTTATTTATTTCTTATTTATTATCAAGTTTAAATCTCCTAAAATCATGTAAATTCATTAGCAAAATTCAATTCTACAACATTAATTAATTAATTAACCAATTAGTACATCTCAAATTATTATAATTCCATCAAGTATTGAAAACACAACATTTTTAATTACTTTCTTCCAGAACAATTACAAGTCATTTATTATCACCTTCATAATTATTCTTGTTATTTATTTAGTCTACCAAAATTTTATTATTATTATCAAATTGATTTCTCCTACATGCATACATTGTTTTACCTAAAACACATGTTACAATACAAACACCATTAATTTCACTATCAATTTATTTACAATTCTTTGTCATATCATTTCTGTTTACCACACTTCATTTTGTAAGTTAGCAAGTTCATAACCACAAATTAAAATATTTAAAATGTCCATTTATTGAGTTTATAATTACTCTCCATCATCGTGTATTAGTCTTACTTTTATATAATAATTATTGTCCTTACTCACACTCGTTACATTATTGTTATTGTAATGACCATTATCAATATAGCATTTGACACTATTATTATCTATTAATTCATAAAACCCGTCTACATTGGTAAATTCAGTTCTGTCTCCGTAAGTATTTTTGTTCAACATAAGGTAAGTTATTATCATTTATAAAGGTATTATCAAAATATTCATCTATCTCTATTTCACAATGTAAGTTACTTTTTTCACCTCTCTCAATATCTAAAACCTGCACTAACATTTCATAACCTCTATTTATCTTAAAAATCTCTATCTCTCTCTTTCTCTCTCTCTCATCACAATACCTCTCATAACCCCCCTGAACTATCTCATTCCATGCAAAGGGCCACACAAACTTACTACACGTCTTGGCACTTCCAAGACCATCACAAAAAATAAAGGGACCATCTGAAGACACCTCGTCTTCCATACAACTACAGGAGGAAACTCTGTCCTCATACAACATTTGTGAAAAAACTTCAAATTTGTGTTTCACCAGAAACTTGGGGAAAACTTGCCCTCTGCCCCTCTAAATTTTCATCACACTCTCTCACACTTTCATCAGCACTCGCTAACAATCCTTCGTTACTAAATTCTACTTCAACAAAATCTTCCTTATCACTCTCAACCTTGAATACCACGTTTTTACACATATCATTATAATTCTCACTTGTTTTACAGTCATCACTTACCTTGTTATTAATTATTTGATTTGCTTTACTTTTAATTTGTTCCTCTACCGACTCTACCACTTTCTCAATACTCTGTTCTAATCTGTTAAAGTTGGTTTTTAATATTTCATTGTTTCTTTCTAAATGCTTATTAATTTCATTAATATGATTTTTCAACTCGTCAAATTTATTATTTTGTACATCAAATTTTCTATCAAAGTCATTGCTTAATTTGTCAAATTTATTGTCAAACTTTTCCTCATTACTATCAAAATGACTATTTATGTTTATAGTATGCTTTTCTAACATTACTTGTATCATTTTGAACATTTCATAACTATCATCAGACCTTTTACTTTGGACCGGTATCGACTGACTTTCTGTTTTATTGTCAGTGAAGCTGACTTCTTCATCATTAATTTTATTTTCCCTACTCAATTTTGGGGTTATTTGAATCCCCGAATCATCTGTAATATTCGTTTCACTTGCAACATTTAGTTTTATTTTATTGTCCTGACCCACATTTGGAGTCGAGTGGACTCAAAATTATTCATAATAACTGATTCATCGAAATTGTCAACATTAGTTATTTCACTTACATCGTTTTCATTATTTCCTGCCATTTTTAAGTTGTAAATTTACTGATTTTTGTTTAACTAATTCTTAATTTACATATACAACATCTTATACTTAATCTAACCTTAATTTATTCTTTTGTGTACTTTACGTAATTTTTACGTACTGTTACTCAACCTCCAAATCACGTTATTCACTGTAGGTGCGGAATTTTAATTTCCAAAAAATTAGAACTCGTTCCAAGTTCGTGGCGCCATCTGTGAAGTTATTTATTTATAAATAATAAAGTCCCTGTTCGGGCGCCATTGAGAAACTACTAATTAATAGCAAACTAATTAATTAAATTATCATACACCATCTTTACTATTCTTACCTTCAATCGGGTCCAAAGTTCTTCGCACGACCTCGTGAAGAATAAGCGTGACTTAGGTTAACACTCTTCAATCATACTCTCAATTAATTGTATTTAGAAATAGTTGTATTTATTTATTTATTCTCTGACATTGAATTTTATTGTTGTATTCTTTCGTTTAATCTCAAAAAACTAACATTGATCTTTTTTACCATTTTCAAAAAATGAACATAAATCAACCAAACATAGTAGTTTGTCTATCTGATATATTGTGAATATTCATTATTTTGGATTGTCTTTCTCCCGGAGTTATTCTTCAAACAATAGAAACAAATTATACATATTCTCTAAGATTATTCTTTACAAAAAAAATATAATGTTCTTAAAGTATTAACTTAAACTCTAATTTTAAGACGACCCAGCAATGCTCACGCTCAACACTCATTCCATCTTACCCCCCATTTATTTATTTAGGCACTCATTAAAATAATTTTGATTGACTACTGTTACTTGTAGTGGCGTCTCCCCCGACCTCGTGGCGCGTCACACACAAAGTTCTCTTTTGGTGTCCAAAAGTTTACGATTTCACATTCTTTTCTTCCTAATTAAACCCTGCCCGCACTGTTCATTTTAAGACATCGTTTCACCACTTCTATTCTTTTCTAATTTATAATTAAAAACTTTACTGATGAGCCACGTTTGGTGATTTGCCTGGCCAGGCGAAGCGTGGATGGTGACTGCTGGGAGCGTTAACCAAAAGCCCCCCTCCAAAATTCGGACAAGACGGAAATTACCAATGCCTTCTGGTGTTGAAATATTCGTCACTGGACACCAAGTACGCTGTTGTTCACGTGTATTTGGGTTGATGATATTTTGAGGCCACTAGTCACGTCACTCAAGTGGGTGTGGTTTCTTTCATATTTCCGCCAGCCTGAAGCCACGTGGTAATATAAGTTTTCAGCTTCGACATTTTCCTTGGCGTCCCTTCCGCGCGCCCGCTGGTGTTGCATGCACGAGTGCGTAACACATCACCCGTTTTCTTGGAATTATTGCGTCTCAACACACCTGCTTGCAAAATTATAACACTGTTCTTTGTCTCATGGAAACCGTATTATGTCGGGGACTTGCTGCCTTAGTCACATAAATTTAATAAAAATAAAATAAAATACCCCATTTTGTCTCATTACAATACCCCCCCCCAATGAGAGGTCTTTTGTCGAAACAGAAGAACTCTCATTGCTACCCCTAAGAGGATCGGTGAGGATATGGTGCCAACAACCCCCCTGTTAATTTCTTAACACATCATGGGTAAACTACCCCCCTAGTTCGGCGACTATGGCTGCAACTGAACGAGATTACTGGACTTCTCTACTCGAGATCCCAACACCATAACATCGAACAGATACTCACCACAGCACACCTAACCTTCTATCATTCCACCCAAAATCCAAACCCTGGCCTTACACCATACCAGATCCTCAACCGATATGTTCCCCCTTCCATGCATACTGGGTTGCCTTTAGCAAGTACTGGGCGCGTACACATACTCATTCCTATATTCTGAACAAATTCAATTTCATACTAATAAATATACAAATTTTCTACTTCAACCCACTCCTAAAAGATTTCATTTTTCCAAAATTCAACTCCTTTTCGCAAATTAACTTTACATTTTCAACTCAAAACACAGCAGTTAATTAAATTCAAATCATTTTAAGTTTCGTTCAACAATCCACTTAAGTTCAAAATCAACCTGTTATATCATTACTTTCATAAAAAAAAATCTTTTACATGAATCTATCAAACCTATCAATTTTCGTCATTGATACGACAGGCATAAAAAAAATTTTTTTTTCTTTTTCTTTTCAAAAATTTTAATTTACCAAAATATCTCTTTTATCAATCTCAAAAATAAAATCATTTAATTCAATTAAGCAACACCATTGAGTGAATTAATTATTAGAAAATGGTTCTGTATCTAACATCAGTCATCAGCTGATCTCTCTGGGTCAAGTGAACGACCTTGACATATATACACTACACAGAGCTACACTGTAAAATACATGAAACATCTTTAAAAATTTTTACCTTCAAAGATAATACAACATAATAAAATAGAACATTCAAAATTAACATGGTTATTATTATCTTATAATAAACAATAAAATTTACATTTAAATTTACCAAAAATTACACATTTTATAGCTTTATATTATTTTCAAATTCTAGTACAATCTGTCCCTTGTTTCAATTATTTTCACATTTTAACTATGACTTTCTTTCTTTAATATTTTCATTCTCAGTTAGTTTGGGTCACTCAATTATTCATAACGTTTCGATTTACAACTTGGCATTTATATATATAATCTTCCCCCCTTCTGACTCTAACAATCACTAACAGATTTTACCTAGTATGACACCCATCTATCAAAACATCTACCAACCATTCTCTACCTCTAACTTACTACTCAACTCATTTCGAATCATTCTACCCTTATAACAAAATACTCTCTACCCCCTTATACTCAGGATGTGTGTTCCACTCAGGATGTGTGTTCCCTCCCTCTGCAATTCCATTCATAACCGTTCGCCTCTCCACCAAATATCGGCAAAGCACTCTACCAAAACCCTCTACTACCCACCACAACGCCTGTCGTTGAGGACTCCTTATCACACCACCCCCTTACAAAATTCCCGTATCAACTAATTACTCTCCCATTACATTACTTTCATCTACAAAATATCTCCATTTATTTATTACCTCAAAATATCACTCATTACTGTACATTTTTCCCCATAGCTACTGTGTTACCCTTAATATTCAAATTCTACCTTACTTTTACTCCCAAGACTCTTATTCTCTGTAACACCACTAAACTTGGCCTTGATTGACTTAAATGCCCTACTTAAACAATTACTATCACCCAAATTCTAACCTTGACTACATTTCACATTTTAACTCTTGAAAATTCAAAACTATCTCAAATCATTTTACCATTTAAATTTAAATTTCCTAACCGCATTGACAGTTTATTATTCAAACATTTAATTATATTGAAAAATCTGCAATTCAATGAAGTATTACATATATAACACCCGTAATCAGCTGATGTTCCTGGTCAGGTGAATGACCTTTCTATAGATACATTTCAACAATTACATAAAGTATACATTTTTATAATCCTTATACCTAACATACTGCATATAATTAGTACAAATACACAAAATTACATATTTATCATCATAAAATATTGTTGGATTTAAAATCCTTACCATGAAATCTAGTGCTTAAAATGGTTTTTCTCTCATAGGGACATACATCGCTACTCATTGAGTCATAGTCATAGCAACAGTTACTGAACAGCTCTTTGGATTGTCAACCCCCAACTCTCTCTATAGAGTCGTGTTATAAGCTGACTGCCCGCTGTTTACAGAGGTCGTCACCCTCTCACTGAATTTACAGCTACACTCCTACTTCATCAATTACTTAAAATCCCCCTTTATACCCCTGGCTTGTAACTGCCAGCTCCTTTTCCACACACACTATTATTTCCTGATGGTGGACTGTGGCGTCCGTTTGCATTCCCAAGAACTGAAGTTACATATATAAGAATAGACGCTGCCTATACCGTTCTTGGTTCAGCGTTATATAAAATTCGGTATTACTGATGTCCGAAGACACCAGTAATCCTACTAAAATGATTCACGCACCCTTATTACGGCACTATCGTCACCTTCGACGATAGCCGCTGTTCCATAGTTATGTAGTTTCCCCGAGTTACCCCCCTGTCAATTTCAAAGTTCACCAATTTTGTATCTACTTACATAATTCCACGGCCAGGGTCTGGTGAAACCGTGACAGCCCGAAATGTGGGGAAACTACCAAAAGACATATAAAGCTCACACTGACACCGTTACTACAATTCACGGAAGGTCAACTCTTATATGTTTGGTTATATATTACTTAATTAATTTTCATTTTAACATCTTTTAGATTCATATCATTTTTGACTTTTAAACATCAAACATTTCATTTAAAATTTGCCATTTAAACATTGAACATTTTACTTTATTTACATTGCATTATAAAATTCATACTTACAGTACATCACTCAACACACCTGCTTCCTATTACTGACAAAATTATAAACAATTCATCACCAATATCACGTACACCTCGATGTACCTTCTGCAACATTATAACATTCATAAGATTCCATAACTAAGTACATTTTATATTTATTTATTTCTTATTTATTATCAAGTTTAAATCTCCTAAAATCATTTAATATCATTAGCAAAATTCAATTCTACAACAATAATTAATTAATTAACCAATTAATACATCTCAAATTATTATAATCCCATCAAGTATTGAAAACACAACATTTTTAATTACTTTCTTCCAGAACAATTACAAGTCATTTATTATCACCTTCATAATTATTCTTGTTATTTATTTAGTCTACCAAAATTTTATTATTATTATCAAATTGATTTCTCCTACATGCATACATTGTTTTACCTAAAACACATGTTACAATACAAACACCATTAATTTCACTATCAATTTATTTACAATTCTTTGTCATATCATTTCTGTTTACCACACTTCATTTTGTAAGTTAGCAAGTTCATAACCACAAATTAAAATATTTAAAATATCCATTTATTGAGTTTATAATTACTCTCCATCATCGTGTATTAGTCTTACTTTTATATAATAATTATTGTCTTTACTCACACTCGTTACATTATTATTATTGTAATTACCATTATCAATATAGCATTTGACACTATTATTATCTATTAATTCATAAAACCCGTCTACATTGGTAAATTCAGTTCTGTCTCCGTAAGTATTTTTGTTCAACATAAGGTAAGTTATTATCATTTATAAAGGTATTATCAAAATATTCATCTATCTCTATTTCACAATGTAAGTTACTTTTTTCACCTCTCTCAATATCTAAAACCTGCACTAACATTTCATAACCTCTATTTATCTTAAAAATCTCTATCTCTCTCTTTCTCTCTCTCTCATCACAATACCTCTCATAACCCCCCTGAACTATCTCATTCCATGCAAAGGGCCACACAAACTTACTACACGTCTTGGCACTTCCAAGACCATCACAAAAAATAAAGGGACCATCTGAAGACACCTCGTCTTCCATACAACTACAGGAGGAAACTCTGTCCTCATACAACATTTGTGAAAAAACCTCAAATTTGTGTTTCACCAGAAACTTGGGGAAAACTTGCCCTCTGCCCCTCTAAATTTTCATCACACTCTCTCACACTTTCATCAGCACTCGCTAACAATCCTTCGTTACTAAATTCTACCTCAACAAAATCTTCCTTATCACTCTCAACCTTGATTACCTTACAACCTTGAATACCACATTTTTACACATATCATTATAATTCTCACTTGTTTTAGTCATCACTTACCTTGGTATTAATTATTTGATTTGCTTTACTTTTAATTTGTTCCTCTACCGACTCTACCACTTTCTCAATACTCTGTTCTAATCTGTTAAAGTTGGTTTTTAATATTTCATTGTTTCTTTCTAAATGCTTATTAATTTCATTAATATGATTTTTCAACTCATCAAATTTATTATTTTGTACATCAAATTTTCTATCAAAGTCATTACTTAATTTGTCAAATTTATTGTCAAACTTTTCCTCATTACTATCAAAATGACTATTTATGTTTATAGTATGCTTTTCTAACATTACTTGTATCATTTTGAACATTTCATAACTATCGTCAGACCTTTTACTTTGGACCGGTATCGACTGACTTTCTGTTTTATTGTCAGTGAAGCTGACTTCTTCATCATTAATTTTATTTTCCCTACTCAATTTTGAGGTTATTTGAATCCCCGAATCATCTGTAATATTCGTTTCACTTGCAACATTTAGTTTTATTTTATTGTCCTGACCCACATTTGGAGTCGAGTGGACTCAAAATTATTCATAATAACTGATTCATCGAAATTGTCAACATTAGTTATTTCACTTACATCGTTTTCATTATTTCCTGCCATTTTTAAGTTGTAAATTTACTGATTTTTGTTTAACTAATTCTTAATTTACATATACAACATCTTATACTTAATCTAACCTTAATTTATTGTTTTGTGTACTTTACGTAATTTTTACGTACTGTTACTCAACCTCCGAATCACGTTATTCACTGTAGGTGCGGAATTTTAATTTCCAAAAAATTAGAACTCGTTCCAAGTTCGTGGCGCCATCTGTGAAGTTATTTATTTATAAATAAGAAAGTCACTGTTCGGGCGCCATTGATAAACTACTAATTAATAGCAAACTAATTAATTAAATTATCATACACCATCTTTACTATTCTTACCTTCAATCGGGTCCAAAGTTCTTCGCACGACCTCGTGAAGAATAAGCGTGACTTAGGTTAACACTCTTCAATCATACTCTCAATTAATTGTATTTAGAAATAGTTGTATTTATTTATTTATTCTCTGACATTGAATTTTATTGTTTTATTCTTTCGTTTAATCTCAAAAAACTAACATTGATCTTTTTTACCATTTTCAAAAAATGAACATATGTCAACCAAACATAGTAGTTTGTCTATCTGATATATTGTGAATATTCATTATTTTGGATTGTCTTTCTCCCGGAGTTATTCTTCAAACAATAGAAACAAATTATACATATTCTCTAAGATTATTCTTTACAAAAAAAATATAATGTTCTTAAAGTATTAACTTAAACTCTAATTTTAAGACGACCCAGCAATGCTCACGCTCAACACTCATTCCATCTTACCCCCCATTTATTTATTTAGGCACTCATTAAAATAATTTTGATTGACTACTGTTACTTGTAGTGGCGTCTCCCCCGACCTCGTGGCGCGTCACACACAAAGTTCTCTTTTTGGTGTCCAAAAGTTTACGATTTCACATTCTTTTCTTCCTAATTAAACCCTGCCCGCACTGTTCATTTTAAGACATCGTTTCACCACTTCTATTCTTTTCTAATTTATAATTAAAAACTTTACTGATGAGCCACGTTTGGTGATTTGCCTGGCCAGGCGAAGCGTGGATGGTGACTGCTGGGAGCGTTAACCAAAAGCCCCCCTCCAAAATACGGACAAGACGGAAATTACCAATGCCTTCTGGTGTTGAAATATTCGTCACTGTACACCAAGTACGCTGTTGTTCACGTGTATTTGGGTTGACGATATTTTGAGGCCACTAGTCACGTCACTCAAGTGGGTGTGGTTTCTTTCATATTTCCGCCAGCCTGAAGCCACGTGGTAATATAAGTTTTCAACTTCGACATTTTCCTTGGCGTCCCTCCCGCGCGCCCGCTGGGGTTCCATGCACGAGTGCGTAACACATCACCCGTTTTCTTGGAATTATTGCGTCTCAACACACCTGCTTGCAAAATTATAACACTGTTCTTTGTCTCACGGAAACCGTATTATGTCGGGGACTTGCTGCCTTAGTCACATAAATTTAATAAAAATAAAATAAAATACCCCATTTTGTCTCATTACAATACCCCCCCAATGAGAGGTCTTTTGTCGAAACAGAAGAACTCTCATTGCTACCCCTAAGAGGATCGGTGAGGATATGGTGCCAACAACCCCCCTGTTAATTTCTTAACACATCATGGGTAAACTACCCCCCTAGTTCGGCGACTATGGCTGCAACTGAACGAGATTACTGGACTTCTCTACTCGAGATCCCAACACCATAACATCGAACAGATACTCACCACAGCACACCTAACCTTCTATCATTCCACCCCAAAATCCAAACCCTGGCCTTACACCATACCAGATCCTCAACCGATATGTTCCCCCTTCCATGCATACTGGGTTGCCTTTAGCAAGTACTGGGCGCGTACACATACTCATTCCTATATTCTGAACAAATTCAATTGCATACTAATAAATATACAAATTTTCTACTTCAACCCACTCCTAAAAGATTTCATTTTTCCAAAATTCAACTCCTTTTCGCAAATTAACTTTACATTTTCAACTCAAAACACAGCAGTTAATTAAATTCAAATCATTTTAAGTTTCGTTCAACAATCCACTTAAGTTCAAAATCAACCTGTTATATCATTACTTTCATCAAAAAAAAATCTTTTACATGAATCTATCAAACCTATCAATTTTCGTCATTGATACGACAGGCATAAAAAAAAATTTTTTTTCTTATTCTTTTCAAAAATTTTAATTTACCAAAATATCTCTTTTATCAATCTCAAAAATAAAATCATTTAATTCAATTAAGCAACACCATTGAGTGAATTAATTATTAGAAAATGGTTCTGTATCTAACATCAGTCATCAGCTGATCTCTCTGGGTCAAGTGAACGACCTTGACATATATACACTACACAGAGCTACACTGTAAAATACATGAAACATCTTTAAAATTTTTTACCTTCAAAGATAATACAACATAATAAAATAGAACGTTCAAAATTAACATGGTTATTATTATCTTATAATAAACAATAAAATTTACATTTAAATTTACCAAAAATTACACATTTTATAGCTTTATATTATTTTCAAATTCTAGTACAATCTGTCCCTTGTTTCAATTATTTTCACATTTTAACTATGACTTTCTTTCTTTAATATTTTCATTCTCAGTTAGTTTGGGTCACTCAATTATTCATAACGTTTCGATTTACAACTTGGCATTTATATATATAATCTTCCCCCCTTCTGACTCTAATAATCACTAACAGATTTCACCTAGTATGACACCCATCTATCAAAACATCTACCAACCATTCTCTACCTCTAACTTACTACTCAACTCATTTCGAATCATTCTACCCTTATAACAAAATACTCTCTACCCCCTTATACTCAGGATGTGTGTTCCCTCCCTCTGCAATTCCATTCATAACCGTTCGCCTCTCCACCAAATATCGGCAAAGCACTCTACCAAAACCCTCTACTACCCACCACAACGCCTGTCGTTGAGGACTCCTTATCACACCACCCCCTTACAAAATTCCCGTATCAACTAATTACTCTCCCATTACATTACTTTCATCTACAAAATATCTCCATTTATTTATTACCTCAAAATATCACTCATTACTGTACATTTTTCCCCATAGCTACTGTGTTACCCTTAATATTCAAATTCTACCTTACTTTTACTCCCAAGACTCTTATTCTCTGTAACACCACTAAACTTGGCCTTGATTGACTTAAATGCCCTACTTAAACAATTACTATCACCCAAATTCTAACCTTTACTACATTTCACATTTTAACTCTTGAAAATTCAAAACTATCTCAAATCATTTTACCATTTAAATTTAAATTTCCTAACCGCATTGACAGTTTATTATTCAAACATTTAATTATATTGAAAAATCTGCAATTCAATGAAGTATTACATATATAACACCCGTAATCAGCTGATGTTCCTGGTCAGGTGAATGACCTTTCTATAGATACATTTCAACAATTACATAAAGTATACATTTTTATAATCCTTATACCTAACATACTGCATATAATTAGTACAAATACACAAAATTACATATTTATCATCATAAAATATTGTTGGATTTAAAATCCTTACCATGAAATCTAGTGCTTAAAATGGTTTTTCTCTCATAGGGACATACATCGCTACTCATTGAGTCATAGTCATAGCAACAGTTACTGAACAGCTCTTTGGATTGTCAACCCCCAACTCTCTCTATAGAGTCGTGTTATAAGCTGACTGCCCGCTGTTTACAGAGGTCGTCACCCTCTCACTGAATTTACAGCTACACTCCTACTTCATCAATTACTTAAAATCCCCCTTTATACCCCTGGCTTGTAACTGCCAGCTCCTTTTCCACACACACTATTATTTCCTGATGGTGGACTGTGGCGTCCGTTTGCATTCCCAAGAACTGAAGTTACATATATAAGAATAGACGCTGCCTATACCGTTCTTGGTTCAGCGTTATATAAAATTCGGTATTACTGATGTCCGAAGACACCAGTAATCCTACTAAAATGATTCACGCACCCTTATTACGGCACTATCGTCACCTTCGACGATAGCCGCTGTTCCATAGTTATGTAGTTTCCCCGAGTTACCCCCCTGTCAATTTCAAAGTTCACCAATTTTGTATCTACTTACATAATTCCACGGCCAGGGTCTGGTGAAACCGTGACCGCCCGAAATGTGGGGAAACTACCAAAAGACATATAAAGCTCACACTGACACCGTTACTACAATTCACGGAAGGTCAACTCTTATATGTTTGGTTATATATTACTTAATTAATTTTCATTTTAACATCTTTTAGATTCATATCATTTTTGACTTTTAAACATCAAACATTTCATTTAAAATTTGCCATTTAAACATTGAACATTTTACTTTATTTACATTGCATTATAAAATTCATACTTACAGTACATCACTCAACACACCTGCTTCCTATTACTGACAAAATTATAAACAATTCATCACCAATATCACGTACACCTCCATGTACCTTCTGCAACATTATAACATTCATAAGATTCCATAACTAAGTACATTTTATATTTATTTATTTCTTATTTATTATCAAGTTTAAATCTCCTAAAATCATTTAATATCATTAGAAAAATTCAATTCTACAACAATAATTAATTAATTAACCAATTAATACATCTCAAATTATTATAATCCCATCAAGTATTGAAAACACAACATTTTTAATTACTTTCTTCCAGAACAATTACAATATCACCTTCATAATTATTCTTGTTATTTATTTAGTCTACCAAAATTTTATTATTATTATCAAATTGATTTCTCCTACATGCATACATTGTTTTACCTAAAACACATGTTACAATACAAACACCATTAATTTCACTATCAATTTATTTACAATTCTTTGTCATATCATTTCTGTTTACCACACTTCATTTTGTAAGTTAGCAAGTTCATAACCACAAATTAAAATATTTAAAATATCCATTTATTGAGTTTATAATTACTCTCCATCATCGTGTATTAGTCTTACTTTTATATAATAATTATTGTCCTTACTCACACTCGTTACATTATTATTATTGTAATTACCATTATCAATATAGCATTTGACACTATTATTATCTATTAATTCATAAAACCCGTCTACATTGGTAAATTCAGTTCTGTCTCCGTAAGTATTTTTGTTCAACATAAGGTAAGTTATTATCATTTATAAAGGTATTATCAAAATATTCATCTATCTCTATTTCACAATGTAAGTTACTTTTTTCACCTCTCTCAATATCTAAAACCTGCACTAACATTTCATAACCTCTATTTGTCTTAAAAATCTCTATCTCTCTCTTTCTCTCTCTCTCATCACAATACCTCTCATAACCCCCCTGAACTATCTCATTCCATGCAAAGGGCCACACAAACTTACTACACGTCTTGGCACTTCCAAGACCATCACAAAAAATAAAGGGACCATCTGAAGACACCTCGTCTTCCATACAACTACAGGAGGAAACTCTGTCCTCATACAACATTTGTGAAAAAACCTCAAATTTGTGTTTCACCAGAAACTTGGGGAAAACTTGCCCTCTGCCCCTCTAAATTTTCATCACACTCTCTCACACTTTCATCAGCACTCGCTAACAATCCTTCGTTACTAAATTCTACTTCAACAAAATCTTCCTTATCACTCTCAACCTTGATTACCTTACAACCTTGAATACCACATTTTTACACATATCATTATAATTCTCACTTGTTTTAGTCATCACTTACCTTGGTATTAATTATTTGATTTGCTTTACTTTTAATTTGTTCCTCTACCACTTTCTCAATACTCTGTTCTAATCTGTTAAAGTTGGTTTTTAATATTTCATTGTTTCTTTCTAAATGCTTATTAATTTCATTAATATGATTTTTCAACTCATCAAATTTATTATTTTGTACATCAAATTTTCTATCAAAGTCATTACTTAATTTGTCAAATTTATTGTCAAACTTTTCCTCATTACTATCAAAATGACTATTTATGTTTATAGTATGCTTTTCTAACATTACTTGTATCATTTTGAACATTTCATAACTATCGTCAGACCTTTTACTTTGGACCGGTATCGACTGACTTTCTGTTTTATTGTCAGTGAAGCTGACTTCTTCATCATTAATTTTATTTTCCCTACTCAATTTTGAGGTTATTTGAATCCCCGAATCATCTGTAATATTCGTTTCACTTGCAACATTTAGTTTTATTTTATTGTCCTGACCCACATTTGGAGTCGAGTGGACTCAAAATTATTCATAATAACTGATTCATCGAAATTGTCAACACTAGTTATTTCACTTACATCGTTTTCATTATTTCCTGCCATTTTTAAGTTGTAAATTTACTGATTTTTGTTTAACTAATTCTTAATTTACATATACAACATCTTATACTTAATCTAACCTTAATTTATTGTTTTGTGTACTTTACGTAATTTTTACGTACTGTTACTCAACCTCCGAATCACGTTATTCACTGTAGGTGCGGAATTTTAATTTCCAAAAAATTAGAACTTGTTCCAAGTTCGTGGCGCCATCTGTGAAGTTATTTATTTATAAATAATAAAGTCACTGTTCGGGCGCCATTGATAAACTACTAATTAATAGCAAACTAATTAATTAAATTATCATACACCATCTTTACTATTCTTACCTTCAATCGGGTCCAAAGTTCTTCGCACGACCTCGTGAAGAATAAGCGTGACTTAGGTTAACACTCTTCAATCATACTCTCAATTAATTGTATTTAGAAATAGTTGTATTTATTTATTTATTCTCTGACATTGAATTTTATTGTTTTATTCTTTCGTTTAATCTCAAAAAACTAACATTGATCTTTTTTACCATTTTCAAAAAATGAACATATGTCAACCAAACATAGTAGTTTGTCTATCTGATATATTGTGAATATTCATTATTTTGGATTGTCTTTCTCCCGGAGTTATTCTTCAAACAATAGAAACAAATTATACATATTCTCTAAGATTATTCTTTACAAAAAAAATATAATGTTCTTAAAGTATTAACTTAAACTCTAATTTTAAGACGACCCAGCAATGCTCACGCTCAACACTCATTCCATCTTACCCCCCATTTATTTATTTAGGCACTCATTAAAATAATTTTGATTGACTACTGTTACTTGTAGTGGCGTCTCCCCCGACCTCGTGGCGCGTCACACACAAAGTTCTCTTTTTGGTGTCCAAAAGTTTACGATTTCACATTCTTTTCTTCCTAATTAAACCCTGCCCGCACTGTTCATTTTAAGACATCGTTTCACCACTTCTATTCTTTTCTAATTTATAATTAAAAACTTTACTGATGAGCCACGTTTGGTGATTTGCCTGGCCAGGCGAAGCGTGGATGGTGACTGCTGGGAGCGTTAACCAAAAGCCCCCCTCCAAAATACGGACAAGACGGAAATTACCAATGCCTTCTGGTGTTGAAATATTCGTCACTGTACACCAAGTACGCTGTTGTTCACGTGTATTTGGGTTGACGATATTTTGAGGCCACTAGTCACGTCACTCAAGTGGGTGTGGTTTCTTTCATATTTCCGCCAGCCTGAAGCCACGTGGTAATATAAGTTTTCAACTTCGACATTTTCCTTGGCGTCCCTCCCGCGCGCCCGCTGGGGTTCCATGCACGAGTGCGTAACACATCACCCGTTTTCTTGGAATTATTGCGTCTCAACACACCTGCTTGCAAAATTATAACACTGTTCTTTGTCTCACGGAAACCGTATTATGTCGGGGACTTGCTGCCTTAGTCACATAAATTTAATAAAAATAAAATAAAATACCCCATTTTGTCTCATTACAATACCCCCCCAATGAGAGGTCTTTTGTCGAAACAGAAGAACTCTCATTGCTACCCCTAAGAGGATCGGTGAGGATATGGTGCCAACAACCCCCCTGTTAATTTCTTAACACATCATGGGTAAACTACCCCCCTAGTTCGGCGACTATGGCTGCAACTGAACGAGATTACTGGACTTCTCTACTCGAGATCCCAACACCATAACATCGAACAGATACTCACCACAGCACACCTAACCTTCTATCATTCCACCCCAAAATCCAAACCCTGGCCTTACACCATACCAGATCCTCAACCGATATGTTCCCCCTTCCATGCATACTGGGTTGCCTTTAGCAAGTACTGGGCGCGTACACATACTCATTCCTATATTCTGAACAAATTCAATTGCATACTAATAAATATACAAATTTTCTACTTCAACCCACTCCTAAAAGATTTCATTTTTCCAAAATTCAACTCCTTTTCGCAAATTAACTTTACATTTTCAACTCAAAACACAGCAGTTAATTAAATTCAAATCATTTTAAGTTTCGTTCAACAATCCACTTAAGTTCAAAATCAACCTGTTATATCATTACTTTCATCAAAAAAAAATCTTTTACATGAATCTATCAAACCTATCAATTTTCGTCATTGATACGACAGGCATAAAAAAAAATTTTTTTTCTTATTCTTTTCAAAAATTTTAATTTACCAAAATATCTCTTTTATCAATCTCAAAAATAAAATCATTTAATTCAATTAAGCAACACCATTGAGTGAATTAATTATTAGAAAATGGTTCTGTATCTAACATCAGTCATCAGCTGATCTCTCTGGGTCAAGTGAACGACCTTGACATATATACACTACACAGAGCTACACTGTAAAATACATGAAACATCTTTAAAATTTTTTACCTTCAAAGATAATACAACATAATAAAATAGAACGTTCAAAATTAACATGGTTATTATTATCTTATAATAAACAATAAAATTTACATTTAAATTTACCAAAAATTACACATTTTATAGCTTTATATTATTTTCAAATTCTAGTACAATCTGTCCCTTGTTTCAATTATTTTCACATTTTAACTATGACTTTCTTTCTTTAATATTTTCATTCTCAGTTAGTTTGGGTCACTCAATTATTCATAACGTTTCGATTTACAACTTGGCATTTATATATATAATCTTCCCCCCTTCTGACTCTAATAATCACTAACAGATTTCACCTAGTATGACACCCATCTATCAAAACATCTACCAACCATTCTCTACCTCTAACTTACTACTCAACTCATTTCGAATCATTCTACCCTTATAACAAAATACTCTCTACCCCCTTATACTCAGGATGTGTGTTCCCTCCCTCTGCAATTCCATTCATAACCGTTCGCCTCTCCACCAAATATCGGCAAAGCACTCTACCAAAACCCTCTACTACCCACCACAACGCCTGTCGTTGAGGACTCCTTATCACACCACCCCCTTACAAAATTCCCGTATCAACTAATTACTCTCCCATTACATTACTTTCATCTACAAAATATCTCCATTTATTTATTACCTCAAAATATCACTCATTACTGTACATTTTTCCCCATAGCTACTGTGTTACCCTTAATATTCAAATTCTACCTTACTTTTACTCCCAAGACTCTTATTCTCTGTAACACCACTAAACTTGGCCTTGATTGACTTAAATGCCCTACTTAAACAATTACTATCACCCAAATTCTAACCTTTACTACATTTCACATTTTAACTCTTGAAAATTCAAAACTATCTCAAATCATTTTACCATTTAAATTTAAATTTCCTAACCGCATTGACAGTTTATTATTCAAACATTTAATTATATTGAAAAATCTGCAATTCAATGAAGTATTACATATATAACACCCGTAATCAGCTGATGTTCCTGGTCAGGTGAATGACCTTTCTATAGATACATTTCAACAATTACATAAAGTATACATTTTTATAATCCTTATACCTAACATACTGCATATAATTAGTACAAATACACAAAATTACATATTTATCATCATAAAATATTGTTGGATTTAAAATCCTTACCATGAAATCTAGTGCTTAAAATGGTTTTTCTCTCATAGGGACATACATCGCTACTCATTGAGTCATAGTCATAGCAACAGTTACTGAACAGCTCTTTGGATTGTCAACCCCCAACTCTCTCTATAGAGTCGTGTTATAAGCTGACTGCCCGCTGTTTACAGAGGTCGTCACCCTCTCACTGAATTTACAGCTACACTCCTACTTCATCAATTACTTAAAATCCCCCTTTATACCCCTGGCTTGTAACTGCCAGCTCCTTTTCCACACACACTATTATTTCCTGATGGTGGACTGTGGCGTCCGTTTGCATTCCCAAGAACTGAAGTTACATATATAAGAATAGACGCTGCCTATACCGTTCTTGGTTCAGCGTTATATAAAATTCGGTATTACTGATGTCCGAAGACACCAGTAATCCTACTAAAATGATTCACGCACCCTTATTACGGCACTATCGTCACCTTCGACGATAGCCGCTGTTCCATAGTTATGTAGTTTCCCCGAGTTACCCCCCTGTCAATTTCAAAGTTCACCAATTTTGTATCTACTTACATAATTCCACGGCCAGGGTCTGGTGAAACCGTGACCGCCCGAAATGTGGGGAAACTACCAAAAGACATATAAAGCTCACACTGACACCGTTACTACAATTCACGGAAGGTCAACTCTTATATGTTTGGTTATATATTACTTAATTAATTTTCATTTTAACATCTTTTAGATTCATATCATTTTTGACTTTTAAACATCAAACATTTCATTTAAAATTTGCCATTTAAACATTGAACATTTTACTTTATTTACATTGCATTATAAAATTCATACTTACAGTACATCACTCAACACACCTGCTTCCTATTACTGACAAAATTATAAACAATTCATCACCAATATCACGTACACCTCCATGTACCTTCTGCAACATTATAACATTCATAAGATTCCATAACTAAGTACATTTTATATTTATTTATTTCTTATTTATTATCAAGTTTAAATCTCCTAAAATCATTTAATATCATTAGAAAAATTCAATTCTACAACAATAATTAATTAATTAACCAATTAATACATCTCAAATTATTATAATCCCATCAAGTATTGAAAACACAACATTTTTAATTACTTTCTTCCAGAACAATTACAATATCACCTTCATAATTATTCTTGTTATTTATTTAGTCTACCAAAATTTTATTATTATTATCAAATTGATTTCTCCTACATGCATACATTGTTTTACCTAAAACACATGTTACAATACAAACACCATTAATTTCACTATCAATTTATTTACAATTCTTTGTCATATCATTTCTGTTTACCACACTTCATTTTGTAAGTTAGCAAGTTCATAACCACAAATTAAAATATTTAAAATATCCATTTATTGAGTTTATAATTACTCTCCATCATCGTGTATTAGTCTTACTTTTATATAATAATTATTGTCCTTACTCACACTCGTTACATTATTATTATTGTAATTACCATTATCAATATAGCATTTGACACTATTATTATCTATTAATTCATAAAACCCGTCTACATTGGTAAATTCAGTTCTGTCTCCGTAAGTATTTTTGTTCAACATAAGGTAAGTTATTATCATTTATAAAGGTATTATCAAAATATTCATCTATCTCTATTTCACAATGTAAGTTACTTTTTTCACCTCTCTCAATATCTAAAACCTGCACTAACATTTCATAACCTCTATTTGTCTTAAAAATCTCTATCTCTCTCTTTCTCTCTCTCTCATCACAATACCTCTCATAACCCCCCTGAACTATCTCATTCCATGCAAAGGGCCACACAAACTTACTACACGTCTTGGCACTTCCAAGACCATCACAAAAAATAAAGGGACCATCTGAAGACACCTCGTCTTCCATACAACTACAGGAGGAAACTCTGTCCTCATACAACATTTGTGAAAAAACCTCAAATTTGTGTTTCACCAGAAACTTGGGGAAAACTTGCCCTCTGCCCCTCTAAATTTTCATCACACTCTCTCACACTTTCATCAGCACTCGCTAACAATCCTTCGTTACTAAATTCTACTTCAACAAAATCTTCCTTATCACTCTCAACCTTGATTACCTTACAACCTTGAATACCACATTTTTACACATATCATTATAATTCTCACTTGTTTTAGTCATCACTTACCTTGGTATTAATTATTTGATTTGCTTTACTTTTAATTTGTTCCTCTACCACTTTCTCAATACTCTGTTCTAATCTGTTAAAGTTGGTTTTTAATATTTCATTGTTTCTTTCTAAATGCTTATTAATTTCATTAATATGATTTTTCAACTCATCAAATTTATTATTTTGTACATCAAATTTTCTATCAAAGTCATTACTTAATTTGTCAAATTTATTGTCAAACTTTTCCTCATTACTATCAAAATGACTATTTATGTTTATAGTATGCTTTTCTAACATTACTTGTATCATTTTGAACATTTCATAACTATCGTCAGACCTTTTACTTTGGACCGGTATCGACTGACTTTCTGTTTTATTGTCAGTGAAGCTGACTTCTTCATCATTAATTTTATTTTCCCTACTCAATTTTGAGGTTATTTGAATCCCCGAATCATCTGTAATATTCGTTTCACTTGCAACATTTAGTTTTATTTTATTGTCCTGACCCACATTTGGAGTCGAGTGGACTCAAAATTATTCATAATAACTGATTCATCGAAATTGTCAACATTAGTTATTTCACTTACATCGTTTTCATTATTTCCTGCCATTTTTAAGTTGTAAATTTACTGATTTTTGTTTAACTAATTCTTAATTTACATATACAACATCTTATACTTAATCTAACCTTAATTTATTGTTTTGTGTACTTTACGTAATTTTTACGTACTGTTACTCAACCTCCGAATCACGTTATTCACTGTAGGTGCGGAATTTTAATTTCCAAAAAATTAGAACTTGTTCCAAGTTCGTGGCGCCATCTGTGAAGTTATTTATTTATAAATAATAAAGTCACTGTTCGGGCGCCATTGATAAACTACTAATTAATAGCAAACTAATTAATTAAATTATCATACACCATCTTTACTATTCTTACCTTCAATCGGGTCCAAAGTTCTTCGCACGACCTCGTGAAGAATAAGCGTGACTTAGGTTAACACTCTTCAATCATACTCTCAATTAATTGTATTTAGAAATAGTTGTATTTATTTATTTATTCTCTGACATTGAATTTTATTGTTTTATTCTTTCGTTTAATCTCAAAAAACTAACATTGATCTTTTTTACCATTTTCAAAAAATGAACATATGTCAACCAAACATAGTAGTTTGTCTATCTGATATATTGTGAATATTCATTATTTTGGATTGTCTTTCTCCCGGAGTTATTCTTCAAACAATAGAAACAAATTATACATATTCTCTAAGATTATTCTTTACAAAAAAAATATAATGTTCTTAAAGTATTAACTTAAACTCTAATTTTAAGACGACCCAGCAATGCTCACGCTCAACACTCATTCCATCTTACCCCCCATTTATTTATTTAGGCACTCATTAAAATAATTTTGATTGACTACTGTTACTTGTAGTGGCGTCTCCCCCGACCTCGTGGCGCGTCACACACAAAGTTCTCTTTTTGGTGTCCAAAAGTTTACGATTTCACATTCTTTTCTTCCTAATTAAACCCTGCCCGCACTGTTCATTTTAAGACATCGTTTCACCACTTCTATTCTTTTCTAATTTATAATTAAAAACTTTACTGATGAGCCACGTTTGGTGATTTGCCTGGCCAGGCGAAGCGTGGATGGTGACTGCTGGGAGCGTTAACCAAAAGCCCCCCTCCAAAATACGGACAAGACGGAAATTACCAATGCCTTCTGGTGTTGAAATATTCGTCACTGTACACCAAGTACGCTGTTGTTCACGTGTATTTGGGTTGACGATATTTTGAGGCCACTAGTCACGTCCCTCAAGTGGGTGTGGTTTCTTTCATATTTCCGCCAGCCTGAAGCCACGTGGTAATATAAGTTTTCAGCTTCGACATTTTCCTTGGCGTCCCTCCCGCGCGCCCGCTGGGGTTGCATGCACGAGTGCGTAACACATCACCCGTTTTCTTGGAATTATTGCGTCTCAACACACCTGCTTGCAAAATTATAACACTGTTCTTTGTCTCACGGAAACCGTATTATGTCGGGGACTTGCTGCCTTAGTCACATAAATTTAATAAAAATAAAATAAAATACCCCATTTTGTCTCATTACAATACCCCCCCAATGAGAGGTCTTTTGTCGAAACAGAAGAACTCTCATTGCTACCCCTAAGAGGATCGGTGAGGATATGGTGCCAACAACCCCCCTGTTAATTTCTTAACACATCATGGGTAAACTACCCCCCTAGTTCGGCGACTATGGCTGCAACTGAACGAGATTACTGGACTTCTCTACTTGAGATCCCAACACCATAACATCGAACAGATACTCACCACAGCACACCTAACCTTCTATCATTCCACCCCAAAATCCAAACCCTGGCCTTACACCATACCAGATCCTCAACCGATATGTTCCCCCTTCCATGCATACTGGGTTGCCTTTAGCAAGTACTGGGCGCGTACACATACTCATTCCTATATTCTGAACAAATTCAATTGCATACTAATAAATATACAAATTTTCTACTTCAACCCACTCCTAAAAGATTTCATTTTTCCAAAATTCAACTCCTTTTCGCAAATTAACTTTACATTTTCAACTCAAAACACAGCAGTTAATTAAATTCAAATCATTTTAAGTTTCGTTCAACAATCCACTTAAGTTCAAAATCAACCTGTTATATCATTACTTTCATCAAAAAAAAATCTTTTACATGAATCTATCAAACCTATCAATTTTCGTCATTGATACGACAGGCATAAAAAAAATTTTTTTTTCTTATTCTTTTCAAAAATTTTAATTTACCAAAATATCTCTTTTATCAATCTCAAAAATAAAATCATTTAATTCAATTAAGCAACACCATTGAGTGAATTAATTATTAGAAAATGGTTCTGTATCTAACATCAGTCATCAGCTGATCTCTCTGGGTCAAGTGAACGACCTTGACATATATACACTACACAGAGCTACACTGTAAAATACATGAAACATCTTTAAAATTTTTTACCTTCAAAGATAATACAACATAATAAAATAGAACGTTCAAAATTAACATGGTTATTATTATCTTATAATAAACAATAAAATTTACATTTAAATTTACCAAAAATTACACATTTTATAGCTTTATATTATTTTCAAATTCTAGTACAATCTGTCCCTTGTTTCAATTATTTTCACATTTTAACTATGACTTTCTTTCTTTAATATTTTCATTCTCAGTTAGTTTGGGTCACTCAATTATTCATAACGTTTCGATTTACAACTTGGCATTTATATATATAATCTTCCCCCCTTCTGACTCTAACAATCACTAACAGATTTCACCTAGTATGACACCCATCTATCAAAACATCTACCATCCATTCTCTACCTCTAACTTACTACTCAACTCATTTCGAATCATTCTACCCTTATAACAAAATACTCTCTACCCCCTTATACTCAGGATGTGTGTTCCCTCCCTCTGCAATTCCATTCATAACCGTTCGCCTCTCCACCAAATATCGGCAAAGCACTCTACCAAAACCCTCTACTACCCACCACAACGCCTGTCGTTGAGGACTCCTTATCACACCACCCCCTTACAAAATTCCCGTATCAACTAATTACTCTCCCATTACATTACTTTCATCTACAAAATATCTCCATTTATTTATTACCTCAAAATATCACTCATTACTGTACATTTTTCCCCATAGCTACTGTGTTACCCTTAATATTCAAATTCTACCTTACTTTTACTCCCAAGACTCTTATTCTCTGTAACACCACTAAACTTGGCCTTGATTGACTTAAATGCCCTACTTAAACAATTACTATCACCCAAATTCTAACCTTTACTACATTTCACATTTTAACTCTTGAAAATTCAAAACTATCTCAAATCATTTTACCATTTAAATTTAAATTTCCTAACCGCATTGACAGTTTATTATTCAAACATTTAATTATATTGAAAAATCTGCAATTCAATGAAGTATTACATATATAACACCCGTAATCAGCTGATGTTCCTGGTCAGGTGAATGACCTTTCTATAGATACATTTCAACAATTACATAAAGTATACATTTTTATAATCCTTATACCTAACATACTGCATATAATTAGTACAAATACACAAAATTACATATTTATCATCATAAAATATTGTTGGATTTAAAATCCTTACCATGAAATCTAGTGCTTAAAATGGTTTTTCTCTCATAGGGACATACATGGCTACTCATTGAGTCATAGTCATAGCAACAGTTACTGAACAGCTCTTTGGATTGTCAACCCCCAACTCTCTCTATAGAGTCGTGTTATAAGCTGACTGCCCGCTGTTTACAGAGGTCGTCACCCTCTCACTGAATTTACAGCTACACTCCTACTTCATCAATTACTTAAAATCCCCCTTTATACCCCTGGCTTGTAACTGCCAGCTCCTTTTCCACACACACTATTATTTCCTGATGGTGGACTGTGGCGTCCGTTTGCATTCCCAAGAACTGAAGTTACATATATAAGAATAGACGCTGCCTATACCGTTCTTGGTTCAGCGTTATATAAAATTCGGTATTACTGATGTCCGAAGACACCAGTAATCCTACTAAAATGATTCACGCACCCTTATTACGGCACTATCGTCACCTTCGACGATAGCCGCTGTTCCATAGTTATGTAGTTTCCCCGAGTTACCCCCCTGTCAATTTCAAAGTTCACCAATTTTGTATCTACTTACATAATTCCACGGCCAGGGTCTGGTGAAACCGTGACCGCCCGAAATGTGGGGAAACTACCAAAAGACATATAAAGCTCACACTGACACCGTTACTACAATTCACGGAAGGTCAACTCTTATATGTTTGGTTATATATTACTTAATTAATTTTCATTTTAACATCTTTTAGATTCATATCATTTTTGACTTTTAAACATCAAACATTTCATTTAAAATTTGCCATTTAAACATTGAACATTTTACTTTATTTACATTGCATTATAAAATTCATACTTACAGTACATCACTCAACACACCTGCTTCCTATTACTGACAAAATTATAAACAATTCATCACCAATATCACGTACACCTCCATGTACCTTCTGCAACATTATAACATTCATAAGATTCCATAACTAAGTACATTTTATATTTATTTATTTCTTATTTATTATCAAGTTTAAATCTCCTAAAATCATTTAATATCATTAGAAAAATTCAATTCTACAACAATAATTAATTAATTAACCAATTAATACATCTCAAATTATTATAATCCCATCAAGTATTGAAAACACAACATTTTTAATTACTTTCTTCCAGAACAATTACAAGTCATTTATTATCACCTTCATAATTATTCTTGTTATTTATTTAGTCTACCAAAATTTTATTATTATTATCAAATTGATTTCTCCTACATGCATACATTGTTTTACCTAAAACACATGTTACAATTGTGATATTTCGTTTTTTTGATATTAATATTGAAATATAAATTTTAAAATATTAAAGATACTGTCCACTGTATTTACTGAATTCTTCGGGCGCCATCTTGCCAACTGCAAGAAAATAATTTACCAAGGTTCGAATCAGCGAACTAGGAGAACAGAATGTGGTTTAAACAAACAAAGAAACTTTATACGTTTACACATTAATTAAAATTTATTAACATTTCTCAAATCAAAAAGAAACGCACATAAAATAAATTTGAAAGAAAGAAACTTTTGAAGTAAAGCAAAAAAGCTTTTAGTGTAAAAAGAATAAAACAACATTGAAATATTATATAAACCTTATATGAATCAAGATATTAACTTAAAATAATCTTTTAAAGAAAACGCAAACCAGACTTCTTAATATAGTTACATTCTCCCGTACACACGCAACACACATACCAAGTTATTTTAGAGATCTCATTTTAATTTATGTATAGATATTTTAGGCTGCCATTTCTTTTTAATATTAAAAGGTTTTACAATTTTGAAAATTTCTTGGGTTTTACCCCATATCGGTTACTTATCTGGCCATTCTTTAGCGATTCGACCCAGTCCAGACTCCTCACGTAATTCCGTCCACTCCGCACAATTCTATTGCTTATAATTTTGTATATATCACCAAAAACTGTCACTGCATTTTACGTCATGACTATTGAAAGTTATTAATTTGAATTTAAGATCACATTTTATCGTATGCGGGCGCGTCGGCGAACACAGAATAACTTCGCCCGAAAAACCGGCGAGAGCCGGGCAGACGCGACAGTTTATTTTGCGTCTGGTCCGCTGAGATGTTAATTTCCGACTGTTTGTTCGGTGCCTCACACAGTTGCTGGCGTGACACACCCAGGATAGGCTCTGACGAAACCGATGACACACAGTTGTTATATAAGTTGCTGACGCAACACATCGCCTGATGTCTGGTTGTGTAACGTGTTTACTGTTACATAACGTGTTTACGTTTTTCGTGTTCGTCATTGTCCTTGAACTGACTTTATTACAGTTTGCCGGTTATTAAAACTGTTTATATGAATATTGTCTAATAACTTTGTTTTCAACGCCTCAAGCAGTGTTGCCGTTGTTGGAATCGCTTCCACATAACAAATTTACCGTTCTTTATAAATTTTTGTTCCTAATGAAGATTTTTATTTATTTATTACAAAAAATATACAATTTCTTTAGATTGCCCCAGGTATGCCCAAAAATGCCCCGCTACAATACCCCCTCAATGAGATATTTTATGCCGAAGCATAAAAAATCTCATTGACACATTCATACTTGCTAAAGGGATCAGCCAGGATATGTCGCCACAACCCCCTGTATGGTTTACACAAAAGAATAATCAACTCACCCTTGGTCTGGTGACTGTGACCGCATCTGCATGACAATACTGGACTTCTCTCTCGAGATCCCAACACCGTAGAGTCAGACAGATACTCCACGCCCCTGCTCTGACGCGCAGGCCAGCTCAGGTCCGCCGCCACAGCATCACCAAACACTGAAACAACAAAACAAAATATTAAATAGTGGCCTTATACAACACCATATCCCCAACTGATATGTTTCCCCCTAGCGGTGCTGGTTTGCGCTAAGAAGCACTGGTTTTGTTTTTCATTTATCGCTAACATGTATATATCATAACATATTTACCAACTATATATATATATACCCCTCTTAAAATTCCATCTACTTACCCTTATTAACTTTACCCCAAAATTCAAAATCATTGCCCTGATTCCCATCAGGATTTAAGCAAACAGACGACTGACTTATTAACATTTCCCATTACCATACTACATTTCTCTCATCCCCAATTTAAAAATGCATTTAAAATAGTTAACTTCATAAAGTTCTCTTAAACTAACAAACACAATATAACATAAGAAAATATAATACACTTCTAATTCACATTAAAATACACAATTGGTATTTAAAATGTTACACACATTAAGTTGGCATATGAAATCAGAAAATTACTTTTAAACTTGATTTACTCTTATTAATTCGTTTCTCAAAATTACAAAATTTTTTTTTTTTTTTTTTTTTTTTTCAATTCTGGCCATCATTATTCCATTTCATTACTTTGGGTGATTCTACGTTATTCCTTATAATTTACTTTATCAACTTGGCATTTACTCATAATCTTACCCCTTTTATTACTCTAACGTTCCCTTACACAATCTCTAACTAGTATGACACCCCACTATCAAAATTTTACTAACCCTTCTCTACCTCTAACTACTTACTACTTTAACTCCAATCGCCACCTTCTACTCTTATATAAAAAAAATACTCTCTAACCCTTTGTACATAGGATACGTGTTTCCTTCCCAAAACTCATTCCCTTATGTTGGTCCCTGGACTCCCCCTAGGTAACCCTTTCCGGCGCCAATCGGTCCCTATTCCGTCCCAACCCTTATGTTGCGGACTCCCACATTACACTACCACTACTACAAAATTGCCATCCCCAAAAAATCTCACTCTCATAACTTCACTACAACTACAACAAATTAACATCAACAAAATAAACAATATATCGCTCAAAACTCTACATAAAATCTCCATAACTACTGTGTCTCCACTTACTTCTCAAAATTCTATAACATACATTAACTCAAAACAACATTGCATTATTTTCATTTCCACTATTACTTTAACTTTTACTTCGATTTGGACAAATCTATGTCCCACAAAATTCAACTTGAACTGATTCAAACATTTTATTCAAACAATTACTATCACCCACTTCTATCTTTTACAACCTATTGAAAATTTTACTTATTACAACTATTTTTCATTTCATTTTAAAATCTGTAAACACATTGAAAACATATTATTATATTTTTATAATACTTATTCCTAACATACTAAATGCAATCAACACAATAAGACACAATAACACAATATAAGAAGTATTTAGTGCATCTAATTTTTAAATTCAAACAAAATTATTGAGTAGCAAATCATCATTATTAATTAAAATATATCAAATTTTTAATACGTTATCCCCTTGGATAACCTCCCAGCCACACACACTATTTCAATTATGTAAGACTGTGGCGCCTTTTCGCTTCCACAGAGACTGTATATTTTGGAGCAGGGTTTTACCTCTCCGTGTCTCTGCTTCCGCTGTTAAGTTTAAAATTGTTGAACATCAACATGTTCTCGTTAAATAATTATGCACCCTTAAACGGATCTACCACCTGGCTCTGCTGTTCCTTCTCGAACAGAGTGGCAGCCGCTGTTCCATAGCTTGGTGATTCCCCTTTTATTACCCCCCATCAATTTCAAAATGCACCTTTACAACGATAACAGCTATGGCCAGTTAAGGCAGCGCGCAATCGTAATGTGCCCCAACCATAGCTGTTAAAGCTAAACCAATTCCACGGTCAGGGTTCGGTGAGGCCGTGACCGCCCGAAAAGTTGGGGAATCACAAGTAAAATATCTTTCGTCATATTAAATTTAAGAATTTATATTTAAAGACAATATTAATTTAGATGGGGTTTTAACCCACTTTATATGGAAACTTAACCATTATTAACATAAAATATTAAATACAAAATCTACAACCTTCCCCCATAGCAGTTCCACACTACACTGTTATAATACATCACATAACACAATACACAAATGGCAATCAACCTGGATTATTAGCAAAAAATATTAAACAAACAAGTCTCTTTTACATCATTTATCTAAAAATTTGTAAACATTATTATTTAAAATTTTTCATTAACTGTTTTTATTTATCATCATGATGAATTTATCCTGTGTTGCAATCAGATTTTCAAAAATTCTAAATTTATTATTAACACATATTTTTAATCATTATGTTCCACAAAATAAACCATTTAACATTTATTTATTTATTCATGATTATTAAATTAAAATCTCATCAAACAATTTAAATTCCTTATAAAATTCAAACACATAACATTCAATCACAATATCTAAACATCTCAACTTATTTAATTCATTTGATTATTAAAATAACATATTTCAATTATTATCAACATTCTATAAATCATTAACTATTGTCTTCGTAATTATTTTGTTATTTAATTAGAGTGCAAAAATATTAATAATATTATTATTATTAATACAACATTTTCTAAAACATATACACATTACATTTCACAATACACACAAATGAATTCAATATTATTTACAAAATATACGTCAAAACTGTTCAAGTGTATCTCACTTCATGTCCTAATCTGCCATGTCAAACAACCATAAAACAAAATATTTAATTGTCTTTTATTGTTTTACAGTCTACCCTCCATCGTCCCAAATCAACCTTGGTTTTATATAACACTGTTGCTTTTTATTTACAAACAAATGGTTACTTTGTGTGTCATAACCAGAACAATCAAATTCACTCATTTTACCAGAATACTCATTAAACCAGTCTACGTTAAGTATTTTTGTTAAGTCTCTGTCATTACATTCATTCACTATCGGTCTAATTATTTTTATCAAATCATTGTAATCATTATTATTCAAATATATTTCTAAGCCTTCTTTCCATTCATCATACTTTCTATTCAAATTATACAATTCTGTTACATACCATTCTCTATTTACCTCTCTCTCTTCATAACACCACATCACATTCTCACAATTATTCCGGACAGAGGGTACACAATTACTCCACAAAAATAAACACCTCAATTCATCTACCAATACAGGACTCTTGCCCTTCCACCACAACACTTGTGGACTCAATAAATCATCATAAACATCACAAATAATAAAGGGAAAATTTGCCCTCTGTCCCCACTCTACCACAACATTATTTTTTCTCTCTCTCTCTAACTCACTGACACACATTAACATTTCATAATCACTACCTTCCACCAACTCATCAGTACTCTCATTCTTTATTTTTACCGTATCAGTCTCCGATACTAATTCTTCAAATACATTACTATTATTCTCATTATTTTCAACATTTATTAACTCTTTCTCTGGTATCATATTTTTACATTTGTCATTACAATTTTCATTTGTTTTATTTTTCTCTGTCCTCATCACATGTACTCCCATTCGCTCCACACTCTGCTCTAATTTATTCAAACTGGATCTTATCGTTTCATTAGTACTTTCTACACATTTATTCATTTCTTGTATTTCATGTTTCAACTCCTCAAAACTATTCTTTTGAATATCGAACTTTTCATTGATTTCGTTTGTTTTGTTCATTAAACAGCAATTTCATCATCTTGATTAAATCATTATCTTGTATCTCAGCCATTTTAAAAGATTTTATTATAATACTCTTTATACTATTTAATAATTATCATACATACCAATTATTATGTATATTACCTCATAATACTCCTTATATAATTCGACAAATAATTCACTACATACATAACCCTATCAAAACATAACCCCATACTTGCGTCTATTTTACGTATGAAAAAAAAAATTTATTTTACCTTAAACAACCATTCTGCTTTCCCCGTAGGCCGTATTTTATATCAATTTATTGATATAAAATTGTCCCTGTTCCAGAAGCCAAATGTGATATTTCGTTTTTTTGATATTAATATTGAAATATAAATTTTAAAATATTAAAGATACTGTCCACTGTATTTACTGAATTCTTCGGGCGCCATCTTGCCAACTGCAAGAAAATAATTTACCAAGGTTCGAATCAGCGAACTAGGAGAACAGAATGTGGTTTAAACAAACAAAGAAACTTTATACGTTTACACATTAATTAAAATTTATTAACATTTCTCAAATCAAAAAGAAACGCACATAAAATAAATTTGAAAGAAAGAAACTTTTGAAGTAAAGCAAAAAAGCTTTTAGTGTAAAAAGAATAAAACAACATTGAAATATTATATAAACCTTATATGAATCAAGATATTAACTTAAAATAATCTTTTAAAGAAAACGCAAACCAGACTTCTTAATATAGTTACATTCTCCCGTACACACGCAACACACATACCAAGTTATTTTAGAGATCTCATTTTAATTTATGTATAGATATTTTAGGCTGCCATTTCTTTTTAATATTAAAAGGTTTTACAATTTTGAAAATTTCTTGGGTTTTACCCCATATCGGTTACTTATCTGGCCATTCTTTAGCGATTCGACCCAGTCCAGACTCCTCACGTAATTCCGTCCACTCCGCACAATTCTATTGCTTATAATTTTGTATATATCACCAAAAACTGTCACTGCATTTTACGTCATGACTATTGAAAGTTATTAATTTGAATTTAAGATCACATTTTATCGTATGCGGGCGCGTCGGCGAACACAGAATAACTTCGCCCGAAAAACCGGCGAGAGCCGGGCAGACGCGACAGTTTATTTTGCGTCTGGTCCGCTGAGATGTTAATTTCCGACTGTTTGTTCGGTGCCTCACACAGTTGCTGGCGTGACACACCCAGGATAGGCTCTGACGAAACCGATGACACACAGTTGTTATATAAGTTGCTGACGCAACACATCGCCTGATGTCTGGTTGTGTAACGTGTTTACTGTTACATAACGTGTTTACGTTTTTCGTGTTCGTCATTGTCCTTGAACTGACTTTATTACAGTTTGCCGGTTATTAAAACTGTTTATATGAATATTGTCTAATAACTTTGTTTTCAACGCCTCAAGCAGTGTTGCCGTTGTTGGAATCGCTTCCACATAACAAATTTACCGTTCTTTATAAATTTTTGTTCCTAATGAAGATTTTTATTTATTTATTACAAAAAATATACAAATTTCTTTAGATTGCCCCAGGTATGCCCAAAAATGCCCCGCTACACAATACAAACACCATTAATTTCACTATCAATTTATTTACAATTCTTTGTCATATCATTTCTGTTTACCACACTTCATTTTGTAAGTTAGCAAGTTCATAACCACAAATTAAAATATTTAAAATATCCATTTATTGAGTTTATAATTACTCTCCATCATCGTGTATTAGTCTTACTTTTATATAATAATTATTGTCCTTACTCACACTCGTTACATTATTATTATTGTAATTACCATTATCAATATAGCATTTGACACTATTATTATCTATTAATTCATAAAACCCGTCTACATTGGTAAATTCAGTTCTGTCTCCGTAAGTATTTTTGTTCAACATAAGGTAAGTTATTATCATTTATAAAGGTATTATCAAAATATTCATCTATCTCTATTTCACAATGTAAGTTACTTTTTTCACCTCTCTCAATATCTAAAACCTGCACTAACATTTCATAACCTCTATTTATCTTAAAAATCTCTATCTCTCTCTTTCTCTCTCTCTCATCACAATACCTCTCATAACCCCCCTGAACTATCTCATTCCATGCAAAGGGCCACACAAACTTACTACACGTCTTGGCACTTCCAAGACCATCACAAAAAATAAAGGGACCATCTGAAGACACCTCGTCTTCCATACAACTACAGGAGGAAACTCTGTCCTCATACAACATTTGTGAAAAAACCTCAAATTTGTGTTTCACCAGAAACTTGGGGAAAACTTGCCCTCTGCCCCTCTAAATTTTCATCACACTCTCTCACACTTTCATCAGCACTCGCTAACAATCCTTCGTTACTAAATTCTACCTCAACAAAATCTTCCTTATCACTCTCAACCTTGATTACCTTACAACCTTGAATACCACATTTTTACACATATCATTATAATTCTCACTTGTTTTAGTCATCACTTACCTTGGTATTAATTATTTGATTTGCTTTACTTTTAATTTGTTCCTCTACCGACTCTACCACTTTCTCAATACTCTGTTCTAATCTGTTAAAGTTGGTTTTTAATATTTCATTGTTTCTTTCTAAATGCTTATTAATTTCATTAATATGATTTTTCAACTCATCAAATTTATTATTTTGTACATCAAATTTTTTATCAAAGTCATTACTTAATTTGTCAAATTTATTGTCAAACTTTTCCTCATTACTATCAAAATGACTATTTATGTTTATAGTATGCTTTTCTAACATTACTTGTATCATTTTGAACATTTCATAACTATCGTCAGACCTTTTACTTTGGACCGGTATCGACTGACTTTCTGTTTTATTGTCAGTGAAGCTGACTTCTTCATCATTAATTTTATTTTCCCTACTCAATTTTGAGGTTATTTGAATCCCCGAATCATCTGTAATATTCGTTTCACTTGCAACATTTAGTTTTATTTTATTGTCCTGACCCACATTTGGAGTCGAGTGGACTCAAAATTATTCATAATAACTGATTCATCGAAATTGTCAACATTAGTTATTTCACTTACATCGTTTTCATTATTTCCTGCCATTTTTAAGTTGTAAATTTACTGATTTTTGTTTAACTAATTCTTAATTTACATATACAACATCTTATACTTAATCTAACCTTAATTTATTGTTTTGTGTACTTTACGTAATTTTTACGTACTGTTACTCAACCTCCGAATCACGTTATTCACTGTAGGTGCGGAATTTTAATTTCCAAAAAATTAGAACTCGTTCCAAGTTCGTGGCGCCATCTGTGAAGTTATTTATTTATAAATAATAAAGTCACTGTTCGGGCGCCATTGAGAAACTACTAATTAATAGCAAACTAATTAATTAAATTATCATACACCATCTTTACTATTCTTACCTTCAATCGGGTCCAAAGTTCTTCGCACGACCTCGTGAAGAATAAGCGTGACTTAGGTTAACACTCTTCAATCATACTCTCAATTAATTGTATTTAGAAATAGTTGTATTTATTTATTTATTCTCTGACATTGAATTTTATTGTTTTATTCTTTCGTTTAATCTCAAAAAACTAACATTGATCTTTTTTACCATTTTCAAAAAATGAACATATGTCAACCAAACATAGTAGTTTGTCTATCTGATATATTGTGAATATTCATTATTTTGGATTGTCTTTCTCCCGGAGTTATTCTTCAAACAATAGAAACAAATTATACATATTCTCTAAGATTATTCTTTACAAAAAAAATATAATGTTCTTAAAGTATTAACTTAAACTCTAATTTTAAGACGACCCAGCAATGCTCACGCTCAACACTCATTCCATCTTACCCCCCATTTATTTATTTAGGCACTCATTAAAATAATTTTGATTGACTACTGTTACTTGTAGTGGCGTCTCCCCCGACCTCGTGGCGCGTCACACACAAAGTTCTCTTTTTGGTGTCCAAAAGTTTACGATTTCACATTCTTTTCTTCCTAATTAAACCCTGCCCGCACTGTTCATTTTAAGACATCGTTTCACCACTTCTATTCTTTTCTAATTTATAATTAAAAACTTTACTGATGAGCCACGTTTGGTGATTTGCCTGGCCAGGCGAAGCGTGGATGGTGACTGCTGGGAGCGTTAACCAAAAGCCCCCCTCCAAAATACGGACAAGACGGAAATTACCAATGCCTTCTGGTGTTGAAATATTCGTCACTGTACACCAAGTACGCTGTTGTTCACGTGTATTTGGGTTGACGATATTTTGAGGCCACTAGTCACGTCACTCAAGTGGGTGTGGTTTCTTTCATATTTCCGCCAGCCTGAAGCCACGTGGTAATATAAGTTTTCAGCTTCGACATTTTCCTTGGCGTCCCTCCCGCGCGCCCGCTGGGGTTGCATGCACGAGTGCGTAACACATCACCCGTTTTCTTGGAATTATTGCGTCTCAACACACCTGCTTGCAAAATTATAACACTGTTCTTTGTCTCACGGAAACCGTATTATGTCGGGGACTTGCTGCCTTAGTCACATAAATTTAATAAAAATAAAATAAAATACCCCATTTTGTCTCATTACAATACCCCCCCAATGAGAGGTCTTTTGTCGAAACAGAAGAACTCTCATTGCTACCCCTAAGAGGATCAGTGAGGATATGGTGCCAACAACCCCCCTGTTAATTTCTTAACACATCATGGGTAAACTACCCCCCTAGTTCGGCGACTATGGCTGCAACTGAACGAGATTACTGGACTTCTCTACTCGAGATCCCAACACCATAACATCGAACAGATACTCACCACAGCACACCTAACCTTCTATCATTCCACCCCAAAATCCAAACCCTGGCCTTACACCATACCAGATCCTCAACCGATATGTTCCCCCTTCCATGCATACTGGGTTGCCTTTAGCAAGTACTGGGCGCGTACACATACTCATTCCTATATTCTGAACAAATTCAATTTCATACTAATAAATATACAAATTTTCTACTTCAACCCACTCCTAAAAGATTTCATTTTTCCAAAATTCAACTCCTTTTCGCAAATTAACTTTACATTTTCAACTCAAAACACAGCAGTTAATTAAATTCAAATCATTTTAAGTTTCGTTCAACAATCCACTTAAGTTCAAAATCAACCTGTTATATCATTACTTTCATCAAAAAAAAATCTTTTACATGAATCTATCAAACCTATCAATTTTCGTCATTGATACGACAGGCATAAAAAAAAATTTTTTTCTTTTTCTTTTCAAAAATTTTAATTTACCAAAATATCTCTTTTATCAATCTCAAAAATAAAATCATTTAATTCAATTAAGCAACACCATTGAGTGAATTAATTATTAGAAAATGGTTCTGTATCTAACATCAGTCATCAGCTGATCTCTCTGGGTCAAGTGAACGACCTTGACATATATACACTACACAGAGCTACACTGTAAAATACATGAAACATCTTTAAAATTTTTTACCTTCAAAGATAATACAACATAATAAAATAGAACATTCAAAATTAACATGGTTATTATTATCTTATAATAAACAATAAAATTTACATTTAAATTTACCAAAAATTACACATTTTATAGCTTTATATTATTTTCAAATTCTAGTACAATCTGTCCCTTGTTTCAATTATTTTCACATTTTAACTATGACTTTCTTTCTTTAATATTTTCATTCTCAGTTAGTTTGGGTCACTCAATTATTCATAACGTTTCGATTTACAACTTGGCATTTATATATATAATCTTCCCCCCTTCTGACTCTAACAATCACTAACAGATTTTACCTAGTATGACACCCATCTATCAAAACATCTACCAACCATTCTCTACCTCTAACTTACTACTCAACTCATTTCGAATCATTCTACCCTTATAACAAAATACTCTCTACCCCCTTATACTCAGGATGTGTGTTCCCTCCCTCTGCAATTCCATTCATAACCGTTCGCCTCTCCACCAAATATCGGCAAAGCACTCTACCAAAACCCTCTACTACCCGCCACAACGCCTGTCGTTGAGGACTCCTTATCACACCACCCCCTTACAAAATTCCCGTATCAACTAATTACTCTCCCATTACATTACTTTCATCTACAAAATATCTCCATTTATTTATTACCTCAAAATATCACTCATTACTGTACATTTTTCCCCATAGCTACTGTGTTACCCTTAATATTCAAATTCTACCTTACTTTTACTCCCAAGACTCTTATTCTCTGTAACACCACTAAACTTGGCCTTGATTGACTTAAATGCCCTACTTAAACAATTACTATCACCCAAATTCTAACCTTTACTACATTTCACATTTTAACTCTTGAAAATTCAAAACTATCTCAAATCATTTTACCATTTAAATTAAAATTTCCTAACCGCATTGACAGTTTATTATTCAAACATTTAATTATATTGAAAAATCTGCAATTCAATGAAGTATTACATATATAACACCCGTAATCAGCTGATGTTCCTGGTCAGGTGAATGACCTTTCTATAGATACATTTCAACAATTACATAAAGTATACATTTTTATAATCCTTATACCTAACATACTGCATATAATTAGTACAAATACACAAAATTACATAGTTATCATCATAAAATATTGTTGGATTTAAAATCCTTACCATGAAATCTAGTGCTTAAAATGGTTTTTCTCTCATAGGGACATACATTGCTACTCATTGAGTCATAGTCATAGCAACAGTTACTGAACAGCTCTTTGGATTGTCAACCCCCAACTCTCTCTATAGAGTCGTGTTATAAGCTGACTGCCCGCTGTTTACAGAGGTCGTCACCCTCTCACTGAATTTACAGCTACACTCCTACTTCATCAATTACTTAAAATCCCCCTTTATACCCCTGGCTTGTAACTGCCAGCTCCTTTTCCACACACACTATTATTTCCTGATGGTGGACTGTGGCGTCCGTTTGCATTCCCAAGAACTGAAGTTACATATATAAGAATAGACGCTGCCTATACCGTTCTTGGTTCAGCGTTATATAAAATTCGGTATTACTGATGTCCGAAGACACCAGTAATCCTACTAAAATGATTCACGCACCCTTATTACGGCACTATCGTCACCTTCGACGATAGCCGCTGTTCCATAGTTATGTAGTTTCCCCGAGTTACCCCCCTGTCAATTTCAAAGTTCACCAATTTTGTATCTACTTACATTATTCCACGGCCAGGGTCTGGTGAAACCGTGACCGCCCGAAATGTGGGGAAACTACCAAAAGACATATAAGGCTCACACTGACACCGTTACTACAATTCACGGAAGGTCAACTCTTATATGTTTGGTTATATATTACTTAATTAATTTTCATTTTAACATCTTTTAGATTCATATCATTTTTGACTTTTAAACATCAAACATTTCATTTAAAATTTGCCATTTAAACATTGAACATTTTACTTTATTTACATTGCATTATAAAATTCATACTTACAGTACATCACTCAACACACCTGCTTCCTATTACTGACAAAATTATAAACAATTCATCACCAATATCACGTACACCTACATGTACCTTCTGCAACATTATAACATTCATAAGATTCCATAACTAAGTACATTTTATATTTATTTATTTCTTATTTATTATCAAGTTTAAATCTCCTAAAATCATTTAAATTCATTAGCAAAATTCAATTATACAACAATAATTAATTAATTAACCAATTAATACATCTCAAATTATTATAATCCCATCAAGTATTGAAAACACAACATTTTTAATTACTTTCTTCCAGAACAATTACAAGTCATTTATTATCACCTTCATAATTATTCTTGTTATTTATTTAGTCTACCAAAATTTTATTATTATTATCAAATTGATTTCTCCTACATGCATACATTGTTTTACCTAAAACACATGTTACAATACAAACACCATTAATTTCACTATCAATTTATTTACAATTCTTTGTCATATCATTTCTGTTTACCACACTTCATTTTGTAAGTTAGCAAGTTCATAACCACAAATTAAAATATCCATTTATTGAGTTTATAATTACTCTCCATCATCGTGTATTAGTCTTACTTTTATATAATAATTATTGTCCTTACTCACACTCGTTACATTATTATTATTGTAATTACCATTATCAATATAGCATTTGACACTATTATTATCTATTAATTCATAAAACCCGTCTACATTGGTAAATTCAGTTCTGTCTCCGTAAGTATTTTTGTTCAACATAAGGTAAGTTATTATCATTTATAAAGGTATTATCAAAATATTCATCTATCTCTATTTCACAATGTAAGTTACTTTTTTCACCTCTCTCAATATCTAAAACTGCACTAACATTTCATAACCTCTATTTATCTTAAAAATCTCTATCTCTCTCTTTCTCTCTCTCTCATCACAATACCTCTCATAACCCCCCTGAACTATCTCATTCCATGCAAAGGGCCACACAAACTTACTACACGTCTTGGCACTTCCAAGACCATCACAAAAAATAAAGGGACCATCTGAAGACACCTCGTCTTCCATACAACTACAGGAGGAAACTCTGTCCTCATACAACATTTGTGAAAAACCTCAAATTTGTGTTTCACCAGAAACTTGGGGAAAACTTGCCCTCTGCCCCTCTAAATTTTCATCACACTCTCTCACACTTTCATCAGCACTCGCTAACAATCCTTCGTTACTAAATTCTACTTCAACAAAATCTTCCTTATCACTCTCAACCTTGATTACCTTACAACCTTGAATACCACATTTTTACACATATCATTATAATTCTCACTTGTTTTAGTCATCACTTACCTTGGTATTAATTATTTGATTTGCTTTACTTTTAATTTGTTCCTCTACTGACTCTACCACTTTCTCAATACTCTGTTCTAATCTGTTAAAGTTGGTTTTTAATATTTCATTGTTTCTTTCTAAATGCTTATTAATTTCATTAATATGATTTTTCAACTCATCAAATTTATTATTTTGTACATCAAATTTTCTATCAAAGTCATTACTTAATTTGTCAAATTTATTGTCAAACTTTTCCTCATTACTATCAAAATGACTATTTATGTTTATAGTATGCTTTTCTAACATTACTTGTATCATTTTGAACATTTCATAACTATCATCAGACCTTTTACTTTGGACCGGTATCGACTGACTTTCTGTTTTATTGTCAGTGAAGGTGACTTCTTCATCATTAATTTTATTTCCCCTACTCAATTTTGGGGTTATTTGAATCCCCGAATCATCTGTAATATTCGTTTCACTTGCAACATTTAGTTTTATTTTATTGTCCTGACCCACATTTGGAGTCGAGTGGACTCAAAATTATTCATAATAACTGATTCATCGAAATTGTCAACATTAGTTATTTCATTTACATCGTTTTCATTATTTCCTGCCATTTTTAAGTTGTAAATTTACTGATTTTTGTTTAACTAATTCTTAATTTACATATACAACATCTTATACTTAATCTAACCTTAATTTATTGTTTTGTGTACTTTACGTAATTTTTACGTACTGTTACTCAACCTCCGAATCACGTTATTCACTGTAGGTGCGGAATTTTAATTTCCAAAAAATTAGAACTCGTTCCAAGTTCGTGGCGCCATCTGTGAAGTTATTTATTTATAAATAATAAAGTCCCTGTTCGGGCGCCATTGAGAAACTACTAATTAATAGCAAAGTAATTAATTAAATTATCATACACCATCTTTACTATTCTTACCTTCAATCGGGTCCAAAGTTCTTCGCACGAGCTCGTGAAGAATAAGCGTGACTTAGGTTAACACTCTTCAATAAATCATACTCTCAATTGAAGGGCACAGAGGAAGAACGACCAGAGTCACAAAATGTAATTTTTACAGGAGAGCATTTTCAAAGTTTTCATGGTCATACAGAAAATACTTTAAAATTTATTGTTATTTAAAACTTTTCTTATTAATCAATGTTTTGTTCTGCATGAATATTTGAACACAGGAAAGCTAACAATTTATCTGAGTCTTATACTATATTATTATTTTTAAAATGTGTCATGGACTGTGGTCGTTTTTCCTCTGGAATTCGGCAATAAAGCAAATGGACTATTACAATTTATAATTAAAAAATTATTTTATTATTCTCTATGATAATAATATAAAAATGTACTATTGTATAGAACAAAAAATTGTTAATATATTGAATATATATATTTTTAAAAAGTTTTTTATCTTCGATGTCTTCCGCTTTAAAGTATGCCCATTTTTACTTTCTTGTTCCACATCCTGTAATACAAATATGCATTACTATTTTTATATTTCGTTGGTCCCTAACTGGTAAACTGCTTTTTAAATATTTGTAAATAAGAGGTAAAAGTCACAATGCTTAACTATAAAAAATCTCTGTCCTGTTCCTGGTCTGCTTCTTGTGGTTGGTGTTCCGATGTGTGGTCTGCCTGGATTTGTTACTGGACAGCAAGTTGACTGAGAAACTGTTGTGCCTCCTCTCTACAGAATTTCTTTAAATCTTGCAGGTCCTTGTACGTAGGTGTGGGCAGTGCTATTGGTCCTGAGTATAAAGGCAAAGGTTCCAGAGAGCTGACGGTTGGTGTCCTTGTGTTTTTCATAACCTTTCTCTCCGTACATGCCACCTGCAGTCTTTCTGTGATTCTCGTAGAACTGTAAAGTCCAGTATATGAGTCACGATGCTCAACTGTTTGTGAACACGTATTCACTATTCTTAGCTGCTTGGTTGGTCGAGTAGCGGCCGCAAACTTACTCTGATATTTTGAGTCGAGAAATTTTCCCCATTTCTTAAACATATCAGTTTTACACTCAATTACTTCAAATGGGCTGGGCTTTGCTCGGGAATATTTAATTACTTCCCTCCAATCATCTGGCATTTCTGCATGTACTTTCTTGTTAATAAGACCCATATTCTTGTCGGGCTCCATATATGAGTGGCCTCTGATTGGGAATGTCACAGTAACCTCATCAAACCTTTTCTGCGTGACAGCCATGTAGTGTAAAAACCTAATCATGGTGGAGTTCTTATTCTGGCCACTGCAGGTATCACAGAAAATGTGGAGTTCTCTAACAGATAGATCTAACATGTTGACAATAAAATGGTGCAACAGGGATGTTACATCATCAGAACCCTTTTTAGCAACAGTTTGGTCGTAAGTATAAAAAAATGATTGGCCACTAGCCAGAACATGAATGTTAAACAAATAGAAAGAAAGTTGCCGTTTATAATAAACATCGTTTGTAGGAATATTCGGGATAGGTAAATTTCGACCATAATCCATAGCAATTGCCTCGCATGTAATAGTTCGTTTTGCTCGCATCTTGGCATTCCGTTTATATTTGTAAAACCAGTCAACGCGTAGTTTATGTAATTTCATTTCTGTCTGCAATTTTCTTAAGTCTGTCTGTAATGTAACTTTTTCTTCAGGGTCTGTCAATGTTTCTATACCTTTTTCAATTGTTACTTCGTTAGCTTTTTGTTCGTCACATGTGCTGCATGTGTCTGATCGCTGGTAACCAAATGAAATGTTAAACTTAGTTGAAAACGTTTCTCTGAAATTTTCATAGCTCATCACAACTTTAGGAAACATTTCTAGAAACATACCAAAGAGCTTTTAATGTTCAAGTCTTCTGACAGATACACTTTGTTAGAATCTTTTAGGCTGTAATGAGCTTTTCTACTCTTAAGTGAAGTAAAAAATGTGTTCATTGTGTTGTAAGTCTCTTGCGGCAATTTACTTTTACCCCTGTCAGCATGCTTTCCTCTTTTATCAATCGGGGGCTGACCGGTAGAACACAGCGGCTTTTAATTGTGCGTAATCGGCGGTCGGTAACACCGAATACAGATATAAAACCAGTATAGCAGATTGGGATTTCAGTAACTTTTTCATTCCGCATAACTCGAACCTTGTACATTATAACAATCAGAATAGTGGTCAGAGGTGTTGAGTTGACTTGTAAAGTCCCACGTTGCAGGCGTCAATAACAAACTGAATACTTACGGGTGTATCTTACGAACTGCGGATAACGAAATAAGTTACCCTTCAAAACTTGGTTGTACTCGTTAATCGGTTCGTAAATGTCCTTATGTTGTGACTATTAATTATATTAGTTATTTTGTTGTCGTTTCCTGTGTTGTCGTTCAGTATTCGTTGCTTAGCAACAATTGTATAGGAACGAGAATTTAGTGTGTCACCGTCCGTTTGAAATCGGCGTGTGAATAATATTTGTTTAGTAATGGTCAAATAGATCGTGTAAGCAGCCCACTGGATTTACTTTCGTGTCTGGATGTCCTTGCGCCTTCCTCAAATTTTCTCTTCTGGTTCCTGTAATTAATAGTCTTTATAATTACTTTATTGGAATAAAATAGGACTGGTACGATTGACAAATTATATCTTTTATTCATAATTTCTTTGGAACATTGGTCAAATTACCGTTTCATTATTCGAGGATTTACAATTGGATGAGTTCATCCGCCGTATCAAATAGTCCGTAATAACAAAGACAATTCACAATATATATATTTTATGTTTCTCAGGTAATGGGTACTTGGAGTTGCTAGGAAAGATAGGAAATATGCTTCTACTTAAAAATACAATGCATTACAAAATATATTTACTTCTTATCGACTAATAAAATGTATATAATAATGTTTTCCAAAGTTGTTCGCTTACAGTTTGCAACAGTGCCTTCAGTAACACCACATGGCGGACCATTGAGTTCTCACCTCAGAAAAATACGTTCTTTAAATTCCAATTAAAGTGTTTTAAATAAAGTCTTAGTTATAGTAGTTTATAATAATAGTTGGTATATAGCCTCCTTTATCTGGAACAGCTATGTTTTTTAGTGGAAATTGTGTTGTGATGTTATGTAGTATTCTGCTGGAATTAACCAAAATTTCTCACCGTTGCTGTGTATATACGGGATGGACGCTTCTGAGTTGGGTATCTATTTTCTCAGATTCTCGTTAGTGTGTTGGTTCTGGTGTCGTGTCATGTGTTGTCGATCTTTTCGGTATTACTTTTATCGGAATCACCTCTCCTGGAGTAAGTTTTCACTCTTTTAATAGTAATTTTTTACTGCCAGCAATATGCTGTTGAAGTTTTCAGTTTTATATCTAACAATCCAACTGTCTCTCTAAAAATATTTAAATCTCGTTGGTGACCTAGCTTTTGGTGTTTTTGATTGGTCTAGAGCCTTGACCCCACGTCACGTGACTAAGTTATTTTTGAAAATTGGCGTTTTTAATTTTGTCACCTCAGATTACGTTTTATTTATTTTGATTTACATTTATTTTTAATTAGTACCATTTTATTGTTCATTAAAATTAAATAGTTTTGATACTAATCTCGCCCCATTTTGGCCTCTTATCTACTGTTTTGGCAGGTTTATACTTTTGTGTTTTGAGGCATTGACCTAATCTTGTTTGACATTTTTGTTGTATGTCTTACAGATCTAATATCTTCTAATATTGTTATTCTTACTACCAAATATAATTCTGAGTATACCTACTTTTCATACAATATCATTAATTAAAATATCTACACCTATTTTTCTGACAATAACAATAATACTGAAGCCATGTCAGCTTAGTGGCTTACTAAACACTTTATAATTATGTTCATTATCTATATTATGATAGCAATGGATGGTTTATACATCTCCCTCCATTAACATCTTTATATTTTATCAAAACCAAGCTTTTGCTTTTAGTTTTATTTAATTTAGTAGTGTTTATCTAACTATTTCAATGTTGCTTGGGTCTGGCTCAATTCCTTAGGCCTACATGTCTAACAGTTAGTTATTTCTGTACAATATCCTTTTTATAATATTAGATCTTTCCCAATTACCTGATTAACATTTTGAACAGTGTATGAACATTCTGTTCACTAGATAACTAACATTTTCTCAACAAAACTTTTATAACATATAAATTAATGGTGCACACAGGCTCCCATATTAACTATTTCTAATATAACTGAACATGGGTGTTTATTACCCTAACTCTTTTATATGTCACTATATCTTATTATTTAAATTATAGCATAGGCCAATAACTGTGCATTATTTAAAAATGAATAAGTGTTCAATCCTTATGAATAAATAATTATACATAACATAGTACATTGGAGTTTACCAAAACACTTAATAAAAAAAACACTTTGTCACTATATTTTGGTTCTTATTTCCATATATGTGGTTCATAAGACCTTTATCACTTTAATGATAACCCCCACTGGCTTTCACTTCCCCACTGGTTTATATTATGATCTTTTGATCATCATTTAATTATTTTGGGCTCTCACTATTTTCACTTGTTTGAACTCATAGATTTACACTGGTTTCTTAAATTATTACATATTTTGTTATTATTTACTCTACTGCATTGCATTCTTAATTTTATATTATCTTTATTGGGTACTCCTATCAATTGTATTGTTTATTAAAAGAATGGGATTAGTTTACTCATTAGATTGGGTCAATTTGTCATGTTTTTTGGTACAAACTTCTGTTTCTCAGTTCTAAATCTGGTTCTTTGCCTCTTCTCATTTCTTCTATTCAATGTTGATTTTTCTTGTGATATTCATAGTCGCCCGTTTCATTTTTCTTTTATTATCAGTCCATTTGTAGTTCGTGTTATTGTTCATATAGTTCATATTGTTCGTGTTAATGTTCATGTCCCTCACCTACCATAACTACTGGGTTTTGTCACGTTATTAGAAATTTTTCTTTGTTTGTTCTTTTCTGAATTTCCTTTTATAACTACTGTTTCTTATATAATATTAATATAATCTTCTTTGGTTACTTTTGTTGGATGTTGGAATTGATAATTTAATGTTAGTTACATACTTTTTAATAAGTTTTTTTTTCTTTCATGGCTTGTGCTGGTACTTGTTATTTATATCTTATCGTTATAATATATCTTATACATATGTGATGAGATGTACCATCACAACATATACGAATAGTCATTAAGTCGTGCACCTGCTTCACTTTTTCTTGGCTGCCTTCTTTGCACAGGGCCTACAGTAATCAAGCTGGGTAAAAAAGAATTTTGGGCATTTCTGTCGGCCAAAGCATTAAAATCACGAATCAACACACTTCTCTCCTCTAGAGTAATGTTCTTAAAACATTGATACCGTTTACATTTGCAACCAGGCCCAGTCTCGTATGTTGTATTCCTCAGTTTTTTAGAAGCTTCTCGAACTGTACCAAACTTACGTCTTTTCTTTGTAGAACTGTCAACACGTACGCATGTGTCTTCTACACTTGAACTCATATTTAATGCACAACACATATCTATTTACAGACACTCACAACCACAACAAACACTTTAAAACTCGTAAACAATAATGCGTAACACAGATTGCACAAAATACTGCTACTGCAGCAGAAGGCGTCAGACTGTGTATAAAAACCATATGCACGTGTACAACCATATGCCGCACATGCGCACTGCAGGCACCTGCTGGACCCTAGTCGTTAAAACGTTGTTTCAAGTAACTTTGGTCGTTTTACCTCTGTACTCGGTTTCTTTCTTGTTTTATATCTCGGACTGTGGTCGTTATTCCGCTGTACTATTACTCGTGGTAATAGCTCAAACAGAAAGCAACAGTTTGGCGGTGAAAACTCAATTTTGAAAATTTTGGACTCTAGTCGTTCTTCCTCTGGACCCTTCAATTGTATTTAGAAATAGTTGTATTTATTTATTTATTCTCTGACATTGAATTTTATTGCTGTATTCTTTCGTTTAATCTCAAAAAACTAACATTGATCTTTTTTACCATTTTCAAAAATGAACATATGTCAACCAAACATAGTAGTTTGTCTATCCTGATATATTGCGAATATTCATTATTTTGGATTGTCTTTCTCCCGGAGTTTTTCTCCAAACAATAGAAACAAATTATACATATTCTCTAAGATTATTCTTTACAAAAAAAATATAATGTTCTTAAAGTATTAACTTAAACTCTAATTTTAAGACGAACCAGCAATGCTCACGCTCAACACTCATTCCATCTTACCCCCCATTTATTTATTTAGGCACTCATTAAAATAATTTTGATTGACTACTGTTACTTGTAGTGGCGTCTCCCCCGACCTCGTGGCGCGTCACACACAAAGTTCTCTTTTCGGTGTCCAAAAGTTTACGATTTCACATTCTTTTCTTCCTAATTAAACCCTGCCCCCACTGTTCATTTTGAGACATCGTTTCACCACTTCTATTCTTTTCTAATTTATAATTAAAAAATTTACTGATGAGCCACGTTTGGTGATTTGCCTGGCCAGGCGAAGCGTGGATGGTGACTGCCAGCAGCGTTAACCAAAAGCCCCTCTCCAAAATTCGGACAAGACGGAAATTACCAATGCCTTCTGGTGTTGAAATATTCGTCACTGTACACCAAGTATGCTGTTGTTCACGTGCATTTGGGTTGACGATATTTTGAGGCCACTAGTCATGTCACTCAAGTGGGTGTGGTTTCTTTCATATTTCCGCCAGCCTGAAGCCACGTGGTAATATAAGTTTTCAGCTTCGACATTTTCCTTGGCGTCCCTTCCGCCCGCCCGCTGGTGTTGCGCGCACGAGTGCGTAACATCACCCGTTTTCTTGGAATTATTGCGTCTCAACACACCTGCTTGCAAAATTATAACACTGTTCTTTGTCTCACGGAAACCGTATTATGTCGGGGACTTGCTGCCTTAGTCACATAAATTTAATAAAAATAAAATAAAATGCCCCATTTTGTCTCATTACAATACCCCCCCCCAATGAGAGGTCTTTTGTCGAAACAGAAGAACTCTCATTGCTACCCCTAAGAGGATCGGTGAGGATATGGTGCCAACAACCCCCTGTTAATTTCTTAACACATCATGGGTAAACTACCCCCCTAGTTCGGCGACTATGGCTGCAACTGAACGAGATTACTGGACTTCTCTACTCGAGATCCCAACACCATAACATCGAACAGATACTCACCACAGCACACCTAACCTTCTATCATTCCACCCCAAAATCCAAACCCTGGCCTTACACCATACCAGATCCTCAACCGATATGTTCCCCCTTCCATGCATACTGGGTTGCCTTTAGCAAGTACTGGGCGCGTACACATACTCATTCCTATATTCTGAACAAATTCAATTTCATACTAATAAATATACAAATTTTCTACTTCAACCCACTCCTAAAAGATTTCATTTTTCCAAAATTCAACTCCTTTTCGCAAATTAACTTTACATTTTCAACTCAAAACACAGCAGTTAATTAAATTCAAATCATTTTAAGTTTCGTTCAACAATCCACTTAAGTTCAAAATCAACCTGTTATATCATTACTTTCATCAAAAAAAAATCTTTTACATGAATCTATCAGACCTATCAATTTTCGTCATTGATACGACAGGCATAAAAAAATTTGTTTTTTCTTTTTTTTTTCAAAAATTTTAATTTACCAAAATATCTCTTTTATCAATCTCAAAAATAAAATCATTTAATTCAAATAAGCAACACCATTGAGTGAATTAATTATTAGAAAATGGTTCTGTTTAGCATCAGTCATCAGCTGATCTCTCTGGGTCAAGTGAACGGCCTTGACATATATACACTACACAAAGCTACACTGTAAAATACATGAAACATCTTTAAAATTTTTTACCTTCAAAGATAATACAACAAAATAAAATAGAACATTCAAAATTAACATGGTGATTATTATCTTATAATAAACAATAAAATTTACATTTAAATTGACCAAAAATTACACATTTTATAGCTTTATATTATTTTCAAATTCTAGTACAATCTGTCCCTTGTTTCAATTATTTTCACATTTTAACTATGACTTTCTTTCTTTAATATTTTCATTCTCAGTTAGTTTGGGTCACTCAATTATTCATAACATTTCGATTTACAACTTGGCATCTATATATATAAAATTCTCGTGTCACAGTGTTTGTAACCAAACTCCTCCGAAACGGCTTGACCGGTTTTTATGAAATTTTTTTGTGTATATTCGGTAGGTCTGAGAATAGGTAGTAAACTATTTTTTATATCCCTAAGTGATAAGGGTGGCCCACCCCAAAAATTGTTTTTTTATTTTTTGGACAAAATTTTTTATTTTTATTTTTTTATGATTTGGCATTAAAAAATACATGTAACCCTTAATTCTCACCCTTCTACCACCAACCCCCATTTTTTAATAGCGATATTAGTACTGTAATAATCTTCAACTCTCAGTGGTCGATAACTGATCAATTATCAATCGATCAGTTATCCCCGCCAGGCGTCTACCGGTGTCACTTCTCACCCAGCAAACAGCACGGAGTAGGGATGAGAACGAAGCCGGTCTCCTGTCTTTCTCACACAATAAGCTTTCTCTCACTCCCTACACAGTTTTCGGCCATTATTATTGTTTGTGCATCGATCGTAGCAGTGACGCTTATACTTATCATTTTACTTTCTCAGTGCAACTCTCATGTTAATTATATTCTCATAGTAAATTTATCATCAATTTGCAGTGCTATAATTATTTATTCCCATTTTATTAATAATTGCTGAAGATAGTTCTCACGTTCAGTTAATTAAGTGATCTCATATAAATCAATAGTACTCAACACGTGTCACGAGCTCCCGCCAACAACGGCCATTGTGTTACCTGTATAAATCATTCCAGAACATTCTCATACATTTATTAGTTTTTATTTATTAGTTTGTTTATTATTAAACGACAATTAATAATACTATTATACTCAGTGCGTGCAAAATTTTGTGGGAATCATTTTAAATTAAAAGAGAAATATATACGTGTTTTATGATTGTGAAAGGTAGGTAAAATAATAAAAGAACAAATACATTATCAGTATACTGTTTTCCATCATTAAGTACTTCAATTTGATCTATTTATGTGTGTTTTGTACAGTGAACAATGCCAGCAAGACGCAAAGGGGCCAATTTGGGCCGTCGAACGAATAGAACTACAGACATGCGAAATAGAAGAGCCCAAAGAACAGACGAACAAATCCAACAAGATAATGCAGATGTGCGTGTGAGCATGGTGCAATTGCGTGAATCACAATCACAAGAGGCACGAGCTGAACGAAATCAACAAAGACGATTGGAACAAAGACAAGCGCGCCGGTTCGTAGTTAACACACGCAAAGCAAATGACCAACAACGCCAACAAATACATCGAGTATTTACATCCGATTCATTCCTTCGTCTAGCATTCGAGTATGAGCCCGATATTGAATATTACGCTCATTCGAAAGTGGGGATTGGTGCTATGGACAAGGAATGTCCGCATTGTAATGCGCTTAAATTCAAAAATGAGCCAGCCGGGATGTGTTGCGCGTCAGGAAAAGTGCAACTACCGGAAATTGAAACACCACCTGAACCATTGAACGGCTTACTTATCGGTACGGATCCAGATTCTAACCTGTTCCTGAAGTCAATTCGAACATTCAATTCATGTTTCCAAATGACATCGTTCGGAGCAACAGAAATAGTTTAAAATAATGCTGCAAATGGTCAACAATTCAATTCAACATTCAAAATCAAAGGCCAAGTTTATCACAAAGTGGGCTCATTGCTGCTAATGCCAAACGAACCACATAAATTTTTACAAATTTACTTTATGGGCGGTGAGGACTCCGAACGCGCACTCGCCAATCGCGTGGATGCACGTTGCGGCTACAATAACCTCAATTCACCTTATGCCAGACGCATCGTCGGCGAGCTGGACGCTCTATTGAATGAGCACAGTGAATTGTTGAAATTATTCAAATCACACATGCACAAATTACAAAGTGACAATCACGCTATTGTCATCAATCCTGATAAAACACCCGCTGGAGAGCACATGCGTAGATTCAATGCACCTGTTGTTGACGACGTTGCTGGAATCATGGTTGGCGACCGTACAGCTACGCGAGAAATCGTGATTCGAAGAAGAAATAATAATCTTGAGTTCATTGCTGATACACACCGTTCATACGACGCTCTCCAATATCCGCTAATGTTCTGGAAGGGACAAGACGGATATTGCATAAACATTAAACAACGAGATCCCGTAACAGGTACTTCATTCATTATGAACAACATCATTACTCATTTTGAATTAATATTTATGAATATGTTGTTAAAGAAGTCGAAACCAGTGCAGCCAGATCGTGAACAAAAATTTCAAACTCTTGAGAACTAAAATGTACGTGGCACAATACGTTTTAATAATCAACAGGGAGAACTTTTCGTTCGCGATCTGGCTGCACTGGCCGAAACAAAAAACTTAATTCATTATGAACATCATTACTTAATTTGAATTAATATTTATGAATATATTATTACAGGAGCCGAAACAAACAAGAACGTTAGCTCGAAGGATTATTATGCGTATCGTATGATGATTAGACGCGGTCAGGACGTCATTCTACGATGTCGTGAGCTTTGCCAACAATTCATGGTCGACATGTACGTGAAGATAGAGAGCGAACGACTACGATACTTACGATATAATCAACAGAAGCTGCGTGCGGAAGAATACATTCACTTGCGAGACGCTATTGTGAGCAACGCCGACACCGCCGAAATTGGTAACTCTATCATTCTACCATCATCGTACATAGGCAGTCCACGTCACATGCAAGAATACATACAGGATGCTCTGACTTTCGTGCGCGAATACGGACGACCATGTTTATTTATCACGTTTACATGTAATCCAAAATGGCAGGAGGTTACATCTTTGCTATTGCCAGGACAAAATGCAATACATCGTCATGACATTGCAGCACGTGTGTTCAAACAAAAATTAAAGTCTTTAATGAGTTTCATTACAAAATTACATGTATTCGGTCCCACACGTTGCTGGATGTATTCGGTTGAATGGCAAAAGCAAGGATTACCTCATGCACACATTTTGATTTGGTTAATCGACAAAATACGTCCTGAAGAAATCGATAGTATAATTTCTGCAGAAATTCCAGATCCGTCTACCGATCAATTACTGTTTGATATTGTTACAACAAACATGATTCATGGCCCATGCGGTAATCTGAATCGTTTATCGCCTTGCATGGCAGATGGAAAATGTACAAAGCGTTTTCCTAAAAATTTCACTAACGATACGATCACAAATGTCGACGGATATCCAATATATCGTCGAAGAAATACCGATAATGGCGGACAATCATTTACGAAAAATATCAACAACGCAGACATTGACATTGACAATCGTTGGGTGGTACCATATTCGCCTCTGCTGAGCAAAACATTCAATGCTCATATTAATGTTGAGTTCTGCAGTTCGGTGAAGAGCATCAAATACATTTGCAAGTATGTGAATAAAGGAAGTGATATGGTTGTATTTCGAATTGAAAATACCAATGTGAATACTCCTCCGTTGAATAACAACGATGAAATAACGCTCTACCAAATTGGCCGGTACATCAGCTCCAATGAAGCTGTCTGGCGTATCTTTGGTTTCCCAATTCATGAACGGGATCCAGCAGTTATCCATTTAGCCGTCCATCTTGAAAACGGCCAGCGCGTATTTTTCACGAACGAGACAGTAATTGATCGTGCTATAAATCCACCAAAAACTACACTCACCAAATTTTTTGAATTGTGTAATCGTGCGGATGCTTTTGGTGCCTTTGCACGAACACTACTCTATTCAGAAGTACCACGCTATTTCACATGGGCTCAAAAAAAAAAATGGATGCCCCGCAAGCAAGGCACACCAATTGATGCATGCCCCGGTTTATTCAAATCAAACACCTTGGGGCGAGTATATACAGTCAATCCAAGGCAGAATGAGTGCTTTTATCTGCGACTGTTGTTGGTTAATGTCGCCGGCCCATTGTCATTTCAAGATATACGTAAAGTGAATGGACAACAGTATCCAACGTATAAAGATGCATGCCTTGCACTCAGCTTGCTAGAAGACGACAACCAGTGGGACAGTATGCTTGCTGAAGCAGCATTGAACTGTACAGCAACACAAATTCGTCTACTATCGCTATAGTGTTGACTACATGTTTCCCGGCCCGAGCAGAGACGTTGTGGGATAATCACAAAGATTCAATGACTGATGATATATTGCATCGACATCGTACACGGTGCAACGATCTAATGATAACATTCAGCGACGCTATGTACAATGAAGCATTGATTGCTATCGAGGATCTTTGCATTGTCATTGCCAATTTACCAATCAGTCATTTCGGTATGCGTTCGCCAAATCGAAGTGCATCTGATCTAATGAACACTGAAATGAATCGTGAACTGCAGTACAATACTGTAGAAATAGCAGCGATTGTTACTCGCAATGTCCCACTGCTGACTGATGAACAAAGAACCATTTACGACCGCATTATGCTGGCAGTTTCGACAGGACAAGGTGGATTCTTTTTTTTGGATGCACCAGGTGGAACTGGCAAAACATTTCTCATTTCGCTAATTCTCGCCGAAATACGATCAAATAATGGCATCGCATGGCCGTTGCATCATCTGGCATTGCAGCAACTTTATTGGATGGAGGCAGAACAGCTCATTCAGCATTTAAGCTGCCACTGAATATTCAAAATAACCCAGACGCAGTGTGCAACATAAAAAAATAATCGTCCATGGCCACAGTGCTGAAACAGTGTAAAGTTATCGTCTGGGATGAATAAACTATGGCACACAAACATTCGCTTGAGGCGTTGAACAGGACATTGAAAGACATAAAAACAACGACAAACTATTTGGCGGCACTCTGTTACTCCTTTCAGGTGATTTCAGACAAACACTTCCCGTCATTCCACGTTCAACTTACGCTGATGAGATCAACGCTTGCTTAAAATCATCGCCACTGTGGCGTAATGTTGAAAAAGTACAGCTGAAAGTAAACATGCCCGTTCAAATGCTTCAAGATCCATCTGCTGAAACATTCTCAAAACAACTGTTAGATATCGGCGATGGAAAAGTTGCTGTACATGAAAATACTGGATGCATAAAATTGCCGACCGATTTCTGCACAATCATTAATTCGCAAAATGCTCTCATTGACCACATATTTCCCGATGTACACACACAATACATGAATCATGAGTGGCTGGCAGAAAGAGCAATTTGGCAGCAAAAAATGTGGACGTCAACGATTTAAGTTTCAAGATACAACAGTTGTTGCCAGGGGACTTGGTGTCATACAAATCTATCGATACAGTTTGCGATGCCAACGAAGCTGTAAATTATCCAACAGAGTTTTTGAACTCATTGGATTTGCCAGGCATGCCACCGCACCATTTACAACTGAAGGTTGGATCTCCGGTTATTTTGCTTCGTAATTTGAACCCACCACGGCTGTGCAATGGCACGCGATTAGTCATTAAAAAATTAATGAAAAACATTGTCGAAGCCAGCAGTTTGAATGGCAAGTTCCGAGGCGAAAATGTATTGCTACCACGAATCCCTATGATTCCCACAGATATGCCAATTGAATTCAAACGCGTTCAACTTCCAATAAGATTGGCATTCGCAATGACAATCAATAAGTCGCAAGGCCAAACGATGTCTGTTTGTGGCTTAGATTTGGGCACACCGTGTTTTTCACACGGACAATTATACGTGGCATGTTCTCGCGTGGGTAAACCATCCAGTTTGTTTGTGTTGGCTAAAGACGGACTAACCAAAAACATCGTACACTCCATTGCACTTAGAGATTGATATTGTTTTTTTTTTAATTGTCATAATTAGTGATAGCAAATATGGATAACATTTTTTAATGTATATATAACTTTTAAGAGATATAATTTTAAATATATTAGTTAAGTTAATAAAGTACAATAAATTAAAAAAATGAATGGTTGGTGTTTTGTTATTTTTATAGGCCATCATAGTCCACGGCGCTCCATTCCTCTTTCAGTCATAGACCACATCCCCACACACTTACAATAAGTTAGTTATTTTTTATTTAACTACCAAAATATTCACTAGAAATAATTTATATGGCAAAACAACGTTTGCCGGGTCACCTAGTTTATATATATAATCTTCCCCCCTTCTGACTCTAACAATCACTAACAAATTTTACCTAATATGACACCCATCTATCAAAACATCTACCAACCATTCTCTACCTCTAACTTACTACTCAACTCATTTCGAATCATTCTACCCTTATAACAAAATACTCTCTACCCCCTTATACTCAGGATGTGTGTTCCCTCCCTCTGCAATTCCATTCATAACTGTTCGCCTCTCCACCAAATATCGGCAAAGCACTCTACCAAAACCCTCTACTACCCGCCACAACGCCTGTCATTGAGGACTCCTTATCACACCACCCCCCTTACAAAATTCCCGTATCAACTAATTACTCTCCCATTACATCACTTTCATCTACAAAATATCTCCATTTATTAATTACCTCAAAATATCACTCATTACTCTACATTTTTCCCCATAGCTACTGTGTTACCCTTAATATTCAAATTCTACCTTACTTTTACTCCCAAGACTCTTATTCTCTGTAACACCACTAAACTTGGCCTTGATTGACTTAAATGCCCTACTTAAACAATTACTATCACCCAAATTCTAACCTTTACTACATTTCACATTTTAACTCTTGAAAATTCAAAACTATCTCAAATCATTTTACCATTTAAATTAAAATTTCTTAACCGCATTGACAGTTTATTATTCAAACATTTAATTATATTGAAAAATCTGCAATTCAATGAAGTATTACGTATATAACACCCGTAATCAGCTGATGTTCCTGGTCAGGTGAATGACCTTTCTATAGATACATTTCAACAATTACATAAAGTATACATTTTTATAATCCTTATACCTAACATACTGCATATAATTAGTACAAATACACAAAATTACATAGTTATCATCATAAAATATTGTTGGATTTAAAATCCTTACCATGAAATCTAGTACTTAAAATGGTTTTTCTCTCATAGGGACATACATCGCTACTCATTGAGTCATAGTCATAGCAACAGTTACTGAACAGCTCTTTGGATTGTCAACCCCCAACTCTCTCTATAGAGTCGTGTTATAAGCTGACTGCCCGCTGTTTACAGAGGTCGTCACCCTCTCACTGAATTTACAGCTACACTCCTACTTCATCAATTACTTAAAATCCCCCTTTATACCCCTGGCTTGTAACTGCCAGCTCCTTTTCCACACACACTATTGTTTCCTGATGGTGGACTGTGGCGTCCATTTGCATTCCCAAGAACTGAAGTTACATATATAAGGTATAGACGCTGCCTATACCGTTCTTGGTTCAGCGTTATATAAAATTCGGTATTACTGATGTCCGAGGACACCAGTAATCCTACTAAAATGATTCACGCACCCTTATTACGGCACTATCGTCACCTTCGACGATAGCCGCTGTTCCATAGTTATGTAGTTTCCCCGAGTTACCCCCCTGTCAATTTCAAAGTTCACCAATTTTGTATCTACTTACATAATTCCACGGCCAGGGTCTGGTGAAACCGTGACCGCCCGAAATGTGGGGAAACTACCAAAAGACATATAAGGCTCACACTGACACCGTTACTACAATTCACAGAAGGTCAACTCTTATATGTTTGGTTATATATTACTTAATTAATTTTCATTTTAACATCTTTTAGATTCATATCATTTTTGACTTTTAAACATCAAACATTTCATTTAAAATTTGCCATTTAAACATTGAACATTTTACTTTATTTACATTGCATTATAAAATTCATACTTACAGTACATCACTCAACACACCTGCTTCCTATTACTGACAAAATTATAAACAATTCATCACCAATATCACGTACACCTCCATGTACCTTCTGCAACATTATAACATTCATAAGATTCCATAACTAAGTACATTTTATATTTATTTATTTCTTATTTATTATCAAGTTTAAATCTCCTAAAATCATTTAAATTCATTAGCAAAATTCAATTATACAACAATAATTAATTAATTAACCAATTAATACATCTCAAATTATTATAATCCCATCAAGTATTGAAAACACAACATTTTTAATTACTTTCTTCCAGAACAATTACAAGTCATTTATTATCACCTTCATAATTATTCTTGTTATTTATTTAGTCTACCAAAATTGTATTATTATTATCAAATTGATTTCTCCTACATGCATACATTGTTTTACCTAAAACACATGTTACAATACAAACACCATTAATTTCACTATCAATTTATTTACAAATCTTTGTCATATCATTTCTGTTTACCACACTTCATTTTCTAAGTTAGCAAGTTCATAACCACAAATTAAAATATTTAAAATGTCCATTTATTGAGTTTATAATTACCCTCCATCATCGTGTATTAGTCTTACTTTTATATAATAATTATTGTCCTTACTCACACTTGTTACATTATTATTATTGTAATGACCATTATCAATATAGCATTTGACACTATTATTATCTATTAATTCATAAAACCCGTCTACATTGGTAAATTCAGTTCTGTCTCCGTAAGTATTTTTGTTCAACATAAGGTAAGTTATTATCATTTATAAAGGTATTATCAAAATATTCATCTATCTCTATTTCACAATGTAAGTTACTTTTTTCACCTCTCTCAATATCTAAAACCTGCACTAACATTTCATAACCTCTATTTATCTCAAAAATCTCTATCTCTCTCTTTCTCTCTCTCTCATCACAATACCTCTCATAACCCCCCTGAACTATCTCATTCCATGCAAAGGGCCACACAAACTTACTACACGTCTTGGCACTTCCAAGACCATCACAAAAAATAAAGGGACCATCTGAAGACACCTCGTCTTCCATACAACTACAGGAGGAAACTCTGTCCTCATACAACATTTGTGAAAAAACCTCTGTTTCACCAGAAACTTGGGAAAACTTGCCCTTTGCCCCTCTAAATTTTCATCACACTTTCATCAGCACTCGCTAACAATCCTTCGTTACTAAATTCTACTTCAACAAAATCTTCCTTATCACTCTCAACCTTGAATACCACGTTTTTACACATATCATTATAATTCTCACTTGTTTTACAGTCATCACTTACCTTGTTATTAATTATTTGATTTGCTTTACTTTTAATTTGTTCATCTACCGACTCTACCACTTTCTCAATACTCTGTTCTAATCTGTTAAAGTTGGTTTTTAATATTTCATTGTTTCTTTCTAAATGCTTATTAATTTAATTAATATGATTTTTCAACTCATCAAATTTATTATTTTGTACATCAAATTTTCTATCAAAGTCATTGCTTAATTTGTCAAATTTATTGTCAAACTTTTCCTCATTACTATCAAAATGACTATTTATGTTTATAGTATGCTTTTCTAACATTACTTGTATCATTTTGAACATTTCATAACTATCGTCAGACCTTTTACTTTGGACCGGTATCGACTGACTTTCTGTTTTATTGTCAGTGAAGCTGACTTCTTCATCATTAATTTTATTTTCCCTACTCAATTTTGGGGTTATTTGAATCCCCGAATCATCTGTAATATTCGTTTCACTTGCAACATTTAGTTTTATTTTATTGTCCTGACCCACATTTGGAGTCGAGTGGACTCAAAATTATTCATAATAACTGATTCATCGAAATTGTCAACATTAGTTATTTCATTTACATCGTTTTCATTATTTCCTGCCATTTTTAAGTTGTAAATTTACTGATTTTTGTTTAACTAATTCTTAATTTACATATACAACATCTTATACTTAATCTAACCTTAATTTATTGTTTTGTGTACTTTACGTAATTTTTACATACTGTTACTCAACCTCCGAATCACGTTATTCACTGTAGGTGCGGAATTTTAATTTCCAAAAAATTAGAACTCGTTCCAAGTTCGTGGCGCCATCTGTGAAGTTATTTATTTATAAATAATAAAGTCCCTGTTCGGGCGCCATTGAGAAACTACTAATTAATAGCAAAGTCATTAATTAAATTATCATACACCATCTTTACTATTCTTACCTTCAATCGGGTCCAAAGTTCTTCGCACGAGCTCGTGAAGAATAAGCGTGACTTAGGTTAACACTCTTCAATAAATCATACTCTCAATTGAAGGGCACAGAGGAAGAACGACCAGAGTCACAAAATGTAATTTTTACAGTAGAGCATTTTCAAAGTTTTCATGGTCATACAGAAAATACTTTAAAATTTATTGTTATTTAAAACTTTTCTTATTAATCAATGTTTTGTTCTGCATGAATATTTGAACACAGGAAAGTTAACAATTTATCTGAGTCTTATACTATATTATTATTTTTAAAATGTGTCATGGACTGTGGTCGTTTTTCCTCTGGAATTCGGCAATAAAGCAAATGGACTATTACAATTTATAATTAAAAAATTATTTTATTATTCTCTATGATAATAATATAAAAATGTACTATTGTACAGAACAAAAAATTGTTAATATATTGAAAATATATATTTTTAAAAAGTTTTTTATCTTCGACGTCTTCCGCTTTAAAGTATGCCCATTTTTACTTTCTTGTTCCATATCCTGTAATACAAATATGCATTACTATTTTTATATTTCGTTGGTCCCTAACTGGTAAACTGCTTTTTAAATATTTGTAAATAAGAGGTAAAAGTCACAATGCTTAACTATAAAAAATCTCTGTCCTGTTCCTGGTCTGCTTCTTGTGGTTGGTGTTCCGATGTGTAGTCTGCCTGGATTTGTTACTGGACAGCAAGTTGACTGAGAAACTGTTGTGCCTCCTCTCTACAGAATTTCTTTAAATCTTGCAGGTCCTTGTACGTAGGTGTGGGCAGTGCTATTGGTCCTGAGTATAAAGGCAAAGGTTCCAGAGAGCTGACGGTTGGTGTCCTTGTGTTTTTCATAACCTTTCTCTCCGTACATGCCACCTGCAGTCTTTCTGTGATTCTCGTAGAACTGTAAAGTCCAGTATATGAGTCACGATGCTCAACTGTTTGTGAACACGTATTCACTATTCTTAGCTGCTTGATTGGTCGAGTAGCGGCCGCAAACTTACTCTGATATTTTGAGTCGAGAAATTTTCCCCATTTCTTAAACATATCAGTTTTACACTCAATTACTTCAAATGGGCTGGGCTTTACTCGGGAATATTTAATTACTTCCCTCCAATCATCTGGCATTTATGCATGTACTCTCTTGTTAATAAGGCCCATATTCTTGTCGGGCTCCATATATGAGTGGCCTCTGATTGGGAATGTCACAGTAACCTCATCAAACCTTTTCTGCGTGACAGCCATGTAGTGTAAAAACCTAATCATGGTGGAGTTCTTATTCTGGCCACTGCAGGAATCACAGAAAATGTAGAGTTCTCTAACAGATGGATCTAACATGTTGACAATAAAATGGTGCAACAGGGATGTTACATCATCAGAACCCTTTTTAGCAACAGTTTGGTCGTAAGTATAAAAAAATGATTGGCCACTAGCCAGAACATGAATGTTAAACAAATAGAAAGAAAGTTGCCGTTTATAATAAACATCGTTTGTAGGAATATTCGGGATAGGTAAATTTCGACCATAATCCATAGCAATTGCCTCGCATGTAATAGTTCGTTTTGCTCGCATCTTGGCATTCCGTTTATATTTGTAAAACCAGTCAGCGCGTAGTTTATGTAATTTCATTTCTGTCTGCAATTTTCTTAAGTCTGTCTGTAATGTAACTTTTTCTTCAGGGTCTGTCAATGTTTCTATACCTTTTTCAATTGTTACTTCGTTAGCTTTTTGTTCGTCACATGTGCTGCATGTGTCTGATCGCTGGTAACCAAATGAAATGTTAAACTTAGTTGAAAACGTTTCTCTGAAATTTTCATAGCTCATCACAACTTTAGGAAACATTTCTAGAAACATACCAAAGAGCTTTTAATGTTCAAGTCTTCTGACAGATACACTTTGTTAGAATCTTTTAGGCTGTAATGAGCTTTTCTACTCGTAAGTGAAGTAAAAAATGTGTTCATTGTGTTGTAAGTCTTGCGGCAATTTACTTTTACCCCTGTCAGCATGCTTTCCTCTTTTATCAATCGGGGCCTGACCGGTAGAACACAGCGGCTTTTAATTGTGCGTAATCGGCGGTCGGTAACACCGAATACAGATATAAAACCAGTATAGCAGATTGGGATTTCAGTAACTTTTTCATTCTGCATAACTCGAACCTTGTACATATACGAATAGTCATTAAGTCGTGCACCTGCTTCACTTTTTCTTGGCTGCCTTCTTTGCACAGGGCCTACAGTAATCAAGCTGGGTAAAAAAGAATTTTGGGCATTTCTGACGGCCAAAGCATTAAAATCACGAATCAACACACTTCTCTCCTCTAGAGTAATGTTCTTAAAACATTGATACCGTTTACATTTGCAACCAGGCCCAGTCTCGTATGTTGTATTCCTCAGTTTTTTAGAAGCTTCTCGAACTGTACCAAACTTACGTCTTTTCTTTGTAGAACTGTCAACATGTATGCATGTGTCTTCTACACTTGAACTCATATTTAATGCACAACACATATCTATTTACAGACACTCACAACCACAACAAACACTTTAAAACTCGTAAACAATAATGCGTAACACAGATTGCACAAAATACTGCTACTGCAGCAGAAGGCATCAGACTGTGTATAAAAACCATATGCACGTGTACAACCATATGCCGCGCATGCGCACTGCAGGCATCTGCTGGACCCTAGTCGTTAAAACGTTGTTTCAAGTAACTTTGGTCGTTTTACCTCTGTACTCAGTTTCTTTCTTGTTTTATATCTCGGACTGTGGTCGTTATTCCGCTGTAATATTACTCGTGGTAATAGCTCAAACAGAAAGCAACAGTTTGGCGGTGAAAACTCAATTTTGAAAATTTTGGACTCTAGTCGTTCTTCCTCTGGACCCTTCAATTGTATTTAGAAATAGTTGTATTTATTTATTTATTCTCTGACATTGAATTTTATTGTTGTATTCTTTCGTTTAATCTCAAAAAACTAACATTGATCTTTTTTACCATTTTCAAAAAATGAACATATGTCAACCAAACATAGTAGTTTGTCTATCCTGATATATTGTGAATATTCATTATTTTGGATTGTCTTTCTCCCGGAGTTATTCTCCAAACAATAGAAACAAATTATACATATTCTCTAAGATTATTCTTTACAAAAAAAATATAATGTTCTTAAAGTATTAACTTAAACTCTAATTTTAAGACGACCCAGCAATGCTCACGCTCAACACTCATTCCATCTTACCCCCATTTATTTATTTAGGCACTCATTAAAATAATTTTGATTGACTACTGTTACTTGTAGTGGCGTCTCCCCCGAGCTCGTGGCGCGTCACACACAAAGTTCTCTTTTCGGTGTCCAAAAGTTTACGATTTCACATTCTTTTCTTCCTAATTAAACCCTGCCCCCACTGTTCATTTTGAGACATCGTTTCACCACTTCTATTCTTTTCTAATTTATAATTAAAAAATTTACTGATGAGCCACGTTTGGTGATTTGCCTGGCCAGGCGAAGCGTGGATGGTGACTGCCGGGAGCGTTAACCAAAAGCCCCCCTCCAAAATTCGGACAAGACGGAAATTACCAATGCCTTCTGGTGTTGAAATATTCGTCACTGTACACCAAGTACGCTGTTGTTCACGTGCATTTGGGTTGATGATATTTTGAGGCCACTAGTCACGTCACTCAAGTGGGTGTGGTTTCTTTCATATTTCCGCCAGCCTGAAGCCACGTGGTAATATAAGTTTTCAGCTTCGACATTTTCCTTGGCGTCCCTTCCGCGCGCCCGCTGGTGTTGCGCGCACGAGTGCGTAACATCACCCGTTTTCTTGGAATTATTGCGTCTCAACACACCTGCTTGCAAAATTATAACACTGTTCTTTGTCTCACGGAAACCGTATTATGTTGGGGACTTGCTGCCTTAGTCACATAAATTTAATAAAAATAAAATAAAATACCCCATTTTGTCTCATTACAATACCCCCCCCCAATGAGAGGTCTTTTGTCGAAACAGAAGAACTCTCATTGCTACCCCTAAGAGGATCGGTGAGGATATGGTGCCAACAAACCCCCGTTAATTTCTTAACACATCATGGGTAAACTACCCCCTAATTCGGCGACTATGGCTGCAACTGAACGAGATTACTGGACTTCTCTACTCGAGATCCCAACACCATAACATCGAACAGATACTCACCACAGCACACCTAACCTTCTATCATTCCACCCCAAAATCCAAACCCTGGCCTTACACCATACCAGATCCTCAACCGATATGTTCCCCCTTCCATGCATGCTGGGTTGCCTTTAGCAAGTACTGGGCGCGTACACATACTCATTCCTATATTCTGAACAAATTCAATTTCCTACTAATAAATATACAAATTTTCTACTTCAACCCACTCGTAAAAGATTTCATTTTTCCAAAATTCAACTCCTTTTCGCAAATTAACTTTACGTTTTCAACTCAAAACACAGCAGTTAATTAAATTCAAATCATTTTAAGTTTCGTTCAACAATCCACTTAAGTTCAAAATCAACCTGTTATATCATTACTTTCATCAAAAAAAAAAATCTTTTACATGAATCTATCAAACCTATCTATTTTCGTCATTGATACGACAGGCATAAAAAAAAATTTATAATCCTTATACCTAACATACTGCATATAATTAGTACAAATACACAAAATTACATAGTTATCATCATAAAATATTGTTGGATTTAAAATCCTTACCATGAAATCTAGTACTTAAAATGGTTTTTCTCTCATAGGGACATACATCGCTACTCATTGAGTCATAGTCATAGCAACAGTTACTGAACAGCTCTTTGGATTGTCAACCCCCAACTCTCTCTATAGAGTCGTGTTATAAGCTGACTGCCCGCTGTTTACAGAGGTCGTCACCCTCTCACTGAATTTACAGCTACACTCCTACTTCATCAATTACTTAAAATCCCCCTTTATACCCCTGGCTTGTAACTGCCAGCTCCTTTTCCACACACACTATTGTTTCCTGATGGTGGACTGTGGCGTCCATTTGCATTCCCAAGAACTGAAGTTACATATATAAGGTATAGACGCTGCCTATACCGTTCTTGGTTCAGCGTTATATAAAATTCGGTATTACTGATGTCCGAGGACACCAGTAATCCTACTAAAATGATTCACGCACCCTTATTACGGCACTATCGTCACCTTCGACGATAGCCGCTGTTCCATAGTTATGTAGTTTCCCCGAGTTACCCCCCTGTCAATTTCAAAGTTCACCAATTTTGTATCTACTTACATAATTCCACGGCCAGGGTCTGGTGAAACCGTGACCGCCCGAAATGTGGGGAAACTACCAAAAGACATATAAGGCTCACACTGACACCGTTACTACAATTCACAGAAGGTCAACTCTTATATGTTTGGTTATATATTACTTAATTAATTTTCATTTTAACATCTTTTAGATTCATATCATTTTTGACTTTTAAACATTAAAACATTTCATTTAAAATTTGCCATTTAAACATTGAACATTTTACTTTATTTACATTGCGTTATAAAATTCATACTTACAGTACATCACTCAACACACCTGCTTCCTATTACTGACAAAATTATAAACAATTCATCACCAATATCACGTACACCTCCATGTACCTTCTGCAACATTATAACATTCATAAGATTCCATAACTAAGTACATTTTATATTTATTTATTTCTTATTTATTATCAAGTTTAAATCTCCTAAAATCATTTAAATTCATTAGCAAAATTCAATTCTACAACATTAATTAATTAATTAACCAATTATTACATCTCAAATTATTATAATCCCATCAAGTATTGAAAACACATTTTTAATTATTTTCTTCCAGAACAATTACAAGTCATTTATTATCACCTTCATAATTATTCTTGTTATTTATTTAGTCTACCAAAATTTTATTATTATTATCAAATTGATTTCTCCTACATGCATACATTGTTTTACCTAAAACACATGTTACAATACAAACACCATTAATTTCACTATCAATTTATTTACAATTCTTTGTCATATCATTTCTGTTTACCACACTTCATTTTCTAAGTTAGCAAGTTCATAACCACAAATTAAAATATTTAAAATGTCCATTTATTGAGTTTATAATTACCCTCCATCATCGTGTATTAGTCTTACTTTTATATAATAATTATTGTCCTTACTCACACTTGTTACATTATTATTATTGTAATGACCATTATCAATATAGCATTTGACACTATTATTATCTATTAATTCATAAAACCCGTCTACATTGGTAAATTCAGTTCTGTCTCCGTAAGTATTTTTGTTCAACATAAGGTAAGTTATTATCATTTATAAAGGTATTATCAAAATATTCATCTATCTCTATTTCACAATGTAAGTTACTTTTTTCACCTCTCTCAATATCTAAAACCTGCACTAACATTTCATAACCTCTATTTATCTCAAAAATCTCTATCTCTCTCTTTCTCTCTCTCTCATCACAATACCACTCATAACCCCCTGAACTATCTCATTCCATGCAAAGGGCCACACAAACTTACTACACGTTTTGGCACTTCCAAGACCATCACAAAAAATAAAGGGACCATCTGAAGACACCTCGTCTTCCATACAACTACAGGAGGAAACTCTGTCCTCATACAACATTTGTGAAAAAACCTCTGTTTCACCAGAAACTTGGGAAAACTTGCCCTTTGCCCCTCTAAATTTTCATCACACTTTCATCAGCACTCGCTAACAATCCTTCGTTACTAAATTCTACTTCAACAAAATCTTCCTTATCACTCTCAACCTTGAATACCACGTTTTTACACATATCATTATAATTCTCACTTGTTTTACAGTCATCACTTACCTTGTTATTAATTATTTGATTTGCTTTACTTTTAATTTGTTCATCTACCGACTCTACCACTTTCTCAATACTCTGTTCTAATCTGTTAAAGTTGGTTTTTAATATTTCATTGTTTCTTTCTAAATGCTTATTAATTTAATTAATATGATTTTTCAACTCATCAAATTTATTATTTTGTACATCAAATTTTCTATCAAAGTCATTGCTTAATTTGTCAAATTTATTGTCAAACTTTTCCTCATTACTATCAAAATGACTATTTATGTTTATAGTATGCTTTTCTAACATTACTTGTATCATTTTAAACATTTCATAACTATCGTCAGACCTTTTACTTTGGACCGGTATCGACTGACTTTCTGTTTTATTGTCAGTGAAGCTGACTTCTTCATCATTAATTTTATTTTCCCTACTCAATTTTGGGGTTATTTGAATCCCCGAATCATCTGTAATATTCGTTTCACTTGCAACATTTAGTTTTATTTTATTGTCCTGACCCACATTTGGAGTCGAGTGGTCTCAAAATTATTCATAATAACTGATTCATCGAAATTGTCAACATTAGTTATTTCATTTACATCGTTTTCATTATTTCCTGCCATTTTTAAGTTGTAAATTTACTGATTTTTGTTTAACTAATTCTTAATTTACATATACAACATCTTATACTTAAACTAACCTTAATTTATTGTTTTGTGTACTTTACGTAATTTTTACATACTGTTACTCAACCTCCGAATCACGTTATTCACTGTAGGTGCGGAATTTTAATTTCCAAAAAATTAGAACTCGTTCCAAGTTCGTGGCGCCATCTGTGAAGTTATTTATTTATAAATAATAAAGTCCCTGTTCGGGCGCCATTGAGAAACTACTAATTAATAGCAAAGTAATTAATTAAATTATCATACACCATCTTTACTATTCTTACCTTCAATCGGGTCCAAAGTTCTTCGCACGAGCTCGTGAAGAATAAGCGTGACTTAGGTTAACACACTTCAATAAATCATACTCTCAATTGAAGGGCACAGAGGAAGAACGACCAGAGTCACAAAATGTAATTTTTACAGGAGAGCATTTTCAAAGTTTTCATGGTCATACAGAAAATACTTTAAAATTTATTGTTATTTAAAACTTTTCTTATTAATCAATGTTTTGTTCTGCATGAATATTTGAACACAGGAAAGTTAACAATTTATCTGAGTCTTATACTATATTATTATTTTTAAAATGTGTCATGGACTGTGGTCGTTTTTCCTCTGGAATTCGGCAATAAAGCAAATGGACTATTACAATTTATAATTAAAAAATTATTTTATTATTCTCTATGATAATAATATAAAAATGTACTATTGTACAGAACAAAAAATTGTTAATATATTGAAAATATATATTTTTAAAAAGTTTTTTATCTTCGACGTCTTCCGCTTTAAAGTATGCCCATTTTTACTTTCTTGTTCCATATCCTGTAATACAAATATGCATTACTATTTTTATATTTTGTTGGTCCCTAACTGGTAAACTGCTTTTTAAATATTTGTAAATAAGAGGTAAAAGTCACAATGCTTAACTATAAAAAATCTCTGTCCTGTTCCTGGTCTGCTTCTTGTGGTTGGTGTTCCGATGTGTGGTCTGCCTGGATTTGTTACTGGACAGCAAGTTGACTGAGAAACTGTTGTGCCTCCTCTCTACAGAATTTCTTTAAATCTTGCAGGTCCTTGTACGTAGGTGTGGGCAGTGCTATTGGTCCTGGGTATAAAGGCAAAGGTTCCAGAGAGCTGACGGTTGGTGTCCTTGTGTTTTTCATAACCTTTCTCTCCGTACATGCCACCTGCAGTCTTTCTGTGATTCTCGTAGAACTGTAAAGTCCAGTATATGAGTCACGATGCTCAACTGTTTGTGAACACGTATTCACTATTCTTAGCTGCTTGATTGGTCGAGTAGCGGCCGCAAACTTACTCTGATATTTTGAGTCGAGAAATTTTCCCCATTTCTTAAACATATCAGTTTTACACTCAATTACTTCAAATGGGCTGGGCTTTACTCGGGAATATTTAATTACTTCCCTCCAATCATCTGGCATTTCTGCATGTACTCTCTTGTTAAAAAGGCCCATATTCTTGTCGGGCTCCATATATGAGTGGCCTCTGATTGGGAATGTCACAGTAACCTCATCAAACCTTTTCTGCGTGACAGCCATGTAGTGTAAAAACCTAATCATGGTGGAGTTCTTATTCTGGCCACTGCAGGAATCACAGAAAATGTAGAGTTCTCTAACAGATGGATCTAACATGTTGACAATAAAATGGTGCAACAGGGATGTTACATCATCAGAACCCTTTTTAGCAACAGTTTGGTCGTAAGTATAAAAAAATGATTGGCCACTAGCCAGAACATGAATGTTAAACAAATAGAAAGAAAGTTGCCGTTTATAATAAACATCGTTTGTAGGAATATTCGGGATAGGTAAATTTCGACCATAATCCATAGCAATTGCCTCGCATGTAATAGTTCGTTTTGCTCGCATCTTGGCATTCCGTTTATATTTGTAAAACCAGTCAGCGCGTAGTTTATGTAATTTCATTTCTGTCTGCAATTTTCTTAAGTCTGTCTGTAATGTAACTTTTTCTTCAGGGTCTGTCAATGTTTCTATACCTTTTTCAATTGTTACTTCGTTAGCTTTTTGTTCGTCACATGTGCTGCATGTGTCTGATCGCTGGTAACCAAATGAAATGTTAAACTTAGTTGAAAACGTTTCTCTGAAATTTTCATAGCTCATCACAACTTTAGGAAACATTTCTAGAAACATACCAAAGAGCTTTTAATTTTCAAGTCTTCTGACAGATACACTTTGTTAGAATCTTTTAGGCTGTAATGAGCTTTTCTACTCGTAAGTGAAGTAAAAAATGTGTTCATTGTGTTGTAAGTCTCTTGCGGCAATTTACTTTTACCCCTGTCAGCATGCTTTCCTCTTTTATCAATCGGGGGCTGACCGGTAGAACACAGCGGCTTTTAATTGTGCGTAATCGGCGGTCGGTAACACCGAATACAGATATAAAACCAGTATAGCAGATTGGGATTTCAGTAACTTTTTCATTCTGCATAACTCGAACCTTGTACATATACGAATAGTCATTAAGTCGTGCACCTGCTTCACTTTTTCTTGGCTGCCTTCTTTGCACAGGGCCTACAGTAATCAAGCTGGGTAAAAAAGAATTTTGGGCATTTCTGTCGGCCAAAGCATTAAAATCACGAATCAACACACTTCTCTCCTCTAGAGTAATGTTCTTAAAACATTGATACCGTTTACATTTGCAACCAGGCCCAGTCTCGTATGTTGTATTCCTCAGTTTTTTAGAAGCTTCTCGAACTGTACCAAACTTACGTCTTTTCTTTGTAGAACTGTCAACATGTACGCATGTGTCTTCTACACTTGAACTCATATTTAATGCACAACACATATCTATTTACAGACACTCACAACCACAACAAACACTTTAAAACTCGTAAACAATAATGCGTAACACAGATTGCACAAAATACTGCTACTGCAGCAGAAGGCATCAGACTGTGTATAAAAACCATATGCACGTGTACAACCATATGCCGCGCATGCGCACTGCAGGCATCTGCTGGACCCTAGTCGTTAAAACGTTGTTTCAAGTAACTTTGGTCGTTTTACCTCTGTACTCAGTTTCTTTCTTGTTTTATATCTCGGACTGTGGTCGTTATTCCGCTGTAATATTACTCGTGGTAATAGCTCAAACAGAAAGCAACAGTTTGGCGGTGAAAACTCAATTTTGAAAATTTTGGACTCTAGTCGTTCTTCCTCTGGACCCTTCAATTGTATTTAGAAATAGTTGTATTTATTTATTTATTCTCTGACATTGAATTTTATTGTTGTATTCTTTCGTTTAATCTCAAAAAACTAACATTGATCTTTTTTACCATTTTCAAAAAATGAACATATGTCAACCAAACATAGTAGTTTGTCTATCCTGATATATTGTGAATATTCATTATTTTGGATTGTCTTTCTCCCGGAGTTATTCTCCAAACAATAGAAACAAATTATACATATTCTCTAAGATTATTCTTTACAAAAAAAATATAATGTTCTTAAAGTATTAACTTAAACTCTAATTTTAAGACGACCCAGCAATGCTCACGCTCAACACTCATTCCATCTTACCCCCATTTATTTATTTAGGCACTCATTAAAATAATTTTGATTGACTACTGTTACTTGTAGTGGCGTCTCCCCCGAGCTCGTGGCGCGTCACACACAAAGTTCTCTTTTCGGTGTCCAAAAGTTTACGATTTCACATTCTTTTCTTCCTAATTAAACCCTGCCCCCACTGTTCATTTTGAGACATCGTTTCACCACTTCTATTCTTTTCTAATTTATAATTAAAAAATTTACTGATGAGCCACGTTTGGTGATTTGCCTGGCCAGGCGAAGCGTGGATGGTGACTGCCGGGAGCGTTAACCAAAAGCCCCCCTCCAAAATTCGGACAAGACGGAAATTACCAATGCCTTCTGGTGTTGAAATATTCGTCACTGTACACCAAGTACGCTGTTGTTCACGTGCATTTGGGTTGATGATATTTTGAGGCCACTAGTCACGTCACTCAAGTGGGTGTGGTTTCTTTCATATTTCCGCCAGCCTGAAGCCACGTGGTAATATAAGTTTTCAGCTTCGACATTTTCCTTGGCGTCCCTTCCGCGCGCCCGCTGGTGTTGCGCGCACGAGTGCGTAACATCACCCGTTTTCTTGGAATTATTGCGTCTCAACACACCTGCTTGCAAAATTATAACACTGTTCTTTGTCTCACGGAAACCGTATTATGTTGGGGACTTGCTGCCTTAGTCACATAAATTTAATAAAAATAAAATAAAATACCCCATTTTGTCTCATTACAATACCCCCCCCCCAATGAGAGGTCTTTTGTCGAAACAGAAGAACTCTCATTGCTACCCCTAAGAGGATCGGTGAGGATATGGTGCCAACAAACCCCCGTTAATTTCTTAACACATCATGGGTAAACTACCCCCTAATTCGGCGACTATGGCTGCAACTGAACGAGATTACTGGACTTCTCTACTCGAGATCCCAACACCATAACATCGAACAGATACTCACCACAGCACACCTAACCTTCTATCATTCCACCCCAAAATCCAAACCCTGGCCTTACACCATACCAGATCCTCAACCGATATGTTCCCCCTTCCATGCATGCTGGGTTGCCTTTAGCAAGTACTGGGCGCGTACACATACTCATTCCTATATTCTGAACAAATTCAATTTCCTACTAATAAATATACAAATTTTCTACTTCAACCCACTCGTAAAAGATTTCATTTTTCCAAAATTCAACTCCTTTTCGCAAATTAACTTTACGTTTTCAACTCAAAACACAGCAGTTAATTAAATTCAAATCATTTTAAGTTTCGTTCAACAATCCACTTAAGTTCAAAATCAACCTGTTATATCATTACTTTCATCAAAAAAAAAAATCTTTTACATGAATCTATCAAACCTATCTATTTTCGTCATTGATACGACAGGCATAAAAAAAAATTTATAATCCTTATACCTAACATACTGCATATAATTAGTACAAATACACAAAATTACATAGTTATCATCATAAAATATTGTTGGATTTAAAATCCTTACCATGAAATCTAGTACTTAAAATGGTTTTTCTCTCATAGGGACATACATCGCTACTCATTGAGTCATAGTCATAGCAACAGTTACTGAACAGCTCTTTGGATTGTCAACCCCCAACTCTCTCTATAGAGTCGTGTTATAAGCTGACTGCCCGCTGTTTACAGAGGTCGTCACCCTCTCACTGAATTTACAGCTACACTCCTACTTCATCAATTACTTAAAATCCCCCTTTATACCCCTGGCTTGTAACTGCCAGCTCCTTTTCCACACACACTATTGTTTCCTGATGGTGGACTGTGGCGTCCATTTGCATTCCCAAGAACTGAAGTTACATATATAAGGTATAGACGCTGCCTATACCGTTCTTGGTTCAGCGTTATATAAAATTCGGTATCACTGATGTCCGAGGACACCAGTAATCCTACTAAAATGATTCACGCACCCTTATTACGGCACTATCGTCACCTTCGACGATAGCCGCTGTTCCATAGTTATGTAGTTTCCCCGAGTTACCCCCCTGTCAATTTCAAAGTTCACCAATTTTGTATCTACTTACATAATTCCACGGCCAGGGTCTGGTGAAACCGTGACCGCCCGAAATGTGGGGAAACTACCAAAAGACATATAAGGCTCACACTGACACCGTTACTACAATTCACAGAAGGTCAACTCTTATATGTTTGGTTATATATTACTTAATTAATTTTCATTTTAACATCTTTTAGATTCATATCATTTTTGACTTTTAAACATTAAAACATTTCATTTAAAATTTGCCATTTAAACATTGAACATTTTACTTTATTTACATTGCGTTATAAAATTCATACTTACAGTACATCACTCAACACACCTGCTTCCTATTACTGACAAAATTATAAACAATTCATCACCAATATCACGTACACCTCCATGTACCTTCTGCAACATTATAACATTCATAAGATTCCATAACTAAGTACATTTTATATTTATTTATTTCTTATTTATTATCAAGTTTAAATCTCCTAAAATCATTTAAATTCATTAGCAAAATTCAATTCTACAACATTAATTAATTAATTAACCAATTATTACATCTCAAATTATTATAATCCCATCAAGTATTGAAAACACATTTTTAATTATTTTCTTCCAGAACAATTACAAGTCATTTATTATCACCTTCATAATTATTCTTGTTATTTATTTAGTCTACCAAAATTTTATTATTATTATCAAATTGATTTCTCCTACATGCATACATTGTTTTACCTAAAACACATGTTACAATACAAACACCATTAATTTCACTATCAATTTATTTACAATTCTTTGTCATATCATTTCTGTTTACCACACTTCATTTTCTAAGTTAGCAAGTTCATAACCACAAATTAAAATATTAAAATGTCCATTTATTGAGTTTATAATTACCCTCCATCATCGTGTATTAGTCTTACTTTTATATAATAATTATTGTCCTTACTCACACTTGTTACATTATTATTATTGTAATGACCATTATCAATATAGCATTTGACACTATTATTATCTATTAATTCATAAAACCCGTCTACATTGGTAAATTCAGTTCTGTCTCCGTAAGTATTTTTGTTCAACATAAGGTAAGTTATTATCATTTATAAAGGTATTATCAAAATATTCATCTATCTCTATTTCACAATGTAAGTTACTTTTTTCACCTCTCTCAATATCTAAAACCTGCACTAACATTTCATAACCTCTATTTATCTCAAAAATCTCTATCTCTCTCTTTCTCTCTCTCTCATCACAATACCTCTCATAACCCCCCTGAACTATCTCATTCCATGCAAAGGGCCACACAAACTTACTACACGTCTTGGCACTTCCAAGACCATCACAAAAAATAAAGGGACCATCTGAAGACACCTCGTCTTCCATACAACTACAGGAGGAAACTCTGTCCTCATACAACATTTGTGAAAAAACCTCTGTTTCACCAGAAACTTGGGAAAACTTGCCCTTTGCCCCTCTAAATTTTCATCACACTTTCATCAGCACTCGCTAACAATCCTTCGTTACTAAATTCTACTTCAACAAAATCTTCCTTATCACTCTCAACCTTGAATACCACGTTTTTACACATATCATTATAATTCTCACTTGTTTTACAGTCATCACTTACCTTGTTATTAATTATTTGATTTGCTTTACTTTTAATTTGTTCATCTACCGACTCTACCACTTTCTCAATACTCTGTTCTAATCTGTTAAAGTTGGTTTTTAATATTTCATTGTTTCTTTCTAAATGCTTATTAATTTCATTAATATGATTTTTCAACTCATCAAATTTATTATTTTGTACATCAAATTTTCTATCAAAGTCATTGCTTAATTTGTCAAATTTATTGTCAAACTTTTCCTCATTACTATCAAAATGACTATTTATGTTTATAGTATGCTTTTCTAACATTACTTGTATCATTTTGAACATTTCATAACTATCGTCAGACCTTTTACTTTGGACCGGTATCGACTGACTTTCTGTTTTATTGTCAGTGAAGCTTACTTCTTCATCATTAATTTTATTTTCCCTACTCAATTTTGGGGTTATTTGAATCCCCGAATCATCTGTAATATTCGTTTCACTTGCAACATTTAGTTTTATTTTATTGTCCTGACCCACATTTGGAGTCGAGTGGACTCAAAATTATTCATAATAACTGATTCATCGAAATTGTCAACATTAGTTATTTCATTTACATCGTTTTCATTATTTCCTGCCATTTTTAAGTTGTAAATTTACTGATTTTTGTTTAACTAATTCTTAATTTACATATACAACATCTTATACTTAATCTAACCTTAATTTATTGTTTTGTGTACTATACGTAATTTTTACATACTGTTACTCAACCTCCGAATCACGTTATTCACTGTAGGTGCGGAATTTTAATTTCCAAAAAATTAGAACTCGTTCCAAGTTCGTGGCGCCATCTGTGAAGTTATTTATTTATAAATAATAAAGTCCCTGTTCGGGCGCCATTGAGAAACTACTAATTAATAGCAAAGTAATTAATTAAATTATCATACACCATCTTTACTATTCTTACCTTCAATCGGGTCCAAAGTTCTTCGCACGAGCTCGTGAAGAATAAGCGTGACTTAGGTTAACACTCTTCAATAAATCATACTCTCAATTGAAGGGCACAGAGGAAGAACGACCAGAGTCACAAAATGTAATTTTTACAGTAGAGCATTTTCAAAGTTTTCATGGTCATACAGAAAATACTTTAAAATTTATTGTTATTTAAAACTTTTCTTATTAATCAATGTTTTGTTCTGCATGAATATTTGAACACAGGAAAGTTAACAATTTATCTGAGTCTTATACTATATTATTATTTTTAAAATGTGTCATGGACTGTGGTCGTTTTTCCTCTGGAATTCGGCAATAAAGCAAATGGACTATTACAATTTATAATTAAAAAATTATTTTATTATTCTCTATGATAATAATATAAAAATGTACTATTGTACAGAACAAAAAATTGTTAATATATTGAAAATATATATTTTTAAAAAGTTTTTTATCTTCGACGTCTTCCGCTTTAAAGTATGCCCATTTTTACTTTCTTGTTCCATATCCTGTAATACAAATATGCATTACTATTTTTATATTTTGTTGGTCCCTAACTGGTAAACTGCTTTTTAAATATTTGTAAATAAGAGGTAAAAGTCACAATGCTTAACTATAAAAAATCTCTGTCCTGTTCCTGGTCTGCTTCTTGTGGTTGGTGTTCCGATGTGTGGTCTGCCTGGATTTGTTACTGGACAGCAAGTTGACTGAGAAACTGTTGTGCCTCCTCTCTACAGAATTTCTTTAAATCTTGCAGGTCCTTGTACGTAGGTGTGGGCAGTGCTATTGGTCCTGAGTATAAAGGCAAAGGTTCCAGAGAGCTGACGGTTGGTGTCCTTGTGTTTTTCATAACCTTTCTCTCCGTACATGCCACCTGCAATCTTTCTGTGATTCTCGTAGAACTGTAAAGTCCAGTATATGAGTCACGATGCTCAACTGTTTGTGAACACGTATTCACTATTCTTAGCTGCTTGATTGGTCGAGTAGCGGCCGCAAACTTACTCTGATATTTTGAGTCGAGAAATTTTCCCCATTTCTTAAACATATCAGTTTTACACTCAATTACTTCAAATGGGCTGGGCTTTACTCGGGAATATTTAATTACTTCCCTCCAATCATCTGGCATTTCTGCATGTACTCTCTTGTTAAAAAGGCCCATATTCTTGTCGGGCTCCATATATGAGTGGCCTCTGATTGGGAATGTCACAGTAACCTCATCAAACCTTTTCTGCGTGACAGCCATGTAGTGTAAAAACCTAATCATGGTGGAGTTCTTATTCTGGCCACTGCAGGAATCACAGAAAATGTAGAGTTCTCTAACAGATGGATCTAACATGTTGACAATAAAATGGTGCAACAGGGATGTTACATCATCAGAACCCTTTTTAGCAACAGTTTGGTCGTAAGTATAAAAAAATGATTGGCCACTAGCCAGAACATGAATGTTAAACAAATAGAAAGAAAGTTGCCGTTTATAATAAACATCGTTTGTAGGAATATTCGGGATAGGTAAATTTCGACCATAATCCATAGCAATTGCCTCGCATGTAATAGTTCGTTTTGCTCGCATCTTGGCATTCCGTTTATATTTGTAAAACCAGTCAGCGCGTAGTTTATGTAATTTCATTTCTGTCTGCAATTTTCTTAAGTCTGTCTGTAATGTAACTTTTTCTTCAGGGTCTGTCAATGTTTCTATACCTTTTTCAATTGTTACTTCGTTAGCTTTTTGTTCGTCACATGTGCTGCATGTGTCTGATCGCTGGTAACCAAATGAAATGTTAAACTTAGTTGAAAACGTTTCTCTGAAATTTTCATAGCTCATCACAACTTTAGGAAACATTTCTAGAAACATACCAAAGAGCTTTTAATGTTCAAGTCTTCTGACAGATACACTTTGTTAGAATCTTTTAGGCTGTAATGAGCTTTTCTACTCGTAAGTGAAGTAAAAAATGTGTTCATTGTGTTGTAAGTCTCTTGCGGCAATTTACTTTTACCCCTGTCAGCATGCTTTCCTCTTTTATCAATCGGGGGCTGACCGGTAGAACACAGCGGCTTTTAATTGTGCGTAATCGGCGGTCGGTAACACCGAATACAGATATAAAACCAGTATAGCAGATTGGGATTTCAGTAACTTTTTCATTCTGCATAACTCGAACCTTGTACATATACGAATAGTCATTAAGTCGTGCACCTGCTTCACTTTTTCTTGGCTGCCTTCTTTGCACAGGGCCTACAGTAATCAAGCTGGGTAAAAAAGAATTTTGGGCATTTCTGTCGGCCAAAGCATTAAAATCACGAATCAACACACTTCTCTCCTCTAGAGTAATGTTCTTAAAACATTGATACCGTTTACATTTGCAACCAGGCCCAGTCTCGTATGTTGTATTCCTCAGTTTTTTAGAAGCTTCTCGAACTGTACCAAACTTACGTCTTTTCTTTGTAGAACTGTCAACATGTACGCATGTGTCTTCTACACTTGAACTCATATTTAATGCACAACACATATCTATTTACAGACACTCACAACCACAACAAACACTTTAAAACTCGTAAACAATAATGCGTAACACAGATTGCACAAAATACTGCTACTGCAGCAGAAGGCATCAGACTGTGTATAAAAACCATATGCACGTGTACAACCATATGCCGCGCATGCGCACTGCAGGCATCTGCTGGACCCTAGTCGTTAAAACGTTGTTTCAAGTAACTTTGGTCGTTTTACCTCTGTACTCAGTTTCTTTCTTGTTTTATATCTCGGACTGTGGTCGTTATTCCGCTGTAATATTACTCGTGGTAATAGCTCAAACAGAAAGCAACAGTTTGGCGGTGAAAACTCAATTTTGAAAATTTTGGACTCTAGTCGTTCTTCCTCTGGACCCTTCAATTGTATTTAGAAATAGTTGTATTTATTTATTTATTCTCTGACATTGAATTTTATTGTTGTATTCTTTCGTTTAATCTCAAAAAACTAACATTGATCTTTTTTACCATTTTCAAAAAATGAACATATGTCAACCAAACATAGTAGTTTGTCTATCCTGATATATTGTGAATATTCATTATTTTGGATTGTCTTTCTCCCGGAGTTATTCTCCAAACAATAGAAACAAACTATACATATTCTCTAAGATTATTCTTTACAAAAAAAATATAATGTTCTTAAAGTATTAACTTAAACTCTAATTTTAAGACGACCCAGCAATGCTCACGCTCAACACTCATTCCATCTTACCCCCATTTATTTATTTAGGCACTCATTAAAATAATTTTGATTGACTACTGTTACTTGTAGTGGCGTCTCCCCCGACCTCGTGGCGCGTCACACACAAAGTTCTCTTTTCGGTGTCCAAAAGTTTACGATTTCACATTCTTTTCTTCCTAATTAAACCCTGCCCCCACTGTTCATTTTGAGACATCGTTTCACCACTTCTATTCTTTTCTAATTTATTATTAAAAAATTTACTGATGAGCCACGTTTGGTGATTTGCCTGGCCAGGCGAAGCGTGGATGGTGACTGCCGGGAGCGTTAACCAAAAGCCCCCCTCCAAAATTCGGACAAGACGGAAATTACCAATGCCTTCTGGTGTTGAAATATTCGTCACTGTACACCAAGTACGCTGTTGTTCACGTGCATTTGGGTTGATGATATTTTGAGGCCACTAGTCACGTCACTCAAGTGGGTGTGGTTTCTTTCATATTTCCGCCAGCCTGAAGCCACGTGGTAATATAAGTTTTCAGCTTCGACATTTTCCTTGGCGTCCCTTCCGCGCGCCCGCTAGTGTTGCGCGCACGAGTGCGTAACATCACCCGTTTTCTTGGAATTATTGCGTCTCAACACACCTGCTTGCAAAATTATAACACTGTTCTTTGTCTCACGGAAACCGTATTATGTCGGGGACTTGCTGCCTTAGTCACATAAATTTAATAAAAATAAAATAAAATACCCCATTTTGTCTCATTACAATACCCCCCCCCAATGAGAGGTCTTTTGTCGAAACAGAAGAACTCTCATTGCTACCCCTAAGAGGATCGGTGAGGATATGGTGCCAACAAACCCCCGTTAATTTCTTAACACATCATGGGTAAACTACCCCCTAATTCGGCGACTATGGCTGCAACTGAACGAGATTACTGGACTTCTCTACTCGAGATCCCAACACCATAACATCGAACAGATACTCACCACAGCACACCTAACCTTCTATCATTCCACCCCAAAATCCAAACCCTGGCCTTACACCATACCAGATCCTCAACCGATATGTTCCCCCTTCCATGCATGCTGGGTTGCCTTTAGCAAGTACTGGGCGCGTACACATACTCATTCCTATATTCTGAACAAATTCAATTTCCTACTAATAAATATACAAATTTTCTACTTCAACCCACTCGTAAAAGATTTCATTTTTCCAAAATTCAACTCCTTTTCGCAAATTAACTTTACGTTTTCAACTCAAAACACAGCAGTTAATTAAATTCAAATCATTTTAAGTTTCGTTCAACAATCCACTTAAGTTCAAAATCAACCTGTTATATCATTACTTTCATCAAAAAAAAAATCTTTTACATGAATCTATCAAACCTATCTATTTTCGTCATTGATACGACAGGCATAAAAAAAAATTTATAATCCTTATACCTAACATACTGCATATAATTAGTACAAATACACAAAATTACATAGTTATCATCATAAAATATTGTTGGATTTAAAATCCTTACCATGAAATCTAGTACTTAAAATGGTTTTTCTCTCATAGGGACATACATCGCTACTCATTGAGTCATAGTCATAGCAACAGTTACTGAACAGCTCTTTGGATTGTCAACCCCCAACTCTCTCTATAGAGTCGTGTTATAAGCTGACTGACCGCTGTTTACAGAGGTCGTCACCCTCTCACTGAATTTACAGCTACACTCCTACTTCATCAATTACTTAAAATCCCCCTTTATACCCCTGGCTTGTAACTGCCAGCTCCTTTTCCACACACACTATTGTTTCCTGATGGTGGACTGTGGCGTCCATTTGCATTCCCAAGAACTGAAGTTACATATATAAGGTATAGACGCTGCCTATACCGTTCTTGGTTCAGCGTTATATAAAATTCGGTATTACTGATGTCCGAGGACACCAGTAATCCTACTAAAATGATTCACGCACCCTTATTACGGCACTATCGTCACCTTCGACGATAGCCGCTGTTCCATAGTTATGTAGTTTCCCCGAGTTACCCCCCTGTCAATTTCAAAGTTCACCAATTTTGTATCTACTTACATAATTCCACGGCCAGGGTCTGGTGAAACCGTGACCGCCCGAAATGTGGGGAAACTACCAAAAGACATATAAGGCTCACACTGACACCGTTACTACAATTCACAGAAGGTCAACTCTTATATGTTTGGTTATATATTACTTAATTAATTTTCATTTTAACATCTTTTAGATTCATATCATTTTTGACTTTTAAACATTAAAACATTTCATTTAAGATTTGCCATTTAAACATTGAACATTTTACTTTATTTACATTGCGTTATAAAATTCATACTTACAGTACATCACTCAACACACCTGCTTCCTATTACTGACAAAATTATAAACAATTCATCACCAATATCACGTACACCTCCATGTACCTTCTGCAACATTATAACATTCATAAGATTCCATAACTAAGTACATTTTATATTTATTTATTTCTTATTTATTATCAAGTTTAAATCTCCTAAAATCATTTAAATTCATTAGCAAAATTCAATTCTACAACATTAATTAATTAATTAACCAATTATTACATCTCAAATTATTATAATCCCATCAAGTATTGAAAACACATTTTTAATTATTTTCTTCCAGAACAATTACAAGTCATTTATTATCACCTTCATAATTATTCTTGTTATTTATTTATTCTACCAAAATTTTATTATTATTATCAAATTGATTTCTCCTACATGCATACATTGTTTTACCTAAAACACATGTTACAATACAAACACCATTAATTTCACTATCAATTTATTTACAATTCTTTGTCATACTATTTCTGTTTACCACACTTCATTTTCTAAGTTACCAAAGTTCATAACCACAAATTAAAATATTTAAAATGTCCATTTATTGAGTTTATAATTACCCTCCATCATCGTGTATTAGTCTTACTTTTATATAATAATTATTGTCCTTACTCACACTTGTTACATTATTATTGTAATGACCATTATCAATATAGCATTTGACACTATTATTATCTATTAATTCATAAAACCCGTCTACATTGGTAAATTCAGTTCTGTCTCCGTAAGTATTTTTGTTCAACATAAGGTAAGTTATTATCATTTATAAAGGTATTATCAAAATATTCATCTATCTCTATTTCACAATGTAAGTTACTTTTTTCACCTCTCTCAATATCTAAAACCTGCACTAACATTTCATAACCTCTATTTATCTCAAAAATCTCTATCTCTCTCTTTCTCTCTCTCTCATCACAATACCTCTCATAACCCCCCTGAACTATCTCATTCCATGCAAAGGGCCACACAAACTTACTACACGTCTTGGCACTTCCAAGACCATCACAAAAAATAAAGGGACCATCTGAAGACACCTCGTCTTCCATACAACTACAGGAGGAAACTCTGTCCTCATACAACATTTGTGAAAAAACCTCTGTTTCACCAGAAACTTGGGAAAACTTGCCCTTTGCCCCTCTAAATTTTCATCACACTTTCATCAGCACTCGCTAACAATCCTTCGTTACTAAATTCTACTTCAACAAAATCTTCCTTATCACTCTCAACCTTGAATACCACGTTTTTACACATATCATTATAATTCTCACTTGTTTTACAGTCATCACTTACCTTGTTATTAATTATTTGATTTGCTTTACTTTTAATTTGTTCATCTACCGACTCTACCACTTTCTCAATACTCTGTTCTAATCTGTTAAAGTTGGTTTTTAATATTTCATTGTTTCTTTCTAAATGCTTATTAATTTAATTAATATGATTTTTCAACTCATCAAATTTATTATTTTGTACATCAAATTTTCTATCAAAGTCATTGCTTAATTTGTCAAATTTATTGTCAAACTTTTCCTCATTACTATCAAAATGACTATTTATGTTTATAGTATGCTTTTCTAACATTACTTGTATCATTTTGAACATTTCATAACTATCGTCAGACCTTTTACTTTGGACCGGTATCGACTGACTTTCTGTTTTATTGTCAGTGAAGCTGACTTCTTCATCATTAATTTTATTTTCCCTACTCAATTTTGGGGTTATTTGAATCCCCGAATCATCTGTAATATTCGTTTCACTTGCAACATTTAGTTTTATTTTATTGTCCTGACCCACATTTGGAGTCGAGTGGACTCAAAATTATTCATAATAACTGATTCATCGAAATTGTCAACATTAGTTATTTCATTTACATCGTTTTCATTATTTCCTGCCATTTTTAAGTTGTAAATTTACTGATTTTTGTTTAACTAATTCTTAATTTACATATACAACATCTTATACTTAATCTAACCTTAATTTATTGTTTTGTGTACTTTACGTAATTTTTACATACTGTTACTCAACCTCCGAATCACGTTATTCACTGTAGGTGCGGAATTTTAATTTCCAAAAAATTAGAACTCGTTCCAAGTTCGTGGCGCCATCTGTGAAGTTATTTATTTATAAATAATAAAGTCCCTGTTCGGGCGCCATTGAGAAACTACTAATTAATAGCAAAGTAATTAATTAAATTATCATACACCATCTTTACTATTCTTACCTTCAATCGGGTCCAAAGTTCTTCGCACGAGCTCGTGAAGAATAAGCGTGACTTAGGTTAACACTCTTCAATAAATCATACTCTCAATTGAAGGGCACAGAGGAAGAACGACCAGAGTCACAAAATGTAATTTTTACAGTAGAGCATTTTCAAAGTTTTCATGGTCATACAGAAAATACTTTAAAATTTATTGTTATTTAAAACTTTTCTTATTAATCAATGTTTTGTTCTGCATGAATATTTGAACACAGGAAAGTTAACAATTTATCTGAGTCTTATACTATACTATTATTTTTAAAATGTGTCATGGACTGTGGTCGTTTTTCCTCTGGAATTCGGCAATAAAGCAAATGGACTATTACAATTTATAATTAAAAAATTATTTTATTATTCTCTATGATAATAATATAAAAATGTACTATTGTACAGAACAAAAAATTGTTAATATATTGAAAATATATATTTTTAAAAAGTTTTTTATCTTCGACGTCTTCCGCTTTAAAGTATGCCCATTTTTACTTTCTTGTTCCATATCCTGTAATACAAATATGCATTACTATTTTTATATTTCGTTGGTCCCTAACTGGTAAACTGCTTTTTAAATATTTGTAAATAAGAGGTAAAAGTCACAATGCTTAACTATAAAAAATCTCTGTCCTGTTCCTGGTCTGCTTCTTGTGGTTGGTGTTCCGATGTGTGGTCTGCCTGGATTTGTTACTGGACAGCAAGTTGACTGAGAAACTGTTGTGCCTCCTCTCTACAGAATTTCTTTAAATCTTGCAGGTCCTTGTACGTAGGTGTGGGCAGTGCTATTGGTCCTGGGTATAAAGGCAAAGGTTCCAGAGAGCTGACGGTTGGTGTCCTTGTGTTTTTCATAACCTTTCTCTCCGTACATGCCACCTGCAGTCTTTCTGTGATTCTCGTAGAACTGTAAAGTCCAGTATATGAGTCACGATGCTCAACTGTTTGTGAACACGTATTCACTATTCTTAGCTGCTTGATTGGTCGAGTAGCGGCCGCAAACTTACTCTGATATTTTGAGTCGAGAAATTTTCCCCATTTCTTAAACATATCAGTTTTACACTCAATTACTTCAAATGGGCTGGGCTTTACTCGGGAATATTTAATTACTTCCCTCCAATCATCTGGCATTTCTGCATGTACTCTCTTGTTAAAAAGGCCCATATTCTTGTCGGGCTCCATATATGAGTGGCCTCTGATTGGGAATGTCACAGTAACCTCATCAAACCTTTTCTGCGTGACAGCCATGTAGTGTAAAAACCTAATCATGGTGGAGTTCTTATTCTGGCCACTGCAGGAATCACAGAAAATGTAGAGTTCTCTAACAGATGGATCTAACATGTTGACAATAAAATGGTGCAACAGGGATGTTACATCATCAGAACCCTTTTTAGCAACAGTTTGGTCGTAAGTATAAAAAAATGATTGGCCACTAGCCAGAACATGAATGTTAAACAAATAGAAAGAAAGTTGCCGTTTATAATAAACATCGTTTGTAGGAATATTCGGGATAGGTAAATTTCGACCATAATCCATAGCAATTGCCTCGCATGTAATAGTTCGTTTTGCTCGCATCTTGGCATTCCGTTTATATTTGTAAAACCAGTCAGCGCGTAGTTTATGTAATTTCATTTCTGTCTGCAATTTTCTTAAGTCTGTCTGTAATGTAACTTTTTCTTCAGGGTCTGTCAATGTTTCTATACCTTTTTCAATTGTTACTTCGTTAGCTTTTTGTTCGTCACATGTGCTGCATGTGTCTGATCGCTGGTAACCAAATGAAATGTTAAACTTAGTTGAAAACGTTTCTCTGAAATTTTCATAGCTCATCACAACTTTAGGAAACATTTCTAGAAACATACCAAAGAGCTTTTAATTTTCAAGTCTTCTGACAGATACACTTTGTTAGAATCTTTTAGGCTGTAATGAGCTTTTCTACTCGTAAGTGAAGTAAAAAATGTGTTCATTGTGTTGTAAGTCTCTTGCGGCAATTTACTTTTACCCCTGTCAGCATGCTTTCCTCTTTTATCAATCGGGGGCTGACCGGTAGAACACAGCGGCTTTTAATTGTGCGTAATCGGCGGTCGGTAACACCGAATACAGATATAAAACCAGTATAGCAGATTGGGATTTCAGTAACTTTTTCATTCTGCATAACTCGAACCTTGTACATATACGAATAGTCATTAAGTCGTGCACCTGCTTCACTTTTTCTTGGCTGCCTTCTTTGCACAGGGCCTACAGTAATCAAGCTGGGTAAAAAAGAATTTTGGGCATTTCTGTCGGCCAAAGCATTAAAATCACGAATCAACACACTTCTCTCCTCTAGAGTAATGTTCTTAAAACATTGATACCGTTTACATTTGCAACCAGGCCCAGTCTCGTATGTTGTATTCCTCAGTTTTTTAGAAGCTTCTCGAACTGTACCAAACTTACGTCTTTTCTTTGTAGAACTGTCAACATGTACGCATGTGTCTTCTACACTTGAACTCATATTTAATGCACAACACATATCTATTTACAGACACTCACAACCACAACAAACACTTTAAAACTCGTAAACAATAATGCGTAACACAGATTGCACAAAATACGCTACTGCAGCAGAAGGCATCAGACTGTGTATAAAAACCATATTCACGTGTACAACCATATGCCGCGCATGCGCACTGCAGGCATCTGCTGGACCCTAGTCGTTAAAACGTTGTTTCAAGTAACTTTGGTCGTTTTACCTCTGTACTCAGTTTCTTTCTTGTTTTATATCTCGGACTGTGGTCGTTATTCCGCTGTAATATTACTCGTGGTAATAGCTCAAACAGAAAGCAACAGTTTGGCGGTGAAAACTCAATTTTGAAAATTTTGGACTCTAGTCGTTCTTCCTCTGGACCCTTCAATTGTATTTAGAAATAGTTGTATTTATTTATTTATTCTCTGACATTGAATTTTATTGTTGTATTCTTTCGTTTAATCTCAAAAAACTAACACTGATCTTTTTTACCATTTTCAAAAAATGAACATATGTCAACCAAACATAGTAGTTTGTCTATCCTGATATATTGTGAATATTCATTATTTTGGATTGTCTTTCTCCCGGAGTTATTCTCCAAACAATAGAAACAAATTATACATATTCTCTAAGATTATTCTTTACAAAAAAAATATAATGTTCTTAAAGTATTAACTTATACTCTAATTTTAAGACGACCCAGCAATGCTCACGCTCAACACTCATTCCATCTTACCCCCATTTATTTATTTAGGCACTCATTAAAATAATTTTGATTGACTACTGTTACTTGTAGTGGCGTCTCCCCCGAGCTCGTGGCGCGTCACACACAAAGTTCTCTTTTCGGTGTCCAAAAGTTTACGATTTCACATTCTTTTCTTCCTAATTAAACCCTGCCCCCACTGTTCATTTTGAGACATCGTTTCACCACTTCTATTCTTTTCTAATTTATAATTAAAAAATTTACTGATGAGCCACGTTTGGTGATTTGCCTGGCCAGGCGAAGCGTGGATGGTGACTGCCGGGAGCGTTAACCAAAAGCCCTCCTCCAAAATTCGGACAAGACGGAAATTACCAATGCCTTCTGGTGTTGAAATATTCGTCACTGTACACCAAGTACGCTGTTGTTCACGTGCATTTGGGTTGATGATATTTTGAGGCCACTAGTCACGTCACTCAAGTGGGTGTGGTTTCTTTCATATTTCCGCCAGCCTGAAGCCACGTGGTAATATAAGTTTTCAGCTTCGACATTTTCCTTGGCGTCCCTTCCGCGCGCCCGCTGGTGTTGCGCGCACGAGTGCGTAACATCACCCGTTTTCTTGGAATTATTGCGTCTCAACACACCTGCTTGCAAAATTATAACACTGTTCTTTGTCTCACGGAAACCGTATTATGTCGGGGACTTGCTGCCTTAGTCACATAAATTGAATAAAAATAAAATAAAATACCCCATTTTGTCTCATTACAATACCCCCCCCCCCCCAATGAGAGGTCTTTTGTCGAAACAGAAGAACTCTCATTGCTACCCCTAAGAGGATCGGTGAGGATATGGTGCCAACAAACCCCCGTTAATTTCTTAACACATCATGGGTAAACTACCCCCTAATTCGGCGACTATGGCTGCAACTGAACGAGATTACTGGACTTCTCTACTCGAGATCCCAACACCATAACATCGAACAGATACTCACCACAGCACACCTAACCTTCTATCATTCCACCCCAAAATCCAAACCCTGGCCTTACACCATACCAGATCCTCAACCGATATGTTCCCCCTTCCATGCATACTGGGTTGCCTTTAGCAAGTACTGGGCGCGTACACACACTCATTCCTATATTCTGAACAAATTCAATTTCCTACTAATAAATATACAAATTTTCTACTTCAACCCACTCGTAAAAGATTTCATTTTTCCAAAATTCAACTCCTTTTCGCAAATTAACTTTACGTTTTCAACTCAAAACACAGCAGTTAATTAAATTCAAATCATTTTAAGTTTCGTTCAACAATCCACTTAAGTTCAAAATCAACCTGTTATATCATTACTTTCATCAAAAAAAAAATCTTTTACATGAATCTATCAAACCTATCAATTTTCGTCATTGATACGACAAGCATAAAAAAAATTTTTTTCTTTTTTTTTTCAAAAATTTTAATTTACCAAAATATCTCTTTTATCAATCTCAAAAATAAAATCATTTAATTCAATTAAGCAACACCATTGAGTGAATTAATTATTAGAAAATGGTTCTGTATTTAACATCAGTCATCAGCTGATCTCTCTGGGTCAAGTGAACGACCTTGACATATATACACTACACAAAGCTACACTGTAAAATACATGAAACATCTTTAAAATTTTTTACCTTCAAAGATAATACAACATAATAAAATAGAACATTCAAAATTAACATGGTGATTATTATCTTATAATAAACAATAAAATTTACATTTAAATTGACCAAAAATTACACATTTTATAGCTTTATATTATTTTCAAATTCTAGTACAATCTGTCCCTTGTTTCAATTATTTTCACATTTTAACTATGACTTTCTTTCTTTAATATTTTCATTCTCAGTTAGTTTGGGTCACTCAATTATTCATAACGTTTCGATTTACAACTTGGCATTTATATATATAATCTTCCCCCCTTCTGACTCTAACAATCACTAACAGATTTTACCTAGTATGACACCCATCTATCAAAACATCTACCAACCATTCTCTACCTCTAACTTACTACTCAACTCATTTCGAATCATTCTACCCTTATAACAAAATACTCTCTACCCCCTTATACTCAGGATGTGTGTTCCCTCCCTCTGCAATTCCATTCATAACTGTTCGCCTCACCACCAAATATCGGCAAAGCACTCTACCAAAACCCTCTACTACCCGCCACAACGCCTGTCGTTGAGGACTCCTTATCACACCACCCCCCTTACAAAATTCCCATATCAACTAATTACTCTCCCATTACATCACTTTCATCTACAAAATATCTCCATTTATTTATTACCTCAAAATATCACTCATTACTCTGCATTTTTCCCCATAGCTACTGTGTTACCCTTAATATTCAAATTCTACCTTACTTTTACTCCCAAGACTCTTATTCTCTGTAACACCACTAAACTTGGCCTTGATTGACTTAAATGCCCTACTTAAACAAGTACTATCACCCAAATTCTAACCTTTACTACATTTCACATTTTAACTCTTGAAAATTCAAAACTATCTCAAATCATTTTGCCATTAAATTAAAATTTCCTAATCGCATTGACAGTTTATTATTCAAACATTTAATTATATTGGAAAATCTGCAATTCAATGAAGTATTACATATATAACACCCGTAATCAGCTGATGTTCCTGGTCAGGTGAATGACCTTTCTATAGATACATTTCAACAATTACATAAAGTATACATTTTTATAATCCTTATACCTAACATACTGCATATAATTAGTACAAATACACAAAATTACATAGTTATCATCATAAAATATTGTTGGATTTAAAATCCTTACCATGAAATCTAGTACTTAAAATGGTTTTTCTCTCATAGGGACATACATCGCTACTCATTGAGTCATAGTCATAGCAACAGTTACTGAACAGCTCTTTGGATTGTCAACCCCCAACTCTCTCTATAGAGTCGTGTTATAAGCTGACTGCCCGCTGTTTACAGAGGTCGTCACCCTCTCACTGAATTTACAGCTACATTCCTACTTCATCAATTACTTAAAATCCCCCTTTATACCCCTGGCTTGTAACTGCCAGCTCCTTTTCCACACACACTATTGTTTCCTGATGGTGGACTGTGGCGTCCATTTGCATTCCCAAGAACTGAAGTTACATATATAAGGTATAGACGCTGCCTATACCGTTCTTGGTTCAGCGTTATATAAAATTCGGTATTACTGATGTCCGAGGACACCAGTAATCCTACTAAAATGATTCACGCACCCTTATTACGGCACTATCGTCACCTTCGACGATAGCCGCTGTTCCATAGTTATGTAGTTTCCCCGAGTTACCCCCCTGTCAATTTCAAAGTTCACCAATTTTGTATCTACTTACATAATTCCACGGCCAGGGTCTGGTGAAACCGTGACCGCCCGAAATGTGGGGAAACTACCAAAAGACATATAAGGCTCATACTGACACCGTTACTACAATTCACAGAAGGTCAACTCTTATATGTTTGGTTATATATTACTTAATTAATTTTCATTTTAACATCTTTTAGATTCATATCATTTTTGACTTTTAAACATTAAAACATTTCATTTAAAATTTGCCATTTAAACATTGAACATTTTACTTTATTTACATTGCGTTATAAAATTCATACTTACAGTACATCACTCAACACACCTGTTTCCTATTACTGACAAAATTATAAACAATTCATCACCAATATCACGTACACCTCCATGTACCTCCTGCAACATTATAACATTCATAAGATTCCATAACTAAGTACATTTTATATTTATTTATTTCTTATTTATTATCAAGTTTAAATCTCCTAAAATCATTTAAATTCATTAGCAAAATTCAATTCTACAACATTAATTAATTAATTAACCAATTATTACATCTCAAATTATTATAATCCCATCAAGTATTGAAAACACAACATTTTTAATTACTTTCTTCCAGAACAATTACAAGTCATTTATTATCACCTTCATAATTATTCTTGTTATTTATTTAGTCTACCAAAATTTTATTATTATTATCAAATTGATTTCTCCTACATGCATACATTGTTTTACCTAAAACACATGTTACAATACAAACACCATTAATTTCACTATCAATTTATTTACAATTCTTTGTCATATCATTTCTGTTTACCACACTTCATTTTCTAAGTTAGCAAGTTCATAACCACAAATTAAAATATTTAAAATGTCCATTTATTGAGTTTATAATTACCCTCCATCATCGTGTATTAGTCTTACTTTTATATAATAATTATTGTCCTTACTCACACTTGTTACATTATTATTATTGTAATGACCATTATCAATATAGCATTTGACACTATTATTATCTATTAATTCATAAAACCCGTCTACATTGGTAAATTCAGTTCTGTCTCCGTAAGTATTTTTGTTCAACATAAGGTAAGTTATTATCATTTATAAAGGTATTATCAAAATATTCATCTATCTCTATTTCACAATGTAAGTTACTTTTTTCACCTCTCTCAATATCTAAAACCTGCACTAACATTTCATAACCTCTATTTATCTCAAAAATCTCTATCTCTCTCTTTCTCTCTCTCTCTCATCACAATACCTCTCATAACCCCCCTGAACTATCTCATTCCATGCAAAGGGCCACACAAACTTACTACACGTCTTGGCACTTCCAAGACCATCACAAAAAATAAAGGGACCATCTGAAGACACCTCGTCTTCCATACAACTACAGGAGGAAACTCTGTCCTCGTACAATATTTGTGAAAAAACCTCTGTTTCACCAGAAACTTGGGGAAAACTTGCCCTTTGCCCCTCTAAATTTTCATCACACTCTCTCACACTTTCATCAGCACTCGCTAACAATCCTTCGTTACTAAATTCTACTTCAACAAAATCTTCCTTATCACTCTCAACCTTGATTACCTTACAACCTTGAATACCACGTTTTTACACATATCATTATAATTCTCACTTGTTTTACAGTCATCACTTACCTTGTTATTAATTATTTGATTTGCTTTACTTTTAATTTGTTCCTCTACCGACTCTACCACTTTCTCAATAATCTGTTCTAATCTGTTAAAGTTGGTTTTTAATATTTCATTGTTTCTTTCTAAATGCTTATTAATTTCATTAATATGATTTTTCAACTCATCAAATTTATTATTTTGTACATCAAATTTTCTATCAAAGTCATTGCTTAATTTGTCAAATTTATTGTCAAACTTTTCCTCATTACTATCAAAACGACTATTTATGTTTATAGTATGCTTTTCTAACATTACTTATATCATTTTGAACATTTCATAACTATCGTCAGACCTTTTACTTTGGACCGGTATCGACTGACTTTCTGTTTTATTGTCAGTGAAGCTGACTTCATCATCATTAATTTTATTTTCCCTACTCAATTTTGGGGTTATTTGAATCCCTGAATCATCTGTAATATTCGTTTCACTTGCAACATTTAGTTTTATTTTATTGTCCTGACCCACATTTGGAGTCGAGTGGACTCAAAATTATTCATAATAACTGATTTATCGAAATTGTCAACATTAGTTATTTCATTTACATCGTTTTCATTATTTCCTGCCATTTTTAAGTTGTAAATTTACTGATTTTTGTTTAACTAATTCTTAATTTACATATACAACATCTTATACTTAATCTAACCTTAATTTATTGTTTTGTGTACTTTACGTAATTTTTACGTACTGTTACTCAATCTCCGAATCACGTTATTCACTGTAGGTGCGGAATTTTAATTTCCAAAAAATTAGAACTCGTTCCAAGTTCGTGGCGCCATCTGTGAAGTTATTTATTTATAAATAATAAAGTCCCTGTTCGGGCGCCATTGAGAAACTACTAATTAATAGCAAAGTAATTAATTAAATTTTCATACACCATCTTTACTATTCTTACCTTCAATCGGGTCCAAAGTTCTTCGCACGAGCTCGTGAAGAATAAGCGTGACTTAGGTTAACACTCTTCAATAAATCATACTCTCAATTGTATTTAGAAATAGTTGTATTTATTTATTTATTCTCTGACATTGAATTTTATTGTTGTATTCTTTCGTTTAATCTCAAAAAACTAACATTGATCTTTTTTACCATTTTCAAAAAATGAATATATGTCAACCAAACATAGTAGTTTGTCTATCCTGATATATTGTGAATATTCATTATTTTGGATTGTCTTTCTCCCGGAGTTATTCTCCAAACAATAGAAACAAATTATACATATTCTCTAAGATTATTCTTTACAAAAAAAATATAATGTTCTTAAAGTATTAACTTAAACTCTAATTTTAAGACGACCCAGCAATGCTCACGCTCAACACTCATTCCATCTTACCCCCCATTTATTTATTTAGGCACTCATTAAAATAATTTTGATTGACTACTGTTACTTGTAGCGGCGTCTCCCCCGACCTCGTGGCGCGTCACACACAAAGTTCTCTTTTCGGTGTCCAAAAGTTTACGATTTCACATTCTTTTCTTCCTAATTAAACCCTGCCCGCATTGTTCATTTTGAGACATCGTTTCACCCTCTTGTATTCTTTTCTAATTTATAATTAAAAAATTTACTGATGAGCCACGTTTGGTGATTTGCCTGGTCAGGCGAAGCGTGGATGGTGACTGCCGGGAGCGTTAACCAAAAGCCCCCCTCCAAAATTCGGACAAGACGGAAATTACCAATGCCTTCTGGTGTTGAAACCAACACCACTGCCTTCACTGTACACCAAGTACGCTGTTGTTCGCGTGCATTTGGGTTGACGATATTTTGAGGCCACTTGTCACGTCACTCAAGTGGGTGTGGTTTCTTTCATATTTCTGCCAGCCTGAAGCCACGTGGTAATAAAAGTTTTCAGCTTCGACATTTTCCTTGGCGTCCCTTCCGCGCGCCCGCTGGTGTTGCGCACACGAGTGCGTAACACATCACCCGTTTTCTTGGGATTATTGCGTCTCAACACACCTGCTTGCAAAATTATAACACTGTTCTTTGTTTCACGGAAACTGTATTATGTCGGGGACTTGCTGCCTTAGTCACATAAATTTAATAAAAATAAAATAAAATAAAATACCCCATTTTGTCCCATTACAACTGTAATAATTTCTTTTCAAGCCTGTTACCTGTGTGCTGATAATTTTAGGTTATGTTCATTGAAGGTTAATATTTTTATTCAAGATCAACAACTTATATGTCTGTTTTCTTTTCTTGCAGTTGTGAATTTTACCCAAAAAATGCCTAGACAATATAAAAAAAAGTTAGGAAGTGAAGGTAACCGCAACTATGCTGAACGGTTCCTATATGCAGCAGTCAAGAAAGGGGAAATGTCCATACGTAAGGCATCAGAAACCTATGCTGTACCTTACACTACTCTTCGGAGATGGGTTCAGGAAGGCGATAAATTGTTGAGCTATGTTTGACCAGCTGCGTTAAATTTCGATGAAGAAGCTCATCTAGAGCAAGGACTTCTAGCATGTGCTAAGTGGGGGTTTCCACTACAAAGCAAGGACATCAGGAATATTGTAAAAAGCTATCTAGACAGTAGGGGCTTGGTCGAGAAATGTTTCAAAGACAATTGTCCGGGTCTTGACTGGTTTTCTAGTTTCATGTAATGGCAACCTAACTTAACAGTAAAATTGTGAGAAAATATTAAAAGAAATAGAGCAGCTGTAACTAAAGAAGTGGTACAAATGTATTTTAATAACTTAAATGAATCAGTGGATGGAGTAGTACCTTCCAATATAATAAATTATGACGAGACCAATTTCACAGATGATTGAAAGTCACTGTTAGACGAGGTGTAAAACATCCAGAGCGCATAATGGATACAAGCAAAGCAAGCACCAGTGTTAAGATAGCAGATGCAGCAGATGGTACAGTTTTGCCACCTTATGTTGTCTATAAGGCAACCCACATGTATGAAACCTGGATGGAGGGTGGAATACAGGGAGCGGCATACAATAGAAGTCTTAGCGGTTTGATGCAATCATATTTGAAGATTGGTTTGAAACCATTATTCTTCCATATGCCAGAAGGCTAGAGGGAACAAAAGTTATGATTGGTGACAACTTATCAAGTCATATAACATTATCAGTTATCAAGGAATGCATGAAAAATAATATCCGCTTTGTCCTCTTACCACCGAATTCAACACACATATGCCAGCCTTTGGATGTATCTTGTTTTCGCCCTCTCAAATGCGCCTGGCGTTCAATTCTGGAAAAATTGACACTGCAAAACTGTGGAGCGTTGCAAAAACTGTATTCCCTCAACTGTTAAATCTGCATTTGAAGCAATAAATTCAACGTCACAGAATTTAAAATCGGGATTTGAGTCATGTGGTATTGTGCCTTTCAATCCAGACAAAGTTTTAAAAAAGGTGCAATTGTCAGATGGATCCACACCTGAAACAGAAAATTCATGGCTTAATGCCTTTGTTGCTCGTCTGAATGAGACAAGAACAAGTGTTGTAAGGCAAGGAAGTAAAGGAGGTCATGGAAAAAAAATAGATGTACCTCCAGGTAAAAGTGTTACAACTGAAGATTTTCTATATATACACAAACTTTCACTAGTGAACACTTACTTTTGGTTTTATGTCCCAAACATTTGCTGAAGATTTTCGCATGTTAATTGAAGAAGATGTTGATGACCCTCCTTCAGTACCAATATCAGATGTTAATTCTACATTAAGTGATGTGGAAGTGGCACACACTACTGATAGTAGCCATGGTTTCAATACAGATGAAGAGAGTTTTAATATTGGTGATCATGTTGTTGTTTGTTATAAAAGCAACAGAAGAGACAGGCTTTTTGTGGGTAATATCATTAAAAAAATTCTAACAGTTTTCAGATCAAGTTCTTAAGAAAAAGAGTTGCAAAGGAGCAAACTTATTTTGTTTATCCAGATATTGAAGACAAACAAACGGTGAAGACAGATGATATTATAAAGAAAGTTCGAGTGAGGGACATAAGGAGAGATCGCTTTGTAGTGTCGGAAATGGACATAACTTTGATAGAGTAGATTAGAATATGGATAATACCATATTTTCTCCTTTAATGTAGTTTCTTATTATAGCAATTTTTAAAATTTTTTCTTTATTATTGTTCTATGTATACTTGGAATTTATGTGGTTTATAAATTAGGAAAAAATAAAACTTTTTCTATGTTTCCAGTATTAAATATATGTTTTAAAACATTTGAATGCTTATTTTTGTTTTATAACTAAAAAAAAGAAATACTAGTGATCCACTTAACCCCTGTTGAGGGGAAATGTGAATAAATGATTTAAATATTTAAAGTGTGATCCAATTTACCCCGATGTATGGGGTAAAGCAGATCACTGTTCAATATTTGTTTAAAATTGTACTGTACCACCTAATTTATTTTAACTATAATAAAAATGAGCAGAAGAGTATAATAATACACTTGATTTTTTTTGTTCATTTTTGGACTTGAATAAAATGGTGTTACAGTACAACCTGTCATATCCGAACTAATATGGCAACTGGCCGATCCAGATATCACAAGGTCATTTATAAATAGCTAGAGGGCCAGAAATAATGAACACGCGTTTGTTGTTGAATGTTTTTTTTAGACGTTTCTATTGGTTTAGCATTTGTATTTGTACACTGTACTCTTTAAAATACAAAAAGTAAAATTGGTTAAAAAGTTTTACTTACAGTACGCCGACATCAGTACAACTTTCACTTTTCCATCCTAACGGGGCTAAAAAGGAGGGGTTTTTATTTTATTAAAAAATTGTAAATTCGTTTTCATCTGCGTGATCAGTCCCATGGTAATATAAATTGTAGTTCAAACAAAGGCACAGTGAGGTGTAGCCGGTACAATAGAATGCAGCGGTGAGTGTGTTCAACAGCAGTTTAATTCCCAGAAGTCCAGTGCGCACATGCGTGTATTTTCCGTTGAGGAGAAAAGTAAAAACTTTGTAGCTGTACGTTGGAATGCGGCAGGTATGCAACAACGCAATACAATTCTAAGAACTGTAGTACTGTGTGAGACGCGCAAACACCAGCAGGCGCACAACCGACGCCGAGAAGCTAAAACAACATGGCTTGATTGTGAATTTTGTTCGCCTCGTGTTCAGAAGCGGGCGGAAACATAATTAGAGATCCCGCCCCTTTGTGTGACGTGTAGAGAGGCAATGTACAGTAATTTCGTCAACGCTTGGGGAACACTCACAAACCATGTTCCCGATGCCACTACTAACAATTTGACACATGAAGGCTATGAACAGCGACGAAATTTGGTAGCAAGAAAGGCAGTGACATCCGCCCGCATGTAAAGTGAGTCGACCTAACGCTGCTGCGTCGGCTGGACGCAAGCTAAGACTCAGTTGCCCCAAATAAAGTATTTCAATTGTAAAAACTTAAATATTCAAAAATAGTGAACCATATCGCAGAATGACGTAAGTGTAGTGAAGAAAAAGTGGTGAACAGCCAAAACATCAAGAGTAGTATCTTTACATCCCTAACCATTTCGCTAACCAAAATTGCAAAAATTAGTTTGGAGATCCGTCCGGATATGGGAGGTTCCGGATATCACAGGTCCGGATGTGACAGGTTGTACTGTATTTAAAAAAAATGTCATATTTTGATCCACTTTACCCCAGTTTACGGTACACAAACATCCCAGTAGATGAAACAATAAACACAATCATAAACAAAATGAAAACATACAATATATAACTGAAATAAAAAATAGCCTCCAACTAATACTAAAACAAAATGAATTTGAATTCAACAACAACAACAAGGTCTGGCAATGGGCTCTCCATTATCTAGTATAATAGCAGAAATTTTCTTACAACACATAGACACCAAAATACAACAAATTATAAATTCATTTGATCCAAATGGCATATGAATAAGATATATAGATGATGGGCTATACAAAAACACAAATGCAGATAACATATTGAAACAAATCAATAACATACATCCAAAAATACAATTCCCAGAAGAAAAATAAAAACATAACAAAATCCACTATTTAGACATAAACATCACAAGAAAAATAACTAATTACAATATGCAATATACAGAAAACCAGCCTCAAATAACATCATTGCACCTAACCATTCTGACCACCCACCACAACATAAAATGGCAGCTTTCTGTTCACTATTCAACAGAATGTATAAAATACCCCAAACAAACAAACAAAGAAATATAATTTACCAAATTACTGATGAAAATGGATACAATAAAAACTCTATACACAAAATAGAAAATAAAATCAAATGTAAAATAAAAACTAAGCATTTAAGAAATGAACAACACATAAATAATATAGATTATTAAACTTTCACTTGTGAAACTTACTTTGTTTCCTCCCATACGCGTTTCGGCGTGATGTGCGCCTTCATCAGCGGTTTGAGACAGACTTCCAGTAACTTGTAACGGTTTTATTTGGTAGGTTGAGTGGGGGTGGTGTGTGGTGGAAGGGGATTGGCGTGGGGATCCGAATTATTGTTTGTTTTATGTGATTGTGTCAAAGAGTGTATGCGCTTTATAGTGTAATTGGTCGTTAAGTATGCTGTTTGATTGTGTTGTGTAGTGTTTGTATATTTCATATTGTTCTACTGTGTTAAGTTTTCGACTTTTGGGTAAGTAGTGTAATATCTCAAGATTAGTATCTATGTTGGTGTAGCTGTGGTTTTTTGTATATTGTTGTATATATTGCTGGATAGAGCTTTTAGGTGTTCAGAGTAACATGATGAAAAAGATCTTCCCGTCTGGCCTATATAGAAACTATTACAATCATTACAGTTTAATTTGTAAACACCTGTTTTGTTGTATTTGTCTATGTCCGTGTTTGTATCATTGATGTGTTTTTTGATGGTATTGTTTGTTCTGTATGCTATTTTGTACTTGTGTTTCCTGAATGTGTTGGCGATTTTGTGTGTGTTGGAGTTATGGTATGTGAGTGTGATGTATTTATTTTGTTGTGTGTTGTTGGTATTTATTGTTTTGGTGTATGGTGTGTTTGTGTAGTTTGTTTATTAAATTAGGGTTGTAGCCATTTTTTATTGCTATATATTTGATTTTGATTGTGTTGAGTTCATCGTTATAATCCTGTTTACTTAATGGTATTTTTGTCTAAAATTTTTATTAGAGAACGTCGAAGTTCTTGCCGAAGAGTTAATGCAGAATCGTCTGCACACTCCCTTGGCATCGTGCGCTTCCTTCTTATCCCTTTTGTGATACTGAATACTGATACCCCATTCATTACTTACCTGCTCTGCCTTAAAAATAACATCGCCACACAGCTCATTCCTCCAAACGTTTAATTTGTCCGTTAGCTTCTCCATAAGTGTCAATGCTTGAAAAAAGCGTATTCCTTTAGTCTGCAAGATTTTCTGGATTTTGTCCTTAGAAGAAAGAATATCTTTTTTTTTATTATAATGCAGTTTTACAGTCTACTCATTTCACAGAGTAATAAGTAAAAGTGATGCATAAGTCGTCACTTGAGGTGGGAACCATCCAGCGATGATTACCACGTTCACTGGGTCAGGTCATCTGGCCACTGTCTCTTCAGCCTTCTTACATCCAGTGATGGATTGAGGAGCTCGTTGATCAGGTTATTGCTGTGGCCTATGTTGCAGTTCCTGTACTTAGCGGCGTGCATCTTGATGACATCAGAAATGTATGGAATGTTGAGGTCTTTGTGAAGAGTATAATTAGAGATGAACCAGGGAGCATTCGTTATGCAGCGCAAGATGTTTGACTGAACTGTCTACAGAATCCAGAAAAAGAGCAACGTCACAAAAGTAAAGTTTTCTATTGCATTAATTATTAATGCTACATCATCCCTTGTATCAATTGTTTCAGTCAGTGTATCCCTCAGCTCAGATACTACAGTGCAGCGATCACTTTGTCCAGCTGAGTGGATGTTGCTTTCACTGCATCTGCTTTTGAACTCCACCTGGTATCACAATGTCCTTTTAGAGTATTACTTACGAAGTCTTTAAGAACACTGCATCTACAAGTGGAACAGGAAAAGAAGGTGAATTGACGTTCCACTGTCCCAAAAAATGTCACTACCTGAACATTTACAAGAGCTGCATGAACTCCAACCAAGTTAAGTGAAAATGGTTGTCACATGGAACAAATACAGCTAGTAGATTCAAATCTAATATTCTCTTCTGAACTCCTGAATGGATACTAGCCGTTGTTGCTTGACTGCCATACGACTGATCCCTGCAATCGCTAAGATTCAATCCATCTCTCTCAAGTTTAGTTGTAATAGCTTGTGTGATCCCCTCCGCTGTTTTCACTTCGAAAGGAATAAAATCTATCAACAGAATTGTGTTTAATTGCAACAAATCTTATAATCTGAGACATTTGTTCTACATGTGCAGCATCTAGTGTTGTGTCAAATATATACTAAAGTATTTCACCTTCTTACAAGCAATAATAATATATTTGCGCACTCTTTTCCCTAACAGGCTTATTATTTTATTTTAAATAGTTGGAAAAGATACGATTTACACCCAGATTTACGAGAGACAGAATTAAATGAGATCTCATGACAGGGTCAAATTTAGCTAATTATTTTAACAAAACCAGAAAGTTTCCAGGATTTTGATCGTTAGTAATTGACTGTTGATGTCTTCTCAGTGCCAATTTCGTTGTGCAAGAGTTTGTGCTGTGGCAGTGACCCGTTCGAGGATTTCTTTCCATGTCTTAGCTGCTTTACTCATTTGTTCCTAAACTAAATCATCAATAAGTCCCCCTTTGTTTAAAGAACGTTGCAATTCCTTCCATTCCAAAAACGCACAGCGATGAGCAAGACTATTTTCATAATCATGAATACGGGGATTTAACTTTTCCCACGACGAAACCCCATTTTCACTATTGAAATGGCTTCTTTGATAGTTTTTTTGTGGAAATAAAGTGAAACAAAAGCAAAATAAAGCTTTTTTAGTTGGAGAGAAACACATCCAAGTGCGATTTACCTTTTCTCCATTTTGCAAGGTTTTATCAAACCAATACTTGTTTTAGGATCGTCCAGCTTCATCTTCAGGAAAATTGCTGTCCTTTTTTTTTGCATTGCAACTGACATGTTCCTGTATTCTCCATTATATCTCGGAAGGTTTGAGATATCTCGCTTGGCCAAGCTCCCATGTAGAACAGCACCGGGAACACGGTCTACATTGTTGCTAGTAATGTTCTGTCCTTCCTCGCCTGTAATTTCAATATTGCACAATGCAAATCATCCATGGTACTAGAACCAACTGAATCTTTAACTGTACTTTGATACTTTTACAGTTTGAAGTATTCACGTCGTTAACTTTACTGTATTTATCAACAGCCTCGTCGCTAACAACATCCATTTTATGATTGCAAGTTGATTCCTTATTAATCGTAATATTTTGACACTCATGGTTCGATTTTCCTTGAATAAAAGACTTCATAAACTCTTTGGAATTTGTTGTAACTCTTAATCTTAGTCTTACCTCCTCTTCCGAAACTGGGCACCACTGAGTGTATTCATTTCCTATCAGCTTCAAATAAAATTCAAAAAAATCCATTTTCAATAATAGTATTAGTATAATGACATACATGTGAAGTATTATAGATATACCCACAAGACTCGCAAACCAAAAACAAACCGCACACTCAAGATACTCATCAATAACTGAGGATGAACACATTCGCTGCGTTGAACCGGGAAGAATTGCACATACGTAGCCCACGTAACTTTTTTTATACGTCTGCAAATAATATATTAGTCTGTATACGAATAGCAGTTAAGATTATCTATACAAAGCTAATACTGTATGATTATCAGTTCTCATTTCCAGCACAACTCACTACAAAGTCACTACAGTTATCATAATAACCCGTAATTACGATGCTTGAGCATAAATAGACTAATACTGTTTATCATGCAAGGCTTATGACAACAGACAAGCTGGCTAGTTATGGTTCATTTATGAAAGGAATAGTCATATCAAAGAAACAAGTTATTTGTAGTTTTATAAATTGAAAATAATTTTTTCGAGTCTATGCTCACTTTGCCGCCCTCCTGGCTATGCTGCCCGGGGCGGCTGCCCCTTGGCCTCCCCTAGCTACGCCACTGGGTGTCCCAGGGTTTTTGGGGTTGTTTGGGGGGGGCTTCTTCAGCAGCATTACAACATTATCAGGTACCTATGTTTATCCAAAAAATTATTAAATAATATGGTATGCAGTTTGGATGTAATTATAATTTCTAAAACTGTTTATTGTTGGGTGTCGTGTCAAAATCATGGTAGCTTCTCACCTTGTATAGCGCTTGGATCAGTAATACTGTACCTTCAGTAGACAGTTGCCTCAACATACCAAGCAGTAGGATGAGCTTCAAAACAATACCACGTGGTGACGTCAGAGTTCCTCTTCCACAAAATAAAACATTTTACAAATAACATCACTAACATTGAGTAATAAATATTGTAACTCTGGCCTTTAATGCATGGTCATGTTACCTGTGAACTGTCCAGTGGCACAGCATTCACCAGTCATTAAAATTGGAGATGGCAAAATTCTTTTTATTTTCATGTATTTTGAATAAACAAAAATAGTAGCCGTTGACAGACTGGACAGAAAATAAGAGAACTCCTGGAAATTCACAAACAAGACACATTCTCCATTAATCAGGAAATATATTGCCATTTATTTAAGAATTCATATTAGGTAACTATATTAATGCAGTAGCACAAAAGATTTAGTTAAATCATACAAATAGTTATCCTTATGAATTTCATGAATTTTTCTCTTCATATACGAGGTGCTATCAGAAAGTTCCCGGACTAGGTCTAATAAATTCTTTTTGCTTACCTAGGCCATTAATGGCTCCCATCTCCTTCAAAGTAGTCTCCCTGCGAATTGATACAACGAATCCAGCGTTGTTTCCATGCCTGGAAAGTGTCAAAAAAAGTCTTTTGCTGAAGGCTGTCAAGCACCTCCTGCGTTTTTTTCTTAATGTCTTCTACAGTGTCAAAACGGTGACCTTTCATGTGAATTTTTATTTTCGGGAACACAGAAAAATCACAGGGGGCTAAATCTGGTGAATATGGAGGATGTGGGACAGTGGCCATATTGTTTTTGATCAAAAACTCTGTTGTTTTCAGTGAAGCGTGAGCAGGTGCATTGTCGTGATGCAACAGCCAGTTTTGGTCTTCCCACAATTTGGGCCTTTTTCGTCGCACATTTTGTCTCAGCCACCTCAAAACGTCACAATAAAAATCTGAGTTCACTGTAACACCAGCTGGCACGAACTCGCGATGGACAATGCCTTTGATGTCGAAAAACACAGTGAGCATGGTTTTTGTTGCACTTCTGACCTGCCCTGCTTTTTTTGGTCTCGGTGATTGTGGACTTTTCCACTGTGACGACTGCTGTTTTGTTTCTGGATCATAACCATAAAACCAGCTTTCATCACCGGTTATAACCCTGGATATGAAGGTAGGGTCATTTTCAGACGTTTCTCTGAGTTCACTGCACACATCAACACGGCGCTGTTTCTGATCCATAGACAAAAGCCGAGGGACGAATTTCGCAACAACACGACGCATATCTAAATTTTCAGTTAGAATTTCTTGACAGCTTCCATAGCTTATTCCGGCACTTGTACACAACTCATAGATTGTTTGACGACGGTCTTCGTGAATGAGTTGTCGAATTTTTTCAACATTTTCATCCGTTTTGCTCGTGGAAGGTCATCCTGAATGGTGATCGTCTTCAAGTGACATTCTGCCGGCCTTGAAACGAGCGTACCACTCAAAAACCTGTGTTCTGTGTAGGGAATGTTCTTCAAAAGCTTCTCGAAGCATTGCAAAAGTTTCAGTAGGCGATTTACCAAGTTTAAAACAAAACTTAATACACGCACATTGCTCGAATTTATCAGCCATCATAAAATTAGCAAATGAACGTTAACACACGATTACAAAACACAATGCGTTGTGATACTCTATTCACATACAAATACAAAATTTATTTTATTTTCCACCTACCTTGGTTCGCCTTCCACCAGAGTCCGCAACACGAACGTTCAAATGCAAATGATTATAGGTTATCGCAATAACTTAGGCAACGCATTTTTTAAAGAGAAATTAATTAAAATTTTATTTTTTTTTTACTTCAAAATTTTCTTTAAGTATTAAATTGTTATTTATTTGGCCTCTTGGCTCAAATGATCCAAAATCATGGAAAATGTATAAAGCTTGTGATGTTAGTCACCTAGTGGTATTACACTTACACTTACAGAATTACAATACACCTTACCTTAATTAGACAGCCCAATCTGCTATTTACACTCACATTCACACCATTACAAACCCAACTACTATTATTTAATTAACATGTTTGCACAAAAACCCTTTATAAAAATTTGTTGAAAGTACGGTTACTGGTTACCCGACAGCTTCACTCCTTTCGCTGCCACGTGGCTCGTATTCTTTAAATGCCCGAAAGTTTATTATTCATTTGATTTTGGCCCGCTCACTTCGCTAATTCTGTTCTGCAATATTATATCTTGGTTACCACTTTTTACATGATGAAATTAAACTGTTATGTGCACACGGTTTTTCACGCACCCGTTATGTTTAAACGGCCGCCGCCGCCTCACCACAACACCACTGCTGATTCACATTTTTGCTATGTCATTTAGGTGAAATTTGTGTCCAGTCGGCGGACGCACTACAGCTCGCGTCCGGCAGGTTATGATGTTACTTTCCGACTGCCTTACATGCTGCTGGGCATCACTGCCTTGCCTGCGAACAAATTTCGTCGCCGTTTGCAGCCTTCATTATCTAAGTTTTAGTAGCTGTACATTTGGCACACAGGATTTACGTGTGCGGTGCGTCGACGATATTTCACAGCCTTTAGCGTGGATTAGGCGCTTCGCAGATGCAGGTGCTTGTGCGTTTGTGAGTGGACGTCACACAGACGCAAAGTTCTAGGAATCGTATTATCGTCAACAGCACGATATTCCTTTATAAATATTTCGTAACAGCTATTCCGTGCTGCTCCTTGGTTAGAACTACGCTTTATATTCAAACTGGGGCTGACACATATATGAAGTGAATTGTGCAATTTTAACCAAATCAACCCAAATTAATAAAATAAAAAAACCTCCTAATTCGCCCCATTACAATACCCACCCCAATGAGAAGTCTTCTGTCGAAACAGAAGAAATCTCATTGCTAAAACCCCTAAGAGGACCAGTGAGGATATGGTGCCCAAACCCCCCATTTATTCTTATACCTCATGGGTAAACTACCCCCTGGTTCGGTGACTATGGACACATCTGAACGAGATCACTGGACTTCTCTGTGCGAGATCCCAACACCGAAAAATCGAACAGACACGCGCCACGGCGCACCTCACCTTCTATCATGCTATCCCAAAAAATCCTCAATCCCTGGCTACTATTATGCCGGATCCTCAACCGATATGTTCCCCTTTACATGCAAACTGGGCTGCCTTTAGCAGTTATTGGGCTTGTACACACTCTCATAATATTTTATAAACAAACTCGTCATTTAAAAGTCACAAAATATTTATCTTTAAATACACCATTCTTTGAAGTTCAAAATCAGATAGTCATATTATTGTTATTTTCATCAAAACCAAAAAAAAACATCTTTTACCTAAATTGATTGATTCTCTTTGTTACTGTTACTACTTAGAAAACAAATAAATGGAACATTTAATTAAAACATGAACTTCCTTATTCTAACATTTGATTACACATATATCCTATACAATATAATTCAATAACACTGTTGATACATATAAACAATAATACAATCAAAAATCAAAACATCAAGTTGATGGCAGGCACAAAAAGTATATACACATATATATATTTTTTTTTCTACTACCCCCCTTTTAATCCCTTAACCCCTGATACCCGTTACATTCTACTGTGTGCAGCACTAGACTTCTTGGCCCTCGCAGACCTCAATCTAGCCGTAATCACATCTCCCTCGTGACCTGTAACTGGGTCACCGCCCATCCACACTCACTATTACCCCCCTAGACTGTAGCGTCTAGTTGCTTTCACAAGGACTGATGCGGAAGGGGTGGACATTTTTTTCTTTTATTCCACCCCATCCTTGCTTCGGCGTTACAATAAAATTCGGTATTACACCTACTATTCTTGATTTATACACCCCTAATGGACTACCACCCCTATCTGGGTGAAAATAGCCCTGTTCCAAAATTTAGTAGATTCCCCAAAAAATAACCCCCCTACTAAATCTAACAAACCACCGGGTTAACAAAATAAAACAAACCACAAGCCGGTTATATCAAGTAAAATTTATGATTTGCCACAATTAACTACTTTCACGGTCATGATCCGGTGAGGTCATGACCGCACTTAGGTGGAGAATCTACAGTTAAAACATAAAACAGATTGACATTAATAAAATTTATATGAACAGTAATATACACATCTTATTTTCCCAAACACTATCTCAGCCCAAATATTTCCATCAGTTGTCAGTGTTAAGTGAATGTTTTAATCATTGTTTACATCAATTAACATTTACTTTATAATTTCAATTTGAATTTGAATGAAAATGAAGTAAGTTCATTATTACAAGTTCATTATTAAAATCATCTTTTCAATTAATTTAATTACCAAATTAATTTAATTTTATTATATCAAGACTCTAAATTATGGTAATTACCTCATTATTTCAATCTTATTTGTTCGAGACAACTTTATTTATTTAAATAACATTTTACAAAGGGGCCTAAAAAAAAAATATTATCTACATTCCATCACATCAGATGTTTCTTTTGTTTCATAATAAAGTCTGCTCTTGGCATTGATTCATCAAACTGCAACAGTTAGCAACTTCAGCACCTGGCTGTGAACATTAGTCAAAACATACACTATGCCTGTTTACATAAACACTTGTGTGCCAGACTTGTTTTCATAAACACTTTCAGTCTCAGCACTCGCATAGTCCAAACATTCTGGTTACATCATAAACAGTCCCTATTCGGGCGCCAATGTAACTTCTCACTTCAATCTTATTAATAATTAATTCTTACCTTCGGGTTTTTTCCAAGAGTCAGTCAGACGAAACGGCTGCAGAAAGGTTGCTTGGGTTTGAGTTACGAATAATTACGCTAACACATGTTATGCAATGAATGGCGCTTATTTATTTTTCTTTAATTTCCCTCTTTACTCTCTGTAGGACAACGGTTTACACAAAAATTGCTTAGTTACTTATTACATGAAAGTGATATTAAAAAGTTACTACAATTGTCTTTGCGTCATCCCCTTACAACATTAAGATTATGCAAAAAAACTTTTCAATTAATTAATTTACTCAATCTATGAACCAGTATTTTACTTTGTAGGTACGTACCCCAAACTTACGCTCTCACTCACTCGCTCTCTCTCACCCTCACACTTCTATTTCATTTAGTTAATTTGGTATACCGTTAATTTTGTTAGTATTATCCCCATTATATCTGTGAAATTTAAAAGTTTTGGCCAATTAGTTACTGATGGTACTTAACTGTTCCATGTGTCTCTGTGAGTTGTACCATTGCTTGTTTGTTCGACCTTACGGTTCACTCCGTGTTTAGTTGTTTTTCCTTTGGTACACTGGTTAATTCACGTCAATGCTATGACCGTCAGTCACCACTGTTCAAATTATACGTATATTATTTATTTAGTCGGCCGACGTAACTTTTCGCACTTAGAAAGTCACTTGAAGTTTTTTAGGCTGGCCGCGCGGCCATGAGTTACAACTGGAACTGGCCGCACGTTATACTGTTTATGCGATTTTAATATTTGTTATACTTTACAAAATAGGCCGAATTAATATTACGGCCTATATTGCACCCCCGAGGCCACTGATTTACGAACTGTATACTGCTTCCTGCTGCTATCTATGTATTGTTCAATCTCTAATGACAAACTGCAGACTGGGTTTCACACAAGCCTGCTGCTGGGCGGTTACGCAATATGTCTGGCAATTGTTTAGGCTAACTGTATGTATGTTGCACTGGGGCTCCCCACAGGTGAAAGTTAACAATTTATTAATTACTGAATTACATACTGATCACACACTTCTGTACCGTTACAATACCCCCCCCCCCCAATAAGAGGTTGAAAGCCGAAGCGTTCAAACTCTTATTGCCTAAAACTGAGAGGATCAGTGAGGATATGGCGCCGCAACCCCCCTGAACACTCTACTAAAATCATGGGTTCTTACCCCCCCTAGTCTGGCGACTGTGACACATTCACTAAAATTTAATAAACGGCCTTCCATCACTCCATATCCCACAACTGATTTGTTTCCTCTTAGCCGTACTGGTTCATTGACAACGTACTGGCTCATTTTATATTATAGAATATCTCTTACCCTAAAACATAGTGTTAATAAAACAATATAAGATATATACAATACAATGGTACATATAATTCCGGTCAAATTAAAGAACGTTACCCATACACTGTTACCCTCCAAAATAATACATAGATTATACAAGGTATCTTTACTACTATATGTATGGAACAAAAAATTCATGACATATGAAAAATCTATATGGACAGTAATATACACATCTTATTTTCCAAACACTATCTCAACTGTAACGTCCTTTCAAAATTTTTTTTTTTTTTTTTAATTTAAATGAATACTTTAATCATTATTTACATCAATTACCCTTTAATTTATAATTCCAGTTTGAAAATAAAGTTAAATTCATTATTACAAGTTTATTATTAAAAATCATCTTTTCTATAATATAACTACCTTTCATTAAATATAATTCAATTTAATTTCTTAAACTCTAAGTTACAGGAATTACCTCATTATTATTTTGTCTGAAAAAATTAACTTCAATTCTTTTATGTCACAATAAGATTTTGCTCAAGATACTGATTCATCAAGCTGCAACAGTTATCAGCTTCCACACCTGGCTATACACCTTAGTCAAAACATCCAACACACCTGTTTACATTAACAATAGTCTGCCAGACTGGTGTTAGAAACCCACTGTTTCAACATTCATGGTTACATCATACACTGACATATATACTCCCTACAAATTTTTTGTTTTTATAAATCTTCTTGTTAACATTTCTATTAACTGGTACCAATTCAGATCAGAGTTAATTTTGTTTCATTAATAAAATTGACCCTTTTTAATTTCCTTTACTAACCATCACTCAAAACAGTTTACTTTAATTAGTTTCTATTTAATAGCATTATCTCAATTCATTTATATTCAAAAAATTATTTCACACCTGTAAACATATAGATTGTATCCTAATTTTATCTGATTGGTATTAGAAGCATTATACTTACAGTACATTATTCATCTACTAACCTGAACACAAAATACACACCACACACACACACACACACACACACACACACACACACACACACACACACACACCAATATCTCCACGTAACCTCTGAAACATTTAACAACAATGTTATTTCATACAAACAATTTAGCATTTATTTATTAATATCAAGTCTCATAAAACAATTTAAACTCCTTAGAAAAATTCAACCATATACCATTTAAGTCAATCAAAATATTTAAACATTTCAAATTATTTTAATTAAATCAATTATTGAAAATACAAGTTCAGTTGCTATCAAAACAATTACAATTCGCTAATTACTGTCTCCAAAATTGATTTTGTTATTTATTTAAATTGCAAAATATTAATATTATTATTATCATCACAACAATTTCTACTACATACATACATTGGTTATCTAACATTTTATAATACATACAATTAAATTCACTACACTTCTTTACAATTCTTCATCATTGATTGTTCAGTTATATCACACTTCAATGTCCAAGGTTGCGAGGTCAAAACCATAAAACAATATATTTAAAATTGTTCATTTATGAGTTTCAGCCTCCATCATCAAAATTTAGTCTGGGTTTCAAATAACAATTTTCAATTTTGTTTGCATTCCACATACGGTTATCTTGTGTATAGTAACCGTAAAATTTCAGTTTATTCATTTTACCATAATAATCATATACCAGGTCAACATTATTTATTTCTATCCAATCTCCATTAGTAGTTATATTCATTATCAAGTCAGTTATTTTTTCATCATAAAGTAAATTATTATTATTTAAACATGTATCATCAAAATAATCTTCACTCTCAATTTTAACAGGTAAGTACTTCAAATCATTTGACATCTCTTTCAAATCATTATAATCTCTCTTTAGTTTATATATTTCTATTTCTCTCTCTCTGATTCTCTCCTCACAATATTTATCACAACATTTCACATTCTCATTCCATACAGAGGGCAACACAACATTATTACAACGTCTGGCTTTACCAGATACACAAAAATAATTTAAAGACCTTTTGTCTTTTACAAAAACTAACGAGGAACCTTTGTCCTCAAACACTACTGGTGAAACTTTTTCTTCAACTGTATCACTAGAAAAATTTGCCCTCTTTTTATGCTCTACATTTAAACTATCTTCACGCTCTCTCTCACTCTCATCAGCATTTACTAACAACACTTCATTACTAAATTCTACTTCAACAAAATCTTCCTTCTCACTCTCAACATTAATCTCCTGGTTCTTTACTACCACGTTTTTACACATCTCATTATAATTATCATCTGTTTTACATTCAAAATTTTCAATTACCTTTTGTCTTTGTTTATCAATTTTTTCCACCACATTACTCTCTATTTTGTCAATTCTGTTATTCATATTTTTTAATGAATGACTCAACGTTTCATTTAATTCATTTTTCAATTTGATAAAGTTACTCTCACTCTTAATTTGTACTTTATTAATGTCAGTTTTAAGTTCATCAAACTTATTGTCAAATTTATTGTTAAATTCACTTTTGATTTCATTAAATTTTACACTCTGTTCGCTAAAAAGCAATTGCATCATTTTTATCGTATCATTATCCTCAGATTGTTTACTTTTATTCATTACAGGTGGGGTTACCTGAATCCCTGAGTCATCTATGTCAGCTGACTTACTCGATTCTTTATTTTGAACTGGGATTGGGGTCGAATGGACCTCCAACCCACGCATGACCGTTGATTCGGTCAAACTATTATTTTCAATTTGTGTTTTATATTATTTTTACATATATAAATATGCCTAGTTTTGCTTTCACGGTCTACAATTTACAACCTCGCCCCACTCCCAAATAACCCGTTCTGCAGCTTAATTAGGTCTGGCGAATATAGGTTATAAACCCTATACTCGCGTCACTGTACGGGAGCCAAATGTGATACTCTATTCACATACAAATACAAAATTTATTTTATTTTCCACCTACCTCGGTTCGCCTTCCACCAGAGTCCGCAACACGAACGTTCAAATGCAAATATGATTATAGGTTATCGCAATAACTTACGCAACGCATTTTTTAAAGAGAAATTAATTAAAATTTTAATTTTTTTTTTACTTCAAAATTTTCTTTAAGTATTAAATTGTTATTTATTTGGCCTCTTGGCTCAAATGATCCAAAATCATGGAAAATGTATAAAGCTTGTGATGTTAGTCACCTAGTGGTATTACACTTACACTTACAGAATTACAATACACCTTACCTTAATTAGACAGCCGAATCTGCTATTTACACTCACATTCACACGATTACAAACCCAACTACTATTATTTAATTAAAATGTTTGCACAAAAACCCTTTATAAAAATTTGTTGAAAGTACGGTTACTGGTTACCCGACAGCTTCACTCCTTTCGCTGCCACGTGGCTCGTATTCTTTAAATGCCCGAAAGTTTATTATTCATTTGATTTTGGCCCGCTCACTTCACTAATTCTGTTCTGCAATATTATATCTTGGTTACCACTTTTTACATGATGAAATTAAACTGTTATGTGCACACGGTTTTTCACGCACCCGTTATGTTCAAACGGCCGCCGCCGCCTCACCACAACACCACTGCTGATTCACATTTTTGCTATGTCATTTAGGTGAAATTTGTGTCCAGTCGGCGGACGCACTACAGCTCGCGTCCGGCAGGTTATGATATTACTTTCCGACTGCCTTACATGCTGCTGGGCATCACTGCCTTGCCTGCGAACAAATTTCGTCGCCGTTTGCAGCCTAAGTTTTAGTAGCTGTACATTTGGCACACAGGATTTACGTGTGCGGTGCGTCGACGATATTTCACAGCCTTTAGCGTGGATTAGGCGCTTTGCAGATGCAGGTGCTTGTGCGTTTGTGAGTGGACGTCACACAGACGCAAAGTTCTAGGAATCGTATTATCGTCAACAGCACGACATTCCTTTATAAATATTTCGTAACAGCTATTGCGTGCTGCTCCTTGGTTAGAACTACGCTTTATATTCAAACTGGGGCTGGCCACATATATGAAGTGAATTGTGCAATTTTAACCAAATCAACCCAAATTAATAAAATAAAAAAACCTCCTAATTCGCCCCATTACAATACCCCCCTAATGAGAAGTCTTCTGTCGAAACAGAAGAAATCTCATTGCTAAAACCCCTAAGAGGACCAGTGAGGATATGGTGCCCAAACCCCCCATTTATTCTTATACCTCATGGGTAAACTACCCCCTGGCTCGGTGACTATGGACGCATCTGAACGAGATCACTGGACTTCTCTGTGCGAGATCCCAACACCGAAAAATCGAACAGACACGCGCCACGGCGCACCTCACCTTCTATCATGCTATCCCAAAAAATCCTCAATCTCTGGCTACTATTATGCCGGATCCTCAACCGATATGTTCCCCTTTACATGCAAACTGGGCTGGCTTTAGCAGTTATTGGGCTTGTACACACTCTCATAATATTTTATAAACAAACTCGTCATTTAAAAGTCACAAAATATTTATCTTTAAATACACCATTCTTTGAAGTTCAAAATCAGATAGTCATATTATTGTTATTTTCATCAAAACCAAAAAAAAACATCTTTTACCTAAATTGATTGATTCTCTTTGTTACTGTTACTACTTAGAAAACAAATAAATGGAACATTTAATTAAAACATGAACTTCCTTATTCTAACATTTGATTACACATATATCCTATACAATATAATTCAATAACACTATTGATACATATAAACAATAATACAATCAAAAATCAAAACATCAAGTTGATGGCAGGCACAAAAAGTATATACACATATATATATTTTTTTTTTCTACTACCCCCCTTTTAGTCCCTTAACCCCTGATACCCGTTACATTCTACTGTGTGCAGCACTAGACTTCTTGGCCCTCGCAGACCTCAATCTAGCCGTAATCACATCTCCCTCGTGACCTGTAACTGGGTCACCGCCCATCCACACTCACTATTACCCCCCCCCCCTAGACTGTAGCGTCTAGTTGCTTTCACAAGGACTGATGCGGAAGGGGTGGACATTTTTTTCTTTTATTCCACCCCATCCTTGCTTCGGCGTTACAATAAAATTCGGTATTACACCTACTATTCTTGATTTATACACCCCTAATGGACTACCACCCCTATCTGGGTGAAAATAGCCCTGTTCCAAAATTTAGTAGATTCCCCAAAAAATAACCCCCCTACTAAATCTAACAAACCACCGGGTTAACAAAATAAAACAAACCACAAGCCGGTTATATCAAGTAAAATTTATGATTTGCCACAATTAACTACTTTCACGGTCATGATCCGGTGAGGTCATGACCGCACTTAGGTGGAGAATCTACAGTTAAAACATAAAACAGATTGACATTAATAAAATTTATATGAACAGTAATATACACATCTTATTTTCCCAAACACTATCTCAGCCCAAATATTTCCATCAGTTGTCAGTGTTAAGTGAATGTTTGAATCATTGTTTACATCAATTAACATTTACTTTATAATTTCAATTTGAATTTGAATGAAAATGAAGTAAGTTCATTATTACAAGTTCATTATTAAAATCATCTTTTCAATTAATTTAATTACCAAATTAATTTAATTTTATTATATCAAGACTCTAAATTATGGTAATTACCTCATTATTTCAATCTTATTTGTTCGAGACAACTTTATTTATTTAAATAACATTTTACAAAGGGGCCTAAAAAAAAAATATTATCTACATTCCATCACATCAGATGTTTCTTTTGTTTCATAATAAAGTCTGCTCTTGGCATTGATTCATCAAACTGCAACAGTTAGCAACTTCAGCACCTGGCTGTGAACATTAGTCAAAACATACACTATGCCTGTTTACATAAACACTTGTGTGCCAGACTTGTTTTCATAAACACTTTCAGTCTCAGCACTCGCATAGTCCAAACATTCTGGTTACATCATAAACAGTCCCTGTTCGGGCGCCAATGTAACTTCTCACTTCAATCTTATTAATAATTAATTCTTACCTTCGGGTTTTTTCCAAGAGTCAGTCAGACGAAACGGCTGCAGAAAGGTTACTTGGGTTTGAGTTACGAATAATTACGCTAACACATGTTATGCAATGAATGGCGCTTATTTATTTTTCTTTAATTTCCCTCTTTACTCTCTGTAGGACAACGGTTTACACAAAAATTGCTTAGTTACTTATTACATGAAAGTGATATTAAAAAGTTACTACAATTGTCTTTGCGTCATCCCCTTACAACATTAAGATTATTCAAAAAAACTTTTCAATTATTTAATTTACTCAATCTATGAACCAGTATTTTACTTTGTAGGTACGTACCCCAAACTTACGCTCTCTCTCACCCTCACACTTCTATTTCATTTAGTTAATTTGGTATACCGTTAATTTTGTTAGTATTCTCCCCATTATATCTGTGAAATTTAAAAGTTTTGGCCAATTAGTTACTGATGGTACTTAACTGTTCCATGTGTCTCTGTGAGTTGTACCATTGCTTGTTTGTTCGACCTTACGGTTCACTCCGCGTTTAGTTGTTTTTCCTTTGGTACACTGGTTAATTCACGTCAATGCTATGACCGTCAGTCACCACTGTTCAAATTATACGTATATTATTTATTTAGTCGGCCGACGTAACTTTTCGCACTTAGAAAGTCACTTGAAGTTTTTTAGGCTGGCCGCGCGGCCATGAGTTACAACTAGAACTGGCCGCACGTTATACTGTTTATGCGATTTTAATATTTGTTATACTTTACAAAATAGGCCGAATTAATATTACGGCCTATATTGCACCCCCGAGGCCACTGATTTACGAACTCTATACTGCTTCCTGCTGCTGTCTATGTATTGTTCACTCTCTGATGACAAACTGCAGACTGGGTTTCACACAAGCCTGCTGCTGGGCGGTTACGCAATACGTCTGGCAATTATTTAGGCTAACTGTATGTATGTTGCACTGGGGCTCCCCACAGGTGAAAGTTAACAATTTATTAATTACTGAATTACATACTGATCACACACTTCTGTACCGTTACAATCCCCCCCCCCCCAATAAGAGGTTGAAAGCCGAAGCGTTCAAACTCTTATTGCCTAAAACTGAGAGGATCAGTGAGGATATGGCGCCGCAACCCCCCTGAACACTCTACTAAAATCATGGGTTCTTACCCCCCCTAGTCTGGCGACTGTGACACATTCACTAAAATTTAATAAACGGCCTTCCATCACTCCATATCCCACAACTGATTTGTTTCCTCTTAGCCGTACTGGTTCATTGACAACGTACTGGCTCATTTTATATTATAGAATATCTCTTACCCTAAAACATAGTGTTAATAAAACAATATAAGATATATACAATACAATGGTACATATAATTCCGGTCAAATTAAAGAACGTTACCCATACACTGTTACCCTCCAAAATAATACAGATTATACAAGGTATCTTTACTACTATATGTATGGAACAAAAAATTCATGACATATGAAAAATCTATATGGACAGTAATATACACATCTTATTTTCCAAACACTATCTCAACTGTAACGTCCATTCAAAATTTTTTTTTTTTTTTTAATTTAAATGAATACTTTAATCATTATTTACATCAATTAGCCTTTAATTTATAATTCCAGTTTGAAAATAAAGTTAAATTCATTATTACAAGTTCATTATTAAAAATCATCTTTTCTATAATATAACTACCTTTCATTAAATTTAATTTTATTTAATTTCTTAAACTCTTAGTTACAGGAATTACCTCATTATTATTTTGTCTGAAAAAATTAACTTCAATTCTTTTATGTCACAATAAGATTTTGCTCAAGATACTGATTCATCAAGCTGCAACAGTTATCAGCTTCCACACCTGGCTATACACCTTAGTCAAAACATCCAACACACCTGTTTACATTAACAATAGTCTGCCAGACTGGTGTTAGAAACCCACTGTTTCAACATTCATGGTTACATCATACACTGACATATATACTCCCTACAAATTTTTTGTTTTTATAAATCTTCTTGTTAACATTTCTATTAACTGGTACCAATTCAGATCAGAGTTAATTTTGTTTCATTAATAAAATTGACCCTTTTTAAATTACTTTACTAACCATCACTCAAAACAGTTTACTTTAATTAGTTTCTATTTAATACCATTATCTCAATTCATTTATATTCAAAAAATTATTTCACACCTGTAAACATATAGATTGTATCCTAATTTTATCTGATTGGTATTAGAAGCATTATACTTACAGTACATTATTCATCTACTAACCTGAACACAAAATACACAACACACACACACACACACACACACACCAATATCTCCACGTAACCTCTGAAACATTTAACAACAATGTTATTTCATACAAACAATTTAGCATTTATTTATTAATATCAAGTCTCATAAAACAATTTAAACTCCTTAGAAAAATTCAACCATATACCATTTAAGTCAATCAAAATATTTAAACATTTCAAATTATTTTAATTAAATCAATTATTGAAAATACAAGTTCAGTTGCTATCAAAACAATTACAATTCGCTAATTACTGTCTCCAAAATTGATTTTGTTATTTATTTAAATTGCAAAATATTAATATTATTATTATCATCACAACAATTTCTACTACATACATACATTGGTTATCTAACATTTTATACATACAATTAAATTCACTACACTTCTTTACAATTCTTCATCATTGATTGTTCAGTTATATCACACTTCAATGTCCAAGGTTGCGAGGTCAAAACCATAAAACAATATATTTAAAATTGTTCATTTATGAGTTTCAGCCTCCATCATCAAAATTTAGTCTGGGTTTCAAATAACAATTTTCAATTTTGTTTGCATTCCACATACGGTTATCTTGTGTATAGTAACCGTAAAATTTCAGTTTATTCATTTTACCATAATAATCATATACCAGGTCAACATTATTTATTTCTGTCCAATCTCCATTAGTAGTTATATTCATTATCAAGTCAGTTATTTTTTCATCATAAAGTAAATTATTATTATTTAAACATGTATCATCAAAATAATCTTCACTCTCAATTTTAACAGGTAAGTACTTCAAATCATTTGACATCTCTTTCAACTCATTATAATCTCTCTTTAGTTTATATATTTCTATTTCTCTCTCTCTGATTCTCTCCTCACAATATTCATCACAACATTTCACATTCTCATTCCATACAGAGGGCAACACAACATTATTACAACGTCTGGCTTTACCAGATACACAAAAATAATTTAAAGACCTTTTGTCTTTTACAAAAACTAACGAGGAACCTTTGTCCTCCAACACTACTGGTGAAACTTTTTCTTCACCTGTATCACTAGAAAAATTTGCCCTCTTTTTATGCTCTACATTTAAACTATCTTCACGCTCTCTCTCACTCTCATCAGCATTTACTAACAACACTTCATTACTAAATTCTACTTCAACAAATCTTCCTTCTCACTCTCAACATTAATCTCCTGGTTCTCTACTACCACGTTTTTACACATCTCATTATAATTATCATCTGTTTTACATTCAAAATTTTCAATTACCTTTTGTCTTTGTTTATCAATTTTTTCCACCACATTACTCTCTATTTTGTCAATTCTGTTATTCATATTTTTTAATGAATGACTCAACGTTTCATTTAATTCATTTTTCAATTTGATAAAGTTACTCTCACTCGTAATTTGTACTTTATTAATGTCAGTTTTAAGTTCATCAAACTTATTGTCAAATTTATTGTTAAATTCACTTTGAATTCATTAAATTTTACACTCTGTTCGCTAAAAAGCAATTGCATCATTTTTATCGTATCATTATCCTCAGATTGTTTACTTTTATTCATTACAGGTGGGGTTACCTGAATCCCTGAGTCATCTATGTCAGCTGACTTACTCGATTCTTTATTTTGAACTGGGATTGGGGTCGAATGGACCTCCAACCCACGCATGACCGTTGATTCGGTCAAACTATTATTTTCAATTTTTGTTTTATATTATTTTTACATATATAAATATGCCTAGTTTTGCTTTCACGGTCTACAATTTACAACCTCGCCTCACTCCCAAATAACCCGTTCTGCAGCTTAATTAGGTCTGGCGAATATAGGTTATAAACCCTATACTCGCGTCACTGTACGGGAGCCAAATGTGATACTCTATTCACATACAAATACAAAATTTATTTTATTTTCCACCTACCTCGGTTCGCCTTCCGCCAGAGTCCGCAACACGAACGTTCAAATGCAAATATGATTATAGGTTATCGCAATAACTTACGCAACGCATTTTTTAAAGAGAAATTAATTAAAATTTTAATTTTTTTTTTACTTCAAAATTTTCTTTAAGTATTAAATTGTTATTTATTTGGCCTCTTGGCTCAAATGATCCAAAATCATGGAAAATGTATAAAGCTTGTGATGTTAGTCACCTAGTGGTATTACACTTACACTTACAGAATTACAATACACCTTACCTTAATTAGACAGCCGAATCTGCTATTTACACTCACATTCACACGATTACAAACCCAACTACTATTATTTAATTAAAATGTTTGCACAAAAACCCTTTATAAAAATTTGTTGAAAGTACGGTTACTGGTTACCCGACAGCTTCACTCCTTTCGCTGCCACGTGGCTCGTATTCTTTAAATGCCCGAAAGTTTATTATTCATTTGATTTTGGCCCGCTCACTTCACTAATTCTGTTCTGCAATATTATATCTTGGTTACCACTTTTTACATGATGAAATTAAACTGTTATGTGCACACGGTTTTTCACGCACCCGTTATGTTCAAACGGCCGCCGCCGCCTCACCACAACACCACTGCTGATTCACATTTTTGCTATGTCATTTAGGTGAAATTTGTGTCCAGTCGGCGGACGCACTACAGCTCGCGTCCGGCAGGTTATGATATTACTTTCCGACTGCCTTACATGCTGCTGGGCATCACTGCCTTGCCTGCGAACAAATTTCGTCGCCGTTTGCAGCCTTCATTATCTAAGTTTTAGTAGCTGTACATTTGGCACACAGGATTTACGTGTGCGGTGCGTCGACGATATTTCACAGCCTTTAGCGTGGATTAGGCGCTTCGCAGATGCAGGTGCTTGTGCGTTTGTGAGTGGACGTCACACAGACGCAAAATTCTAGGAATCGTATTATCGTCAACAGCACGACATTCCTTTATAAATATTTCGTAACAGCTATTGCGTGCTGCTCCTTGGTTAGAACTACGCTTTATATTCAAACTGGGGCTGGCCACATATATGAAGTGAATTGTGCAATTTTAACCAAATCAACCCAAATTAATAAAATAAAAAAACCTCCTAATTCGCCCCATTACAATACCCCCCCTAATGAGAAGTCTTCTGTCGAAACAGAAGAAATCTCATTGCTAAAACCCCTAAGAGGACCAGTGAGGATATGGTGCCCAAACCCCCCATTTATTCTTATACCTCATGGGTAAACTACCCCCTGGTTCGGTGACTATGGACGCATCTGAACGAGATCACTGGACTTCTCTGTGCGAGATCCCAACACCGAAAAATCGAACAGACACGCGCCACGGCGCACCTCACCTTCTATCATGCTATCCCAAAAAATCCTCAATCCCTGGCTACTATTATGCCGGATCCTCAACCGATATGTTCCCCTTTACATGCAAACTGGGCTGCCTTTAGCAGTTATTGGGCTTGTACACACTCCTCATAATATTTTATAAACAAACTCGTCATTTAAAAGTCACAAAATATTTATCTTTAAATACACCATTCTTTGAAGTTCAAAATCAGATAGTCATATTATTGTTATTTTCATCAAAACCAAAAAAAAACATCTTTTACCTAAATTGATTGATTCTCTTTGTTACTGTTACTACTTAGAAAACAAATAAATGGAACATTTAATTAAAACATGAACTTCCTTATTCTAACATTTGATTACACATATATCCTATACAATATAATTCAATAACACTGTTGATACATATAAACAATAATACAATCAAAAATCAAAACATCAAGTTGATGGCAGTCACAAAAAGTATATACACATATATATATTTTTTTTCTACTACCCCCCTTTTAGTCCCTTAACCCCTGATACCCGTTACATTCTACTGTGTGCAGCACTAGACTTCTTGGCCCTCGCAGACCTCAATCTAGCCGTAATCACATCTCCCTCGTGACCTGTAACTGGGTCACCGCCCATCCACACTCACTATTACCCCCCCCCTAGACTGTAGCGTCTAGTTGCTTTCACAAGGACTGATGCGGAAGGGGTGGACATTTTTTCTTTTATTCCACCCCATCCTTGCTTCGGCGTTACAATAAAATTCGGTATTACACCTACTATTCTTGATTTATACACCCCTAATGGACTACCACCCCTATCTGGGTGAAAATAGCCCTGTTCCAAAATTTAGTAGATTCCCCAAAAAATAACCCCCCTACTAAATCTAACAAACCACCGGGTTAACAAAATAAAACAAACCACAAGCCGGTTATATCAAGTAAAATTTATGATTTGCCACAATTAACTACTTTCACGGTCATGATCCGGTGAGGTCATGACCGCACTTAGGTGGAGAATCTACAGTTAAAACATAAAACAGATTGACATTAATAAAATTTATATGAACAGTAATATACACATCTTATTTTCCCAAACACTATCTCAGCCCAAATATTTCCATCAGTTGTCAGTGTTAGGTGAATGTTTGAATCATTGTTTACATCAATTAACATTTACTTTATAATTTCAATTTGAATTTGAATGAAAATGAAGTAAGTTCATTATTACAAGTTCATTATTAAAATCATCTTTTCAATTAATTTAATTACCAAATTAATTTAATTTTATTATATCAAGACTCTAAATTATGGTAATTACCTCATTATTTCAATCTTATTTGTTCGAGACAACTTTATTTATTTAAATAACATTTTACAAAGGGGCCTAAAAAAAAAATATTATCTACATTCCATCACATCAGATGTTTCTTTTGTTTCATAATAAAGTCTGCTCTTGGCATTGATTCATCAAACTGCAACAGTTAGCAACTTCAGCACCTGGCTGTGAACATTAGTCAAAACATACACTATGCCTGTTTACATAAACACTTGTGTGCCAGACTTGTTTTCATAAACACTTTCAGTCTCAGCACTCGCATAGTCCAAACATTCTGGTTACATCATAAACAGTCCCTGTTCGGGCGCCAATGTAACTTCTCACTTCAATCTTATTAATAATTAATTCTTACCTTCGGGTTTTTTCCAAGAGTCAGTCAGACGAAACGGCTGCAGAAAGGTTACTTGGGTTTGAGTTACGAATAATTACGCTAACACATGTTATGCAATGAATGGCGCTTATTTATTTTTCTTTAATTTCCCTCTTTACTCTCTGTAGGACAACGGTTTACACAAAAATTGCTTAGTTACTTATTACATGAAAGTGATATTAAAAAGTTACTACAATTGTCTTTGCGTCATCCCCTTACAACATTAAGATTATGCCAAAAAAACTTTTCAATTATTTAATTTACTCAATCTATGAACCAGTATTTTACTTTGTAGGTACGTACCCCAAACTTACGCTCTCTCTCACCCTCACACTTCTATTTCATTTAGTTAATTTGGTATACCGTTAATTTTGTTAGTATTCTCCCCATTATATCTGTGAAATTTAAAAGTTTTGGCCAATTAGTTACTGATGGTACTTAACTGTTCCATGTGTCTCTGTGAGTTGTACCATTGCTTGTTTGTTCGACCTTACGGTTCACTCCGCGTTTAGTTGTTTTTCCTTTGGTACACTGGTTAATTCACGTCAATGCTATGACCGTCAGTCACCACTGTTCAAATTATACGTATATTATTTATTTAGTCGGCCGACGTAACTTTTCGCACTTAGAAAGTCACTTGAAGTTTTTTAGGCTGGCCGCGCGGCCATGAGTTACAACTAGAACTGGCCGCACGTTATACTGTTTATGCGATTTTAATATTTGTTATACTTTACAAAATAGGCCGAATTAATATTACGGCCTATATTGCACCCCCGAGGCCACTGATTTACGAACTCTATACTGCTTCCTGCTGCTGTCTATGTATTGTTCACTCTCTGATGACAAACTGCAGACTGGGTTTCACACAAGCCTGCTGCTGGGCGGTTACGCAATACGTCTGGCAATTATTTAGGCTAACTGTATGTATGTTGCACTGGGGCTCCCCACAGGTGAAAGTTAACAATTTATTAATTACTGAATTACATACTGATCACACACTTCTGTACCGTTACAATCCCCCCCCCCCAATAAGAGGTTGAAAGCCGAAGCGTTCAAACTCTTATTGCCTAAAACTGAGAGGATCAGTGAGGATATGGCGCCGCAACCCCCCTGAACACTCTACTAAAATCATGGGTTCTTACCCCCCCTAGTCTGGCGACTGTGACACATTCATTAAAATTTAATAAACGGCCTTCCATCACTCCATATCCCACAACTGATTTGTTTCCTCTTAGCCGTACTGGTTCATTGACAACGTACTGGCTCATTTTATATTATAGAATATCTCTTACCCTAAAACATAGTGTTAATAAAACAATATAAGATATATACAATACAATGGTACATATAATTCCGGTCAAATTAAAGAACGTTACCCATACACTGTTACCCTCCAAAATAATACAGATTATACAAGGTATCTTTACTACTATATGTATGGAACAAAAAATTCATGACATATGAAAAATCTATATGGACAGTAATATACACATCTTATTTTCCAAACACTATCTCAACTGTAACGTCCATTCAAAATTTTTTTTTTTTTTTTAATTTAAATGAATACTTTAATCATTATTTACATCAATTAGCCTTTAATTTATAATTCCAGTTTGAAAATAAAGTTAAATTCATTATTACAAGTTCATTATTAAAAATCATCTTTTCTATAATATAACTACCTTTCATTAAATTTAATTTTATTTAATTTCTTAAACTCTTAGTTACAGGAATTACCTCATTATTATTTTGTCTGAAAAAATTAACTTCAATTCTTTTATGTCACAATAAGATTTTGCTCAAGATACTGATTCATCAAGCTGCAACAGTTATCAGCTTCCACACCTGGCTATACACCTTAGTCAAAACATCCAACACACCTGTTTACATTAACAATAGTCTGCCAGACTGGTGTTAGAAACCCACTGTTTCAACATTCATGGTTACATCATACACTGACATATATACTCCCTACAAATTTTTTGTTTTTATAAATCTTCTTGTTAACATTTCTATTAACTGGTACCAATTCAGATCAGAGTTAATTTTGTTTCATTAATAAAATTGACCCTTTTTAAATTACTTTACTAACCATCACTCAAAACAGTTTACTTTAATTAGTTTCTATTTAATACCATTATCTCAATTCATTTATATTCAAAAAATTATTTCACACCTGTAAACATATAGATTGTATCCTAATTTTATCTGATTGGTATTAGAAGCATTATACTTACAGTACATTATTCATCTACTAACCTGAACACAAAATACACAACACACACACACACACACACACACACACCAATATCTCCACGTAACCTCTGAAACATTTAACAACAATGTTATTTCATACAAACAATTTAGCATTTATTTATTAATATCAAGTCTCATAAAACAATTTAAACTCCTTAGAAAAATTCAACCATATACCATTTAAGTCAATCAAAATATTTAAACATTTCAAATTATTTTAATTAAATCAATTATTGAAAATACAAGTTCAGTTGCTATCAAAACAATTACAATTCGCTAATTACTGTCTCCAAAATTGATTTTGTTATTTATTTAAATTGCAAAATATTAATATTATTATTATCATCACAACAATTTCTACTACATACATACATTGGTTATCTAACATTTTATACATACAATTAAATTCACTACACTTCTTTACAATTCTTCATCATTGATTGTTCAGTTATATCACACTTCAATGTCCAAGGTTGCGAGGTCAAAACCATAAAACAATATATTTAAAATTGTTCATTTATGAGTTTCAGCCTCCATCATCAAAATTTAGTCTGGGTTTCAAATAACAATTTTCAATTTTGTTTGCATTCCACATACGGTTATCTTGTGTATAGTAACCGTAAAATTTCAGTTTATTCATTTTACCATAATAATCATATACCAGGTCAACATTATTTATTTCTGTCCAATCTCCATTAGTAGTTATATTCATTATCAAGTCAGTTATTTTTTCATCATAAAGTAAATTATTATTATTTAAACATGTATCATCAAAATAATCTTCACTCTCAATTTTAACAGGTAAGTACTTCAAATCATTTGACATCTCTTTCAACTCATTATAATCTCTCTTTAGTTTATATATTTCTATTTCTCTCTCTCTGATTCTCTCCTCACAATATTCATCACAACATTTCACATTCTCATTCCATACAGAGGGCAACACAACATTATTACAACGTCTGGCTTTACCAGATACACAAAAATAATTTAAAGACCTTTTGTCTTTTACAAAAACTAACGAGGAACCTTTGTCCTCCAACACTACTGGTGAAACTTTTTCTTCACCTGTATCACTAGAAAAATTTGCCCTCTTTTTATGCTCTACATTTAAACTATCTTCACGCTCTCTCTCACTCTCATCAGCATTTACTAACAACACTTCATTACTAAATTCTACTTCAACAAATCTTCCTTCTCACTCTCAACATTAATCTCCTGGTTCTCTACTACCACGTTTTTACACATCTCATTATAATTATCATCTGTTTTACATTCAAAATTTTCAATTACCTTTTGTCTTTGTTTATCAATTTTTTCCACCACATTACTCTCTATTTTGTCAATTCTGTTATTCATATTTTTTAATGAATGACTCAACGTTTCATTTAATTCATTTTTCAATTTGATAAAGTTACTCTCACTCGTAATTTGTACTTTATTAATGTCAGTTTTAAGTTCATCAAACTTATTGTCAAATTTATTGTTAAATTCACTTTGAATTCATTAAATTTTACACTCTGTTCGCTAAAAAGCAATTGCATCATTTTTATCGTATCATTATCCTCAGATTGTTTACTTTTATTCATTACAGGTGGGGTTACCTGAATCCCTGAGTCATCTATGTCAGCTGACTTACTCGATTCTTTATTTTGAACTGGGATTGGGGTCGAATGGACCTCCAACCCACGCATGACCGTTGATTCGGTCAAACTATTATTTTCAATTTTTGTTTTATATTATTTTTACATATATAAATATGCCTAGTTTTGCTTTCACGGTCTACAATTTACAACCTCGCCTCACTCCCAAATAACCCGTTCTGCAGCTTAATTAGGTCTGGCGAATATAGGTTATAAACCCTATACTCGCGTCACTGTACGGGAGCCAAATGTGATACTCTATTCACATACAAATACAAAATTTATTTTATTTTCCACCTACCTCGGTTCGCCTTCCGCCAGAGTCCGCAACACGAACGTTCAAATGCAAATATGATTATAGGTTATCGCAATAACTTACGCAACGCATTTTTTAAAGAGAAATTAATTAAAATTTTAATTTTTTTTTTACTTCAAAATTTTCTTTAAGTATTAAATTGTTATTTATTTGGCCTCTTGGCTCAAATGATCCAAAATCATGGAAAATGTATAAAGCTTGTGATGTTAGTCACCTAGTGGTATTACACTTACACTTACAGAATTACAATACACCTTACCTTAATTAGACAGCCGAATCTGCTATTTACACTCACATTCACACGATTACAAACCCAACTACTATTATTTAATTAAAATGTTTGCACAAAAACCCTTTATAAAAATTTGTTGAAAGTACGGTTACTGGTTACCCGACAGCTTCACTCCTTTCGCTGCCACGTGGCTCGTATTCTTTAAATGCCCGAAAGTTTATTATTCATTTGATTTTGGCCCGCTCACTTCACTAATTCTGTTCTGCAATATTATATCTTGGTTACCACTTTTTACATGATGAAATTAAACTGTTATGTGCACACGGTTTTTCACGCACCCGTTATGTTCAAACGGCCGCCGCCGCCTCACCACAACACCACTGCTGATTCACATTTTTGCTATGTCATTTAGGTGAAATTTGTGTCCAGTCGGCGGACGCACTACAGCTCGCGTCCGGCAGGTTATGATATTACTTTCCGACTGCCTTACATGCTGCTGGGCATCACTGCCTTGCCTGCGAACAAATTTCGTCGCCGTTTGCAGCCTTCATTATCTAAGTTTTAGTAGCTGTACATTTGGCACACAGGATTTACGTGTGCGGTGCGTCGACGATATTTCACAGCCTTTAGCGTGGATTAGGCGCTTCGCAGATGCAGGTGCTTGTGCGTTTGTGAGTGGACGTCACACAGACGCAAAATTCTAGGAATCGTATTATCGTCAACAGCACGACATTCCTTTATAAATATTTCGTAACAGCTATTGCGTGCTGCTCCTTGGTTAGAACTACGCTTTATATTCAAACTGGGGCTGGCCACATATATGAAGTGAATTGTGCAATTTTAACCAAATCAACCCAAATTAATAAAATAAAAAAACCTCCTAATTCGCCCCATTACAATACCCCCCCTAATGAGAAGTCTTCTGTCGAAACAGAAGAAATCTCATTGCTAAAACCCCTAAGAGGACCAGTGAGGATATGGTGCCCAAACCCCCCATTTATTCTTATACCTCATGGGTAAACTACCCCCTGGTTCGGTGACTATGGACGCATCTGAACGAGATCACTGGACTTCTCTGTGCGAGATCCCAACACCGAAAAATCGAACAGACACGCGCCACGGCGCACCTCACCTTCTATCATGCTATCCCAAAAAATCCTCAATCCCTGGCTACTATTATGCCGGATCCTCAACCGATATGTTCCCCTTTACATGCAAACTGGGCTGCCTTTAGCAGTTATTGGGCTTGTACACACTCCTCATAATATTTTATAAACAAACTCGTCATTTAAAAGTCACAAAATATTTATCTTTAAATACACCATTCTTTGAAGTTCAAAATCAGATAGTCATATTATTGTTATTTTCATCAAAACCAAAAAAAAACATCTTTTACCTAAATTGATTGATTCTCTTTGTTACTGTTACTACTTAGAAAACAAATAAATGGAACATTTAATTAAAACATGAACTTCCTTATTCTAACATTTGATTACACATATATCCTATACAATATAATTCAATAACACTGTTGATACATATAAACAATAATACAATCAAAAATCAAAACATCAAGTTGATGGCAGTCACAAAAAGTATATACACATATATATATTTTTTTTCTACTACCCCCCTTTTAGTCCCTTAACCCCTGATACCCGTTACATTCTACTGTGTGCAGCACTAGACTTCTTGGCCCTCGCAGACCTCAATCTAGCCGTAATCACATCTCCCTCGTGACCTGTAACTGGGTCACCGCCCATCCACACTCACTATTACCCCCCCCCTAGACTGTAGCGTCTAGTTGCTTTCACAAGGACTGATGCGGAAGGGGTGGACATTTTTTCTTTTATTCCACCCCATCCTTGCTTCGGCGTTACAATAAAATTCGGTATTACACCTACTATTCTTGATTTATACACCCCTAATGGACTACCACCCCTATCTGGGTGAAAATAGCCCTGTTCCAAAATTTAGTAGATTCCCCAAAAAATAACCCCCCTACTAAATCTAACAAACCACCGGGTTAACAAAATAAAACAAACCACAAGCCGGTTATATCAAGTAAAATTTATGATTTGCCACAATTAACTACTTTCACGGTCATGATCCGGTGAGGTCATGACCGCACTTAGGTGGAGAATCTACAGTTAAAACATAAAACAGATTGACATTAATAAAATTTATATGAACAGTAATATACACATCTTATTTTCCCAAACACTATCTCAGCCCAAATATTTCCATCAGTTGTCAGTGTTAGGTGAATGTTTGAATCATTGTTTACATCAATTAACATTTACTTTATAATTTCAATTTGAATTTGAATGAAAATGAAGTAAGTTCATTATTACAAGTTCATTATTAAAATCATCTTTTCAATTAATTTAATTACCAAATTAATTTAATTTTATTATATCAAGACTCTAAATTATGGTAATTACCTCATTATTTCAATCTTATTTGTTCGAGACAACTTTATTTATTTAAATAACATTTTACAAAGGGGCCTAAAAAAAAAATATTATCTACATTCCATCACATCAGATGTTTCTTTTGTTTCATAATAAAGTCTGCTCTTGGCATTGATTCATCAAACTGCAACAGTTAGCAACTTCAGCACCTGGCTGTGAACATTAGTCAAAACATACACTATGCCTGTTTACATAAACACTTGTGTGCCAGACTTGTTTTCATAAACACTTTCAGTCTCAGCACTCGCATAGTCCAAACATTCTGGTTACATCATAAACAGTCCCTGTTCGGGCGCCAATGTAACTTCTCACTTCAATCTTATTAATAATTAATTCTTACCTTCGGGTTTTTTCCAAGAGTCAGTCAGACGAAACGGCTGCAGAAAGGTTACTTGGGTTTGAGTTACGAATAATTACGCTAACACATGTTATGCAATGAATGGCGCTTATTTATTTTTCTTTAATTTCCCTCTTTACTCTCTGTAGGACAACGGTTTACACAAAAATTGCTTAGTTACTTATTACATGAAAGTGATATTAAAAAGTTACTACAATTGTCTTTGCGTCATCCCCTTACAACATTAAGATTATGCAAAAAAACTTTTCAATTATTTAATTTACTCAATCTATGAACCAGTATTTTACTTTGTAGGTACGTACCCCAAACTTACGCTCTCTCTCACCCTCACACTTCTATTTCATTTAGTTAATTTGGTATACCGTTAATTTTGTTAGTATTCTCCCCATTATATCTGTGAAATTTAAAAGTTTTGGCCAATTAGTTACTGATGGTACTTAACTGTTCCATGTGTCTCTGTGAGTTGTACCATTGCTTGTTTGTTCGACCTTACGGTTCACTCCGCGTTTAGTTGTTTTTCCTTTGGTACACTGGTTAATTCACGTCAATGCTATGACCGTCAGTCACCACTGTTCAAATTATACGTATATTATTTATTTAGTCGGCCGACGTAACTTTTCGCACTTAGAAAGTCACTTGAAGTTTTTTAGGCTGGCCGCGCGGCCATGAGTTACAACTAGAACTGGCCGCACGTTATACTGTTTATGCGATTTTAATATTTGTTATACTTTACAAAATAGGCCGAATTAATATTACGGCCTATATTGCACCCCCGAGGCCACTGATTTACGAACTCTATACTGCTTCCTGCTGCTGTCTATGTATTGTTCACTCTCTGATGACAAACTGCAGACTGGGTTTCACACAAGCCTGCTGCTGGGCGGTTACGCAATACGTCTGGCAATTATTTAGGCTAACTGTATGTATGTTGCACTGGGGCTCCCCACAGGTGAAAGTTAACAATTTATTAATTACTGAATTACATACTGATCACACACTTCTGTACCGTTACAATCCCCCCCCCCCAATAAGAGGTTGAAAGCCGAAGCGTTCAAACTCTTATTGCCTAAAACTGAGAGGATCAGTGAGGATATGGCGCCGCAACCCCCCTGAACACTCTACTAAAATCATGGGTTCTTACCCCCCCTAGTCTGGCGACTGTGACACATTCATTAAAATTTAATAAACGGCCTTCCATCACTCCATATCCCACAACTGATTTGTTTCCTCTTAGCCGTACTGGTTCATTGACAACGTACTGGCTCATTTTATATTATAGAATATCTCTTACCCTAAAACATAGTGTTAATAAAACAATATAAGATATATACAATACAATGGTACATATAATTCCGGTCAAATTAAAGAACGTTACCCATACACTGTTACCCTCCAAAATAATACAGATTATACAAGGTATCTTTACTACTATATGTATGGAACAAAAAATTCATGACATATGAAAAATCTATATGGACAGTAATATACACATCTTATTTTCCAAACACTATCTCAACTGTAACGTCCATTCAACATTTTTTTTTTTTTTTTAATTTAAATGAATACTTTAATCATTATTTACATCAATTAGCCTTTAATTTATAATTCCAGTTTGAAAATAAAGTTAAATTCATTATTACAAGTTCATTATTAAAATCATCTTTTCTATAATATAACTACCTTTCATTAAATTTAATTTTATTTAATTTCTTAAACTCTTAGTTACAGGAATTACCTCATTATTATTTTGTCTGAAAAAATTAACTTCAATTCTTTTATGTCACAATAAGATTTTGCTCAAGATACTGATTCATCAAGCTGCAACAGTTATCAGCTTCCACACCTGGCTATACACCTTAGTCAAAACATCCAACACACCTGTTTACATTAACAATAGTCTGCCAGACTGGTGTTAGAAACCCACTGTTTCAACATTCATGGTTACATCATACACTGACATATATACTCCCTACAAATTTTTTGTTTTTATAAATCTTCTTGTTAACATTTCTATTAACTGGTACCAATTCAGATCAGAGTTAATTTTGTTTCATTAATAAAATTGACCCTTTTTAAATTACTTTACTAACCATCACTCAAAACAGTTTACTTTAATTAGTTTCTATTTAATACCATTATCTCAATTCATTTATATTCAAAAAATTATTTCACACCTGTAAACATATAGATTGTATCCTAATTTTATCTGATTGGTATTAGAAGCATTATACTTACAGTACATTATTCATCTACTAACCTGAACACAAAATACACAACACACACACACACACACACACACACCAATATCTCCACGTAACCTCTGAAACATTTAACAACAATGTTATTTCATACAAACAATTTAGCATTTATTTATTAATATCAAGTCTCATAAAACAATTTAAACTCCTTAGAAAAATTCAACCATATACCATTTAAGTCAATCAAAATATTTAAACATTTCAAATTATTTTAATTAAATCAATTATTGAAAATACAAGTTCAGTTGCTATCAAAACAATTACAATTCGCTAATTACTGTCTCCAAATTGATTTTGTTATTTATTTAAATTGCAAAATATTAATATTATTATTATCATCACAACAATTTCTACTACATACATACATTGGTTATCTAACATTTATACATACAATTAAATTCACTACACTTCTTTACAATTCTTCATCATTGATTGTTCAGTTATATCACACTTCAATGTCCAAGGTTGCGAGGTCAAAACCATAAAACAATATATTTAAAATTGTTCATTTATGAGTTTCAGCCTCCATCATCAAAATTTAGTCTGGGTTTCAAATAACAATTTTCAATTTTGTTTGCATTCCACATACGGTTATCTTGTGTATAGTAACCGTAAAATTTCAGTTTATTCATTTTACCATAATAATCATATACCAGGTCAACATTATTTATTTCTGTCCAATCTCCATTAGTAGTTATAATCATTATCAAGTCAGTTATTTTTTCATCATAAAGTAAATTATTATTATTTAAACATGTATCATCAAAATAATCTTCACTCTCAATTTTAACAGGTAAGTACTTCAAATCATTTGACATCTCTTTCAACTCATTATAATCTCTCTTTAGTTTATATATTTCTATTTCTCTCTCTCTGATTCTCTCCTCACAATATTCATCACAACATTTCACATTCTCATTCCATACAGAGGGCAACACAACATTATTACAACGTCTGGCTTTACCAGATACACAAAAATAATTTAAAGACCTTTTGTCTTTTACAAAAACTAACGAGGAACCTTTGTCCTCCAACACTACTGGTGAAACTTTTTCTTCACCTGTATCACTAGAAAAATTTGCCCTCTTTTTATGCTCTACATTTAAACTATCTTCACGCTCTCTCTCACTCTCATCAGCATTTACTAACAACACTTCATTACTAAATTCTACTTCAACAAATCTTCCTTCTCACTCTCAACATTAATCTCCTGGTTCTCTACTACCACGTTTTTACACATCTCATTATAATTATCATCTGTTTTACATTCAAAATTTTCAATTACCTTTTGTCTTTGTTTATCAATTTTTTCCACCACATTACTCTCTATTTTGTCAATTCTGTTATTCATATTTTTTAATGAATGACTCAACGTTTCATTTTAATTCATTTTTCAATTTGATAAAGTTACTCTCACTCGTAATTTGTACTTTATTAATGTCAGTTTTAAGTTCATCAAACTTATTGTCAAATTTATTGTTAAATTCACTTTGAATTCATTAAATTTTACACTCTGTTCGCTAAAAAGCAATTGCATCATTTTTATCGTATCATTATCCTCAGATTGTTTACTTTTATTCATTACAGGTGGGGTTACCTGAATCCTGAGTCATCTATGTCAGCTGACTTACTCGATTCTTTATTTTGAACTGGGATTGGGGTCGAATGGACCTCCAACCCACGCATGACCGTTGATTCGGTCAAACTATTTTTTTTCAATTTTTGTTTTATATTATTTTTACATATATAAATATGCCTAGTTTTGCTTTCACGGTCTACAATTTACAACCTCGCCCCACTCCCAAATAACCCGTTCTGCAGCTTAATTAGGTCTGGCGAATATAGGTTATAAACCCTATACTCGCGTCACTGTACGGGAGCCAAATGTGATACTCTATTCACATACAAATACAAAATTTATTTTATTTTCCACCTACCTCGGTTCGCCTTCCGCCAGAGTCCGCAACACGAACGTTCAAATGCAAATATGATTATAGGTTATCGCAATAACTTACGCAACGCATTTTTTAAAGAGAAATTAATTAAAATTTTAATTTTTTTTTTACTTCAAAATTTTCTTTAAGTATTAAATTGTTATTTATTTGGCCTCTTGGCTCAAATGATCCAAAATCATGGAAAATGTATAAAGCTTGTGATGTTAGTCACCTAGTGGTATTACACTTACACTTACAGAATTACAATACACCTTACCTTAATTAGACAGCCCAATCTGCTATTTACACTCACATTCACGCCATTACAAACCCAACTACTATTATTTAATTAAAATGTTTGCACAAAAACCCTTTATAAAAATTTGTTGAAAGTACGGTTACTGGTTACCCGACAGCTTCACTCCTTTCGCTGCCACGTGGCTCGTATTCTTTAAATGCCCGAAAGTTTATTATTCATTTGATTTTGGCCCGCTCACTTCACTAATTCTGTTCTGCAATATTATATCTTGGTTACCACTTTTTACATGATGAAATTATACTGTTATGTGCACACGGTTTTTCACGCACCCGTTATGTTCAAACGGCCGCCGCCGCCTCACCACAACACCACTGCTGATTCACATTTTTGCTATGTCATTTAGGTGAAATTTGTGTCCAGTCGGCGGACGCACTACAGCTCGCGTCCGGCAGGTTATGATATTACTTTCCGACTGCCTTACATGCTGCTGGGCATCACTGCCTTGCCTGCGAACAAATTTCGTCGCCGTTTGCAGCCTTCATTATCTAAGTTTTAGTAGCTGTACATTTGGCACACAGGATTTTACGTGTGCGGTGCGTCGACGATATTTCACAGCCTTTAGCGTGGATTAGGCGCTTCGCAGATGCAGGTGCTTGTGCGTTTGTGAGTGGACGTCACACAGACGCAAAGTTCTAGGAATCGTATTATCGTCAACAGCACGACATTCCTTTATAAATATTTCGTAACAGCTATTGCGTGCTGCTCCTTGGTTAGAACTACGCTTTATATTCAAACTGGGGCTGGCCACATATATGAAGTGAATTGTGCAATTTTAACCAAATCAACCCAAATTAATAAAATAAAAAAACCTCCTAATTCGCCCCATTACAATACCCCCCCTAATGAGAAGTCTTCTGTCGAAACAGAAGAAATCTCATTGCTAAAACCCCTAAGAGGACCAGTGAGGATATGGTGCCCAAACCCCCCATTTATTCTTATACCTCATGGGTAAACTACCCCCTGGTTCGGTGACCATGGACGCATCTGAACGAGATCACTGGACTTCTCTGTGCGAGATCCCAACACCGAAAAATCGAACAGACACGCGCCACGGCGCACCTCACCTTCTATCATGCTATCCCAAAAAATCCTCAATCCCTGGCTACTATTATGCCGGATCCTCAACCGATATGTTCCCCTTTACATGCAAACTGGGCTGCCTTTAGCAGTTATTGGGCTTGTACACACTCTCATAATATTTTATAAACAAACTCGTCATTTAAAAGTCACAAAATATTTATCTTTAAATACACCATTCTTTGAAGTTCAAAATCAGATAGTCATATTATTGTTATTTTCATCAAAACCAAAAAAAACATCTTTTACCTAAATTGATTGATTCTCTTTGTTACTGTTACTACTTAGAAAACAAATAAATGGAACATTTAATTAAAACATGAACTTCCTTATTCTAACATTTGATTACACATATATCCTATACAATATAATTCAATAACACTATTGATACATATAAACAATAATACAATCAAAAATCAAAACATCAAGTTGATGGCAGGCACAAAAAATATATACACATATACATATTTTTTTCTACTACCCCCCTTTTAGTCCCTTAACCCCTGATACCCGTTACATTCTACTGTGTGCAGCACTAGACTTCTTGGCCCTCGCAGACCTCAATCTAGCCGTAATCACATCTCCCTCGTGACCTGTAACTGGGTCACCGCCCATCCACACTCACTATTACCCCCCCTAGACTGTAGCGTCTAGTTGCTTTCACAAGGACTGATGCGGAAGGGGTGGACATTTTTTTCTTTTATTCCACCCCATCCTTGCTTCGGCGTTACAATAAAATTCGGTATTACACCTACTATTCTTGATTTATACACCCCTAATGGACTACCACCCCTATCTGGGTGAAAATAGCCCTGTTCCAAAATTTAGTAGATTCCCCAAAAAATAACCCCCCTACTAAATCTAACAAACCACCGGGTTAACAAAATAAAACAAACCACAAGCCGGTTATATCAAGTAAAATTTATGATTTGCCACAATTAACTACTTTCACGGTCATGATCCGGTGAGGTCATGACCGCACTTAGGTGGAGAATCTACAGTTAAAACATAAAACAGATTGACATTAATAAAATTTATATGAACAGTAATATACACATCTTATTTTCCCAAACACTATCTCAGCCCAAATATTTCCATTAGTTGTCAGTGTTAAGTGAATGTTTGAATCATTGTTTACATCAATTAACATTTACTTTATAATTTCAATTTGAATTTGAATGAAAATGAAGTAAGTTCATTATTACAAGTTCATTATTAAAATCATCTTTTCAATTAATTTAATTACCAAATTAATTTAATTTTATTATATCAAGACTCTAAATTATGGTAATTACCTCATTATTCCAATCTTATTTGTTCGAGACAACTTTATTTATTTAAATAACATTTTACAAAGGGGCCTAAAAAAAAAATATTATCTACATTCCATCACATCAGATGTTTCTTTTGTTTCATAATAAAGTCTGCTCTTGGCATTGATTCATCAAACTGCAACAGTTAGCAACTTCAGCACCTGGCTGTGAACATTAGTCAAAACATACACTATGCCTGTTTACATAAACACTTGTGTGCCAGACTTGTTTTCATAAACACTTTCAGTCTCAGCACTCGCATAGTCCAAACATTCTGGTTACATCATAAACAGTCCCTGTTCGGGCGCCAATGTAACTTCTCACTTCAATCTTATTAATAATTAATTCTTACCTTCGGGTTTTTTCCAAGAGTCAGTCAGACGAAACGGCTGCAGAAAGGTTGCTTGGGTTTGAGTTACGAATAATTACGCTAACACATGTTATGCAATGAATGGCGCTTATTTATTTTTCTTTAATTTCCCTCTTTACTCTCTGTAGGACAACGGTTTACACAAAAATTGCTTAGTTACTTATTACATGAAAGTGATATTAAAAAGTTACTACAATTGTCTTTGCGTCATCCCCTTACAACATTAAGATTATGCAAAAAAACTTTTCAATTATTTAATTTACTCAATCTATGAACCAGTATTTTACTTTGTAAGTACGTACCCCAAACTTACGCTCTCTCTCACCCTCACACTTCTATTTCATTTAGTTAATTTGGTATACCGTTAATTTTGTTAGTATTCTCCCCATTATATCTGTGAAATTTAAAAGTTTTGGCCAATTAGTTACTGATGGTACTTAACTGTTCCATGTGTCTCTGTGAGTTGTACCATTGCTTGTTTGTTCGACCTTACGGTTCACTCCGCGTTTAGTTGTTTTTCCTTTGGTACACTGGTTAATTCACGTCAATGCTATGACCGTCAGTCACCACTGTTCAAATTATACGTATATTATTTATTTAGTCGGCCGACGTAACTTTTCGCACTTAGAAAGTCACTTGAAGTTTTTTAGGCTGGCCGCGCGGCCATGAGTTACAACTAGAACTGGCCGCACGTTATACTGTTTATGCGATTTTAATATTTGTTATACTTTACAAAATAGGCCGAATTAATATTACGGCCTATATTGCACCCCCGAGGCCACTGATTTACGAACTCTATACTGCTTCCTGCTGCTGTCTATGTATTGTTCACTCTCTGATGACAAACTGCAGACTGGGTTTCACACAAGCCTGCTGCTGGGCGGTTACGCAATACGTCTGGCAATTATTTAGGCTAACTGTATGTATGTTGCACTGGGGCTCCCCACAGGTGAAAGTTAACAATTTATTAATTACTGAATTACATACTGATCACACACTTCTGTACCGTTACAATACCCCCCCCCCCAATAAGAGGTTGAAAGCCGAAGCGTTCAAACTCTTATTGCCTAAAACTGAGAGGATCAGTGAGGATATGGCGCCGCAACCCCCCTGAACACTCTACTAAAATCATGGGTTCTTACCCCCCCTAGTCTGGCGACTGTGACACATTCACTAAAATTTAATAAACGGCCTTCCATCACTCCATATCCCACAACTGATTTGTTTCCTCTTAGCCGTACTGGTTCATTGACAACGTACTGGCTCATTTTATATTATAGAATATCTCTTACCCTAAAACATAGTGTTAATAAAACAATATAAGATATATACAATACAATGGTACATATAATTCCGGTCAAATTAAAGAACGTTACCCATACACTGTTACCCTCCAAAATAATACAGATTATACAAGGTATCTTTACTACTATATGTATGGAACAAAAAATTCATGACATATGAAAAATCTATATGGACAGTAATATACACATCTTATTTTCCAAACACTATCTCAACTGTAACGTCCATTCAAAATTTTTTTTTTTTTTAAATTTAAATGAATACTTTAATCATTATTTACATCAATTAGCCTTTAATTTATAATTCCAGTTTGAAAATAAAGTTAAATTCATTATTACAAGTTCATTATTAAAAATCATCTTTTCTATAATATAACTACCTTTCATTAAATTTAATTTTATTTAATTTCTTAAACTCTTAGTTACAGGAATTACCTCATTATTATTTTGTCTGAAAAAATTAACTTCAATTCTTTTATGTCACAATAAGATTTTGCTCAAGATACTGATTCATCAAGCTGCAACAGTTATCAGCTTCCACACCTGGCTATACACCTTAGTCAAAACATCCAACACACCTGTTTACATTAACAATAGTCTGCCAGACTGGTGTTAGAAACCCACTGTTTCAACATTCATGGTTACATCATACACTGACATATATACTCCCTACAAATTTTTGTTTTTATAAATCTTCTTGTTAACATTTCTATTAACTGGTACCAATTCAGATCAGAGTTAATTTTGTTTCATTAATAAAATTGACCCTTTTTAAATTACTTTACTAACCATCACTCAAAACAGTTTACTTTAATTAGTTTCTATTTAATAGCATTATCTCAATTCATTTATATTCAAAAAATTATTTCACACCTGTAAACATATAGATTGTATCCTAATTTTATCTGATTGGTATTAGAAGCATTATACTTACAGTACATTATTCATCTACTAACCTGAACACAAAATACACAACACACACACACACACACACACACCAATATCTCCACGTAACCTCTGAAACATTTAACAACAATGTTATTTCATACAAACAATTTAGCATTTATTTATTAATATCAAGTCTCATAAAACAATTTAAACTCCTTAGAAAAATTCAACCATATACCATTTAAGTCAATCAAAATATTTAAACATTTCAAATTATTTTAATTAAATCAATTATTGAAAATACAAGTTCAGTTGCTATCAAAACAATTACAATTCGCTAATTACTGTCTCCAAAATTGATTTTGTTATTTATTTAAATTGCAAAATATTAATATTATTATTATCATCACAACAATTTCTACTACATACATACATTGGTTATCTAACATTTTATACATACAATTAAATTCACTACACTTCTTTACAATTCTTCATCATTGATTGTTCAGTTATATCACACTTCAATGTCCAAGGTTGCGAGGTCAAAACCATAAAACAATATATTTAAAATTGTTCATTTATGAGTTTCAGCCTCCATCATCAAAATTTAGTCTGGGTTTCAAATAACAATTTTCAATTTTGTTTGCATTCCACATACGGTTATCTTGTGTATAGTAACCGTAAAATTTCAGTTTATTCATTTTACCATAATAATCATATACCAGGTCAACATTATTTATTTCTGTCCAATCTCCATTAGTAGTTATATTCATTATCAAGTCAGTTATTTTTTCATCATAAAGTAAATTATTATTATTTAAACATGTATCATCAAAATAATCTTCACTCTCAATTTTAACAGGTAAGTACTTCAAATCATTTGACATCTCTTTCAACTCATTATAATCTCTCTTTAGTTTATATATTTCTATTTCTCTCTCTCTGATTCTCTCCTCACAATATTTATCACAACATTTCACATTCTCATTCCATACAGAGGGCAACACAACATTATTACAACGTCTGGCTTTACCAGATACACAAAAATAATTTAAAGACCTTTTGTCTTTTACAAAAACTAACGAGGAACCTTTGTCCTCCAACACTACTGGTAAAACTTTTTCTTCACCTGTATCACTAGAAAAATTTGCCCTCTTTTTATGCTCTACATTTAAACTATCTTCACGCTCTCTCTCACTCTCATCAGCATTTACTAACAACACTTCATTACTAAATTCTACTTCAACAAATCTTCCTTCTCACTCTCAACATTAATCTCCTGGTTCTCTACTACCACGTTTTTACACATCTCATTATAATTATCATCTGTTTTACATTCAAAATTTTCAATTACCTTTTGTCTTTGTTTATCAATTTTTTCCACCACATTACTCTCTATTTTGTCAATTCTGTTATTCATATTTTTTAATGAATGACTCAACGTTTCATTTAATTCATTTTTCAATTTGATAAAGTTACTCTCACTCGTAATTTGTACTTTATTAATGTCAGTTTTAAGTTCATCAAACTTATTGTCAAATTTATTGTTAAATTCACTTTGAATTCATTAAATTTTACACTCTGTTCGCTAAAAAGCAATTGCATCATTTTTATCGTATCATTATCCTCAGATTGTTAACTTTTATTCATTACAGGTGGGGTTACCTGAATCCCTGAGTCATCTATGTCAGCTGACTTACTCGATTCTTTATTTTGAACTGGGATTGGGGTCGAATGGACCTCCAACCCACTCATGACCGTTGATTCGGTCAAACTATTATTTTCCATTTTTGTTTTATATTATTTTTACATATATAAATATGCCTAGTTTTGCTTTCACGGTCTACAATTTACAACTTCGCCCCACTCCCAAATAACCCGTTCTGCAGCTTAATTAGGTCTGGCGAATATAGGTTATAAACCCTATACTCGCGTCACTGTACGGGAGCCAAATGTGATACTCTATTCACATACAAATACAAAATTTATTTTATTTTCCACCTACCTCGGTTCGCCTTCCGCCAGAGTCCGCAACACGAACGTTCAAATGCAAATATGATTATAGGTTATCGCAATAACTTACGCAACGCATTTTTTAAAGAGAAATTAATTAAAATTTTAATTTTTTTTTACTTCAAAATTTTCTTTAAGTATTAAATTGTTATTTATTTGGCCTCTTGGCTCAAATGATCCAAAATCATGGAAAATGTATAAAGCTTGTGATGTTAGTCACCTAGTGGTATTACACTTACACTTACAGAATTACAATACACCTTACCTTAATTAGACAGCCCAATCTGCTATTTACACTCACATTCACACCATTACAAACCCAACTACTATTATTTAATTAAAATGTTTGCACAAAAACCCTTTATAAAAATTTGTTGAAAGTACGGTTACTGGTTACCCGACAGCTTCACTCCTTTCGCTGCCACGTGGCTCGTATTCTTTAAATGCCCGAAAGTTTATTATTCATTTGATTTTGGCCCGCTCACTTCACTAATTCTGTTCTGCAATATTATATCTTGGTTACCACTTTTTACATGATGAAATTATACTGTTATGTGCACACGGTTTTTCACGCACCCGTTATGTTCAAACGGCCGCCGCCGCCTCACCACAACACCACTGCTGATTCACATTTTTGCTATGTCATTTAGGTGAAATTTGTGTCCAGTCGGCGGACGCACTACAGCTCGCGTCCGGCAGGTTATGATATTACTTTCCGACTGCCTTACATGCTGCTGGGCATCACTGCCTTGCCTGCGAACAAATTTCGTCGCCGTTTGCAGCCTTCATTATCTAAGTTTTAGTAGCTGTACATTTGGCACACAGGATTTACGTGTGCGGTGCGTCGACGATATTTCACAGCCTTTAGCGTGGATTAGGCGCTTCGCAGATGCAGGTGCTTGTGCGTTTGTGAGTGGACGTCACACAGACGCTTAGTTCTAGGAATCGTATTATCGTCAACAGCACGACATTCCTTTATAAATATTTCGTAACAGCTATTGCGTGCTGCTCCTTGGTTAGAACTACGCTTAATATTCAAACTGGGGCTGGCCACATATATGAAGTGAATTGTGCAATTTTAACCAAATCAACCCAAATTAATAAAATAAAAAAACCTCCTAATTCGCCCCATTACAGCGTAGACCGAACACAACCTCACAATGCAACGAAACTCGGCAGACTGACTCATTACGTATTACGGAATCGGACACTGGGACGCCAGGTTGTACAGTCACGTCCAACAGCCGTGCCAAGTACAGTCCGGGAACTTTCCGATAGCACCTCGTATGTAATAAAATTCAGTTTCTGTTGGTACATGTAGATATATGTTCCATGATAACTCTTTCACTTATTTCATTGAATTTTTGTAATGATTATATTGTCTAACTCTTCAAAAAGTATAGACCCTTTTAAATTTAAGATATAGGCCTTAAATATTATTTACTTCTGTAAAATTCTGACGTCCATATTGGATGACTTTCAAGAAGTTTTTAGTTGACCGTTTAGTTGCAAGAAGTATTGGATGGCCGTTTTTAGTTTTTTTAGCAATCAATTCTGTATTTCCTTTATACACTTTCCACTCTTATCCACACTTTATTTCTTTATTACTTCTTGTATTCTGTTTAATCACTGTTTGAGTCGAGAATACTGGTATGTAATCATTTTCTTTTTTTTTATATACGCATAATATTTAAGTTCATTGTTCTGAGTTATTGAGATTTTATGTTTCATTAATTTCTATTTAACATAAACCCCAAGTTTTTAAGTTTATAGAATTGGTAAACTAATTAGTTCTGCTTATGCATTGTATTAGAAAAATCCACTATTTGTATCTTCTTGAAACAGCATTGCAAATTCACATCAGTTAAAATTAGATTTCACTTTAACCCATGACACAGATAGTGTTAACACTATTGATAGTTTCAGTCAATATCATGAAAAGTGCAAGTAAATTAATTCACATTACTTTCTACAGATGTCTTTTAAAATTCAGGAAGTGCAGCAATCATTTGAAGCAAAAACTGCTGTTCAACAGACATATTATAAGAACTGGCTACAATTGGAACTCAAGAAATGGTACTCTAGAAGAAACAGTTAATCTTTACACTTAAAACTAATACATTGTGAATTAACTTAGATACAGTACAGTTGGATCTTAATTGATGTTATGATCAGAGAACATGTAAATTATTATGTCCATAAACAGTATTTAGAACAAAATTACAGAAACTAATCACAACTAAGCTAAGCTTAACATAGTTAAGAAAAATTTAACTATGTCATCACCAGTAATTAAATTTTATAACAGAGTGGAAAATTTCTCAAGTACTAACTTTACACAGAAAGAACTAAATCTGTTAAATAGAGGTTTGAAATACTGTCCAAACGTAAGATACAAAAGAAACTTGGACATGTTATGTACAAATACAGAAATAGCGCTTAGTAATTTAGATAACCTTGATGTAAGAGTAATGAATTAGTTTTTTGTGCAAATATTATATCAAAAAGTAATTACAATAAGTTTAGTTTAAACTGTATTCAGATAAATACATAGTTAACACTTCAAGATGAAAAATTAATTCAGATACTTTTGTTATTTGCAAAGCTGATAAAAGCAATGTACATTTAATTTAATAGTATTATAATATTAAATAAGAGTGAATATATTGAAAATAGAGCTCTTCAGGAATGACGATTTCAAGGTATTAAATGTAGATCTCACTAACAAGTTACAAAAACAGATAAAATAGCTTATTAAAAATTGTTCTAATATATTCTTAAACACGAAAAATTTCATGCTAACTATGATGGATCCAAAAGCTCCTCTGTTTTGTTTAGTTTACCAAAAATATATAAGCCTAATTGTCCCATGCATCCATTGTTTTATATTGTTACGGCGGTCTCCCTGATCGTCATGTGGTACAGTGGAAAACAGAATACAAGACACCAATGAAATCACTAAAAACCAGCTTTAATTATCACAATTAACAGTTTGTAATCAACAAGATTATACTCATAATAATTAAAATTAAATTTCTCCACATGCAATAATAATGTCAACTAATAGAGTCCCACACAATAATCACTTTTCACCAATAGCCACTTGAAACACACTGAGTAATAACCCAAAGTAAAGTGAAACTGACCGCCACTGAATGCTTATAATTATACCTTGCTGATATGCCAGAATAATCAACATTTTGGATGACATATTAAACAAACAGGCACTCTCGAATCCACTAGAAACAGTGTACTTGAACACAGTGTGCTGATCGGTACAGTCTGGAATAGATTCAATTGTTGATGCATGATAAGTGTCATGTAATTGTCTTTCATCGTAAAGTAGCAGCAATATGTATGCACACACACATTACAGCTGAGATACTTGTAGAACATTCCATATTACATAACACTGCCCCCTTCTTAAACCTATTTGTGCCAAACCGTCTCTGAAGTAATAATTGGCCAGGCGATCTAGGTGGACGGCCTTGAATTTTCACTGTCCTTCCTGTTGAATCCGATAAACATCATTGATTCTCTTTTTCACAGTGTAAGGTCCTTCACAGTTGGTCTGAAGTTTAGGTGAGCAACCATGACGGCTCTTTGGGTTGAACAACCAAACCTGATCTCCTTATTGGAAACCCACACTATTGCTGCAAATGTCATACTGAGTTTTCATTTTATCACTAGCTATCTTCAGCCGTCCTCTTATCAAGTGATTCATTTCTCACAGTTGGTTTTCTAGTTGCGAGGAACAATTCTGTGGCTCTTGGGACTGAGTCTCAGGTGATCCAAACATCAAGTCCCCAGGGTTCTCCCGCCCAAACACCAATTTTGCTGGAGTCATGCCGGTTGTGTCCATACTGATGACCTATACATCATGAGCTGGTCCAAGTCTGTTTGGTTCTCATCAACAACCTGTAACTTCATCTACAGCAACTTTTCACCCGGATTCTTCTATTAACTCAGGAACAAACATGGGTTTTTCCTTGACACCCATAGTTGGCTTTCCAATCATTTCTTTTGCCGTTCTTGTTCTTTGTTTTGTGTTTCTTCTCTTTCCTGCCTGCATTTTTCATTCTGTCATTTTTCTGCTTCTTCCACCTCTTCTGAGCGTATTTTCTTTGCTTCCTCTGCCTCTTGTTGGCATCTTATATCTGTTATCGTCATTCCTCTGTCTGCAACAGCAGTGCATGGAAATTTTCCATCATCTGACTGGCATCTATTGTTTACTAATTAATTACAAATTACACTAGTCTTGAACAAAGTGTCCACAGTTAACGGTTCTGTCGTACTTCTGACCCACTGTTATGACGGTCTCCCTGATTGTCATATGGTACAGTGGAAAACAAAATACAAGACACCAATGAAGTCACTAAAAACCAGCTTTAATTATCACAATTAGCAGTTTGTATTCAACAAGATTATACTCATACAATAATTCAAATTAAATTTGTTCACACACAATAATAATGTCAACTAATAGAAACCCGCATGATAATCACTCTTCAGTAATAGCCACTTGAAACACACTGAGTAATCGCCCAAAGTAAACTGAAACTGACTGTCACTGAATTTATTTTACCCCGCTGATATGCCAGAATAATCGTCACTTTGGATGATGTGTTAAACAAACAGGCGCTGTCGAATCCACTAGAAATAGTGTCCTTGAACACAGTGCACTGACCAGTACGGTCTGGAATAGACATGATTGTTGACGCACGATAAGTGTCACATAATTGTCTTTCATCGCAAGGTAGCAGCAATATGTACGCACACACACACTACAGTTGGGCTCTGCTGGGATAGGTGAGATACTTGTAGAATGTTCCATATTACATAACTATATGTAACTGCACTTGCATATAAAGTCTGCAAAATACTTGATGAATTACTTCCAAAAAATATTAACTTTAACCCAAAGAATGCTATTAAAAACTCTCTATAATTGGTTAATAATATAAAAAATGTATAGTTACCACTGAATGCAAAACTTGTTTCATTTGATGTTAAGATTTATTTCTGTCTATACCTGTTCTGCTGTCTATATGGTCCTCACATATACAAAATAGTTTACCTTTAAACAATGTGCAGAAAAATGAATTATTCTCAACCTTCGATATTTACAAAGGACAAAATTATTTCCAGTTTAATAATAAAATCTATAAACAATTAAATGGCTTATCTATGGGCTCTCCCCTATCATCTTTACAAAGTAAAATCTTTATGTCATTTTTGGAAGAAAACATTTTTACAACCAATAACCCCAATAGTCTAATACGTGAGGAATATTCTGCCAATTTTGAGTCACTGTCCATGGATTTCTTTTTTTTTTTGCAATGTCTTCATAAAAGATTATAGAATAAAAAAAGGAAATTTTTTGGCCCGCTCTTAAATTTAGGGGTTGTTTTCACCCCTTTTTTGGGGGTAAAAAAGAAAAATTTAATTAACCCCGGAAACCAATAGAGAATCAAATTCTAAGCAAAAAAAGGCGGCATACATTTTTTCGAAAAATGCGTTGTGAGTTACAAGGGTTCAAATCCCCCCCCAAAACTCGTTTTTTAACATTAATCTGCAAATAACGCAAAAATGACGCCATTTTGAAAAAAATTATGTAAGTTAAAATTAAAGCTTATTAATGGATGAATATTTTCCACTTTGTTTGGTTTCGTTATGTTAAATTGTTCTCAAGGTACAGCCAAAATAAGCGGGTGATTCACATTTTTTTTATCAAATCACTTGATTAAAACTTAATAACTTGACGAAAAATGGTTCGATCGTAACCAAATTAGTATCAATTAATAAAATGTATTCATTTGCTACATTTGCTGAAATAAAATGTTTTAATTTCCTAAAACATGATGGGTTAATCATTTGTCTAGCTTAAAAAATAGGAAAGTTATGTAGGAAAATATAATTTCTGCAAATTTTTTTCAAGAAATTTAAAAAGGGACGTCCGCCATTTTGTCAAATATGCATATTAAGCCAAGATACTGTAGTTTTCAGTTGTCTATTACATTAGTAATTTTTTTAAGCGTATATATATTTGCTGTACAGTAGCGTAACGTTTTAAGAAAATTTCACCAAAATTCACCTTTTTTATTAAATTTCTCAGTAATGATGCGTTTTATTGGAAACTTGATATGGACCAAAAATGAAGCTTATAAAAAAACAAAAATTTGAATTTTGTTTCTTTCCTTTATGACTAAACCTCAATGAGTTACAGCAGTTTAAAGGTGTATTTTGCCAACATCGTGTAAAACATTTTTGACGTCAGGCAAAATATCTAGTGTACAGTAGGTTTTTCGACTATAGTGCATTAGGACAAAAGTTATAGCTCTTTAAATTTCTAACAAAATGCATTTTGTTCTTAAAAATTGACCGAGTTATGACCAAAAATGTAAAGGCGCTCCAACAGTTAGATTTTGTTGTCGTACGTTATATGTGTGGTCCTAAAGAGCCTATTAATTTATACTAAACTAATTTTTTTCTAATTGACAATAAAATTAAGTATCATTATTATTTTTTAATGACTATTGTAAATAAAAGAATATCTGTTGCATTTGGCTGAAGTATTTCTACAGGAAGATCAAAGTGTAGTTATAATTTTCAATGCAGGAGTACAGTTGACAAAGGCAATATACAGCAAATTAGAACAACTTTCCAAAAACAATAGAACAAAATGACAAAAAGAAGAAACTGAAGAGCAAACTCAGCAGACAATAAGATACGAATCATTTGTTACAGGCACCACAAAAAAAATGCAATCCAATGACAGTCTCTGATCTCAACTGAAAATGGCTTACGAGAGCACTTTTAAAGAGAGTTTATTTGCAAATTCAGATGTGGTTAGGTAGAGAGTGTTCATCATTAGATTGGGGATGGGAAAATAAAGATGACTCTTTGGTCTCAATAAAAATGACACAGCTTGCAGCCCCAGATAATGTTCTAAGAATGCTATTTTGTAGTTGCAGTAGAGGCTGTGGAGTTGCTTGTGGCTGCAGGAAAAGTGGATTACTTTGCACAGATCCATGTAAAAATTGCAATGGAAACAGTTGCTTCAATGCAATGCCTATTCAAGAAAAAGACGTAAATGATGAAAACGATACAGAAAATGAGAGCGAAGATGAATAAGAGTTATTATATTTTGTATATATCTAAATAAAATTTTTTATAAAAGTGTAGATTCTTGTAACTGCCAGTATGAATTTATGTTTATACATAAATAATAAAAATTATTATTACAATGAACACTGTATAATTTATTTGAAACAAAAATTTTTTTTACATCCTTTTCTCTTTTTTGTTATTTACATTCTTTCAAAATTATTCATTTTATTCGCTCTTTCGATCTTTGATTTCCAACTTCTATTTTTTTTATATGTTTCAACCCTTTTGAGTCCAACCCACGTGTTGGATGTATCCCTTGATATCAAAATCGTAATCAGCACCCCCCAAAAACCTGTAGGTACCCAATTTCAGAACTTCAAAGTACATCCTCACGTTGTTTCATGTTTTAAACCTTTAGGGGTGGTTTTCAACCCTTTCAAGTCCAACCCTTGCATTAGATGTATCCCTTAACATCAAAATTGTAATCAGCACCCCCAAAAACCTATAGGTACTTACTTTCGAGGCTTTGACCGGCATTCTCACAAAGTTTAAAATACTTACGCCCCTTGATTATAGTCTGCTTCAACCCTTTTTGTTGAATATAATTTTGGACGTCAGAATCGTAATCAGCACCCTGAAACCCTACAAGTACCTAATTTCAGGGCTACAAAATGCATCCTCATGTTATTTCATATTTTCAACCCTTTAGGGGTAGTATTCAAACCTTTAGGGGTGAGAGCGGGCCAAAAATTTTCCTTAACTTTGTTCTAGAACCTTTTAGGAAGGGATAGCAAAAGGAATCAAAAAATTACATGGACACTGACACAAAATTGGGAGATAGGCCCTTTGTCACGCCTCACGTAATAGACTACAACATTAAATATGTTTTTCATTGGACAAGATATGTTGACGATATATTTTGTAGCTGGACAGGAATGATAGACAGCTCTGTATGTTTTTATATTATATTAATGTTGTTTATAGTACTGTGCAATTTGCACTCGAAAAAGAAAATATGAAACGTTTACATTTTTTGGATCTTACCATTACCAGGTGACAAAATAATCTTAGTTTTCAGAATTTTTCAGTGAGGGGTTTGTGAGGCTTGGTAAAAAATATAACGCAAACATTTAACTTATTTGTGTCAACGTTTCGACAATGTTTATTGTCATCATCGGGACCTGTGTATGAATACAAAAGAAATGTCAAACACAACAGAACAATTATTTCGGTTAACGTGTTTGTGTATGTGAGTGTGTGTACGTGTGTGTGCATACACGCATATGCGTGCGTATGTATGTATCATTGTATATGTGAAGGAGTTGAGATAGTTTGTTTACATCTTCAAATGTTTTCTTTAAGACAACGAGAAAATTATAATATCACAGAACTTAATTTATACACTATTACAGTTTAAATTAGTATAATGTAATGGTATTTTAAATAAATTATAAAAGAAATAATCAACAATTAGATATTGGATTGGTACAGAAAACGTTTATACATTATACCAGTCAACATATAGCATAGTAAAATATATTATTACTAAAAACAGATTAAGCGATGTTCAACAATGTAATTATGAAAAGTTATTTTTAACATGTTTCACTCACTACTGGTATTAAAAACAATCATTAATTTAGAAAAATATAAATTGCACAATAACTGTAGAACTTTACGACCTTACATCAGATAGTTTACATAATGTTACAAACACAAGTTTTGGTGAATCTATCTAACAAGTAAAATTGGATAATACTTGTAATCATATTTTTGTAAATTATAGTCCAAAGTACTATAGAATATTGTAAATTTATAAAAGGGATATAGCTAAGTTTGACAATGGATATAGCCACTTTTTATTCTTATTACAAAGTGGCACAGCTATTTTTATTCCTATATCCATTTTTTCATACACAATTTTAAATGGATTTTGTTTTGTCTGACATAGCACAGAAATTAACAGTAATCATGATTACTGAATGAAGTTGAATTCAGTCTTGTGTTTCATAAAAATTAGACATAACCAGTTTTAAATCTTATCTCCTTCATGAGTTTTATAATTAAAAAAATTTTGGTGTATCCTTGTTAAATTAATTTGATGATATATTCTAGTTTTTAGGCCATACATGCTAATTCAAATTCATATGAACAATTTGAATTCGCGCGTTTGGCAGCCCACACCGAATCGTTCTTAATGCAGTGATGGACAACAGCCGGATGTTGCCATGTTGACCATCTTTGTTGGTAAAATTCTAAATACAGAGATAGTCAACTAGTCAACTTTAGGTAAACAATAAGTACTATGGACGGGAGTGTGGTTGTCCATCTGTAGAAAAGCCCGCCAATGAATTTTGTCCAAGCCGTCAGCGGTGAGCAGAGGCGTAGTTCCAAAAAATATTTCGCTATGAAAATAATTTTAAATAATAACTGTATGAAACAGATTTTAATTAAGTACATTTTTAAAGGCAAAAAATAAAAATCTGATGCTTAAGGCCTTTTATAGACTATATATTAACTAGTTATTTTCAAAACTTCGTGGGGGTTATGTGTAAGATGTACAAATATCGTAAATGTTTTTGTATGGTTGTAATGGAATTAAAAAATAAATGATTAGTTGGTACTAGAAGAAACCTAAGTTTTAACAAAAATTTCCGTAATTAGTGTACAAAAAACGGCTGTACTTTTGAACTTGAGACCATGCTGAATCATGATTCCCTATTACCATTCTCTTCCGGTATAATTCTTATGCAGTTTCCAATTAAGAAATTAAGAGTTTCCATTTGTAAGAAAGAAAGTTGATATGTTCAATGCGAGGCGATTTCCCTGTTCACCTTTTTTTTTTAAAAGCATAATTGTTATTTAGTTTCCTTTCTTGTTCTGAATTTATTGGACCGAAATTATAACCTAGTTCCCATTTACAGCACATTATTACCTTACAAAGACAAATTTAAGTAAATCTAATTTATAACGAAAGAAGTACATTAAAATCCTCACTTCAACCTAATGCAATAAAAACCAATCTGCAAGTTTCTATCAATATGCAAATGATTAATTATTAGTAGCCTAATTGGTTATTGTGGAATTTTATGTTGGTCTAAGTTAAAAAAAAAAAAAATTGGAAGAACCACTTGAAACCGATATAAAATGACTAGCCTGTATTGTATTAAAAGATGTCAAAGAGTGTATTTTGCATAAAACTGATTACAGTAAGGACCTTTGTTTATGAATAGAAACAAATAAAGACTCCATACTTAGTTTGTACCATTTACAGACTTTGTACCATTGTCTATTGTTATTAAAAATATAGAAATAACAAATGTATAAACAAAGTTTTGTATATTCTGGATACAAAAATTAAATATTTGACATTTATAGCCTTTTACAAAGTGTATAGAAACTTGTTTTACGTGGTGTAATGATTTGTTTTATATAGCGACTTCTCAGGTTTGAATAAAAATAGACACTCACGACCCACAGTTCTATGATTATTTTCACACATCATATTAAAAAACACGTTTTCATACTCTTAACAAACAAAAATCAGTAGCAACATACGTTTATTATGAGAAAATATGATTAAAAATTGTAACCTGCCATTACTTGTATGTGAAGAAAACTGGTATAACATTTGCAAACAAGAAATCTTCAATTCTCTTCCTATTTGTTTTATAATACACTAAAGTCTCTACTACAGGTTTAAGTCCATTGCCTATTTAATTTATTATAATTAAATAAATATAATTATTCCTGTATTTTGTTAAGTGATAATATTTTATTAATACATCTGCTTCCTGCTCATGTCCAATGTAACTAGAGTAGGAATGGCCCCCTGGCTCATATGTGCAAATAATTTTTTTAAGTGTAGGACTAAACGTCTTTATGAGCACTTTATATCATTGAAATTTAGTCAGAGTGTAATGAACAATTTGGCCTAACCTAACTTACTACATCTAAGAATAATTTAATACTGTCAGTTACCTTTATGTTAACATTAAATACGTCTTAATTAGTGCAGCAGCAGTATTTTTGTGTCTCACATTACACTAAAACAAAGGAATTTCTCGTTACAGTTCAAACAATGTTGAAATTGTGTACCGGTATTTCTTTTCTTTCAATTCACTTTTTATGAAAACAAGCTTTACATTAATGCTTCTAGGCTTACTGGTATTCTATATTTTCAATCAAATGTTCAATATCCATTAGTTAAAATTTCATGGAATTGTGAAATTAACAATGCTATGACTAATGTGTGGTTATCAATCTATATTTAATTTGTCTTAAATAGAAATAATTTGGTGCAATTAAATTTCTGAGTTCATTTGTTTTATTAATAATTTTAGTAATTTTTTTTTTTTTTTTTTTTGTTTATTGAATGATTCCTTATCAGTTTTTCATCCTTGTGCTGTCAGTTTTCATTTCAAAACATTGGATTTTATTATTCTACATTCTATTCATCCATAGCACGTAAACACTATAGTCTTATAATTTTGGAGGTAGGTCTTCTTCTCTAGAAAGCTTTGTTTCAGAAACTGTCAAAGCAATTCACTCTGTAACACTCCATAGAATTCAGTTAATTTTATTTTTGAAAAGTGCTCAAGTATGTATCATTTTATTTATGTAGGCCTATGTTTTGCTCGAGTATTTCCATTTGCTTGAATATTTTCTACCAGAAAATGGATGAACATGGCTGATGAGATTAGTGACCAACCAGCACAGTGATTGTAACATGTCACACTATGACTATAGAAAAGACTACCAATATATGGTGTGTTTCAATATCCAGTTAACACTATTGTCAGTTGCTAAGAAAATAAGTTGAAATAACAAGTGCATGAAACAGGTTGTAATTTTAATACATTCTTAGAGATTTAATATGAGTAATCTACTAAAGTCATTTGTTTTAAATGGTTTTTATTAGAGCTCTTGAATTTTGCTTAGATTAGTCAAAGACCCAATAAGTTCTTTTTACGGTTCTCTAATTTCTTGGATTTCGTTGTCCATGACATGTCCGTTAGTTAACTAAATATAAGTACTTCTCCCTTTTACAGTTCATCAATTTGCTTTCTCACAGTCTTTTGAATTGTTCATAAAATTTCCATCTAGGATTATACACTTACCTGTAACACTTTATTAAGATACAGATTTATCCCTTGTAGAGTCATCTTCCAATCCCTTGAAAAACTAAAAGTATCGTATGTCTCTGGAATAGGAAGTCAAAGAAAAACAGAATTCAGGTAGCAAGTTTCCATTATTTCATGAGATATATCCTAGAAGCAAACTGTAGCTTCCAGTTATTGTTCCTGAGAAACATTATTAAGGGGTTTATCAAAACAAACAATTACAAGCTCACACTTCTCAGCATTTGATAAAAAAGTTTTGAAAAGTGTACCTAACCTAAAAATATATAGTTGAGTTATTGGAAATGAAATATGAAGGCTTGGAGAATGTTTATTGATTCTTGGATTTCGTTGTCCATGACGTGTCCGTTACTTAACTAAATACAACTATTATATTAACGACTCGGAACACAAAGTTTTTTATAAGTTTCTCTTATAAGTACCTCCTCAGGTACCTCTGAAGAAGCCTTTTAAAGGTGAAAACCGGTTCAGGTTGTAAGGTAAAACTTTGTTTTTACTTATAAAATATGATCAAAATACAATCTTCTTCTTAGATTTGTTTTTCTGTTAACATTGTTTCTGCTAGATATTTCTTCTTGCTCTTTTACTCGATATTGTCTTCAGTTCTTAAAACTTATCTGTATCTTCGATTTCAAGCAAGGTTCTGATTTCTTTCTTTTTGAATAGTGGGATCTGTAGACATTAAAGACTTTTGAGTTTTTCTAATTTCTGATGTAAATATTTCTACGAATCTAGTTGATGTTTCTAGAGTTGAATTTTGTTGTGGCATTTTAATAGGTGTCTTCTCAACCCCAGTTTAGTGTAATAAGGCTAGGTAAATCTTTGAAATATTTGTAGTGTCACCAGGTCATAATGGAACTTCAGCTTGCTGTTGAAAACAAGCAGATTTCAGTAGTTACTTGATAAAGGGTGTTTTAAGAGCAATAATTCTTTCAGAATTGTTTTAATAGCCCAGCATTCTGCAAATAACTATTGCTTCTTTAGACATTCAGCTGATTTGAACTTTTTTTAATCATATTGCAAAAGTTTCATATATAATTGTTTCAAATCACATAAAACCTCTGGAAGTATGAAACACACAAGGACAAGTTGAATTATGTTGTAGGGTTAGGTGGGATAATTGTAAATGGTAGAGAGGTTTTAGTTTTCAGACAATCAGTATTGTCATTACATCATCTGTTATAGTTCCCTTCAAAACTGCAGTGCTTCTAATATAAGGGTACCATATATGCTAATATTTATAACCAAAGTTTTCACGTTAAAATATAAACCCCTTCCCACCATCAACCCCCACCACACATAACCCCTTCCCACCATCAACCCCCACCACACACTCCATTCCGTAACGGTTATTCTGTAATCGACAGTTAGTACTCAACCCACTGAAGAAGAGAAACAACATCTTGAAACGTTTGGGAAGTGACAATAGTAAGTTCATAAGTGAAAGTATATATATATTATTAAATTAATAAGTGAACGAAGAGGATGCAACAACAAGATAATTTTTTTTAAATATACTGTGAAACAGTTTTGTATGACTTTCAAAGTATACTGATTTTTTGACAGAAATTGCACCAAAACAACATAAATGTAAATCTAACAGTCTTTATTAACTTTTTGTGATGTTCTGTAAAGGTTTTTTAAAAGTTTCAAGCTAAACTGCATTTACAATTACCCCAAAAATTGCCCAGTGTGGTAAATCTAAATGTGATTTTGGGGTAATTGTAAATGCTGTTATTCAATACTCTTTTTTGTTTAGTACTATTAAATATCAGAATTTACCAAATCTAGATACTATTATGAGTTCACCACTCTTAAAACATATTCTACGAAAGATAAAATTAATTAAATTATTCAAAAACCTATGTAAAAAGATTTCCAGATATTTGTTAGGCCTATGTTAGTGTAGAACAGATGTGAAAAAAATATTTCTTTCTGCATCTGATAAATAGTCAGGTGTATTGTTATGTTAGTGCTCATCACTAATTCACATAACTGATAAAATTCAACCAATTCATAAATGTGTTTGACTCAGTAAAATATTTTTTGGGAGAAAAAATTGATAAGCTTGACTGAGAAAAAAAAAAAGACTGAGACAAGAAGTTTGTCCACCAACAAAATGTGAATTTTCTACACTATTAGGCCAAGTGTGGAGAGAAGGTATGATTAGTAAAAAAGTCATAGCTGGTTTTAACAACAGGAATTTTTCAAGTCGATGGAAGAAAGTTTTCAGAATCTGCTTTCAGTCCAAAAGAATGCAATGAGTATAAGAAGAGTAGGGCTATTATACGTATTAAATGTTCAGTTCATCTGCAAGCAACTCTACTGATGGGGCACGTCTGCTTCTCAGATAAGTACTCCACTTGATAGGCAGGATTAATGTTAAAATTACTTTGAGAAGCCTGTGAAGGACCAATCATGTTGCAGATGACTTGTAAATAAAAAAAATCCAACATCTTTCAAAAAGAACTAACCTTCCAAATGTTGACATAAAGACCCATGTTCTACGGTTTTCTTACATATTTTATGTCTATCTTTTGAGGAGTTTTTGAGAAAATGTGAACACATAATTTGATCCAGATAGGACACTTATGAAATAATAATACTAGTTGATTCAAAAAATTACAAAACAATATCTTTCTTTTTATGTATACATTGCACTTTTCTAGTATGCAACAATAATTATTAAACTAATTCACCACATTAGCAAATAATTATACTTCTTAAAGTGCAATTAATTAATATATTTTTTTAATATTTAATGTTATTTATCATAATTATTGGCACAGTACATTTGACAGATGAAGTATTGTTACCAACATAGTACAAACTTGGTACCATAATGTATTCCTGTAAACTCATTGGATGGTACAAGGCAAATACCTTTTTATCATAAATCATTTTAACTGAGTTTTTTACAGTTCAGAGACTATGGGGAAAAGAATAGAAAGGAGAACAAAATATCGATATGGAGAACCATACATGACTTCCATGTTCTAAGATTTATATTTAAAATCATATTTGAAATGAAATATTTCCATAGAAACTACATCTTTCTACTTATTGCTTCAGCATTAACCACAGTACTGTGGTCACTAACGTATACCACCTCACGTTTTCGCACTCGATTTTTACTGATGATGGTAGTCGATGCCACTGCCGAAAAGTCTGGTTTTGCAGAAAACATTGGACTACGGCTAAACAGCCCAGGAAGCAATTTTAACAAAAAACTATTTCTTTGTTACCGATAATGTAGTACACATAAAAAATTCTCCCCTCCACCTTCAACTATAAATTTTAATAATAGAAAATTACCCCCACCCCATTCACCTAACCTCTTCATTTATAGATATTTCATCTACGTTTCTACAGTGGATTATTATGAGCTTCTTATCAGGATACTTTATTTATAAAAATTAAGTACTTTACTCTTGTTAAATCATAAAATGTTTCAGGTAAACTACCCCTTTCTCTTAACCGATCTTCTCCAAAATCAATAGACCTACAGTCCTCTACAATTCAGGGATGCATGCAAAAAAATATTTGATTCTGTTTGAATGTGCGGCAGTTATCGTTCGTCATGGAAACATTTCTCTTGTTATAACATAAAATGTTGCAGGTAAACTACCCCTTTCCCTTAACCGATCTTCACCAAAATCAACAGACCTTGAGCTCTCTACAACTCAGGAAAGTGTGCAAAAAATTATTAGATTCTCTTTGAATTTTCGGCAGTTACCATTCGTCATAAAAAATTATCCTTTTTGAAACATAAAACGTTGCTAATAAACTACCCCTTTCCCTTAACCGATCTTCACCAAAAACAATGTGTCTTGAGAACTCTACAATTCAGGGCAGTATGCAAAAAATTATTTGATTATGTTTGAATTTGCGGCTGTTATCGTTTGCCATAGAGAATACCCCTGTTAAAACATAAAACGTTGCAGGTAAACTATCCCTTTCCCTTAACCGATCTTTACCGAAATCAATAGGTCTTGAGAACTCTACAATTCAGCAAAATATTATTTGATTGTGTTTGCATTTGCGGCTGTTATTGTTTGCCATAGAAACAAATTACCCTTGATTAAAAAAAAAAAGTTGCAGGTAAACTACCCCTTTCCCTTAACCGATCTTCACCAAAATAATAGGTCTTGAGTACTCTACAAATCAGGGCTGTATGCAAAAAATTATTTGATTATGTTTGAATTTGCGGCTGTTATTGTTTACCATAGAAACAAATTACCCTTGATTCAAAAAAAAAAAGTTGCAGGTAAACTACCCCTTTCCCTTAACCGATCTTCACCAAAATAATAGGTCTTGAGTACTCTACAAATCAGGGCTGTATGCAAAAAATTATTTGATTCTGTTTGAATTTGCGGCTGTTATCGTTTGCCATAGAAAAAAATCTACAGACACACACACAGACACTTTTCGAAAAATGACTTTTTTTTATGTTTTGAGTGTAGTACAATCAGAACCTGCAATAATCTCGAACACGATTTTTTTTTTGCCATCACCATACTTCCATTTCCTTAAGGAACATGGAAGTAAAATTAGTTTCTGTAGTTACTTATCATTTATGTCTCCCTCTTTCAATACACGCCAGTCACTTGTTTGATGCTCCGCATTGCTGGCTAGCCTAATCAACTCTTGTATGAGTCCTCTTTGGAAGATATATCTTCAATACTTACCTTTTGTTAGACATGTTAATTACTATTTGTATTTGAGTAAATAAATATAAATTGTGCAACCAATTAAAAAAAGTTGAAAAAAAATAAAAACAATTTTAAATAAGAATTTTGTTTCTACACTTTTTCTGTTTTGTTTTGAGTGAGGTCAGTGACCATACCTGTCAGTCACAGCTACAGACACTTTGCCTCATCTTCTTCATGGTTGGATATAAATTTGCTGCTGGCATTTTTTAATGTAACTATTTCAGTTTGGAACACTTTTTTTTAATACTTATTTTACATATTGAAAAGCTTATTACTGTAGCACTGCACCAGCAACGGTGTAGTATGGGTTACTTTATAATTATTGTTGGTATTTGGGTATAATTTAAATTTCAGTTATGAATTTGTATATGCAAAGAAGTTATTTATTTGTTCAGTTCAATTTTCTACTGCACCTATGCTCTGACATTGTGATAGTTGCCATTTTTATACACAATTTGTTACGTTGGTAGATGGAGCTTTATAAACCATTTTGTTTCTTAACCTTGATAGTGATAACCTATAATGTACACATTAAAATTTTCTATTAAGGACAGTGTCAAGTTTGAACACTGAAATAAACAGACTAAAAAAGTTTGGTGATTACTATGATACACAGAAATTATGACTATTATTAGTCAATGACAAACAAAATTATATGAATAAAATATAACAAACAGATTGCATATGCCAAAAATAAAGGGCCAATAGGAAATGCGCACAATGGTGACTAGGTTAGTGAAATAAAATGCTTATTAGATGCATATATTTTTATTCACTTGTATTGCCCTGAGATATTTCCAAAGGAACTTGTTCATGACGTGGCACCCACGATGTGGATGATAATCTTTTCCTGACTGGAGTCTTTCTTACCAGAATAACTCAAGGAAAGCTAAAATTTTATTTAGCACTAAGATTATGTGGTTTCTGGAGTATATTCTGTAAGATGTTTAGTCAGAAAACCTATTATACTGGTTATAAAATATCCTGTGGTTACTTGTACCCATGATTGGTGCAAATGAAAGTTGTACTTGAGTTTTTTTTTCATCAATTCAGTTACTGAGCATGTGTGAAGCAATTATCAACCTCCTAAGAATTAGTTTCTGAATAAACATTCACTTAAAAAAAAATGTGATTCTTTTTGGAATAAAGTGAAATTATTCTCAAGCATTTCTTTTTACTTCATCTTTATTTAAGTACTTTCGGAATACATAAATGAGATACAATTCCTTTATATTTTAAATTATATTTAAATGAGATACAAGCCATCTCATCAATCTGTACATGTTAAAGCATAGTATATATTAAAACATCTTATTTCAAGTTACGTTCAACACTTCCACATACATTTGACAAGTGCAGATATAATGCCAGAGGAGTACTCATCGTCAACAAGTCTGTCTAGTGACCTGTCAACATATTATTCTGTATAACGCTACGTAACTTTTGTGTGCCAGCATCATAGCGTAATTGTTATGTAATTAATTATATAACTGTAAGAAGCCACACTCACACCATATAGAAATAGTTTGGTTTCCATTTAATAAAGTTACTTGATTATGTTAAATAGTTAGTCCCCTTTTGAATGAAACCTGTTTCTTCAATTGACAGTAAGATACAATGTCACCTTCTTACCACTCGGGACTGCTTACTTGTGGCTAGCTAGTGTTTCTCCCAAAATACAATATCTGATGTTTACAATATTTTAACTAAGGAATGAATATGCATTATGATTAATAAGGTTAGTCTTATTAAAATGCTTACAATGTACATAACTGTTTATTAAAAAAATTATATACAGTAACAAAACAGTAATTACATTAATAATACATGAATTATAGATACGTTGCATGAATAATTGTTGGAAAAAACTGAGAATGAACAGAGTTACAGTGGGGTCGAAAGATATATAGGATGGAGGACTACAGAGAGATACAAGACTTTGTCAAATAGGTTTTAAAGAAAGAATTCAAATACAGAAATGAGAAGACTTAAGGGTAAAGAACAAGTGAGAGTTACTATCGCAAACATATCATTGTAGATACAGTACAATCCCATTAAAACACGCCAGCTTATTACAATATCTCTTGTAAGACACGCTTTTTGTCTGGTCCCTACACGTCTTGTATATCGACATTATGAAAAATCCTGTTATCTTTCCAACATGCACTTGAAATTATTTTAAACTCAGAATTTAATGCAAATTCTTTGTTCCATCATTTCTAAAACGTACAGTGTAATGGTACATTCCAATGGAATTTTCACGGGTTAGAGAGAGATGTGAACTGCATATGTGACCTTGGCCTGGGAAGAGATTTGTGCGTAATTATGTATACGCATTCAAGAATCAGTTCGCAAGGTCGAGAAGTATTTCATCAGACAAAACAAAGCCTTGCTTGATGTAGCTGGATAAAACCAGGAACAAAGGAACCTCATTAGACACACAAACAGATAAGTACAAAAGTGGGGAAAATTTTGGCCAAATAAAATATAAAAAAAAGAACATAAAAACAGAAAATATGAAATAAAACAATAGAGAGAGAGAGTGTATTGGTTTCATTTTTATGTTATATTTCATTGATAATTAAATGATCTAATTACAGTACGGTAAAGTTTTTTCTAAGTTTTCATCACATATTGATGGTGATTGCACCACATAGGGTAACAGTTCCACTAGGTTACCTTATAAAAGATGATATCTTTTAAACAAAAACATATTTTTTGTGAAATATTTTATAGTAATAATAGCAATTAATAAACTTTTGTAGGTAATGATGAATATGAGTTAAGTTATTTTAACATGACCCATCTTAACCTAACCTGTGCTCAATGAGTTCGTCTAACGGACTTTGGAATTTTCTGATAAGGGAAAGTTTGATATTTTTAAACTGGTTTCACGGGGACATTGATGCGGCTTCCACCTGTAAAAATGTGGTGGTGACTAGGTTTTTTTTAGGAATCTTCTGAATTAAGGTAAGTGATAGCATCAGGGCCTCCTTCTTATTTGTACAATTACAACAGCTCACCAAGCATGCTAAAATGTGTTGTCAATGTTCACTTGTTAAACACAAACAAGGGTCTAATAACTGACATGTGCATGAGAGAGAGTGGTATGACGTGAGAAAAAAATATGTTGTCAACTGAAAATGTATAGACGTGAAATTAAGAAATTCTCATTACTTTTTTTTGTTCTCATCACTTCGTATGTGACAATGTCGTGTGAACTAATGTGTACACCTTGGTAAGTGGCGAGAAATTCTCTGTGGGAATTTTGTGTATAATACAAAATGTTAGCAAGGGAAGTCAAACTACACAGGATGTTGTAACATAACAAGATTATGCCCATAATCATGTCATAGCCAAGAGCATTACTAATTGAATCGGGAGTTTTTTAATAGAAAGGGTATTGTTGAAATATATTTGAAATAGGTCAGAGCAGATTAATTTGAACTTGGACATTTTATACAAAAAAATTAATGTTACACAATGAATTAATGAAGAAAAACTTAAAAAAATAATGAGAAGCATAATGGTTTAATATAATACACGGAAAACTGAAGCCCAGAAGATAAATATCAAGAAATAATCTGTAGACTAAACTACAAATTTGGTGAGATTGTTCCATCATGTTAAAATATACCTTTGATCAAACATTATTCAATTCAAAGCACAAGAACAGTGAAATGAAATAACAAAAACACTATAAACATCATGATTATTAATTTTATTTGTTCATTGTAATTTTTGTTTATTTTATTAGTTGTTCCTATTAAGGTTGTTTCTTTTGTATGATCCAAAGAACCCCTAACACATATACAACATCACTTTACTAAAACAGATTTATAATTATTATTTTATTTCATATGTATGACTTTAACTGTACATAGACTTTAATTAATTTTTTATTAACCTTGAGAAAGAGTTTTCATGTTATCGAACCTAAAGGAGCTACTAACTGAAGAGAAGGGCATTGTATGTTAGTGAATCTCAATATATGTTAAAGAGGATAATAACTTTATTGAAATTAAGACAAGACAGAATAAAAGAGTTCAAATTTTTTAATTCACATTGTTAGAAAATAATTAATTTAACATAATTTGGCACCAACAACCTGAGGCTACAGGATATAGTTACATTGATGAAGGGTTAGATTAAGATTTAAGACTTATTATAATACTATAAAACAAAAGTAACAATAACTAATAAAAACAGATCTAACAATGTACACAAAATTATATGGAAATTTAATACAAAAACTATTAAAACTATAAACAACTTATACTGCACAAAGTATAAAAACTATAAAACATGCAGAACAATGAATGCATATAAATAAGAATGTGAATAAATGCACATAAAATAAAAATCAGTTAAAAGACAATACTTTCTTAAATAAAATACATGTAGTATTTTTCTAATTATTTTATATATACACTATTTACACAACAATTTTCTAATTAGTTTTCTTGCGTTCCAAGACCTGATGTGTGTGTTAATACCTGCAACAAGTGACAAAAATATGGGAGTATCTTTGTATAACAGAAATAAAAATAACTGCAATAATGCAGTCAATGTATCAAAGTGAAATTTTTCTTGTATGTACCCAACTGGAGAAAGTAGAAAAAAAGTGAGCAGTTTATCACATTTACTTAATAGTACATATTTCTTGGATTTCGTTGTCCATGACGTGTCCGTTACTTAACTAAATATCACTATAGTATTGACGACTTAATGATGAAGCCTTCTGTAGGTGAAGCCGGTTTAGGCTGTAAGGTAAAACTTTTTTACGTTTTTACTTATAAAAAACTTAGTGTTCCGAGTCGTCAATACTATAGTGATATTTTGTACATATTTGTCTTACTGGTTGCCTAAAAGAATACAATAGTACAAGAGAACTGTTAATTTTCAAAAAACCTTAAAATACCTGTTTACTGGTAGTAATAGTTTTGTATCAGGTTGGTACTGAAAGTGCTAAGTCTCATTGAAGACTTTGTACATAAATTTTTCATATTTACTGAGATGAATAATGAAATGGATTTAAATTTTCATATGAAAAAAGAGTTTGGTACTCAATGTAATTTGAGATATAAATTTGATTTCAATATACAAAGTATTATTATTTTTTAAGACTAAGAATTTATATAAGTATGAAGGTCCAGAACTCCATGATAGCTGATAAAATTTCAACAAATCGCAGACCTTCTGTGACAACAAAAAGTTATTTTACATCACATTTTCTTACCAGTTATAACACTGTATATATACTTTCTATATTCATCTGAATTAAAATTCTCATCTGTTGCCTGGCCCAATAAAATTTTTTCTGCATACCAACAAACAAACACACCGCAGCTTGAACTATCATTCTGACGAACGTTGTAACGGGGCGAAAAGGGGTATTATATTTTGTTGTATTTTTATTTTTGTTTTATTCAATTTATACGGTCCCAAAACAACGAGTCACCTACATGAAACGATTGCAGTCAAGCAGAGGTGAAGTTGTGTAAGTAGTCGGGACAATGGAATGCGAGGTCTGGTTTTCAACGCATTACAATTCTAAGAACTTCGTTGCTGTGTGACACACGCAAACGCACAAACACCAGCGGGGCGCACAAATGACGCGGAGACCAAAATGGCTTTTCTGTAAAATCTGTTTCCAATGCTGTCGGGAGACGACGGATATCTTGACGAGATCCCGCCTATTCGTGTGACGTAACCAGTGGCAGTGAGATTTCGTCGACGTCCAACACGTAAATAACACGTGTTGTGTGTGCAGTGACGAGGACTTTAACACCAACAGGCATTGAGTTCCTCTACAGCAAGCCAAATGGTGGGAGAATTTTTGGTAGCGTTCCCCCCAGTCGACTAACAATATCGGCCACGCGTGGTCCAACTAAATTTTCTGCCCGGGCAATATAAAGGTCGGCCGACCATAACAGGAGGTCTGAATAAAAAGTGTAATCAAAGTTATAGAATATGAACCGGTGAACAAGTGTAGTGTACAAAATCGATAGAACAATAACAGTTTTCATCAAAAAGGGAGTAGTGTGGGTGACGCTCCATGCAGTCGACGGAGATGCCACGGTAAACTGTACTGTATACGATATCAAAATTATTATAATCATGTTTAAAAGGGGAGGTAAAGTAATTATATAAAAGGGGGTTTTTCGTGTGAATGAGTGGATGGGCAATCTGGGTCGCTTTATTATAGTCATAAATATATATTAGTATAAGTTACAATGGTAAACTGAAATTTTATGTTATATCTGTTTTAAAAGAAAGAAAGAGCTGCAATAATATGTGAATTAAAGTAGAAGGAGTAGTGAGTGGTGTATTTAAAAGAAAGTAAAAAATGCAATTAAATTAGATTTGTTTCAAATGAAAAGCGAGTTGAGTACGTTATTCAGATAACCTGAAGGTCATACTTGTATGTCGCAGTTTCATGCAACGGACTCTGGACTAAGAGGTAAGGCATAAAAATGAATTAAATTTTAATAATTAAATGTGATAATAAGTGATTACACAACATGTTTAGGACAGTTCACTTGCCAATCCTCAAGTGTTCCCCCCAAGATCTTAACTAACACTTGTCTCCAATTACAGATTGATTTTTCATATACGGGTTTTACAGATTCTGACACCTGGTCATAAAATGACAACTGTTTTTTAAGAACATCAGCTACTAAAAGGACCCAATGATTACTGTCTGGATTTAGGGGTATAATTAATTTTGAATACCCATGCAACTCCATGTGGCACACAGACTCAAGTGCATAATCTAATGGAAATGTTAGAATCATTTGGGATACTGCACTATCTACTGGAAAGATAGGAAATTTGTTACCGGTACATATCTTATTTAAAAAAACATTTATTACATTATCATAGAGCCAACCAGTATGAAAATGTGGATCTGCTGAGGTCAGCATATTCAGTTCATTATTATTTATATATGTATCCGAAGATTTCAAATGAAGAGCACTGATGCTGTATCCGCAAACATTGTAAAGGGTACGGTGTATATCTTGTTCACTGGAAATAGGGTCAGTGAAACTTTTTCCACGTAGTAGCAAAGACTCCTTTATACAATTATACCGAGCAAAGTCTGTATTTTTAGTGTCTGTTTTTATAGGCTTCTTTTCTTTGGCAGTTTGATAAAATCTCTTTTGAGGAGAAATTTTGATGTTTGGTGGAACAAAATCATGTGCCATTGAAGGAGGTTTACCATGTACACAGTTTTGATCATTGTTCAACATTTCACATTTTTGAACTAATAATTGTAAAGTGTTTTACACATATGGCAGTAAAGATTGAGATTTTTATTACATATAATGTTTTTCAATTTATCTGCCAATTGACACACAGACTGAATTAATATGTCTGTATTTGCTGTTGCATTATCTAGGTTAACTGAGTTACTATTTGTAGTTACCAACGTTCCATCTGTAGCTAAATCTGTACAATCAGAACTTATACACGATGGTGAAGTTAGCTTATGGACAAGATAAGAATGAAGCTTGTGTATATGTTTGCACAATGAATTACTGTCAGCACATGAGCATGTATACTGTCACCGGACAAAAGGTTTGCCGCATGACAACTGGCACCAATTGTACACTCTAGTTATTTTGGTGGCTCTAAAAAGGACCGAGTGGCGAGAACGGTGATGTTGGTAGTGCCGCGCTGAGATGTTCGGCGGCTGCGCCCGCTGTTCGTGGCGTACTGCAGTCCTCCTCTTTCGGCACCGGTTGTAGAGTAGGCTGCCGGCCCAGCGAAATCCATCGCTGGCGCGGAACTGGAGGGCGAAGACGCAAGAACGCCGGTTCTATTCTTCGGGCGTTCCTTCCGGCTGACTCTGCGCCGATGTCATCCGAGAGAGGAGAGGAGATGAAGTGCGTCCGATAGCGTGGCGATGAAGAGTGTGCAAAATTTTCTGCCGGCCCGGGTTTTATTAACTAACCGGGATTGCTGATTGGCTAGCTCCGAACATGTAGTTGGTCACATCTCGGTGGCTGCTGATGCCGGATTGGCTCGCTGTGTCCACCGCTGGTACCGGAGAGCAGATGTTCGCATACCGCTGCTGTCACAATACATGTGTGAACACAAGCTGAAACATGTATAGGGTAAGGTGGTCCACAGTGAGACACCAATTATTAAAAAAATGTTTAAATATTTATTTTCAATGTTATAGTTTAAAAACTTACATAGGATGTTACACACATGTATTGACTACAATAGCAAAACAATATTATTGATATCTCTTTAAATGCAAATCAGAAAAAAACAATTTTTCTTATATAGTCATTTTGTCTCTTATTGTGCCCCATAGTGGTCTACAATGAGGCAGCGACTGGTCCACACTGAGACAACCTACTTTACATTAATATTTCCAAATTTTACTTCAAAACTTAAATAACTGTTCTGCCTTTTTGTTGCACCAAACTTATTTGGTTCAGGTAAAATCATTTTAACATCAGCAACACTAACAGATGACATATCTGGAATCTCCGGAAAAATAAATTTGTTTGAATTTTTCACTCTTCTCATAAATGAAACTTCTATGTCACCAAACCTATCTTTTGCTTTTGTAACTACACTGACATAATACATTAATTTTGTTTTCCCATGAAATTCAATCAATACATAATCTCCAAGAGATGGTTCCTTCATAAGTGGACTGAATTCCATGACGTCTTCCTCATGATCTGATGATGATGATGATGAAAGGCAGGAGAAATCTCTCTTACCTTCATTTTGAGAATCAAGGGAACTGTCAAATAACCTTCTTTTGCTACTCTTCCCTTCATTAATTGCTTGTTTTGTTGTCTGTTAATTTGTTTTTCGCTGGAGTGTCTGTAATAATCATACACCTACCTTTCTTTCTCCTGTTTGTTTTTCGAGGCTCAGCCTTTGGTAGCCCACGAAATGCGTAAGGGCTGATGACTTTCTGTCCGTCTCTCTCAGAATTCTCATTACAGTCCTTATCAATTTCCAATGGAAGCTCTAATGAAATTCTAGTTAACTGAGAATTTTTGTTGTCATCAGCCTGTGAAGATTCTGTTCTAGAATTTTCACCATTTGTTTCGGTTTGTAGAGTTTCTTCGCAGGGTCTATCTGTTACACTGCTAGGAAGATAGTCATCATCTGTAAAGACATTTTTATCATATGGGAATATTCCTGTCTTCCTAAACCCTGACCCAATGTTTGATTTTGTCATTGATCGCTGAAAAGCAACATTAACACACCCAGCAATGTCATATATCGTGAAAGGGGTTCCTGGGTGGTTTACGAGCCAGGAACTGACAGCTGAATTATAATGCGACTTAAAAGAGAAATATACACCTACATCTAAGGGCTGTAACTTATGCGAACAGTGTGGTGGAAAAGTGAGAATAGTTACACTATTTTCTTTCGCAAGATCCAAACATTCTATGGAAAGATGACTTTCGTGGTTGTCAAGCAGCAGTAGTGTCGGATTTTCTTTAGACGAACAGGTATGTTTGATGAAATCTTTCATTACATCAACAAACAGATCTGCATTCATCCAACCAGAAGGTGTTGCGAGACCTAGTTTACCAGAAGGGCCATCCCGTATCATATGAGACTTAAAATGAGTTCGAGGAAATACCATTGCCGGTGGTAGAGTATTGCCTAATGCATTAATAAAACAACAAGTTGTTACTAAAGACCCCTTTTCACCGCTGGTTGCCTGGGCTACAGATTTTACACCTTTCCCTGCTATGACCTTTCTGAGTTTTTGTACAGTTGTTGTGCCTGTTTCATCTAAGTTCCATAAACGAGAACCATCTGAAAAGGAAGGGTTTCTTTCTAAGACCTCTTTCAATTTGTCCATGAATGTTTCAACATTATGTCTATTGAAAGAAGACGACCTAGCAATGCTACAAGCTTCAGGATGTCTTATGCTAAGAAAAGAATGTCTTTTCATAAAATTATGGAGCCATTCTAATCCGGCCATTTTTTCATTTTCCCACTGTTCTGGAATAATAACATTATTCTTTACAGCTGTCTCATATGCCAGTCGGCGAGAATCTTTTGTAGTCAGTGGATAATTCATTTTGGAACACGTGAGAATATAATCAGCTAAGACGGTCTCTTGCTCATCTGACATAACCCTCCGGCAGGCATAATTTGGTGTCATTCTAACTTCTCTATCAGGTTCAGCTAATTGTTTTTGAACATACCTGAAGGAAAACAACAAGGTGGCAATTAAGATCTGTGGTGAGAATTTCTATGAACATTATTCAAGTAGTGATAATACAGAAATTAAAAGGAAATAACCAGTTTCTAACCAAGCTGATATGAAAATAAGCCCAATATATCTTCTTACCTTGCTAATGTTTGAAAGGAAAGATTTTTCTGAACAGCAGCTTGGCGAATACTATAGCCTTCCTTAATAACAAGTTCAACTGCTTTCATCATGCTTTCATGAGAAAAAGATCCCATGTTTGTTTTCCTTTTACGATTTCTAGCCATCTTAAAACAAAAAAACAAAAAATTAGCCCATGGCATAACCAAATAAAACATATTGTGTGCCTTATAACCTGTACAATATCAGTTTTTAGAGTTAAAATACCACAAACAACATGTCTCACAGTACCCCACCTATTAATGTCTCACTGTGACCCACGTGCACTTAATCACAAAAGTTATTTGTCATAACCTTAATTACCTGTGCATTTGAAAGTGAATCACTTCATTTTAATTCTCATTCACAGCAAAATACAATATAATATAAATAATATATTTCATATTTAAATTTAAAATGCCAAAGACATCAAAACGTGAATAGATTATTTTACTTTACTCACCTCAAAACACTCAGCTTCAGATTTTCTGTACAAATAAAAAGGAAGCCATCCACAAACACGATAGCCAACACTATTTTTGAATCCTAAATTTCCCACCTTAGCAACACTTATGGCGGGCAATTCAAATTTGAAAAAAATTGAATGTCTCAGTGTGGACCATGTCTCAGTGTGGACCACCATACCCTATTCATTACATTTTATAAAACATAATTCTGGCATATAACATTTCCTAGCTAAACAATGGACTTTATAAAGGACTCTTGAGTCCGACTGACTCCTGACTTGCCAAACACTACAATTTCCAGTTTCAATTATATCAGAATCTGTTATTTGTATGCCTATTTTATGCCTTTTGTTAGCTGCATTGGTATATCCTAATGGGGGCATCTGGGTCAATCTTTTATATTTCAACGCTAAGTGTATAGTTTTATTAACTCTGAAAATGATGTTAATCAAGTCATATAATCGCCTATTTACATTTCTTTGGAGGTATTGAGTTTTAATTTTATTAAATGATTCTAAAAATATGTTTGTGTCGGTATATCCATGTGAAAAATTTCTGAAACACATTGCCCACTTCTCTTTTTTACACACATAAATTTCTTTAAAATAATCTAAAAAGCGACTAGCGGACTCGGAGTATTTATTAAAAAAGGCTTCTAACATTTTATTAAAATTATTCATATTTTTTTCATGAGTTAAAATTAATAAAGAATCTAAAATTTCTGATGTCAGAGACTTGGATTTCACTTTGGTTTTAAGATTTTTCAACCAGTTCCGTTTCACATGCCACAAACAAAGAAGATGTCTCACATTTTTCCCAAATGCAGTTTCAACCGCATTGGCAATGGCTTCATCACCATCCGTCATGACACAGTTTACTTCCATATTTGGAAACTTGTCAACAACAATTTTTAAGACACACGCCAGAGTCATTTCATCTAAATAATTTATTATAAAATGAGCAACAGGGAACCCAACACCATATTCATCAGGAACAAGTAAATTTAATAAGTAAAATTTATACTGGTTTGTATTATAAGTTGCGTCTATACACAGTATTCTACAGCAACCAGCAACCATTTCTGCTGCTTGATACTTTGTTTGAATGCCTACAACAAAAAGTTCAGAACTGTGTGGTAAATTATTTAAACTGGAGGGCCCAATTATGGTACCCATTCCTTGAGGTTTATATGCTAATAGTGGGTTGTAACTTTCATTATTTAATAAGTTAATTAAGATATTTACAGATTCTGCATCATTTTTATTAAGTCGTTTTTTCATCTCCAGTTGATACCTCATTTTAATTATCTGAGATGTTGTTATATAATGTTCTTTTACTGCAGATGTGTTATTATCGTCACCAATGAAAGGCTGTAAATGTTCCTGAATAACATGTTGTAACAGGACAAAAGCCTGTTTTCATATTTATGGTACAAAAGGTATTATTTTATTGTATTTTGCACACATGTAAATGGGTAGGGCAATTTTCCCTGTGTTTAACGAAAACAACGCAGTTACATCGGTGTGGGACGATTCCAAGGTCAAGCCTACGTGACCGGCGACACACAGCATTATATAATTGTCATTGGCCAACAATACGAAACGTCATTAAAAAACATACAGGACGTAACAACAATGATGCATAATCAGGGCGTTTCCTATTTTGATACACCAGACAATGACGTCAATGCGCACACACTTACGCAAAATGTACATAGCATCCACTCTCAGTCTGTTGAATACCATCATAGAGTGAAGATGCTATCAATGTTGCTGGCAAAAGGTCAGCCAGATAAAATGTGTTAAAATCAGTGACAGAAATGTAATTAACAAGAGTTAGTGCTTCACAATTATCATTTAGTTAACAATGTAAAGTCAGTGACAGAAACACCCAGCAAATACGGAAACTACGCCGCACGTCTGGCCGGACGATGATGACCGTTCAATGTGGATAGCACGAAGTAGCAGGAAAGTCAAAATTGCATTCAAAATTTCTTTTAAATAATTGAGCTCAAAATTAATAATACCTAAAACAAAAATGTATCTTGAATAATATTGTGATGAGAGGGAGAGAGTGAGAGAGAGGAAGAGTGTATCAAGCAATGCCGGTAACAAAACTGAGGCATTGGTTTGAGTTAAAGATTATAGCAGTATAAATCAAATGGAAACACTTAAGTATGTTAATAGCTGCAAAGTAATAAAATTATCTATTTAATCAAACAATATAACGAAGTATTTAAAGTCATGACTAATGAATATAATAGTAAGAATATGACTGCCATTTTGTCTTGGTCATGATGAGGCAGCCATTGTAATGTATGACGATTTAATTTTGCAAATTCGAAATAATAAAAAATAAGTTGATTTACTACCATATTGATATTGATAACTTCATTTCAATCACCAAACTGTCTCTATTTACACTTAATACGAACTCTGGACCCAACAAGAAACAAAGATAGTGATGATGACATGTGCTCTAATAATTATGGTAAGTACCATAATTATTGTAAGATTCACGTAATAAATAAATACACAAAAATAAGTATACAATTTGTATATTTTATACATATTTTGCACACCTTGCTCTAAAAAGTGATTTACAGAAGACTTTGTGGTGTTATCCCATCGATAGAATTTCACAAATTTAAAATTAAGCTCATGGTTATGTATGTCACATGGATTCCAGTATCATCTTCTTTGACGTACATTCTGGCCAGACAGTTTGTATTCGGCATACTACCAAATGTCCTTTTTCTATTAGTTTATTTATTTTTGTTTCGGGTCTACAAAAATTATTAAATTTGCAAATATAATAGGAAAATTTAGAGCCACTCACTGCATGGGCTGAACCCGTTTTTTTGACCACTGCAATGTGGTTGTCTTTACAAACAGCTTCCTTCCATGTGAGAAATGCTGTCACATCCTTAAAAACAAATTCCTCCTTTGGAATAATTTGGCCATGCTCTTTCTTCAAATGTTCTATGAGATGGAAATATGTTCTAAATTTCAATGTACAATCTGAATGGGAACACGATAGCGATAAACCAGACGAATCACAATGTTTTTTATGTTTCGAGAAGCTGAATCTATTACTGTATTGAACATTGCAATCAGAACATACCCTTGGGTATGTTATTTTAAGACACGAGACAGCTGTTTGTTTTGCACATGATGATATTAAATTATCTACTTTACGAGAATCACCATATTCAAGGGAACTGTATAATGTAGATAAACTTTCCTCAGCAGACCCACCATTTGTAAACAAATATGTGAGGTGTGATTTATGGTTTAGATTGTGTGATGGTGTTACATATGAAAAAGATTTACGTATCTGTGATGTGTGTGAAACTGACGGTGATGTTACTGCTTTTGTGAATGATGGCCTTGTAATCATACTGTGTGATGTGTATGTATGTATATCTGCTCTATTTGATGCCCCTGTGACTCTGGTATGTGATGTGGAAGGGTAAGCGTGTGCCCTATTTGATGTCCCTGGCTGTGTGGTGTGTATACATGATGTGGAACCGTGTGCGTGTGCCCTATTTGAAGTCCCTGGCTGTGTGCTGTATATACGTGATGTGGAAGGGTATGCATGTGCCCTATTTGATGTCCCTGGTTGTGTAGCGTGTATACGTGATGTGGAAGGGTATGCGTGTGCCCTATTTGATGTCCCTGGCTGTGTGCTGTGTATATGTGATGTGGAAGGGTATGCGTGTGCCCTATTTGATGTCCCAGGCTGTGCGCTGTGTATACGTGATGTGGAAAGGGTATGTGTGTGCCCTATTTGATGTCCCTGGCTGTGTGGTGTGTATATATGATATTGAAGTGTGTGCATGTGCCCTATTTGAAGTCCCTGGCTGTGTGCTGTATATACGTGATGTGGAAGGGTATGCATGTGCCCTATTTGATGTCCCTGGCTGTGTGCTGTGTATACGTGATGTAGAAGGGTTGCGTTTGCCCTATTTGATGTCCCTGGCTGTGTGCTGTGTATACGTAATGTGGAAGGGTATGCGTGTGCCCTATTTGATGTCCCTGGCAGTGTGCTGTGTATATATGATGTGGAAGTGTGTGCATGTGCCCTATTTGATGTCCCTGGCTGTGTGGAGTGTGTATGTGACCTAACAGCTTGTGCATATGATGTCCTTGTGTCTCTGGTATCTGATGTGGATGTCTGTGCGTGTTTCCCAACTGGATATGGAAATGATGTTCTGTTATGTGTGTCTGTAGTGCATGTCTGGTCTCTGTAGAAATTGGATAAAATTTTAGACCTATTTCTTGTACAGACATGAAAAACATTACCCATTAAACATTGAATCCCTCGCTGTGTGATGTGTAAGCCATCCCTGGACAGTAACTCCATAAACGGATCACTTGAATGTAACATAAAAGACTTCCAGTTGTCTATGAATAGTCCTCCATATCTACGAACACAAAAAAGTGGAATCACTGTGGCAGTCACAAAAAAGTAAAAATGCATTGCATTACTTAATTAAAACATACTATGAGGGAATAAAATGCCAAAGTCATGAAAGTCAAGAGACATATTGAGCATAAAGAAGAAGTAAAATATTTATTTGCCAATAAACAGAAGTCTTTTTAAAACTATATTATCAAGAAAATTCAAAAAGTATTACTGTACGAATATTAACTGTAATTTTATAAGAGTTATCAGATTTTTATGATCAGAATTTGGAATTTAATAAATGATTTCTAAAACTTATTTTATTTTGAGAACAAAATTCGTAACAGCAATGATGTGGATGCCCCATTAACACATCAAGTCTCTGCATTATCAAAAGAAACACATATAAAGTTTTACCTGGTAGCCAAGCCTTGTATCAGCAGATTCAGCTTCTCTGTCTTTTCATTTATTATCTTTATTCTGTTCATTTCAGCATCTAAATATGGCCTATACCTATTTTTACTGCGAAACAATACACTTGACAAATGGAGTTGCACATGCTGGTTGCCTTTTAGAATTTCTTGGATAAGAGATTCATAATGTTGGATTATTTGATCTGGATGCTGACCTGTTAAAAAGTTTTAAGAATTATAAAAATAAACGGGTATAGTACCTATCGATAAAATATTGGAAAATAATGTGCATAACACCAAAGTAATCTTACAAATCTTTTTGATCAACCATAATCGTATAAAGTAGAGCACTAATAACTGAAATATTTTATTTACAAAATTCTATGTAACTTACCACAAATCAAATTATTTGTGCCCAAATGGATTACTACGTGATAAAAGAACTTGGTTGCTTCAACCATTGTTTGGACACTTCTACAACACGTATTCCTGACACCGAAAACACTGTGACTTCAAAATCATTCTGGCACTGAGTAGTCAGATGTGCATATTTTACCTGGGAGTCACCAATCATGAGGAGGCCTGGACGCACCATTGTGACTGCAAATGAAGAATACTTTATTAAAACAAACACATATATTTACATCTGCCAATGGAAATTTAACCTTGCTTTTGTTTGATATTCCTCTTTCTTAGGCTTCAGAATACTCGATTTTAACTTACTTTTATTATGCAACAGCACTTTGGGTAATTATCGACTTTCTGGGCCGCGCTGGTATTGGCGTGACATTTTTTTTTCTATTCTTCTATACTATATAAACACGAGAAAAATAATCTTAAACGGCGGTCGAACCTATTTACGGAGAAAAAAATTAAATAATTACTCACATAAGAACGCATGCAACAGCGGTACAGGACGGCCATTTTTCAAACATTTACAAGTGAGTTGGATGAAAAGCGAGTTGAGCCGATACCTGCCAGTTAGGTTCGGAGGGGTGGCCCGAAGGGCCGCGGATATAGTTCATTGTTTCATATAATTCTTGCAAAAATTAAGGCGAACCATTTTTCAAACATTTACTGTGCATTTGTGCGCCGTCGCTCAGTTAACATGGCGGCCATTCACTTTACATGTTCTTATGGGAGTAATTATTTTATTTTTTTCTCCGTAAATAGGTTTGACTGCCGTTTAAGATTATTTTTCTCGTGTCTATATAACATAGAAGAATAGAAAAAAAAATGTCACGCCAATACCAGTGCGGCCCGGAAAGTCGATAATTACCCAATTACCGCACTTTGTTTTGACCTGCATTACATAATATCTGAGAAGTCAAGAAAACTCACAAACACCAAAAGAAATTGCGGCTCCATGTGAAAAAATGGGTATTCATGTTTCATCTCCTTAATACTCATGAAACTTTTTAAACTAAATTTTAGTATCTTAAACATAAAATAATTTCACAGTTTACTCAAAATAACTGTAATTGGCACAAACCTAGAACAAAGAATAATAAACCTAAACGAACACGTGGTTTCAAAGCAGATCAAGCCCCAAAATGCATGAAGCTTTTATTTTAAAATTAATTTTTAATCTTTTAAACATTACATACTTCTACACTTTACTCAGTCCTTGAAAATTTTTGGAAATGTCACAGAATTAATCTAGAACAATGAATAATTAACCGTAACAAAATCAAGTGGTTTCAAACCCGATAGCACAAATGAAATGCATCCCAAAATTCATGAAACTTTTATACTAAATTGGAGTTTTTTTTTAACATAGAAAACTTTTACCGTTCACTCAAAATCATTGTAAATGGCACAAACATAGAACAAAGAATAAATAACTTAAACGAACACGTGGTTTCAAACCCGATCATGCCCCAAACTTCATGAAGCTTTTGTTTTACATTACGTTTTGATCTTTTTTAAACATAAAATACTTCTAAACTTTACTCAGTACCTGAAAACTGTTGGAAATGTCACAGGATTAATCTAGAACAATGAATTTTAACCTTAACAAAAAACGCGTGGTTTCAATCACGACAGCACAATTACATCCTAAAATTCATGAAACTTTTACTTTAAACAAAATGGGGAGGTTTAACATAAAAGACTTACAGTTTACTCAAAACCATTGTAAATTAAATAAACAAAAATAAAACCGAAAGGCGTAGTCAAGGTCCGCGCCATAGATTTTCCGTGAAAACGTCGGGATAAAATCATAACAAGTGTTTCGTATTAATATGTAATTTAATTATCAATCTCTTTAATACAATGGTTATACAGAGTAGTATGGTTACAGAATAGATAAATCATAAGTTTATTGCATGTAGCAAGGGTCTGTGGTAGCTAAAGTAACACACGTACACCTCACACTGTATCGAATTCAAGTGTCTAGTGAAAGTCATATCGATGTTGGTGTTGCCGAGTGTTGTAGGGGCAGGAATCGTCACGGGCATCATACCAAATTGCGCGAGCATGAAGTCATTCTGCACTGTCTTATCGCTGTCGGCGTTAATATTAAAGTCTCCTGTGAGAATGAGGGGTACATGCGTCAAGTCTTCCAATGTCGGTATAATATTATGAATACTGACCGAGTATCGAGACAGCGACGAAAGGGTTAGCATCTGTATATCTTGTATTCGCGTGCCAGGGTGAACGTAGATCGATGCAAGCAGGAATTTCAGTTCTCCGCCCAGGGTCACGTTGATCATGCAGATATCGCCGACATGTGGCTCTATCAGCGAGTGCTGACCTGGCACATCTATGCACGATTGGACTGTCGGTCACAGATTCGGCATTTCTATAGATAGCAACGCCACCAGCAGATCGTTTGCCACCACCGCGCTGATTGACCGATGTGCTGTCGCCAACCAGGAATTCGAAGCCTAAAATCGGCACAGCGTTGCATTTATCATCCATCCAGGTCTCCGAGAGCGCGAGATAGTCCGAATGGCGCATTATTTGGTCCGTAGCTATATCTGTCGAATGAGCGACTAAACTCTGACAGTTGTGAGCGGCCACTATTATACGTACACGTGCGTCACTCACCTCACAATTGTTGCTCGGCGACGCACCGAGAAATCTGCGCAGCTGTAAAGTTATTGTTGGCAGACGATGTCGATCTAAACGAGTATATTCTTGTCGAATTTCGCGAGATATTTGCCGTCCTCCTTTAAGCCATGATAGAACCGATGATCGCCACGCTTGTTCAGTAAGTATAACCCTTCTATTGAGGTAACACGACTCAGCGCTACGTACATTAGTTGAGTTTCTTGCTTTGAATCGTACTCTACCACTACTTGATCAAATGTCGAACCTTGAGATTTATGAATAGTGAGAGCACAGGCTGGAGAAACTGGAAACTGCGTTCGCTTACACTTCGGTTTGCCGCGCCCAATAGATATGTTTGCGGTGCGTTTTTCAATGGGAGTCCAGCAGAGCTGTAGCACATCGAGCCTTGATTGCACGTACGGTTTCGCTTTCAGACGCGCCAGTCGTCCTATATTTTTGTTATCGAATTCGAACCAGAGCCGACCTATTCCTTGCTGTGCAGCACTGTCGTCTCTCTGCACGCTGGTGCCCTCACTTAAGTCCTGTTCTATGTACCGAAGTATTCCGATGGCGCCGTTTACTAGTCCATCTTCAACGTTTAGATTGATTGTAATCATGTAAGGATGACCAACCCCTAATCGCAGCACATACGGCATACCTCCACTCGCCGTCGTGTTCATCTTGTGCATAGCGAGGCGTGCGTTGGACAATTCCGTGGTATTGCGGTAGCCGCTGTACACATCCACAGCCGTACTCTCGATATCCGTCTGTATAGCCTGACTGTTGAACGCGTCCACAGATGAATTTCTGTGGAACAGCCTTACGACGCCCGTTAAGTTGGCATCGCACCACTCAGCCGTTTGGAATCGACCCTCAATAACGGCCCTTTCTTCAGCAGTTAGACGCACGCCATCGCCGATTTTTGTGAGTATTCCGGAAAACACTATGTCTGCCTGCCGCATAACTTGATCAAGGCCGAAGAACTCAAGCGACTGCCACAAACAGGGTCCGCCTATCGTGTTACGGCTGGACTTGAAGATAGGTGTTGCACACACGGGCGGTAGCTGACGCAGATCACCGCACAGTATTATATCGAGCCCACCGAAACTCATGTCATGTACGCCCGTGATTTGTTTCAGGCGGTTGTCTATTTTATGAAAGATGCTACTGGTGATCATGCTAACCTCATCGATAATGATACTACGCACACCGTTAAACATCCCTCGATACACTTGTTCGACCTCATGAGCCATGGGTTTGTCAGGTTGATTGTTGCTCATCGCTGCGATTTTAAAGGCTGAATGGACGGTGATACCGTCGAGGTTTACAGCCGCCTTCCCAGTGCTGGCACATACCACGTACGCGTTGCGCATGGAGTTATGGTGTTGAGTGAAGCGGTTGTATGTTTTCATGAGCAAACGTAGCACATACGTCTTGCCACTGCCAGCGGGCCCAGTGAAGAAGATCTGTATTGGTTGTCTATCCTGGGTTACATGAAGTCGATGTATGACTTCGAGCTACAGTTCGCGCTGTGCATCGTTCGTCAATCGCATGCGCTCGCAGTATTCCTGTTTGCTGAGTACTCCCGTTCTCCGCCCGACTACAGACAGTCCATGTAGCGGCTCCAGTACGTCGATATCATCGGTGTTGTCGTTAACGTCCATCAGTTGAACCAAGTCGTTTTGTTCTTCCGTCGGCAGTTCGGCTTCTTCAATTTCGAACGTGCACAGCTCTCGCAACTCATTCATTAGTTTGTCGATGTCAATGTTGGCCTCGTATTCCCGACGCTTTTCCATGATTTCCTTCTCGCGTTGCTCGTATGTCTCTAGATAGCGATCACGATCCAACACATCGACAGACTCAATTCTGAACGGCACATAAAGCGTTACTAATTCACGCTTATAATTATGCATGTCTTCTATATCGTAGCAACGGCTGCGCACGACTCGTGAGCGAGCGCGTTGCATATATTCCGTTGCGTCGTCGAACTCCGCCTCCAATGCATTCTCACAGTCAACATCAGCCGCTTCGTCATCGTCGTCCTCCTCTTCTTAGGCGTGTACTTGGCCACGAAGTCGATCAGACATAGTGATTCCATGTGCTCGGGTCGCTCCTCATACTTCTGTATGATGTTCTTGGTCCACACGTCTGTGGAGTCTTGATCGATGCCCTCTCGATCGAGTTGAGCGTGTCGTTTGCGAGACTTGTGGCGCTCATGTGGCCACACGGTGGGTATGTAAACGACTTCGCGGCTACTCTCACTCATATGTTGGTTAAGCAGATACCAGGCAGCCTCCTGAGACGACATCTCAACTGAGTTGAGCAGCTTGAGGCAAACGCTCTTCAACAGCTCCTGTTCACTTAATTCGGGTCGATCCTCCGTAAGCTGAAGCAGTTGTCTGTGTAGATCGCTGATGCCCCTCACCGATTTGTTTACATACTCGACAACGTACGCTGCGCAACTGTACTCTTCGAGTATAAACTGAATGTCCATGTTTGATACGAGCACATCAGAGATAAAAGGATTAAAGGTGTTGGTCATAATTTGTGTCATGTCTCGTTTAAAGATGAGCGTTGGCCTGCGCAAGCTAGCTCTGATGATATCCAGATATGCGCCCATATTCAACTTGTTGTCGATCAAGAACTGACCGAGAGAGTCGTACACTTGTGTCTCCAGCTTCTGGCGCAACTTCTTGGCGCGAGTCTGCAGAGCCGAACGACGGCTGTCACTCGATGCCATGGGAAGCAGCACACGCGTCGTATCCATGGGCCAATATGGTATGTTAAAACGGCACGATGTTTCGCCACGTTTGGTGCAGGTAAATGTGTGCCGATGAGTCTGTAGAGTGTAGTTGTTTGGCTCCGACATGTCTTCCTTCGCTACGCTAAACAGATCGGTAACGAGTTGTACAGTAAGCGGCATGTTTTCACTTATTGACTCGTGTGGATCGTTCTCTAGCCAGAGTAGAATGTGAGCGTGCGGGCTGCCGCGATGTTGAAATTCTATGCGGAGGAAATGATCGAGCACACGGTAGCGGCCGAAGGGGTTTCGTGACGCGACGGTCGTTTGTAGTAGCTGCATCACAACACCAACGAGCTTATGGAAGTAGATACAACACGTCACAGGATCTTCGTTCACTAACTCGCATCTTGTAGATCGACTCCTGCGAAGACGTCTGCTACGGCAGGATTATCGCCGTCATGTTTTGGATTTAGTCGATTCAATATCTCGAGCAACTTCGGCCAGCGTATTTCGTTGGCGTTCATCGTAAGAAACACAGTCGGCTTACCGAGTTGTCGTAGCATGGCGAAGAGATCCTTCTTACAATTCAACCAATATTGGACGCTGTTCGGTATGGTTTTGAGAAAGGCCAGATTTCTCTCTGTACACGATTCGAGATATTGTTTGTCCTCTATCATGCGACGTGTGACGTTTTCTGTATTACTAACGCTTTTGAACGAGGAGTATATGCCTTGTGTGACTCGCAATCGTAGTATCTTCATCGCCATGTAGAGGATGTGATCGGGTGTCACACCTCGACGGCGCACCTCGCTGTTAGCTATTTTGTATGGTGTGACAGGTACGTTTGGCTTGAAGGAACGCGCCACACCATAGTAAATGGATGGAAATGACAGCTCCTCTGCATGCACATCGTAGATTATATTCAGCGGTACACTATGCTGCCCTGGTGCTATGTTGAGACACATATCCTCGTTCCATAGAAGCGTTCTCTGTCTGGCTAGTAAACACTCAGACTCGACTACGTTATTGAGCGTCTCTAAAGGAGCATCACTGTTTGCCGGCGCCTGCTCATTGAGCTCTTTCAAAGCCGTCCAGTTGATTGTGATGTTGTAATGTCGATAGAGCGGGGTTTTAATTAAGTATTGTAACCATTTCTTCACAACACCCTTACGAACCACCCCGCTGAGATATGACGACTTGTGTGTAAGCCGCTTCTTTATATTCACGTTAATTGAGTAATCATCGTCCAGGTGGCGAGGCAACTGTCGGACCGTCTCGTCTACATCAATGGGTACGTTGATGACTTGACCTACGATTCCCAATGCACCTTCATGCCGCAAGCGCCTCAGTTGCATAAATGGCAATCTGGGCGAAATCAGCCTAGTAGTGACGGTGTCTAACGGTGGTAGGTTATTTGGTCTCGGTGGGTACAAGAAGCCATTTGATCTACTTAGTATGGGCAACCGCCCGCTATCGAGACTCTTAGTACAATTGCTACATGTTCCAAATTCCGAGATCGTATCATCAGGGAATGCTTCTTCCAGTACAGTGCGATGTTTAGCCTTAACTTTCTTCAAATCGCGTTGAAACCATAAGCGATCGCACACACTGCACGCATAGCCAAACTCGTTTGCGTTGAAAGTCTTGGCGAAATGAGCACGTGCCGTTCTCCAACGATTATCCATTTGAGGATCTCTGGTGGTTGTTCAGTAACATCACAGTCTACCGTAGCACCCGCCATCGACGCACGCGCATTGATGCCCGACGTTGACAACACGACGATATTTGGTGATCCCAATACATACTCGTCTGCGCTGTCACGTTGCCATTGATCTCTATATTATCACTGTTTTCTGTATTGCCTTCCAACGACGTCTGCACATGATCTGTGGACGTTTGGACTGTCGGTGGCCGCTGTACGCCCGATGGGCCACCTACGTTATTGCTTTGCGCCGTTTTTTCATTTTCTTTTCGATGCTGCCGTAGCTCTCGCATTTGCTCGGCACTGGACTTTTTAGGTTTTTTAAATTCCTTTTGATGCGAGCTTTCCTCTGATTTGCGTTTTCTATAATTCCGGTCATATTTACAACTCATATGAGACGACATCTTTAATTTTTTTGCAATTTTCAATTTAATACCGATTTTTACATATATTTCGGCGAATATTTTTATTGTTTCACTTTGAGTCCTAGTTGTACTTCTCAAGCTCTTTACAATGACACCCGAATCAACGTCCTAGCTAAACGCGTTCTCACGCTACACTAATTTATAATTTTACACAACGCTAATTCACAACAATCACGCGCAGGCGCCTACACTAGCCCGATGACGTCACAGGCAAAACAAACACTGCACAACAAACACGTACAGACATGCTCTATCCATTGTGACCTCAACCGTTGTTATCGCATTATTAGTCTCGTAGTTATTAGCGATTGAAATCTGACGGTATTTTGTAACACAAGAAAGTTTGACCGGCTATCACTGTGCTTAACGAGCGAATAGACGTTTTCACGTCAAAAATGGGGAGGTTTAACATAAAAGACTTACAGTTTACTCAAAACCATTGTAAATTAAATAAACAAAAAAAAAACATTAACCTACACGAACACGTGGTTCCAAAGCCGATACCCATTTAGTATTTCTATTTTATTTCTAAACAAACACATATAATAATAATACTCACAAAATTCCTGAAAAATTATGTAAAAGAGATACCTGTATAAAATTAACAATATAATTTAAATCCGTTGAAACACCTTTCCAAATTGATGCACACGTGCACACGAATTCCACCGTAACTTAGACTAGACTAATTTTTAGGGTAACACAGAAATAGCAACATCCGGTAGCAAGTTCATTTGTTTACCACGTGTGGTCTGTTTAAGCGCTAGTTGTCGGTTGTCCTGGTTGTCCATCACTGCAATAAGAAACAACGAGCCCACACCATGGCGGAATTTGGTGCTTCAATTGTGTAAGCCGTTTTGGTGGGACTGCAGCCATGTGTTGAGGGCTCAGGCTCGGTAAAGAAGAGCTACCGTGCTCGTGCAGTCATAAAATTTAACAATACCTTGAAAATTCAAACATGGCGTTTATCGTATATTGTCAAGTTTAATTCTTCGTTAGTATCCGTCAAGTTAGGATTCGGTTGTCCATGACGTGTCCGAGTATTAATAATAATAATTTGTGTACATTTTTCCGTGTCAGGAAAGTGGTTACACATCATTATATGAACATTGCTGTAATTATGACATTTCTATTATATTGAAGTGAAATATTTTTTTTCTATTCTTCTATGTTATATAAACACGCGAAAAATAATTTTAAACGGCGGTCGAAGCTATTTACGAGGAAAAAAAATAAAATAATTACTCCCATACGCACGCATGGAAAGGTGAACGAGCGCCATATTACCGCCAACATACTACTGCATTAGCCTTCGGCTTCTCCGGTTATTAAACTATACATACCCCAAATAAAAACCATGTCGCAGCATGGAAATAGTTTACGGTAGAGGTGGGCTAAACTGTTATTTTAAAATACTAGGTATGAAAATACCGTTCCAAAAAAATAACAGGTACAAATACCTGTTATTATATACTATATATACATAACCTATATTATCCTTTATAACTCCTTTTGAGTTTCCTGCAGGTCTCCTATGTAATATCTTCAAATAAATACACTGCAAGTAGGTTTATTTTCAGTTGTCTTGTTTGTTCATCGTCTTCTTTCACTGCACTACACTTTATATAATATTGAAAACTTTCTCAAGTGAAACTTACTTTCACCTAGATAAACCTATTAATATATTAATAAACCTACTTGCTGTGTATTTATTTGAAGATATATAACCTATACTATATAATTTGTTATAAGAAATAAATTGAAACTAAAAGTATTAACAGTATTACTTTACAGTGACTTTATTAAACTATAACTGTTTAAATGAAAATAAGAAACAAGAGAATTTATAGGCCTATCTCCCTTTGGGAATACCAATTTAAGTTTTCACTAGTAGTAAACAAACTAACATTGGTTAGACAAATCAGTTGCGAAACTCGGGGCAATTAAATAATTTAGAGTAGGCCTACACGTAATACCACGAAAAATAATGTGAAAAAACATCAGAAACGTATAATAAAAACATAACAGTAAGCCACAAGAGTGAATGAGAATAAACAAAATTTTACAAATAAAAATAAAAAAACAAATTGTTATAAAATAAATACAAATACATAAATAAAAACTTATAAATAATAAGCACCAACAAAAGTAAATTAAATGCATTACAGATATTTAAGGAACAGAATTAGGTAAAGTGCATAAATGTCCATTACAACAATCTCATCATTTACGTGAGATGTGTAGTGAAGTTAAAATCACATTAATAAAAAGTATAATATAGCTTATCAACATCAGTCACTCTATAGGTTATAACTCAATATAGTTAATAGTCTTGGCTAGTGAGTGAGTGTCTCGAGACAGTGTATCGACTCACTCGCTGTGCCGAGTGTCTCGAGTCACCACGACCTCAGTGAGTCGACACACGAGACATCTGACAAAGCGGCACACTGAACTGCGGCCGACTCAGCTGTGGCCGACGGAACAGAATCATTGCGAGCCGAGAGTGAACTAGGACTCATGAAACACTTCCCGCGTGGTAGTATTACTAACTTCATTCTTACTAGACCTAACTAACCTTATTACCTTATTAGTCTAAGGTGGGAGGACGCTCACGCGGCATGATACATATTTTTTAAACTTTCGACCCAGACACAAACGCAGAGGAATCAAAATCTTGTTGTTTTTAGTAATAAGGTTTGTTTTAGTAATAGGATTTTAAGAACATTTCCGAAGGAAATATGTTTAGGTTTATTGTAATTGCGGTTTACTACACTGTTGTAAATCGGCAATTAAACAAATTAAAAAAATTCACTTGATATCATTAACATATTTCCCCTGCATTTAAGAAGACAAATGGATTTCCTCAGTTAACAAGCTACGATAGTTAAGTGTCATTATTATTATTATTATTATTACATGTAAATACTTCAGAGCTCTCCCCATTTCAGATTTCTGGCTAGGTCCCTGTCTAGAAGTGGTGCTGATTTTAATTATACGAGGAAAAATAAAAAAATAAAGCAAGCTAGAAGCTACATATCAACACCTTGTTTCGTACAATAATTTCCCAGAACAAAGTAAGGCGTAAAATTATGATAACGTTCTCCGCTGACTTCCAGCATGTATTTAATTGTTATCCCAGCCGTAATTGCTGTCGCGTCGACCCAATATCAAAGCTGTATCTAGTTAACAATGACTCTGCGCCAATATTACAAGATATTAGCTTTTTGTATTTAGTTACGATTACAAAAGTCACAAAATATGCTGTAACTTCCATACCCTTTAACACTGGATCCCGTGCGTCTCGAAGTGGTGTTATAAGAAATTCAACCCGGGCAAAAAGAAAGACAGCGGTGAGGGGCTGATGACCTTGACAGTTTTGCCCCTTAAAGCATCAGTCAAAGGCAGTGGCGGCACAGTTGTACGATTTCTAATATTAGAAACTTTTTATATTATATTCCACAGTGTGCTTAATACAGTAGATTAGCATTATATTTCTTAGCTCTTCTGCTATTCATTTACTGATACTTTATTTAACATAGTTAAAATTTCTTATGAGACGTCGAGATTATTGTATCCTTTTCCCCCTAATTCTTTCAATATTTGGAATAATTATCTTGTACAAAGCCAAAGACGACATTTCAAATTGATATCAGATGATGGGCTTCTGTGACCAGGATTACAGTGTTTCATTAATGAAGAAACTGCTCACACATGTAAGTAGATCCAAACTACACTCAGTGGCGGATTAAATTGTTTGTGTCCCTAGGCACAGTGTTTAATATGCACCCCTCTTCAAAAAGATGTCTTAATAATATCTATATAGTTTTCATATTATCAATACGGTATGCTACTTGTTAATAAATTACAAAAAATAATGATTGAACATGAAAAATTGGCGCAATTATTTAAAAAGAATATTAACAAAACTGAAAACAATTTCCTCTTCGTCACACCTTACAAATAATAAACTTGGGTACCTACGTGTCCGGGCATGAAGTACAGAGGATTAAAATAAAGGTTCAGCAGGTAGTAGCCACGCTTTGGTGGACGGAAGTGCATTGCAAGAGAAATGGCAAGCGGCTTACCGTTCGTCGGCAGTGTTTGATGTGACGGACGAGTCATTGTTGGGGAAGCCGGCTTCGTTTGTAATGTAAAACTAATGTAGCCAACTGTTACCTGTCAGATCGAGGCAGATTTATGACAATTTTGAAGACCGAAGGGTACTTCCTCTGGGTTCAACTACGATCAGTAACGTGTCAGTTCTCGCAGTGCGTACTACGTGTTGAGTGTATGATCTAAATGTTATCAGTGTCGCGTGTAAAACGCTAAGATCTTGCATAATTGTGATGGCGTTAAAAAGTACTGTGTGGGATTATTTTATCCGGACATCTTCAGATAAAGTAAAATGTAACGTGTGTTCAGCTGTTCTTTCTGCACGGGATTCATCAACATCAAATATGAACAGACATTTTCGACTTAAGCATCCAACTTTAAATTTAAAAGAAAGTCGCTCCAGGCCATCAGCTGTAATTGAAGAAGAGGTCACCAATGCCGCTCGTATGGACATAAACAGGTCACTTCCTATTGCTGATGAGGTCGCTCCCCAGGCTTCATCTTCAGCTTCAGCTTCAACAGCCACAATGCAAAGAAATACGAAACAATCTACTATTAGTGCGTTCGCGGTAAAACCAATGTCGGCTGTAAAGCGTGAGAAGATAGATGAGCAACTTCTAACATTCATAATTAAGGGTTACCATGCGTTCAACATGGTAGAATGCCCTGAATTTAAAAGGTTTTGCTACCTCCTCAATCATAATTACGATACGCCAAGTAGGAAAACGTTCTCTAATAGTTTGCTATCGAAAGTGTTTGACCGGACCTTGAGTGAGGTCCGAAATGATATTGCAACCAATGCTTCTGTCATCTCCTTAACGCCTGATGGATGGACATCAATAAAACATGAAAGCTTCTTCGCTGTAACAGCACATTTCATAGATAGGAATTACTGCCTGAAATCGTACTTACTATCGTGTTTCAAATTCAGTGGCCAGCATACAGCAGAAAACATTGCCCAAGAACTAAGGAACACAGCTAAGGTCTGGGACATACAGCACAAAATTGTAGCTTGCACCACTGACAATGCTGCAAATATGGTGAAGGCCGTGCAGCTCTGCAACTGGTGGCATGTGCCTTGCTTTGCACATAGCCTAAATCTAGTCGTGCAAAACAGCCTGGAATTAATTGCAGAAACACGATCAAAGGTAAGATCAGTTGTTGAACACTTCAAACGTAGTCCACAGGCTTTAGAAAACTGCACAACATACAGAGGCAGCTGGGGTACAGTATCTTAACGCCCAAACAAGAATGTCCAACTCGCTGGAATTCTACATTTGAAATGTTTCAGAGACTCCTATCCATGAAAGAGCCTCTTCAAAGTGCCATGGCCATCCTGAATTCCGAGACGGTTCAGAAGTTATCTAATGAAGACTGGCATCTTATTGAAAAGTGCACAGAAGCCCTTGCGAGTTTTGAAGAAGTAACTAAAGAAGTCAGCAGTGAAAGGAGTGTGAGTCTATCTAAACTGATGTTGCTCAGTAAAGGATTGTACAGCCACTGTCTGCGCTTGAAGGACACTAATAAAACTGTTGAGGCGTTAACAGCTAGGTTGGCTGATGAAGTTTTGCGCCGACTTATAAGGAAATACGGGGACTTGGCAATCGTTTGGGAAGCGACACTATTAGATGCCAGATTTAAGTATCATGGTTTTTCTAAAGATGACCAGCGCTTTAAGCAAACGAAGGAAGCCATCATAAACAAGTGTTGTGCGGCAAGGAGACAAGAGAAAATCAACACTGTCCAAACTGCTCAGGAGACAGCCGTTCAACCTTGTACGAGTTCCGTTTGGCAAGATTTCGACGTTGCCGTGGGCGATCTTCTTCAACCAGAAATTAGCAACCCTCGAACAGCAAGCATTGTTGAGGTGGATAAATTCTTGAACATGCCACTTCTTCCGAGAGCCGGGAATCCGTTGCTATGGTGGAAGGAACACAGCGAGATTTTCCCAGTACTTTCGAAGTTAATGAAACGACGCCTTTGCATCATGGCCACTTCAGTGCCATGTGAACGCATTTTTTCAAAACAAGGACAAACTATAACAGAAAGACGTGCTCAACTTTCAAGCAAAAAAGTGTCAAAACTAATGTTTCTGAACTTCAATTTGAAAACGTGATTACCAATTATGCTAGTGTATATTAAGTGAAATGTGTTACCTGTTCGTTTTTCGGCAAGGTATGATCAACTTTTTGCTGAAATTAATGCAAAACTAAAATATCGTGGATTACATTAATTATTTCATCGATTTTAGTTTTAAAATATGTGTATTTTATGTGATGAATATTTGGCATGCAAATTAATTTCCGCGACCATTAATTAATTTGTGAGACCATAAACTTTTAATACAGTGTGTTAAATTAATGTAAAACTAAAATATCGTGGATTACATTAATTATTTCATCGATTTTAGTTTTAAAATATGTGTATTTTATGTGATGAATATTTGGCATGCAAATTAATTAATGTGTGAGACCATAAACTTTTAATACAGTGTGTTAAATTAATGTAAAACTAAAACACTGTATCATGGGTGACATTAATTGTTTCACTGTTTTTTAAATTATGTATATATTTGTGTGATTATTTGAAATGTGAATTTAACTTTCGCGACCGTTAATTAATTTGTGAGATCATAAACTTTTATTACAGTGTGTTAAATTAATGTAAAACTAACACTGTATCATGGGTGACATTAATTGTTTCACCTTTTCAAGTTTTAAAATCTGTACATTTTTGTGTGATGAATATTAAACATGCAGAATTAAATTTCTCGACCATTAATGCAGGAGTAATTTGCTATAATTAATGTAAAACTAAAATACTGTATCATGGATTGCATTAAATATTTCACCGCTTTTTGCTTTAAACTATGTATATTTTTGTGTGATGAATATTATACACGTGAGTTTAACTTAAGCGACCATTAATGCATGAGAAATTTGCAAAAAATTATTGTAAAACTAAAATACTGCGTGTCAAATTACTGTACTTATATCACTCTTTAATATAATGCGAATACTTTTATATGATAAATATTATACTGTATATGAATTAAATTTCTTCAATTATTATTAACAATCTACCTTTGTTGATGTTATCGTCACATAATTATATTGCTATTGGTTTGCTATGTTTATAGGCTATATTAGCTTTCGATATTTATAGGTTCACTAATATGTCAATTTTAGTTACGTTTCAAATATTTTTCGGTTTATATTATGATGCCTTTTATATTAGAAGTTTGATTATAGACAACTAGCTTTTAAGCGCGAATTATCGGAACACTCTACTGTGAATTGAGTCAATGCGAGCGAGTGTCGTGTATCGTGTGCCGTCCGCTGAGCCGCGGAACAGCTGTTGGCAACCTTACTCCCGAGTCCCGATGTGCCGTGAGTCGACACACTGTCTCGAGACAGTTCAATAAACTGAACCGCGCGTTCCGAGACAGCACACTGACTCGCTTTTCCCAAGACTAATAGTTAAATTCAACTATTTCACTAACGATCGGAACATAAAGTTTTTTTTTAGTAAAAACATAAAGTTTTACCAATCGATTTTAGTTACAAGTTGGTGACTAGTATAATATATAATTATTAGCATATAATCTGTATTATATATCTGCATATCACACGAGAATAAATGTAACAGCAGGATGAATTATTTCCTTTATTAAAAACAGCTCCGTCTCTTTGCGCAGAATGAAGTATACAGGACGAAAAAGTGGCTCATACTATATGTCCTACTCGAAATATGCTTGATACTACCTGTTCCTGAAATACTAGGTGTTCCTAAAATATTAGGTGTTACTCTGGAACGCGTTGTTCCTTGTGTATCGGTGATACTAGTATTTGAAATACCTAGTATTTTAAATACGCGTTACTGGCTGTTCCTTGCGTTCCAGTGATATTTTTGTACGCCTAGTATTTGGCCTTGGTTTACGTGATCTTGCGTACTTTGTGTGTGTCTGTGTAGGTGCGTAGGGGGTGTGCCTCGACTCGGAACAGCGAGGGCGGCGTGTCTCGATTCGGAACAGCGTCGCCGCGAATAACAGGTATTTCAACT